>BTPG01000003.1:90279914-90427414 GCA_036245525.1 Semisulcospira habei
TATGTTTACACATGATCATTGTGAGTAAAGAATAATATCTGTTTATTTTCACAAGAAATGCGGTATTTGCAGACATTCATTTAAAGTATACATGTACAGTCAAGTATGTTGAAAGCATATTAGGCTACAATGCACATAGGCACCCATACAAAAGTAACTACCTCAAATACAAAATGTTAAATGTTTAGGGCTCAACATCTTTTGTCCATAAAATGTGATTTCAAAGATGGGTCACAGAAATAGGGTCTGAACAAATTTTGACCCAAGCTGTATTCGAACCCATGACCTTTGGGATGAGAGTCAAACACACTACCACCGAGCCACCCAGCTCCCCCTCATATGCCTATGATCAGTTATCACCCAACCACTGAAATCTGCTGTGACAGATGGAGGGTAATGCAAGAACTACATGGTCAACTCACTCTTTAGAAGTATTGCGATTTTCATTGCGCAAGTCCACATTTGGTATATTTTGAGCAGAGGGTTTAATGACATATATGTATATATATACTACATACCTACCCCCCCCCCCACCCCCGGGCTGCATTTCTATATTTTGGCACACCCCCTCTTCAGAAAGGACCCATGGGTGTTATACTCTGAGGCCAATGACCATTTTCAGAATGTATATCATTTATAATCATGCAAAGCGGAGCAGTGATAAGTTTTCTCCTTGTTTCACACCGAGGCTGCAAAATATCTATCTGTACCACTATTTCCTAACCCATAAGAGTCAGCTGTGGAGTACATATTTTGAATGATTGATGTATGCCAGTATTTCGGAACTTGTCACAAACAAGACCTGTTTATATGCTGAAATGTCTTCGAAAAATGAACACATTGGCAGTAAAGGGGTTTTCCGTGGATAATCAAAAACTAATACATATTAAGCTGCATTTCCAAATCGCGACATGACAGGAGAGTGACAAAAAGTAACTTTTCTGAGGGGGGGTCATCCAAATAAATATGCATAGGAAGGTCTTACCATCAGGTATCTCTTTACCAAGTTTAGGGTTACAGTTAGGAATACTTGAGAAAAATTCATTTTTCTCTAAAAGGTATTTTTTCGAAAAATACTTACCGATGACATGACTTTGTGGAAATGTCTACTACTAGCTCAATTTTAGCCTACTTACCCGTTGTGTGCCTACACAACCCGCTAGGCACTCGGGGAACCCCAGAGGGGCCGAGAGTTATCTCCCGCTCCTTCCTTACCAGTTCCTATCACGAGACCAACCAGTCAGATACTTCGCTCGAAAGCGGCAAGCGGGGCAGGTGGGAGGGCCATCCGAGTCATGTCATCGGTAAGTATTTTTCGAAAAAATACCTTTTAGAGAAAAATGAATTTGTTTCCTCAAAAACATTACCGATGACATGACTTTGTGGAAGAATTGCGATGAGGCGGAGGGTGCCGCATGACAACTCCCTAGGAGGGAACAGAGCCGTCCTCCCAGTCGCAAACTCCCGACAATTTTAGCGAAGTGCATACCAACGGCGCCGGTGGCGCCGGGAGTGAGTGTTGCGCCGCGGCGATGTCCCCCACCATTGCGAGATTCTCTCGCTGGCCCGCCAGGTCCCTGAGGTAGAAGCGGGCGAATACAGATTCAGTCTTCCCGTCCAAGGTAGCCACGATGTCCGTGACAGCGCATTTTCTAACAAACGTGGCGCTCGTGGCCATGGCTCGTACCTCGTGTGCGCATATGTGCAGCCTCTTCGCTCCCTGCAGGGAGATATCTTGATAGGCGGAGCAAATGACTCAGGGAGCCAGGAAGAGAACGTCTGGGCCGTTATGTCATTCCGCCGGTCTCAGAGGTAGGGAGAGGCGTGCACGCCCTCTGCGGAAGGCTTTAGATCGTCGCAGAGCAGTCAAAGGTGCGCACGGGATCCTGTTACCTGGTCTCCTGTGACAGGGGTTTGTTTTATAGCGGCCGTAAGGTGAAACCTGCGGCGCGGTCAGAGGAGACCTGTTTGGCAAGGAAGGCCGGGGCAGTGAGAAGTAACACAGACCCGTCCGCTCAGAACTGTAAGCAGATAGGACGCGCCTAAGCGCGTGTAGCTCGCTCCCCCGTGAGGTGGTAGCCCGGGCCAGCAGGAAGCACGTGTAGCGTGTCACATCTGCGAACGGGCCGCTGTAAGGGTTCGAATCGGGCAGAATTCAACCACGTTAGCACCCAGGGTAGGTCCCAGCGGGGGAGGAGCGAGCGGTAGGCCGGGCGCCGGCTGCCGAAGTGTCCCATAAGGTCGGCGAGGTCTGTGCAGGCGCCCGGGTCTGGGTGTCCGCGGTGTCAACGTGTAAGCGAGCCTGGACAGGTGACCCCTCACCGTGAAGGGGCTAGGTCTAGGTCTCAGCCGAGCCCGATAGAGCTCCGCCAGCTGCGGATACGACAAATCCGTGATGTTCAGGCTGTGATCGGGGCATCAGGAAAACGGGACTCGCCATGTCCCACGTAGACTCGAATGGCCGAAGGTCTGGGGGCCGCAGCGATCGCCTCCACCGCTGTACCCGAGTAGCCTCTAGCACCGAGGGCTTGCCGCACAACCTCCAGTCGTGAAGGATGAGCCGCTCCGGGCAGGGAGGAACAGCGGCTGGCGCAGTGGCTTGAGCATGGTGCGAGGAGTGGGAAGGCGCATGGGGGGGGGGGGGGGCCCGTGGCGAGGCTGAGAAGGCCGGTGTTCCTGTGGCGGATCCAGGCGAACGGAGCGACTAACAGGAGGGCCGCCGGGCAGCGCCAAAGGTTGAGGAGGACTTTGGGTACGAGGCCCGACGAGGAAAGGCGGAGGCCGCCAGGACGTCCCAGGGAATGGAGCGCGCATCGACAGCCCAAGCCCAGGGATCGGGAATCGGGGCGACGAAGAGGGGAAGCCGAAGGTTCCACCTTGTGGCGAACCAGTAGACCTGGGGAGACTCCTAACGGGCGCGGGTCCACCGATAGATGTCCTGCCGAAGGGTCCAATCCGCATGCAAGAGCTGGCCGCGGCGGGATAGCGAGTCGGTCCAGACGTACAGCTGTCCGGGAATGTGTCGGGCTCGCCAAGAAGGTCCGGTCCTCGCACCAACCCCAGCTCTGGTAGAGAAGCATACCAAGCTCGAGAGAGCGTGTGCCACCTTGTAACTGGAAGTAATCCACCAAAGGTGTGTTGTCAGAGAGGGCGAGCAGCTCCTGGTGTCTGAGGAGGTCATCCCAGCAATGAAGGGCTTGTCAACGGCCTGCATCACTGGCCGGACGATGAGATAGTGCGTTAATCCGAGGGCCGAGGGCCGGAAGTCAAGGGGAACCGCGGCAGGAGATGAGCATCCCACCCAGAGAGGCTCGCGTCGAACCCAGAGAGTACTGGGGCGGAAAAGATGCCCGGGGAACTGCCGAAGCCAGCCAAGAGGCGTCGGTCCACCGACGAAGGCGAGGCGACAGAATCTGGGGCACCGGCGCCATCGTCGATACGTCGCCGGAAGCCGGAAGCCCAAGGAGTAGGAGATGCAGCAGCAACGGCTGGGCGTAGAGACGACCTAGGGAAGGAGTGAGATCAGATTTGCCCTCGTTTACTAGGAAGCCCCAAGTGCGTCAGGAGGTGCAGTAGCGCGTCCTTGTCTGTCGCGAGAGAGCTCTCGGACTGGCGGCGAAGGAAGAGGTCGTCTGGGTAGATCGACGTCGGACTGGAGGAGGACTGTCGGGCCTTGGCGACTAAGGAGTCCATCGGCCCGGTGAACCGCCAGGGCAGAGGTTGAGACCGAACGGGAGCGCGGGAAACTGGAGAAGACGCCGTCGATCGCGACCAGCGAACTTCCTGGGGGCCTGGAGCATCAAGACAGCAGGTACACATCGGAAAGGTCCAAGCCGCCTGCGCAGTCTAAGGCTGGACCGCTGCTTTCAGGGCTCTGGCAGTCTCCGTCCGGAAGGAGGGCCGAAATCTGTACAGGCCGAGAGAAGAAACCTGACGCCACTTCCTCCAGCTTCGGAACGAAAAATCGGCGGCTGTAGAAGGTTGGCGAGTCTGAGAATCGAAAAACCTCCGTGGCAACTTACCTGAGGGAGGAGACACCTCCCGCCGCGCGGAGGCCTCAGCGAAACACGGGGAACATGAGACCTCGAGGGAAAAAGACGGCCAAGACGGGGTCAGGGCACAGTCGGCGGAGGCAGCGAAGCGTAGACCGACGCGAGGTAGGCGGCGCGGTAGGCGACTCCGCTAAGAAGAGCCGATCAACCCGGAGGCGTGATAGAAGGATGCCAGGCGTCTTCCACACGACGAACCAGGGCTTGAGTGAGCAGCTCCAGGAACCCAGCGCAGGCTAAGGTGTTCCGCACCAGGGACGCAGTCATATCCAGGCCACGAGGGGGTGGGGGGGAACGGGGAAGAAGAGCGGAGCCGCCAGCTTGCGACACGGCAGGGGGGTCCATCGCAGGAAGAGAGATGGAGGAAGCCTGGGAATGGCCGGCATACCAGTCCTGACGGAAGGCGATGTCCAGGCCAGCCGGCCAGCGATGAACGGAGAAGAACACCGGCTCTCGAGACGCGGAAAGTTGCAGGTGCGCTGAGAAGGCATCTCGCAGCTCCTCAAATCCAGGCGGCTGGGGAAGCGACTTGAACTTCTTAACTTGACGCTCGGCATCCACCAAGGCAGAGACCTTCCTCTTCAGGGGGGGAGAGGCTGGGCAGGAGTCCGCTGGCAGAGTGGCCGCGATGATCCTGGCGGCTTCATCCAAAGCTAAGAGGGTCTCCGCACGGGACGACGACGGAAGGGTCGAGGGGACATCAACACCGACGTCGGCGGGCGAAAGGGAGCGACCATCCTCACCCAACAGGGCTGAGACGGAGTCCTCGGGCAGCAAACTGATGGCTTCTTCGTCCAGGGGGCGGCGAGAAGGCGGGCGAGGCACCGAGGAAGGCCGAAGCTTGGGCGGGGACGCGTGTCGAACCTCGCGGGAAGCCCGGGAACGAGCCGGCAGCGACGACGGAGGCGGGGATCGCCGAGGCGAACGCGAGAAGAAGCGAGGAGGGGTCCTGTCCGGTGCGCGGGAACGACGTCTGGACGAAGGACGGCGGACAACCGAAGAGGGGCGCCGACCACAGGAAGAGGGCCGATGATGGCGGCGACGCGGCGAACGCATCGAACGGTGCGAGGGCGAGCGCAAACGCGCACGCGACGAGGAGTGGCGGGTGGGAGCGGCGACGATCCCGGCGGGGGGAATGATCCTTCCGGCGGCGCTCGCGGGCGAGCGCGAGTGTCTAGAACTGACGGTGGAACGGGATGAGTCAGGGGCGCGACTGTGTCGCGTAGGTTGAGGCTGAGGTCTCTCCTGGCCGGACTCAGTGAGAAGGGCTCTATGCCGGCGTACAGATCCTCCGGAAGGATCAGCGGGCTTATCGTGGAGAGAGAGAGAGGAGGAAGGCCAGTCAACGTGGGACGGCTCGTGGCGGACTGCTGCAGGCCGGGCTCAGTGAGGCGGGCGCTCTGCCGGTAAACAGACCCTCCGGAAGGGTCAGCGGGCGTGGCAGCAGTGGCAGTCCTCTGATCAGCCAGCAAGTGAACTGAAAGTGGAACGGTGGGAGTCGGGGCGCGACTGTGTCGCGCAAGCTAAAGCTGACGCCTCTCTTGGCCAGACTCCGAGAGCAGGGCGCTATGCCGGCGTTCAGATCCTCCGGAAGGATCAGCGGCTTGTGGTGAGAGACGGGTGAGGAAGGCCAGTCAACGTGGGACGGCTCAGGGCAGACTGCTGCAGGCCGGGCTCAGTGAGGCGGGCGCTCTGCCGGCAAACAGACCCTCCGGAAGGGTCAGCGGGCGTGGCAGCAGTGGCGGTCCTCTGGTCAGCCAGCAACACCGAGTCCCAACAGGAATCCTTTCCGTGAGGCCAGGGCGGGAAAGGGCGGTCAGCACCGTAAGGGCTGCAGAAGAATCAACCGGAGCCGGAAGTGAGGAAGCAGGCAGGGGCCGCTCTCGTCGGTACAGGCTCCAGAGGTCCGACCAAACATCTCCGGCCAGGTTGTGATAAAGGTGGTCCAGGTAGCAGCCCGCACAAGGTAGGCAGACCGCATGGTCATCCGTCGGCACTGGAAGTTTCCCCATAGGGAGCACATAAGCATTTGGGTTCTGTAACAGACAAAGGGCATAGCAAGGTCGCAAACACAGGCAAGAGGGCGCCGAGCCCTCCTTTGTGATATCATTGTTTCCATCTCACCAGCCCTACCGGGCATTCTCTTTTCAATTAGTGGGAATGACATTTTTATCATATGCCCTTGATTATGCGTGCTGTGTACAATGAACAATGAACAATGAACAATGAACCTTTATTTTCCAACGGTAGAAGTTATTGGTAACAGGACCAGTTTTCAGTGTACATGAAGGCGAGACAGGCAAACGTAAGCCGAGTCTGTAGAAATTGACTAGATGGAATGAGGAAAGTCCATATCCCATTCCTGCCCCCAGGGGATACGAACCCGGGATCTTACGACTGCCAGCACAGTGTCTTATCCACTAAGCTACCTCCCCCTGTCCACCAAGGTACCCCAGGCGCCGTGACCGCCGGCGCGTGAAACAGTGGTTATACTCTCCAAGGGCTAAAGGGCCTTCAAGCTGGACGAACGGAACGTGAGTGCCGCCAGGCCCTACGAAAACCAGCGTCTGAAAGGCAAAGTCTACTCGTAAGCTAACGAGGCATAACCAGGAGAGAGAAGGCGACGTCCCGCTAGGAGAGTCGCAAGAAGGCTGTGCAAGGCACGGAAATTATCTCAATAGTTGGTGCCCTTATGTCGTAACCACAACGAAAGACGAGTCCCACGGCAGCCGGCTCTCGACCCGAGGGCCGGCTGTGGGTAGCTACCGTTACCTTACCTCCAAGCCGAAGCGGGAACGGGGGAAAGGGTAGCCATACAGCAGTCACAGCACAGAGGAGAGCCGAGGGAACCCGGAACGGCGCCAAGGAAGAAGCAGGCAGCGCTAGAAGGCGGCAGGCACGGAAGAGAAGTCGAAACGAGCGTAGGCAAGACGAAGACCGGTCGAGGCACAGCGGAGCAAAGCCCGACCCGTCTTCTCGGCACGAGCGAAGTAGCAAGACTAGTTGGTCTCGTGACAGGAACTGGTAAGGAAGGAGCGGGAGATAACTCTCGGCCCCTCTGGGGTTCCCCGAGTGCCTAGCGGGTTGTGTAGGCACACAACGGGTAAGTAGGCTAAAATTGAGCTAGTAGTAGACATTTCCACAAAGTCATGTCATCGGTAATGTTTTTGAGGAAACAAAAACATCTTTGGGCTATGGCTATCTTGTACCTATTTCCCGATTTCTTGTGACCCTTGACCTTTCTGACCTTTCATGCATACGAAATTAGTATGCATGAAAAGTTCTTACCACCTTGTACCAAGTCTGGGTTTGAAGTTGTGTATACTTGAGAAAACATCTTTTGGGTCAAAATACAGATATTTTTCACCTTTTTACTGCACTACAAATTACAACATGGGTGTCAAATCGCTTTGTCACATTGTTATATGAAAACACACAAAGCACACCCCCATCACTGTACAATAGCCCCTGAACTGCTCGACTGCACGTTACAAATTTGTCGCCCCGCTGCTTCTATGTCAGGCTTATGGAAACACTCCCTCTTTATTTCTATTTTCTCGAGTTTTGTCATTGTCACTTTGTTGTCACTGCCCCACTGCTGTTGTGTCTGCAGTTGAATAGCCAGGCCTAAAGCCTGCTTTCCCTTCTCCTAATATAATTATGGCTATGCATCAGCTCAGGCAGTAAGGCACAGGCTTTTGCTGCATTGCGAATGATGTGACTGTCCAAAACCTTGACATTGTGGCCAGCCTGGTGGATAGACATCAAAATAACAGGACGTCTGCCCTCCTACACAGGACAATCAGTTCACTTCCTTTGCCTTCACGTCGGTTGGCCATCGCGGAGAGATGTACCCGCTGAACTCTTCTTCCCTCATCTTTCGCAACCTGCAAAAGATACTTTTGTATCAAAAAAAGTTCTGACATGCACATATTGCGTGCATATATGTTTGCAAGTATTTATACAAAGTACATACATGCATAATATGACAGTAGTCAGAACATGAACAAGAAAGGCAATGTCCTTATGGTTCACGTGTATGACCAATCCACATAATATGTCTGTCCTTTTTTACCTTGGCTTGACTTCTCCAACAGGTCTCTGAAAATGTCTAAACATAAGTATAGGGCTGGATTTTGTACCAGTGAAACCTGAGTATTTTTCCAAATCCCTTCATTTTTCACACATTTGTCAACCCTCTGTGACCCTTGACCTCTGTGAGGGGCTGATTACATTAGTAGCACAGAAAAGTGTTATCATCATGCCAAATTTTATTGAAAAGTTTGCAAAAACATTGATAAAAACTACAACTCTACCCGAAACTAACTTTTGTCACCCTTATCATGTGGTATCTCCATAGCAAGTTTGAGTTTGAAGTTGAAAATACTACTTGAGATGACCTTTGAAAGGGCACAGAAATTGGTATGTTTAGAATTGTTTTACCACAAAGTACCCTTGTGCCAAGTTTGAAGTCTGAGGCTTGCATAGTCTTCGAGGAAATGTCAATGTTAAAGTTGCCCACAGGTAACAGACAGTTGACGGACGACCCATTACAAACACTTACTTTTGCTATCACACGTGCGCCAAAAATTAGACGCCATTGAGCTTGAAATGACCACAAAGGGTGTATACATATATCTAGAATCAGCATCAATATTCAAAGTGTAACTTGCAGAAATTGTTTCAAACAGGACACAACGCATTGCTGTTTAGCAACAGCACACACTGGACCAAATGGGTAGTATTCAGATTTTTCTAGTCCTTTTGTATGCACTAAGTGCTTATTAAAGAAAACGACAGTATTTGGAGACTTGCCCAACCCTCTAGTTTTCAAATCAAATGCAATATGGTGCCACTTGTTGACAGCAAGTGATTTTAGCATTCGGTGTTGTTGAGAATGCTGGTACTACTACTACACCATCTTCAAAATGAAAGAAAGCATTACAGTGTGATGTGTTTCAACCAGTTGTGTTTTGTTATGAACCTGATTCTATTCACAAATCAATCGGTATGCTTTACCTCGAGTCCAGGACAATAAGTGTCGCCTTCGCTCACTTTAGTTGATCCGCTGGAACTGAAAATGCCTGCTTTTAGCTGTGGCCTTCTCCTTTGAGCAAACATGACCTGACTAGCTCTTGCCTCTTCTTGGTGTAGGCGTCATACTTCTGTGCTTGTTTGCAAGTATACCCTCTGGGCGTGACTCTGTAGTTAGACGTCAACAGCAGCACTGACCTGAAATGAAATACATGTTTATTATCGTGTTATTCGGCAGCATGGCAATTTCACTTCTGATCTTATTTCAGGGTGGGTCGGTTCCAAACTCCACAAACAGGGACTTTGTTATAGCATTATGAACAATTCGGGGCCAGTGGGGGGAGTCCCCCCCCCCCCACCCACCCACCCAATTCGTCCCTACATTTAGTTTACACATTACTACCTTCAAACTAATGTGAAATAAACTGTGAACACCACAAACAAGAATGGTGAAGCCTGGATCGCTCGTGTGCATTTAAAACTGATCATTTTCTTAATCTGAACTGTGTGACCTTTCCAAAAGGTGACTGAAATTTAAGTGCCATGCGTCTAAGCATAAGTAAAGGGCTGGCTTATGTACAGTTGTGAATAGTATTGGAAAAAAAATATCTTTTGTCAAAATATGGTTTATTTTTTTTTACCTATTTCTTGATTTCTCATGACCCTTGGCCTGAACGCAAACTGGTAGGCTAAGAGTAAGAAAGGTCTTGCCACAAAGTATCCTTCAGCTACGTTTGAAGACTGTGGTTTGAATGGTCTCCGAGAAAATGCCAACATTAAAGTTTACCATGGACGACCAATGGCCCAGAACATAGCCTTACACTTGCTTCGCACATGAGCCAATGAAAGAAGGCATTACAGTATGATGTGTTCATTCACACCATAGTTGTGTTCTGCACCTGATTCTCATCACAGATCTACTGGTATGACTTATCTTGAGTCCAGGAGAATAAGTGTCACCTTCCCTCACTTCACTTGAGCTGTGAGTGTGACCTTGGTCAGTTGGTGTAGACGTCATACTTCTGCGCTTGTTTGCAAGTATGTACTCTGGGTGAAAGTACTGAGACTCCACAGCGAGAGGTCAACAGCAGTATTAGCCTGAAATGAAATACATGATTATTACTGTGTTGTTCGGCAGCATGACAATTTCACTTTGCGTGAACTAAATGCAGGGGCAGATTATTACTTTCAAAATAAATGCGACAAAAACTGTGTAAACCGCAAAGAACAAACAACAATGGCAAAGTCACGTCTGTACACCTCATGCGCATAACTGATTCACAACCTGTGTGACCTTTCCAAAAGGTAGCTGAAATAAGTGTCACGAGTCTCAACATAAAGGCTTGCTTTTGTACTAGTCAAATTTGTATTTTTCACACATTCTATGGTCATCCAAAATGGTAGTCAACAAATATTAGTGTTTCAGTCAAAGTAGCGTTTTCCTAGGTAACTCTTTTAATCCTGATACACCCACTGCTTGAAATAAATGTGACTATGATAGTTCAAGGGTGGTGCCAGAATAGATTGGCGTCTCATCCGCCAAGCTATTCTGGCACCATCCTTGAACTAAAAAAATGCTGGACCTATCTCCTAATCTGTAATATAGTCTTCATAAGACAGAGAATGGATGAGAAAACTAAGTTACTAAGTACTGAAAGCAGTTACTGAGTTAGTAATGCAAAATTCTCCCTTAGCAGGACTTTTTACTACACACAGTACGTTTTCCTAAATAATAAGCACTGGCACTGGTTTAATATCACTACTATGTGGACTACATTCCTTCCACATATTAGTAAAGGCTCTCTGAGAATGTATGGAAATGTTCTACTTCTAGGTGGTGACTGACATACATGGAATGCATGCCCCTGTCAACCCACAATAAAATGTAGTCTTCTGCATTGCAGGTAGGCTGTAAATTTCCATGCATAAAAGGACAATTAGCTATTGGGGTTTTACGCCGTGCAGGTGACATCTCACGGTGGTGCATACAACTTTTTTTTTTTTAGAGTTGGAAAACCAGTCAGATATGCCACTTACGTACGACATTTTTCTGTCATTACTAGTAACTCGTGTTCTAGTCACTTAGCAAACACCACCAACCTCTTTTTCTACTTTAGTTTACCTTTTCCTTGCTGATGTCTGAAGAGATTTTGTTGTGTTTCTGGCTGCCACGTATATTGCTTCTCGTTTGGTTGGCCCGTTCATTTTTTTTTCTTCTTCTGAGAAATGGTTATGCGTTACTACTGACGCTCGATGACTTGTCGCAACTTATGCAAAGGTATCTTATTTCTGAGGAAACACAACATTTTATGCATAGAAACAGTCAGCTTACACACCTATTTCAGACAGTATATATCTTTTGTCAATTATCGATAAATTGAGCTTGTTTGCAATACGACTTGCCGTACGGCGGTTTTTTTCGGTGACCTCTAGTCTCAGGTCACGGCAGACGCAAGATAGCGGTATCTAAATGCGCAGAAAAGATGCGCGAAAGAGGTGTGTCCTACAACCTTAAGCTCACAGTACTATTATATGACGTAACCAGATTTTACCAACTGCGTAAACATGAAGTGCACATATATTACTGGATGTGTTTTAGCACATAAAAAGTCTTTTGTGTGTGTGTAATTCCATTAATCATGCAAGAAGTGCATCAGATTACCGCACCTAAAAAAAAATGGTGCCATATTCATAGGGTGCAATATGAAATGCTGTGACTTCATCGTGTATAATTTTTAAAAAAATATAACAAAACTTATTATTTCTGAATGCCCGATAAGGACGAACACACCGATACCAAATAATAAGTATGTTTTTGTAGTTATCGTAGCGTCCATCTAGTACTCTTACCCCCCCCCCCCTCCGCCCTAAATTATGACCCCTTTGAGGGGTAGGTTCGATCAAACTCTGTGGTATCTTTGCTCCCCCTCAACGGAGAAGGGGGGGGGGGTGTCTATGGAGGGCCAAAGGTCTAATCGTGGAGGGAGCATTTCCTAAATTTTCAGACCAGTTCGTACACAGATGTGGTAGAGTGATCTTTGATCATGCAGCCATACCATCGCACGTGTGCCCTTCTCCAGCCCCATCCTGATGTAGACCCAGACGTCGACCATAATCCGACCCTCATTGGCTACGCTTCCAATGAGACGGGTCCAGTTGAGGTCACCCTATCGAACACGTCCACCCGTACAGTCTCATTTGAACCGAGGGCTATTCTATGTGAAGTTCAGCCAGTGGACATCACAGAGGTGAATGATCTTCCTGAAGAGGTGCAGGAGAATTTGCTTTCACTCGTTGAGATAGACGCTGACAAGTTAACACCGGATCAGTTGAAGGAGGCATAGGATCTGATTACCGCGTACGAGGACATCTTTTCCAAAAGAGAGGAGGATGTCGGCCTAGCTTCAAGGGTATGCCACCGGATCGAACTCAGCGACGACCGCCCCTTCAAGCAGAAACACCGATTGATACCACCATCGGTTCTGGATGAAGTCCGCTCAACCATACAGCAACTCCTGGCAGGTGGAATTATCCGCAAGTCCTACAGCTCATGGTCTTCAAATATCGTCTTAGCACGAAGAAAAGATGGACTCCTTCGTCTGTGCACGGACTTTCGACAGCTGAATAGCAGGACTATACACGACTCCTACGCTTTGCCAAGGATAAAAGAAATCGTGGATTGCTTATCCGGATCACAGTACTACAGCGTCCAGGACATGAAAAGCGGCTACTAACAGGTTGAAATCGCCGAGGAACACAAAAGGCGCACTGCGTTCACCGTTGGCACTCTCGGATTCTACGAGTACGACCGCCTCCCAATCGGACTGACGAATTCGCCCGCTAAGTATCAGCGACTCATGGAAGACATTTTAGGAGAATACCACATGCGGACATGTCTCATCTACCTGGATGACGTCATCATTTTCGCTCGGACATACCAGAAACACATAGAGTGCCTGAGGCTGGTCTTTCAGCGGCTGCATGAGGCTGGTCTCAAGCTAGTTCCCAAGAAATGTCACCTCTTTAAGGCCAAGGTGGTCTATGGTCGGTCACGCTGTGTCATGTGATGGTATCGAACCAGATCCCGCAAAGACAGAAACCATCAGAGATTGGCCTACACCGACAAAACCAGAGGAAGTAAGGAGGTTCCTGGCGTTCGCAGGTTATTACCGCAAATTCGTTAAAGATTTCGCCAAGATCACTGCGCCCCTGACAGTCCTCATGCCTGTACCCACCAAGAAACAGCGAGGGGAGGGACAGCCGCATGTCCAGAAGCCATGGATGGGAGATAAAGAGGAAGAGGCCTTCCAGCGACTAAAGAGCATACTGTCCTCGCCTCTAGTTCTAGGGTATGCTGATTACACTAGGCCCTTCGAGCTCCACACCGACGCATCCAGGACAGGATTCGGCTGTGTTCTCTACCAGGAACAGGACGGCGTCAAGTGTGTTGTAGCCTATTCCAGCACAGCTCTAGGAATAATTGAACGGAATTATCCAGCCCACAAACAAGAGTTTATCGCTTTGAAATGGGCAATCACAGAGAAGTTCAAAGACTACCACTGCGGCGCCCGTTTCACCGTTCACACGGACAACAATCCGCTGACATACATGCTCACCACTGCAAAGCTTGACGCGACAGGCCACAGATGGCTGGCGGACCTGGCGGCGTACAATTTCAACATCAAGTATAAACCTGGTGTACATAATGTTGACGCAGACACGTTGTCGATGATTACTCACAGCCCTGACAGACAAGAGGAGGAGCTGTCCACGGAGGCCATTTACACCATCTGCTCGGCTGTCAGCTGTCCAGTGATAGAGACGCATTGCTTGTCGACGACGATAGCCGACGTGCTTTGTTCACGTGTAATGATTGGCGTCGAGCACAGGACGACGACCCAGTGATAGGTCCGTGGCTGAGGCTCATCAGGAACAAGCGCATTCCTCGACTCCAGGACTTTCCTAGCACGCCTGAGCCCTCAGCGATGCACCGACACTGGCAACGTTTTCGGCTGCAGCGAGGAGGACTGTACAAGGAGACGACAACCGACGGGGTGGTGCAGTCACATTTAGTCTTGCCTGCAGCATTCATCGAACCTCTGCAAGGGATTCATGATGATATAGGCCATCCAGGCCGGGACCGCACGACTTCACTTGCGAAGGAGCGATTCTGGTGGCCTCGGATGGCAAGTCAGATTGAAGACTGGTGCAAGAACTGCCCCCGATGTTTACTGAGGAAAGCTGTTTGACAGAAGGCCCCGTTAGTCAACATCAGCAGCCAGCCCATGGAGTTAGTTTGCATTGTCTTTTTGAGCCTGGAAACGTCTTCCAGTGGCTATCAGCATATCCTTATGATTACCGACCGCTTCATGAGATATGCCCAGGCCATGCCGACTCGAAATCAGACCGCTAAGACAACGGCAGACGCGCTTTTCAACAACTTCATAGTGCACTATGGATTTCCCAGGAGGCTCCACTCAGACCAAGGCGCGACCTTTGAGAATCGTGTCATCAAAGATCTTTGTCAGCTGGCAGGTACTGACAAGAGCAGGACCTCGCCATATCACGCAATGGGGAACGGGATGACCGAGCGTTTCAACAGGACCTTGCTAGGGATGCTAGGCACTCTGGAGCCAGAGCGGAAAGCGCAGTGGCATAAGTCAGTAGCACCTCTAGTCCAAGCCTACAACAGCACATGACACAAGTCCACCGGTCACTCCTCGTATTTCCTCATGTTTGACCGGGAGGCAAGGTTACCCATCGATCTAGTATTCGGGCTGGAACGAGGAAAGAACGCCAAAGACTACAACAGCTACGTCACTGATCTATAGACGCGCCTTCAGGAAGCCTACAAAGTTGTGGCCAGTACAGCAAATGGGGCTCAACGGCGGCATAAGGAACACTATGACATCAAAGCGCGAGGAGTAACCTTGCAGAGAGGAGACAGAGTGCTCGTCCGCATACTTGCCTTCGAGGGCAAACACAAACTCTCAGACAAGTGAGAAGAGAATATCTACATTGTCAGTTCCCAACCAAATGAAGGTGTTCCCGTCTACAGGATACACAAAGAGGGAGATGCAAGTCGTAAGAGGACACTTCACAGAAATCACCTCTTACCCCTTGCCGCGGCATCAAGTGACAGAAATGATGAGACACCGACATGCAAGCCACGGCCAGTTCCGGCACCACGGGCCAGGAGCAAGGCGGCCAAGCAGCCTGCTTTTAGCCCAGAACAGGAACAAACTACACGTGATCCGACAGCATACTCAGAGGAAGGTGAGTCAGATTCAGTCGCCGTAGAAGTGCAGCTTGAACTCCAAAGTTCTGACCCAGCAGTTAAACTCGCTGCAGGAGAGGAGGAGGAGCAGCAAGATGAGGAGACGTCATCACAACCTTCTGAGGATGCTCAAGGAGCTGTTGTGGATGACGGGGCAGCCAGCTTGAGTGGTGACGACCACCAGTCCACCGTGAGTGTTGAAGGTGGAGAGCTGAGCGCGCCCACAGATGAGACAAATAGTCAGACACAGGAGGAAGAGACTGCTAGAGACAGTGAAGAGGACACAGGTCCAAATCAGGAGCAAGAACAGCTGCTTCCTCGTGTTTCTAATAGACATCGAAGACCCCCTAAGTGGCAGACTACAGGTGAGTATGCTATGGCACAACAACCTGTTGGACCAGAATGGAGAAGAAAAATAGTTTTTTTTCTATCAGACCTGATTACGAGTGGAGAGGTACAGATGGATCCTGAAGGATTGTCTGAAACTGTATCATCCATCTTAATTCAGTAGGTCCAGCATAGCGTTAACATGGGAATAGTACTTAGAACCGTGCCCGGGCTGTACTTTGTTCTCACTCGGTTATCCGATAAGTTGATCTAAAGAGTCATAGCTTCTCTCGAATTAGTTGTGATAAGTTCATGTATATAGTTAATAGCATTTTTTTGGGTAGTTCATTCGCACTTGACCATAACCTCACATCAAGTGCGTGCACCGAGCCTAGCTTACCATGGCGCAGAATGTCATGCCGAAGTCGGACGTCTACTTAGTGGATACCTTGCTTTTGTTTCGCAACAGTCATATTTCCTGTATTATTTTCTTTTCTATTTTTTCTTATGGTGTATTGTCCATGTTGTTGTAACGTTAACCATTTAATTAGTTAGTACTTAAACGGAAATGTCGAGGACGTCATATCACTTAGCAGGTGAATGTGGTAGAGTGATCTTTGATCATGCAGTTAAATGAAGAATGAAAGTATTTAGTCAGTATTGTCCACTGATTATGATCTGTTAGTTAAAGAATTGTTAATTAATGGTTAAAGCCAAATAGGTTGTTAATTTCTAGTTCATTCCGTTCTTTTGTTTATAAGGTGGTATGGATAGACTGCACTGCATACCTGACAGGTTTAACTGTAAGTCAGTGTCAGTGGAAGCCTAGATGCATATTGTGCCTAGCTCTAGCCTAAATGTATTAGTATTGTTGCCTGACTGTGTTTGGACAGCATGTAGCTATAAGTGCTCCAAGAATACAGTGGATCTTTGCCGATATGTTTTATCGTGAGTTTTTCAGTCAGGTGCATGAGCTATGACTGAACTGTATTCACCTATAGCTGCTTTCACATTTTTGGGCAGTCACACACAGCAGTTTTGTTACTTGACTGCATCTGGTCATATGGAATTCAGTCTACCTTTCATTGTATCCACCTTTAACATTTTGCTAAGGTAGGTTGAATACCTAAATGTGTTGTTTGTTAATGTAATAGAATATTGCATTAACTGAAAATGTTCTTATTGCATTTTATGTTATTTTTGCTTGACTGTCTGTTTTTATAATTCTTTGCTTATAGCTGATTTGTACTGTACATTCTTTTTGTAATTTTAGTTGCTTGACAATAGCTGGAATGTATGTTCAAGCTATAGCGAATGTATATTATGGTAGTTTGATAATAGCTAGAACGTACGTTCAAGCTATATTGTATATGATATAATTATACTTATGTCCTGTAATGTTTGTTGCATGGTGGCTTAAGGCTTAATGCCATGAATTGGCTTGCAATAAAACTATGTTCTTGAAGTGAGCTTCTTCTTCCCCCTTAAGGAAGCGAACTCCCAGTGGCGTGAGTGCGTGCGAACGACCACACACACACCCCCCTACAACACAGACTCAGGAGAAACTCGTGTCTACACACACACACACACACACACACACACACACACACACACACACACACACACACACACACACACACACACACACACACACACACACACACACACACACACACGGCGTTTCCCGCGAAATGTACATTCAATTACGTACTACTTCGCTGTCAAAGTCTGATGTGTGCGCGCCTATGTTCATCATTTGCATGCTACGAAACGTGTTCCGACCAGCCCCATCTCAAAGTCTACCGTATTTTCAATACTGTAGACAACAATGAATGTACTATATACAGGAATCAAACAGACGAGAGGATAACTTGTTTACATTAGAACAACAGTCATTTCAATGATTGCCTATGATGCTGTGTAAAGCTGATGATAATATACACACACACAGCACATTGATAGGGGTGGAAAGTATACTTGACTCATGTCTCGAACACCTGGACTGATTTAGACAAAAATTAAGCGATACATACATCTTGCCTATATACATGATGCCATGAGCTTGATTAAATGTATCTTTAAGGTTACGGTCATTTTCACGGCGGTCACCTTTGCTCACGTGCTATATCAAAATTGCGTCTCTGTATTTTGCCATCCATCGTATGTCTGTTCATCTGTCGTCAGTGGTAAACTTTAACGTTTGCATTTTCTCAGAGACTACTCGGGACACAGACTACAAACTTGGCCCAAGGATACTTTGTGGCAAGACCTTTCTAAACGTACCAACTTGAGTGACCTCCCACAAAGACCAAGATCACAGTGGGTCAATAAATAGGTACAAAAATTGCCTAATTGTTTTAACAATATAAATATTCTTTTTTCAAATGTTATTAAAAGCGAAACTTGTATCTGATAATAAGACATGTATGTGCATGCTAAACTGGGCGAACCCGCTCAAATGAGGTCAGGAAGTGAGAGAACAATGCCGATTTGGTGATAAAATGTTTTCATTGGCGCTATTGCAAACATTACAATCAAATTTAGCAGAACGTTCGTTGATACTAAGACCTTTTCTATGCATGCAAGTTTGACTGACCACTCGTAAGGTCAAGAGAGATAGAAAACAAGATGAGGATTTCATCCCAAACTCAACCATATTGTTTGGAGCTCACATGTGTCTTTCTTTTAGGAACATTCAGAGTTGTTCATATTTTTCAGCATCCTTCAAATCCATTTCCCTCCTCTCTAAGCCAACCACGGATCAATACACAAGCCTGCGCACACAAATAAAGACGGACACACGGCGCTTCCCGCCATTAGTACGCTCTATGGGTTCGTGTAGCGACATGAATTCTGAAGAAGAAGAGTAGCACGAGCAGCAAAATGACGTCACAATAAGCTTCACGTCATGGCATGGTTAGTCTCACGACGCCATGTACCCAATGACGAATTTGATGTTTGACGTCACTCATCCAAAAGGCACGCAACCTCTTCTAGAGCTGTTTTGTTCCACACAGCCTCTTCGCACAGGGCTGACTGTATGATGGGAGTATATAATGGATCCAGAACATGCAAAAATGAATTAAGTATTGTTCAAAACGTTGAAGAGGTACAATGCTGTATTACGAACTCATCCAATGTCTATTTCAACGCTAGCTATATCCAAACGTACAAGTGAATAGATAAGATAAGATAAGATAAGATAGTTTATTGCCATATGTTTCCATGTACAAAACAATAAAAACATTGGAATTTGTCTTGATGTCAGTTACTAAGACTAAACACACACACACACACACACACACACACACACACACACACACACACACACACACACACACACACACAGTAACATCTGATTCAGTTAAACTGAGTGTACACATTCGTTCTTACTCGCCACTCGCGAATAGAACTAAATTTACGAGTCAAATGTGGGTCAACCGACTTTCTGTAAGCGGTCGTCCTAAATCAAACTGTCAGAGAGAGAGAGAGAGAGAGAGAGAGAGAGAGAGAGAGAGAGAGAGAGAGAGAGAGGAGAGAGAGAGAGAGAGAGAGAGAGAGAGAGAGAGAGAGAGAGAGAGAGAGAGAGAGAGAGAGAGAGAGAGAGAGAGAGAGAGAGAGAGAGAGAGAGAGAGAGAAATGAAATGAAATGAAATGAAACTTTATTTTTCAAGGATAAATGATTAGGTACCTTCAATGACCTTTTTTCAATCATGTCCTTGCTAAGCTATAGCATGCACGTAAACACACATACACATAATGTTTTATATAAAAGTATACATAATGGTAAAAATACTGACAGGCAACAATGCTTCCATTTCAAATAATCAATGCTCACATTACACGCCACACACACACACACACACACACACACACACACACACACACACACACACACACACACACACACACACACACACACACGCACACACACACACATTCACACTGATATATAGCAATCCGCGCACACACACACACACACAGGGAGACAAAACCATCAGAGTGGGTTACCTACCATTTTATGTGAAAATGGGTTCCCATATTTCTATTTATTCTAGGGCTCTGGAGTTGATGCGAATGTTTAGAACTCACCTTGTAACTAAGCTCTACAACTTAAAATAAAAAAGACATTTTCTAGAAACAGAGCCACTGGATGGAGAAAAAATGGGTTTCTACCAATAATGTGGGTGCCTCTCACACAAAAATCTGGCATTACAGTAGAAATGGGTGTCCTTGTCAAATCATTCTGAATTTTAGCATGGACATCTCAAGAAAATTAGGTGTCTGTAATAAGGTAAAGTTCACGGAATATTTGATGCTTCTTTCCCACATTTATTTGATTGTTGTCATTCTTTTTTCAGCTTAATGTATATTCCTTCTTTTTCCTGCATTCAAAATGTAAAGCACAATGACACAACAACACAGTGAACAAATACCTCACTAAAAATACCTCTGGTTGATTTTCTAATGATTGTTTGGGTAGGGTTGGGGGGGGGAGGGGAGAGGAGGGGGTGAAGGTGGGTCGGGGGGTCGGGGGGGGGGGGGGTCATCACTTTGGGTTTTATAGAGGCGCGCAACGAGTTGCACATCAAACCACCCACAAATACACATTTGGAGTGCACCAGATGGATCCAGTTAGACAAATCCCACATTCCACACTATAGGACAGCTAAGACTGAGAAGCAATCGCAGCGTTTATGGCGTGGTGCAATGTTTAAAACTAAGAAACTGTTGTTTTTAGAAGCGTGTCGGGCAACAGTTTTTATTAAAACTGTTTTAAAACCTCTCCTTATACTCAACTTTTGTTAATGTTAAAAGTGTTTTCATTTACAGGCGTGTCATAACTGTTATGCATCTATTCCAACGTCCCCCACCCGGGTCTGCCCTGGGGGACGGGTGGGGTAACTACTTTTTAGTTCCCATGGTCACCCTGATCAGCCCCACCGGGTGGGTTTTCTTCTGTATTCTGGGGCATGTGTTTCTGTCTACCCTTGGTCCATTCATCTGTATTTTCCTTTTTTAAACTCTCCCTACTGTCTGCGCTGCCTGTAACTCTTGATATTGGATGTGTGTTGCTAAATGGTCTTAGCTTTATTTAGGCCCCATGTCGTAGGTTTATTTAACGTATTGGACCGGCTGGCCACATACATTAAATATTCTGTTTATTTTTATTTTTTTCACAAGCAGTGCAGGCACGTCCTGAGAAAGCCTTGTTGCTGTCGGGACGTTAAGCAATGTACAATCAATCAATCAATCAATCTATTCCAACGTAATAGTGCTGGATATCATAGTTTTCCCCATTGTCGCCTTCTCTCTTTACTCAGCACTCGACTCTCCAGTCCTTCCCTCAAACACGCAGCATTCACACAAACAATACTTTACTATTACACCCTTTGGCAACATTAGGTGGTTGTTTATTTCTCTGACCTAGCATTACATACTGCCCTAAACGACAGACTGCAGCAGACGACACACCTAACGACACTGACTGTGTGACGTCATTGTATTCAATCAACTTGTGCATACAATCTGACAGGAGTTGCAGTCAAAACGAAAGCATAGCACCAACAAACCCACTTAAACAAAGCAACAGGTTGAACCAAAAGACACAAGACAACAGCAGCCTCACCCAAAGTCTATACGTCCTCTCTCTCACTGCGCACTCATACAATCACTTTACTTCTTAGCAACCGGCGCACGAATATAATTATAGGCTAAGTCAAACTAAAACAGAAGATAATGGCGGAAAACCCTTTAAAATAGAAACAAACAACGACATTTCAGATCAAATATTCTTCATCTTACATGGAAACAAACGTAGAAAACGTATAAGCTAAGTCCCTGGTGAACGTATACATGAATCTCAAATTTGTCACTAGACATGACCTTTCTCCACATCATCCCGGAAGTACATCACAACTCAACACTTTTTTAACAAAACCCTCAAATAACAAACCTAATTTTGTAGGAACATAAACAATTTACTCCCTCAAACAACAAAATATCCCCCCTCCCCCACCTGACCCATATCACCTATGAAGTTATTTATAGCTGAGAAGGGTGATGTAATACATACACGCTCATTTTCAGGGTTCTGTGCGCACAACGCACACACATTGCTGGGAGGGACAAGTTTTCAAACACACTACAGGCGTGTCTGTTAAACACAAAAGTGCATGTTTTAACGCCAAAATGAGAAAAACTGATCTTTTTATTTTTTATGAATCTTTACCCCAAGACAATGCAGAAACAACCTTAAGAAAAAATTGGTGTCTGACTTGGTCACCCAGATTTTTACACACCACCCATTTTTTATAAGGATGGTAAAGACAGTCACCCATTTGAGCTCTTTCGTCTACACACACACACACACACACACACACACACACACACACACACACTGACATCAAGCAAAACATCGAACATTAAACATTAAAAAAAAAAATATGATGTTATGCTGCAAAAGAAATGACAAAGAACACCTCAGCAAGTCTAAAGTATTATGTATGATACATGAATATGAATAAGGAAATGTTTCTGCACTCAATGACAGTATGAAAAAAAAATGTTTTCACATGTTCTTAATAAATTTAAGCAGTTGGTACTTGGACATTCATAAAGAAGGTGTTGTTTTAATGTCTGCAGGAACTGTGTTCCATAATTTTGCACCAGAGTAGGAGAGGGACGTCTTGTAAATATCTAAGCGGGGCCTTGGTACTACCAGATTGTTCCCTGATGTTCGACTAGCTCTGTGGGCAAGTGCGAACAAATTAGAGAGATAGGCTGGTGAGTCTGAGAGGGTGATTTTGCGCATAAGAACCAACTTATTATAAATGAACTGCTTGTCAAGTGGTAGGATATCCAGCAGCTTGAACTTGTAATCCATGCTAATGACTTGCATGGGTCTGTCAATGATTAATTTGATTGCCCGCCTGTGAAGCGAATTCATCCTTTTTGAGATTAGCATCACTGCTTCCATCCCAAACTGAGGAGGCATAATCCAAATGTGGCTGAATATGGGCAGAGTAAAAAAGTTTCCTTGTTGGTTCGTTAGTAAAAAATCTTAATTCTGACAGTAAGAATAAGTTTTTTTGATATTGTTTTACACACTTTGGTAATATGGCTTTGCCAACACAGTTTGTCATCAATGATGATTCCAAGCACCCGCTGTTCCTTGACTTACTCAACAGACTGCCCATTCAAATATAGCTGTAGGGGAGGCAGGTTCAGCTGCTGCTTTTGTCTAGTAGTAATTAACATACATTTGGTCTTAGTAGGATTCGGAATCATATAATTGTTTTGACACCATGTGGAAACATCATTCAAGCCGCTTTGTAGGGACTGGGTTATACAGGATGCATCCGATGATGACACGTCAAGAGTTCCATCAGCAGTAAAGAGACTACAGATTAAACGGGGGTCGGATATATGTAAGGGAAGATCGTTTATAAAAACTGAAAATAATAATGGACCGAGGACGGATCCTTGTGGTACTCCGTGCTCTATCACCCCCTCATGTGAGTTTGTACCATTCACACAGACGTACTGTGTGCGCCTATTTAGATATGATGTAATGAAGGCAAGGGTGTCATTACTCAGCTGATATGTAGCAAGCTTTTTAATTAAAAGATCATGGTTGACAAGATCAAAAGCTTTAGAAAGGTCCAAAAATACCGCTCCAGTCATTTGCCCATTATTCATAGCAGTTAACCATCTGTCAACCAGGTGAACCAAAGCTGTGCGACAAGAATGTCTCTTACGAAAACCAGACTGTAGTGGATGGATGAGTTTGTATTTATCTAAGAAATGTTGTAAATGTGTGTGGATATGTCTTTCAATCGGTTTTGACAGAGTTGTCAACAGAGAAATGGGTCTGAAATGGTTGGGGTCATTTAAATCTTTTGTTTTAGGTAGCGGTATTACCTTTGCCGTTTTCAGACCAGACGGAAATTGTCCATGTTGTATGCAAAGGTTGTAGATGTATGTTAGTGACTCGACGACGTATGGAATAGCCATTTTAAGAACAGTGCTGCTAATTCCATCATGGCCAGATGTACGTTTACTCTTTAATGAAGAAATTGATTTTCCCACTTCATAAACTGTTAAGAGCGGAATGTTGCAAGACGTGTGAGGTGTTAATCTTTCAGCAGAAAACCTTTTTAGCTTTTCTGAAACATCAGACGGTTGACCGGGCGACGTAAGATTCTGTAGCAGTGTAGTGGCGGTAGAGAGAAAATGCCGATTAAACGTAGCAGCTGATATTTTAGTGCAGTGTGTGGTATTTCTTGACCTCGTAAAGGCGTTTATTGCACGCCAAACAGAAACGAAATCTTTTTTGCCGTTCATGAGACGGTGAAAGTGAGACCTCTGAGCATTTCTAACTAAATATTTTATAAGGTTTCTTTGTTTTCGGTAAGCTACAAAATTATTGCTCCTTTTATAATCATCTCGGAGCTGCATGGCATCTTTAATTTCGTTGTTCAACCACGCGGTAAGTTGAGGATTTTTTTACTCGTTTCTCTCTGAAAGGAGCATGTTTATCAAGAACACCAAGAAACCATCTGTACCATTCAGACAGAGCCTCGTTTGGGTCACCTTGGTTGTAAACTGTGTGGAAAGATACTTGACTTAGGTCGTGCAGAAATATGTCTTTGTTGAAGCGCTTCAAAGATTTATATCTAATAGTTGTATGCTGGTGTTTACGAAAAGTAGTATTTACTTTCAATACCCAGCCACAACACACAGGGTAATGGTCACTAATCCCTATTTGGGGCACCTCTACTCCCACTACCCTTGACTTATTAGTTGTGTAGATGTGGTCAATAAGGGTGGAGGAAGTAGAACTAACACGGGTAGCAGCAGTTACTAATTGCTTCAGTCCAAACATAGAAATGGTACATTCCCAGGCAGGGTTATTCAGGAGCAAATAAAGGACTGGGTTGAGTAAAGAGCACACATAGATCAGGGATTTTGTTATACAAATGATATATGTTGAAGTGACCAATATTTAAATGCTGATCTGATATCATGTTTATAACGTTTCAGATGAAACAGCAAAATTGCTCACGAGACTAATGAAATGAAAGAAATTAATATAAAAGGCTAAATTTAATAATGTAACTAATTAATAAAAGTTACAAACAGAAGAAATACTTAAAACAGATAAACACTAGATGCCGCTGCCCTGGGGAGCTAATCGGCTTTTAGCGTCAATAGTTCACTGGGCTATACAAGACAGTCCAGTCAGTAAACAACTCGCTTCACTGCCACAGTAAAAGAACTCGCTTCACGGTCACAGTTGAATGCCCACCGCTTGCAACAATTACGGAGGAAATGGCACAGTCAAAACACTATACGGCGTCAGCACAGCAATTAATGTCGCGCATTACAGCTTAGTCAAAAACCTTGCATAGCTTTATCGCTACTTCCAACATTGAGAAATTAGGAAAGAAAACCACTCAGCAACCACTTGAAAGAGAATGAATAATGTTAGTCATAACAACATCATAAGACATATGAAGGAAAGCTATGTAGAAGGAAGCCGTTCATATATAGGACTTGTCCCAATAATGTCACGTGGCTAGGCTATATGTAGTTACTTAGCATACTGTGGTGTGGTTTTGAGACTGAGCCCACTGAAGGTGTTGATAGCCGTAATACGGTGCCGCGTGTGGGTACTGTGTGTATTGCGGCATCATCACGTTCAGGGGTTTGAACCAAGAGCCACTGTCCTCTGGAGGCCACGCTGATTGTAGCGGGACATGTCACCGATGACCGCT
The DNA here is from genome assembly GCA_036245525.1 of Semisulcospira habei. Taxonomy (NCBI): domain Eukaryota; kingdom Metazoa; phylum Mollusca; class Gastropoda; family Semisulcospiridae; genus Semisulcospira; species Semisulcospira habei. Next base: position 90,305,381 of record BTPG01000003.1, read on the forward strand.
GGTAGGTACTGCCAAGCTGGTTGCTGGGATGCCGTCTGTGCTAAGGGAGGCAACACGGTCTGTCGACTGAGAGACCTATGTGACTGGCCAGCAGCTGAGGCAGGGTCCAACTCTGATCCGCTGATCAGTTCTGAAGCCTGCCCCTGTTGCCTAGTAGTGGCGACAGTGGAGTAAACTTGTTTGGGCACTGTTATGTCAGAGCGGTCTCGATAATCTGTACTCCCTGCGGCAGGTTTAGAGCGACTGGAGTCGAGGCGTCCATTAAGCTTGATGTTTAGAGCGAGGCTAACCACGCCCTGCCGGCTGGGGTGAATCCTGTCTTTGGTTTGTCTGTATAGGGTTTTCTTGGGGGCGCCTGTTGGTGTGGTAAAAGTAGCATAATTGTCAATGAACACCATTTCCACACCATCACAGACTTGTCGGAGATTAGCATTAGACAGGTGTATATTACTGTTGATGGTACAGTGTCCTCTAGCAGGGATGATACCCGAGGCTTGTAGTTCGGCGTGTGGAAAGGCCCGTCTACACAGGCTGGCAATGTCCATCCATACCTGGGGGTAATAGCACGGCCTAGCTTGCAGTCGTTTATGCCGACATGGAAAGTCACGAGTTGCACGCCTGGAGAAGGAGGTATCTGTGCCAGCCAGTCTGTAATCTGCTGGGTGTTGAGGCCGGACACGGAAACTACCTGCACTTTGTCCTGGGGGCCGGTCGCCATCCTGTCTCCCCTCACGTGCTGCAGGATGGAATCTCCCACAAGCAGAGTGGTTGTATCAGGGAGGACACGCTGTTGCATCATTACTACCGCTGGTCCTTGACGGTTGTTACGGCGACGGGAGTCAAGGCCGTAATGCTGTGCATCGTGCGGCCCTTGGGCGAGGCTTCCAGGGGGGTTGGTATCGGGGCCACTGCTAGAGTCGGGTGCAGGGCGGCGATTATCCTGACTGGCGGGACCTGTGGAAGTCAGGGCTAGATTATTCTGATTACTGGGCTCAGTTTCCATGGCTCCACTTTGTCCTGAGCTATTGTCGAGACACCGAGCATTGGAGGTGATCAGCACTGGGATACGGTCGCCACATGGAGGGCTGTCCCTGCCGGCGGGGATACGTGGGGTCATTGTGGTGCTGATCCCACTCGGGGCAACTTCCTGTGATGGGACAGTCGCAAGCATGGTCAACTTTTTATTCAAGTCACGCATGTGATTAGTTTGCTTATCTTTCGCAGACGACAGGTGGTTCACGGTGCCCTGCAGTGTACGCTGTGTGTCGCTCAGACTCCGCAGTTGCCCGTTGAGCGCTGCGAGATCGGCACATGCAGATCTGTCGGACACTTGTAGGGTTTTCTTCATTTTGACCGCCTCATCTCTGATCCGACTGTCCAATTGGTCAATTTTAGTGAAGGCATACGTCAGGCCTTTTTTTAAGATGCCAATCTCCTTCCGCAGGCCTCGGATAGTGAACTGGGCGGAACGGAGGTCAGCCCGTAGGCAAGCAAACGCCCGCAATGCTGGTACCGCTGTCAACTTTCGAAGGGGCAGCCGAAAGACTGAAGAAATTCGCCGGCTGCCTGGCGTCATCGTGTCCTCAGGAGGAGCAGCTGCCGGCCGCTGTGATTCTGCCACAGAAGCAGTAGATGCGTCGGTAATCGGCACGATAACGTGGTCACTTAATCCAGGTGTAGGCGTACTGACAGTATCAGCTGTTGTATGGATAACTGACTCCAGATCTTATCACCAGAGTCAAGTAATGAGACCTCATTACACGCAAGAGTAGAGGACGGGGGCTGAACGGATGGGGAATTGGGTGGCTGGTCGGTAGAACACAGGGGTAAATGACTGAATGTGGGCGGGGGTACATTGCCTTCGTCAAAGTCGAGATTTTGTAGTGACCTGACCAGGGCACACAACTGGCAGAACTCCGTCTGCACCCACTCCTCAGCTCTAACTCCTTGAATCAGACAGGTTCCGCCAAGAGTACGCTTCAGTTTGTAATATAGAGTTACCGTGATACAGTTCACGCCACCCTTTTTCACTTGCACAAAGGTCTTGGCCAGGGTGTCTGGGATTCCGGCTGCGCGGGTACGCAAGTTGATGTCTGTGCGGTTGATGGTTCTGTTGTCAAAGTCGACGTCCTTCCACACCACCTCGTAACCGTTGTTAGTCGCCTCTAGTAGGTGGACATAGCGAAAAGACAAGGCTTTCCTCCATCGTTTCAGGACATCGATATTTGTGTCACTGAACACTTTCTGTTTGTCATCGAGAGTGTCCTTCACAATGGGGTCGTTGGGATTAGGGGATTGAGAAGGGGCTTGCGACTGGAGGGTAGGCTGACGTAACATGATGGGGGATGAGTACGCCATGGTGAATACTGTGGCTGAGAGTTGGGGGAGGGGTGGGAGTGAAGTGGTTGGAGGGACTGATAAGTTGTAGAGTTAGAATAGAGTACGCAGCAGTCCGCCGCGGCGGCGTGTGGGATCAAGAAGAGAGGGCGGGGGCACGGCTGTTCAGTTCTTCTGCAAACCCACCCATTCGAATCGAAATTGTTAGGGGAGGTGTGTTACGACACAGGTTTTTCATTTTCCTATTTTTTTTTTAAATTTATTTATTTTTATTTATTTTATTTTTTTTTTTGTAGGGGAGTTAAATTTAGAGGGATGACAGGGATTGGTTAGTCACCGGACGTAAGGGTAGTTAGAAATTGAGTACAGCAGTCGCAGCGGCGTGTGGGATCAGATGACGAGCTGACCTCGTTCCAGCGCATTCCTATGGGCACCTGGTACCGCCTGCCGATAGCAAACCTTCTTAACGCTTACTATTTTTTTTTTTTTTTTATGTGGGCAGAGTGCTAAATTTGTGTTGGCTTTAAAGCTCTACTATGTTTTCAAATTACTTCTGTTTGGCCGGATTTTCAACGAGTGATATACGGTGTAGTGTAACATAGTGCTACAAGTACTTTTCTTTACATGAACTGGATAGATTCTGTTTACCCGGCTGTGATTTTTTTTTTTTTTAAATACTCGGAAAGTTTTATAGATCAGCACATGAGTGTAGTTCGCTGACGTTTAAAATGGAGTCTGACACACAACATTCCTAAGCTATTCAAACCACATGTCACGATTGCCGAGTCAGTAGTTTGTGCAGGGCGAGTAACTTGAAATGGCAAAATGAAGACATTTTTTTAATCATGTCTAGTGTCTTCAGATAACTCAATTTCTTGGCTTTTAAGTGTATGTCACAAAATAATACAACATACATTTAGTACAGCTAAGACAAAATGTCGTAAATGACCGGCGCCATTAAAATGTATCCCGTCGTGTACACGCCGGGGCAGCCGGCGGCTGACGTGTACACACATCCTGTGCTCGCGTAAAACAGTACAGACGTAAAAGATTGTGCTGTCAGTGGGCGGTATGGAAGGATCTAGAGACTACACGCGCGGCTCCTTATCTTTCGGCCCGAACGCGCGCGCGCCTCAAAACTAAATAGGATGCCCTGAACAGCCGTGGGGGATGAGGGGGTGCAATCAGTAGGTGCAGCCCCCAGTGAGCCGGGCAGAGGGGGTGGGTACAGGCTGTAGTGGGCGAGGAGGGGGTGGGGGCTACACGACCACGCCATGGCCGCCATCACAGTCTTTCACAGTTCACAAATATGCCGACCGTTGTTGAGAAATAATAGTTCAAAATTACTCACGTTCAGCCTGTCCGATTTTCACAAAAAACACACCACCAAAATCCTCGTTCACTCATAAAGTCACACACCAAATATCACTGAACATACTTTTGTTAATATTTCGAAATAGGGTAAACTAATGCCCACGATGTAAACGGCCGTGCGCGGAGAGAGAGAGAGAGAGAGAGAGAGAGAGAGAGAGAGAGAGAGAGAGAGAGAGAGAGAGAGAGAGAGATGATGATGATGATGATGAAACGTTTTATTGACAGGATAAAGTTTTAAGCGAAACGCCTCTCTTACAAACTGTCCTGTTAGAAAAGAAATATTAATAGCAAAGAATAAGAGAAACACAATAACACAATAAATCGAAACATGAAGAAATAAACTGAAAAAAGCAATGCAAATAATGCGCACACATATCAATAACAGTGAATAACAATTGTATATATATATATATATATATATATATATATATATATATATATATATATATATATATATATATATATATATATATATATATATATATATATATATATATATATATATACTCTCTCTCTCTCTTGGCTTGACTTCGCGAACGAAGATTTTATAGGAGTTGCCCACGACGTCTGCAGGCTTGTTCGTGGCTGCGGAGGCCAATCCGAGACAGGCAGGTTCGACCGCAGTGGCCGCAGGGGAAGGTATGGCCAGGGTTCTGAGATGCGGCATCTCTGTTTTTTCTCCTGAGCCGCTTGTCCTTAAGGCTAGCTCTGTGAGAGTCCTCAAAGGAGACAGCTGCCTTGTAAATGGTGGAGCGCCAGGTGTCACGGTCCGCAGCAAGCGAAGACCACTGGTGGTGGTCGATTTGGCAGGCACTAAGTGACTTCTTGAGACAGTCTTTGTATCTCTTCTTTGGTGCCCCTCTGTCACGGTGTCCAGTAGCAAGCTCGCCGAACAGGGTGATCTTTGGTAGGCGATGATCCTCCATCCTGGAGACATGCCCCGCCCAGCGGAGCTGTGTCCGCAGCAGCAAAGCCTCGATGCTCACAGTTTCAGCCTGTTCAAGGACCTCGACGTTGGTGACATAGTCACTCCAGTGAATGCCCAGGATGGTACGCAGGCAGCGCTGGTGGAAGAGTTCGAGGAGTCGTAGTTGGCTGCGGTAGAGGGCCCAGGACTCGGAACCATACAGCAGGGTGGTGAGGACCACAGCTCTGTACACGCTGATCTTGGTGCCTGTTTTCAGCTGTTGATTGTGCCACACCCGCTTGAAAAGTCGCCCGAAAGCGCTGTTCGCTTTTGCCAGCCTGCTGTCAAGCTCCTTGTCCAGCTTGGCGTCCGACGTGATAATGCAGCCAAGGTAAGTAAACTGGTGCACTGACTTTAGTTCAGACTCGCCAATGGTGATGTGAGGAGGGCGATACACTGTCTTAGGTGCCGGCTGATGGAGGACCTCTGTCTTTTTCAGACTGACCTCGAGTCCAAAGAGCTGGGCAGCATCTGCGAAGCAAGACGTGATGCGCTGCAGGGCTCTCTCTGTGTGTGCAACGAGGGCAGCATCATCAGCAAAAAGCAGCTCACGAATCAGTTGGTCTAGGGTTTTCGTGTGGGCCTGCAGTCGTCTGAGATTGAACAGGCTGCCATCGAGACGATACCTGATGCACACTGCATCGTCATCATCGAGGTCCACTGTGGCCTGCTTCAACATCATGCTAAAAAAGATGGTGAAGAGGGTCGGTGCCAGCACGCAGCCCTGCTTTACGCCGTTGAGAATAGGAAATGGTTCTGAGAGGTCATTGTTGAGTCTGACCTGGCCTTGCTGGTCCTCGTGTAGCTGGACAATCATGTTGAGGAACTTTGGGGGACAGCCAAGTCGCTCCAGGATCTGCCACATGCCTTGCCTGCTCACAATGTCGAACGCTTTTGTTAGGTCGACAAATGTTACGTACAGCCCTTTGTTCTGCTCGCGGCACTTCTCCTGCAGCTGTCTCAGCACAAAGACCATATCGGTGGTGCTCCTGTTTGCTCTGAAGCCACACTGGCCCTCTGGGAGTTGGTCTTCAGCGATGGCAGGTACCAGCCGATTCAGGAGCAGCCTTGCAAGGATTTTCCCAGCAATGGACAGCAGGGTAATTCCCCGATAGTTGGAACAGTCAGACTTTTCGCCTTTGTTCTTGTACAGGGTGATAACGACTGCATCACGGAGATCTTTTGGTAGTGTTCCTTCCTCCCAGCAGCAGAGAAAGAGGTCGTGGAGCTTGTTGTGCAGTGCTGGGCCTCCATGTTTCCAGATCTCTGGCGGTATTCCATCAATGCCTGCTGCTTTGCCACTCTTGAGCTGGTGGATGGCTGTGAGGGTCTCTTCAGCGGTGGGCGGTTCGTCCAATTCAACCTTTACTGGGAGGTGTGGGATTTGTAGGACGACTGCTTCTTGAACAGTGCGCTCAGCGCTGAAGAGGCTCTGAAAGTATTCCGACCAGCGGTTCAAGATGGAGGTATTATCTGTGAGGAGTGCCTGGCCATTCGCGCTTCGCAGGGGACTTTGTACCAGGTGCCTGGGGCCATACACTGCTTTCAGTGCTTCGTAGAAGCCTCTGTAGTCACCATTGTCAGCACAAAGCTGGGTCCTCTGTGCAAGTCTGGTCCACCACTCATTCTGGAGATCTCTGAGCTTGCGCTGGAGACTGCTGTAGACGAGGCGGAAGGCAGACTTCCTCACAGGGCAGGAAGGCTGGGCTAGGTGGGCCTGATGGGCGGCTCTTTTTTTTGCTAGGTGTTCCTGGATCTCTACATCGTTTTCGTCAAACCAGTCTTTGTTCTTCTTTCTGGCGAAACCCAAGACTTCTGCAGAGGATTTTGCAATAGCAGTTTTCAGTTGTTCCCAAAGTGTTTCAGGGGAAGAGTCTACTGGGTCCGCTGTGTCTTTGAGCCTGCGCTGTAAATCTGTCTGAAAGGCAGCTTTCACATCGTCACGCTGAAGGCTGGCAACATCAAGCTTTTTCTTGGGGGGCCCCCATTTCTTGGGTTTTGGCTTGAAGTGGAGCCTGAGTTTGCAGCGGACAAGGCGGTGGTCAGTGTGGCACTCTGCGCAGGGCATCACTCTGGTTAGGAGGACGTCACTGCGGTCCCTCTGACGCACTAGAACATAGTCGATAAGGTGCCAGTGTTTGGAGCGAGGATGCATCCAGATGGTCTTTCGACTGTCCTTTTGCTGAAAAGTAGTGTTGGTGATGACCAGTTGCTGCTCCGCACAGAACTCCAACAGTAGGCGGCCATTGTCATTGCAGTTCCCCACGCCATGCTTGCCGAGGACTCCTTTCCAGGCTTCAGAGTCCTGGCCCACTCTGGCGTTGAAGTCGCCAAGGATGATGACTTTGTCGTCTGCAGGGGTACTCTGTAGGAGGCTGCGCAGGTCAGTGTAAAACTTGTCCTTTTCAGCAGGCTCTGCCAGGAGGGTTGGGGAGTACACACTGAGAAGGGTGACGTGTTGCGGGTGTCTCAGTGGGAGGCGCATGGACATGATGCGGTCTGAGTGGCCCGTTGGTAGGTTTTCCAGCTTAGTCGCAATGGATGTCTCGACCATGAAACCCACGCCTGAGAGCCGTCTTTCTGATGCAGGCCTGCCTGACCAGTAGAGGGTGTACCCAGCACCAAGTTCTTGGAGGCTGCCTTCGTCCGGAAGGCGTACTTCGCTGCGCGGCGATGTCGATGTTTAACCTCCGCAATTCATGGGCAATGAGGGCGGAGCGACGTTCAGGGCGTCCGCTGTCTGTTTTGTCGAGCATGGTTCGGACGTTCCAGCATGCTACGTTGAGTCCGGTCGTTGTCGTCATGAGAGTGGATCCGTTATTTTTTCTTGTTTTTTGACCGCATGAGAAGATGCCCGTTGACCGCGGCTAGCCAACTGGGGTTGCGAGGGGACGAGCTTTGGTTAGGCCACCTTTTCTAGGCCCCTCTCCGTGTGGAGCAAGCAGTGCTGTCCCTAGAGAAGGCTGCTAGGTCGTTCAGGGTGTGCCGAGTGACGTTGTCATCCCCAGGTCAACATCAGGCGACCAATATCCTGAACCGCCTGCATGCAGGTTTGAGACTGCGGCTTCCAGTGACATCTTTCACCTGCCGTTTCGCCCCTCGCCCGTCGCTACAGGACTTGGAATGGTCAGTGTCATGGTCCGTGGACGTTTCCTAAAGCCTGCGCGGTGGAGCTTTTTGGTGGAGTGCAGTGTGCGCAGTACTGGCCCCACCCTTTAAACCCTTGGTTCATCTGCCATGGCCTAGCAAGCTGGGACGATGGCATCGAGGTCCTCGGGTCGTAGGTTTTATATCAGACTGTCCTTGTCCTAGTCTCTGGCTCAAAAGCCATCGAGACGATACCTGATGTACACTGCATCGTCATCATCGAGGTCCACTGTGGCCTGCTTCAACATCATGCTAAAAAAGATGGTGAAGAGGGTCGGTGCCAGCACACAGCCCTGCTTTACGCTGTTGAGAATAGGGAATGGTTCTGAGAGGTCAGTGGGCAGTGGGCAGATGTTCACATCTGCACGGGACATAGACGACCCCGCCCTCCACGAGTCGCCTGCTGCCTTGCAGGCCTGGCCGCTTGGCTGCGGAAAGGCTAAGGGAGGAAACCCCTGACATCAAAGCCCCCGTGTCTCCGGGGATATATATATATATATATATATATATATATATATATATATATATATATATATATATATATATATATATATATATATATATATATATATATATATATATATATATATATATATATATATAAGTAGTCCGGTCAGGTAGTAAGTAACTATAACAAGATGTTATATAAACGAGTTTTGAAGGTTCTAGAGTTAAAAATGGATTTAATTTGGGGTGGTAGTTCGTTCCAGGCTTTGGCACCTGAGAACGAAAGGCTGGTTTTATATATATCGAACCTGGCTCATGGTAGCTGTAACAAACTGTTCCTCGTGTTTTGTCTTTGACTATCCAAAAAGAAACATACGAAGGTAAGTTGGGGTTTTATGGTGAAGAATTTTATGCAAAAGTATGCAACGATTAAATGTGAACTGTTTGTTTAGGTTTAGCAGTTAGATGGTTCTAAACTTTTTGTCAGTGAGAGAGGGACCAGGCACAGTTAACTTTACCCCTCGACGATACAATGAGTTAGTTGTTTTTTTTTTTTTTTTTTTGTTTTTTTTTAATGTACCTCACTGCATCCATCCCAGATAGTGGAGCAGTAATCACAGTGTGTCTTAATGTGGGCATGGAGAAAGAGTCTTCTAGTGTCAGTGTTAACTATTTGACTTAGTTTTGATAGCAGGAATAAATTTTTAGATATTGTTTTGCATGTGTTTTCGATATCTGGCTCCCAGCTGAGCTGGTTATCTACTGTGACTACAAGCAAACGATGTTTTTTTTTTTTTTTTTTAAACTTGATCAAGGGGCTCAAAGTTCAGGTATAATGTTAAGGGCAGGAGACCACGTTGATGTTTTTGGCGTGAAGTAATCTACATACTCTTTGTCTTTTGGACACTAATTATCATATGATTATGTTGGCACCAGCTTGAAACCTCATCAAGACTTTGCTGGAGAACTTTGTTTATTTTTGGCAATTCGCTGTTTGATGTATGTATGGTAGTGTCATCAGCAAATAAGTCACATTTTGCATCGGGATGTGAGATAGAGAATGGTAAATCATTGATAAATATGTTGAACAACAATGGGCCCAAAATTGACCCCTGAGAAACACCACACGTTATTAAACCTTCACTCGAGTAATTACCATTAAGCAAAACTTTCTGTCTTCTGTCACTTAGATAGGATGATATCAGATGTACGGTATTGGAATCGAGGTGATACATCGGTAGTTTTTTTTAATAAGATAGTGTGGTTGACTAAATCAAAGGCTTTTTTAAGGTCAAGAAAAACTGCACCTGATAACTGAGAATTATTAATGGCTGTAATCCATTTATCAATGATATGTATAAAGGCAGTTTGGCAAGACTGTTGCGGGCGATACCCAGACTGCATTTTACTGAGTAGACAGTTCTGTTCTAAAAAAAAGTTGCAGATGTGTATGGATAGTTTTTAAATAGGTTTTGAGATGACTGGTAGAAAGGAGATAGGTCTATAATCATTCAATGAGTTTAAGTTTTTGCTTTTGGGAAGGGGAATGACCTTAGCTGTTTTTAACTCATCAGAGAAAATATTTCTTTGAGTAGAAAGATTGTAAATGAACGTTAGAGACTCAACTATGTAGGGCAGAGCTATTTTAAGAATTTCGCAACTGATGCCATCTGAACCACATGACCTCTTTTTCATATTAGATATATATTTATCCACGTCAAAGACAATCATTGGGGGGAGTGAAAAAACACAACCAGCAGTACTGTTACTGTGAAATCGTAGTTGCTCAGAACATTGGTATTTCGCGGGATCATTTGTATTAGTGCGTGCTAAAGTATCAGCTATGCTAAAAAAAAAGTGAGTATTGAAGGTATCTGCAGTGAGCTCAGGTACAATGTTCTTGTCTCTGTGATTGTGACCTGTAGTAAAGGTGTTGATAACTTGCCAAACAGAGCGCAGGTCCTTGCCGTCTGCAATGATCTGTTCAGCATGTTGTCTTTGAGCTTTTCGGACTAAAGATTTGACAAAATTTCTTTGTTTTTTTATAGTCAACAAATTTCTCTTCTTTCTTAAGTGTATCTCTGAGTTGCATGGCTGCTTTATTTCCCCAGTTAGCCATTCAGGGATTGTGGGATGTTTGACATGTTTTGTTTGCACTGGGGCATGTTTATCTAGAACACCGAGGAACAGTTCATACCAGCGGGTGAGGGCTTCATTTGGGTCATTGTAATTTAACACATCATTAAATGGGATATTGGATAAGTCATAGAGAAAGGCATTCTGTTTAAATTTTTTTAAAGACCTGTAAATAATAGTAGTATGCCCTGTGCAAAATTTCTTAGCTAATTTGGCAGACAGCGAGAAAGACACTGGGAAGTGATCACTGATAGAAAAATTGAGAACATGGACATTATTAACAGCATTTACATTTGTAGTATAGATATGGTCTATCATTGTCGCAGAAGATGGAGTAGCTCGTGTGGGCGACTGAACAACTTGTGTTAAACCAAGAAAAGAGATCATTGAATTCCACGAAGAGTAAAAGTCTTTTAACAAATCAACATTAAAATCACCTAGGATATGTATATCACCCCTGCATTTCTGTACTGTGTCAATCATTGATTCAAAGTCATCAAGCCATGCCGCTGTGGCCGCTGGATTTCTATAAATAAACCTACAAGAACGGGTGATGACTTCGATGTTTTTATTTCCAGCCACATGCATTCAATTTGCTTTGATTCTAGGTCAAATCTTCTAGTCACATATTGAATTATAGAGTCATGTATGTATACTACTATGCCAGTTTGGCCTAGAACAGTGGCATCACGACGTAGAACAGCAAAATTAGGTATGGAGATTGCCTGATCGCTGATATTGTCTGTCAGGCGGGATTCAGTAAAGCCAAAGATATGAAATTGTGATGGCTGATTTAAGAGAATAGTGATGTCTGGTATTTTGCGGCAGAGATGATACACATTAAGGTGGCCAATGTTTAAGATACGATCTGGGTTGTTGGTATTTGGTGACATGTGTCTTTCCGACTACAGGATAATGGGAGAAAAACGAAACTGGTTGCACATGTGAAGTAACAAGAGAATGAGAAAGTAAAGCTAAATAACCGAAGCTAAATACCCTATAACAAGTTTAACACGAACGATCTAATCTATGCAATAAGTAATGACACGCAATAAGATTTCCAAACGCGGTACGTGGCACAAATGAGAGTTCAATGTTCCTATAACTAAATGCTGCCAAAATTATTTTAATCGCAGAAGCGTCCAGCAATTTCTTATGTCCGGACAAATCCCAAGAAAAGCACAAGCAGATACAAATATGCTTGTGATGAAAATGTCAACACTCGCACGATATGTCAAGATGATGCAATCGCAGCACACATTTAAGATATTAAATAGATATTAGTAATCAAAATACAGTAAGACATGCTAGTCCATGAACTACTATTTTCAGCTAGTAATATATTGGAATATAATACTGAAGGAATCATAAGACACTCTATGCCAGTCACATTTCTGTTGTATTGAGTATGAGCGCCTCGCATAGCCTGACATATTAGATAAGTCGACAGGCAGAAAATGAAAAATTCTAGTGATTATGATGTAGTGAATATCACCAACGAATTAAAATAATTAGAGAGTCATAGTCTATTCTATGCTCACCGCCTTCGTCGTATAACGTGTATGAGTGCACGTCAAGACAATACAGTAACGGGGAAAAAAAGCGATGGGCATAAAATAAAGTATGCTACTGAAATGCTGAAAGGATACTGCCGAGAATATAATTTCAAACGCAGACAGAGGTCATATTCAGTTTTTATGCTTAACACCTTCGACAAGTGAAAAGTCTCAGATATGCAACATTAGTAAAGCGGCAACGTATGCTAGTAAAGCAATATTTCATTTTCTTTCTCATACGCAGCTCACAATCAACGGTCGATGAAGATCTTGAATCGGCATCACATCGGAATATATTTTTAGAACTACAGGGTCATACCCTATTTTATGCCCTGTGCCTTCCAACATGTATTGGACGGTGAGTGTCTAGACCTGTAGATTTCCAGTTGGGCTAAAGCGTGGTGCATAAAATGGAGTAAGCCAGTGACAAAACTGTGATTGAGACTACCAAAATAAAACAAGAAGTCCATACCCAAGTCTATGCCCTTCATCTTTCTCACACAGAGATATGAGGTGTATGAAGGTTATGAGCATAGAGTGGGGCATGCCACCGTGTATCGTACTGCACACTCAGCTCATAATGTAGGGTTTTAGGAGTTCTGCAACAAGCCGCAGGGGGTCAAAGGGTTGTGCATGTGGAGCTGAAGGGGCCATGAAGCCAGGTGAGTAGACAGGCTGCAGGGCTCCTAGGGGTTGACGTTAGGCTGAAAGTGTGTGGGTGTGGGTCGCACCATCTGTGGTGATGTAGGCCGGTAGACATGCTGAGCAGACATACCCATCTCAGAGTTGTGGCTGTAGAGGGGGTGTGACGCCATGTGATGAGTACGAGGCAGGTAGAATGGCTGACCTGCAGAAGGTGATTTAGTAGCAGGGTCATAGTGCGGGGGTGTCAACATGTGTGCATCTGTTAAACTCTGAGCCCCAGTAGGCGTATGCTGAGTAGAGGGCGCTCCAGCAACCACCGCACTGTATAGATGTGTCTGGCAGAGCTCTTCAGACCGCTGAGGAATCTCTGACTGCAGAGACTGCTGAGAGTGTGCAGTGTGCCCTCTGGGGTTAAAGCTGTGTTGTCGACGGTAATTGTTTCGAGCGGGCGTGTGCTCTGATTCTCTGCCCGCTGTAACCCTGTGTGAGCGATTCCCGGTGTGGGGGTTGTCACCGGATGGAGACGCAAATACAGCAGCTACGTTGAGTGCCAAGTACCTTGTGCCACGGGGGCTGCGGTGTAGTGAGTCTCGGTAGAGAGCTTGACGCGGTGCTTGATTAGCAGTGAGAAAGATGCTGCTATGGTCTATGAACTCAACGCCAAGTTTATTGCAAGCAGTGCTCAAGTTCACATTTGACGTCAGGGTTGCTGGCTTTTTTGGGTGTGCACCTTTCGCATGTACAATGGAAGACATGTGTAGTCTGGCAGCGGGAAAGGCTTTCTTGCATGTCTGAAGGAGATGGGACCACCTGCGTTCCTCCACAGCTGACTTGTCAGTGCAGTCGTTAACCCCAACATGGATTGTGAGATGCTGCACGTGGTGATGTAGGCCTGGCTGGGTAGTTACCTACTTCTCAATGTCAGCAATTTGTAGACCAGGGACTGCACATTTTTGGACTCTACTGCCTGCCGGCACCATCCTGTAGACATCAACTGGACGGAGCACGGAGTCTCCAACAAAGAGGAAGGTAACCTCGCCCATGATAGGCTGCTGGAGAAGCTGTTTGCATGATGAGAGGAAGTCATTATGTGTAGAGGACGTAGCTGGCCGATCATTGCTGACGGGGACTGCACCTTTTCCCGGTATAGCCGATTTCATCCAGCCAGTGCAGTTCCCGCTCTCGGGAACAATAGGGTTTGAGTCTTCACTGTTGTCATCAAGGACGGAAAAGCTATTACCTGTGGAGACAGTGGCAGCCACTTCACACGTTGTAGCTTCTCAGTGGACAGTGAGGACCTGCAGGCACCTGACGGCTTGAAATCAGTGACCTAGACGCCCGATGAAGCCACAGATTGTTGCGGTGCTTGCAGTGCTGTGATGTCCTTATTAGCGGCGACAAGCTGACTAACCAGAGTGATGTTCTCTTTTTCCAGGTCAGCAACCCGGGACTCGAGAGCTTTCAGAGTGGCGCCAAGCTGACTGGCTAGCGCGACCTTCTCCCTTTCCAGGTCAGCCACCCGGGACGGACGCTTTTACTGCAGCTTCAAGCTGACCTAGCAGGGCGTTGTTTTTGTTATCTCGGATGACAGTTCGGGATTCTACAGCTTTAACTGCAGCAACACCCTCCTTCCCAAGGTCAGTGAATCTGGCCTCGAGCGCTTTTGAGGCAGCTTTAAATGTATGTGTCAATTCATTGATTTCCTCTCCTACCTGTGCAATCTTTGTAAACAAGTGGGGCGTGATGAAGACGGTGGGTAGGCGACGACAGCGGCGCGCGGAGCTGCAAATGCGTTTGATACTAGAACTTGGTGGCGTGGAGCAGCAATTGAGGAGTTCCTCTTCATCTATGTCTGACCACTCCGGTTCAGACATGTCATGCTTGCCCTTTTGCGACTGGAGAATGGCAGCATTTCAGCAGTGTCTCTTCGTCGATGTCAGACCACTCGGCTTTGGTATAAGTGTCAAAGCAAGTTTCTTTCAGAATTCCAGGTGTTGGGGCGAAGTCTGAAAATACCGCAGGCATCTGGATGGAGGCCAGCTGACGTGCATACGCCTTCTCCAGGGCAGCGGTTGGGCAATCCACATCCACGATTGACGATACTAGCGGTCCAAGACTATCGATTTCATCCTCTTCAACCAGGGGGCAGAGAACACATTGAGCTATTAGGGTTCCGGTGTTTTCAACGTGCTTAAAGTAAAGACTGTATGTAATAAGTTTATCGTCATCTGTGATTAGTCTGATGATCGTCTTGGACAGGTGAGCAGGCGGTATTGATGGGCCAAGAAGGGGCTCGGTGCAGTTGACCTGTACAGTGGCTTCAGCGTCATCACGGTGTTCAATCTGTAGACATGACTGGTGTGACGCGGGTTTACAGTAGCGTCTCAAAAGGACACGTCACCATACGCATAACTCCTCGAGAGAACAATGCAGAACCTTTTGTAGTTCATCGCGAGTATCCTGTAGCTGGAAAACATTACGGGTAGCTACAGTAGGTGTAGCGAATGTTTCAGACATGGTGTTGGATATACATTTTATTGGCAGGGAGTTGTTTGTGCGCTGCAGAAATGGCAATCATAGTGCATAAAATTAGTTATTTGACAGCATGACTTTGATCCCAATGCGTGATTAGGATAAATTTTTACTAGGGGAAGGCACTCGCGAAAGGGAGATAATTTGTCCGAGTCAGCTGCTCAAGTTCCAAGTGACGCGTCAGCCGTCCTAGATCCAAAAGGCGCGAGACGCACAAATGTACGAAATCAATGTTATCAATGCCAAAACATAATTTTCAGTCTGTTTGACAAATCATTTTTAGTTAGGGCATATAAGATGTACACGCTCACCTGAGCCATGCACAGTTAATTCAAAAGAAGTCCAGAACTCACACAAAAGTCAATTCAGGAAACAACAGACTCACACTTGGTGCAGTGTTGTAGATCTACTCCAAGGTTAGGCTAACGAAAGTCGTGGAACAAAAATAGCATTTGAAGTGTTCACAACCACCTTTCATGATTATTTATCACATATAAAAGAATCCGTGACTGTTGCACACCTACCCACTCTCCACTTCAGGACTTTAGTTCCAGATGAATAGAATAACTACACATTAGAAGCGGAGATGTGAAAAGGTAGGTTTGACAGTGTATCCTCGGTGGCGCAGAGGAGAGAGAGAGAGAGAGAGAGAGAGAGAGAGAGAGAGAGAGAGAGAGAGAGAGTGAGAGAGACAGAGAGAGAGAGAGAGAGAGAGAGAGAGAGAGAGAGAGAGAGAGAGAGAGAGAGAGAGAGAGAGAGAGAGAGAGAGAATTGTGTCAATTCATGTATAACAATCAACTACCTGGCGCCTTGCGTCAGTTCAGCAACACCGATGTGTCTAGCGCTGACGTCTAACAATGACGTGTCTGATGCTTTGCGTCATTTCAGCAACCTTGTATAACAACAAAACAATGTATAATGTGGCTAGCGCTTTTACGTCACTGTCTGAAGTCGAGAATACTTCGTTTCGACATTTTTTTCTGCAATGAACTATTATTTTAAGAAAACATGATGAGAGTCTTAACACGTACGCGCCTTCTCTCCTCCCTCCCTCCCCCCTCCCCCAACCGCCCCCCCCCCCCCATCTCTCCCCCCCCCCGGCCCCCTTTTGTATCGTTGAAGGCCCCAAACAAAATGTTGGAACCCCACACACACGCACACACACACACACACACACACATGAACACAAAACCCTCAGACTGGGTGACCTACCATTTTATGTGAAAATGGGTTCCCATATTTCTATTTATTCTAGGGCTCTGGAGTTGATGCCAATGTTTAGAACTCACCTTATAACTAAGCTCTACAACTTAAAATAAAATAGACATTTTCTAGAAACAGAGCCACTGGATGGAAAAAAAATGGGTGTTTACCCCAAAAGTGGGTGCCTCTCACACAAAACTGGGATTACAGTGAAAATACCTCACTAAAGATACCTTTGGTTGATTTTACTATTATGATTGTTTGAGTGGGGTTGTAAGGGGGTTGGGTGGGGGGGGAGAAGTGTGTGTGTGTGGGGGGCGGGGCGGGGGGGGTGGGGGCGGGGGGGGGGAGAGGGGGTCATCACTTTTGGTTTATAGAGCTGCTCAATGCACTCTTATGAATGAAAGAGTTTCATTATCAGTGGAATCAGTAGGTCATTTCAGAGGCGCACACTGAGTTGCACGTCAAACCACTCACAAATACTCATTTGGAGTGCACCAGATGGATCCAGTTGGCAAAGTCCCACATTCCACACTATAGGACAGCTAAGACTGAAAAGCAATCGCGGCGTTTATGGCGCGGTACAAGGTTTAAAACTAAGAAAATGTTGTTTTTAGAAGCGTGTCGGGCAAAAGTTTTTATGAAAACTGTTTTAAAACCTATTTTAACTCAACTTTTCTTAATGTTAAAAGTGTTTTATTGTACATTACTTAACGTCCCGACAGCAACAAGGCTTTCTCAGGACGTGCCTGCACTGCTTGTGAAAAAACAACAACTAAACAGAACATTGAATGTATGTCGCCAGCCGGTCAAATACATTAAATAAACCTAACACATGGGGCCTACATAAAGCTAAGACCATTTAGCAACACACATCCAATATCAAGAGCTACAGGCAGTGCAGACAGTAGGGAGAGTTTTAAAAAGGCAAATACAGGTGAATGGACAAAGGGCCGACAGAGACACATGCCCCAGAATAGAGAGAAAAACCCACCCTGTGGGGCTGACCATGCCGGGTGCCCCTGGGAAATAAAAAGTAGTTAACCCCACCCAAGTCCCCCAGGGCAGACCCGGGTGGGGTTAAAAGTGTTTTAATTTACAAGCATGTCGTAACTGATATGCATCTATTCCAACGTATAGTGCTGGATATTTTTCCCATCCTCGCCTTCTCTCGGGCTTCGCTCAACACTCGACTTTCCAGTCCTTCCCTGAAACACCCCCAACCGGTCTGCCCTCAACACTCGACTTTCCAGTCCTTCCTTCAAACACCCCCAACCGGGTCTGCCCTGGGGGACTTTTTAGTTCCCAGGGGCACCCTGGTCAGCCCCACAGGGTGGGTTTTTTCTCTATATTCCGGGGGCATGTGTTTCTGTCTACCCTTGGTCCATTCACCTGCATTTTCCTTTTTTAAACTCTCCCTACTGTCTGCGCTGCCTGTGGCTCTTGATATTCGATGTGTGTTGCTAAATGGTCTTAGCTTTATTTAAGCCCCATGTCGTAGGTTTTATTTAACGTATTGGACCGGCTGGCGACATACATTCAATATTCTGTTGAGTTTTTGTCACTAGCAGTGCAGGCACGTCCTGAGAAAGTCTTGTTGCTGTCGGGACGTTAAGCAATGTACAATCAATCAACCTTCCTTCAAACGGACAGCATTCACACAAATAATACTTTACTATTACATCAGAAAATGGCCCATCCAAGCCTGCACTCTTTTAACTGCACTAAACGACTGACTGGTGCAGACGACGCATGAAACGACGCTGACTCTGTGACGTCATTTCCATTCAATCAATTTGTGCATACAATCCAAAAGGAGATGCGGCATTGATAACATCGACAAACCTACAAAATAAAGCAACAGGTTCAACCAAAAGGTCGGGCAGGACAAAAGACAACAGCAGCCTCACCCAAAGTCTAAACGTCCTCTCTTACAATGCGCACTCATACAATCACTTCACTTCTTAGCAACCGGCGCACGAATATAATTATAGGCTAAGTCAAACTAAAACAGAAGATAGTGGCGAAAAACCCTTTAAAATAGAAACAAAGAACGACTTTTCAGATCAAATATTCTTCATCTGACATGGAAACAAACGTAGAAAACGTATAGGCTAAGTCCCTGGTGAACGTATACATGAATCTCAAATCTGCCACTAGACATGACCTTTCTCCACATCACCCCGGAAGTACATTACAACTCAACACTTTTTTTAACAAAACAACCACACCCTCAAATAACAAACCTAATTCTGTAGAAACATAAACAATTTACTCCCTGAAACAACAAAATATCCCCCCTGACCCATATCAGCTATGAAGTTATTTATAGCTAGCTGAGAAGGGTGATGTAATACATACACGCTCATTTTCAGGGTTTTGTGTGCACAACACACACACACACATTGCTGGGAGGGACAAGTTTTCAAACACACTACCGGCGTGTCTGTTAAACACAAAAGTGCATGTGTTAACGCCAAAATGAGAAAAACGGATTTTTTTACTTTTTATGAATCTTTACCGCAAGACAATGCAGAAACAACCCTCAGAAAAAAATGGGTGTCTGACTTGGAAACCCAGAATTATACACATACCCAGTTTCCATAAGGATGGTAAAGACAGTCACCCGTTTTAGCTCTTTCGTCTACACACACACACACACACACACACACACACACACACACACACACACACACACACACACACACACACACACACACACACACACACCATCGAGGTAACTGATCCTTCCCTGGGCACTACCGCCATTTCAGTTTTAAGGCGCGACCCATTAACTAGGATCCGATACGAACCCAATCGGAAGCGGGTCCGAAACAGGAAGGTCCGTGCGAGCCATTTTCATGTTTGTGTTTTTCCATTTACCCGATGCGGACACGAATTCGCATCCAGCTTCAAACGAAAATGACGCAATTTTTTACGAAAAAAAAAAAAGCATCACCGCATCTTGTTCGGATCGTATTCGTATCGGATTCGTGCTTATGGAAACGTAGCTTAAAACGCCTGCTCATATGAGTCACTTAGTGCCTGCCAAATCGACCACCACCAGTGGTCTTCGCTTGCTGCGGACCGTGACACCTGGCGCTCCACCATTTACAAGGCAGCTGTCTCCTTTGAGGACTCTCACAGAGCTAGCCTTAAGGACAAGCGGCTCAGGAGAAAAAACAGAGATGCCGCAGCTCAGAACCCTGGCCATACCTTCCCCTGCAGCCACTGCGGTCGAACCTGCCTGTCTCGGATTGGCCTCCGCAGCCACGAACAAGCCTGCAGACGTCGTGGGCAACTCCTATAAAATCTTCGTTCGCGAAGTCAAGCCAAGGAGGGAGACATATGAGTAATCTGTCGGAGTCACAGTCAAGATCACAGCAGTTCAGATTAAAAAAAAAAAAAAGATGAAGAGCAGTCATGCACGTGAACTATGAGAGCTTTGATATGCTTGTTGAAAATGTGTTGGTGATTATTTTAATTCTTTGCGTCTCAGGTCATTTTTCGCACTGTTAGTGCCAGTCAAGTGTACATGTGTTCGGACGAAACCGCAAATTGCACCTTCGAGTGGGTGTATGTATACAGTAGTTCTGAGGTCTGAGTTAGTGCAAACGTTGGCAATCACTACTAATAAAATAATATTGGTATTCTGTCACAGAAAGTGCCGCTTTGTCATTATCAAATACAGAAACATAAGCACTGTATACTATAATGTAAAACGGCCCTGTGTTTAATTATGGAGAAAGTTAAGGTCATTTTTATCACGCCCTCCCCTCCACAACCCACACACACACACACGCCCATTTCTTGTTCTTTGTTGAGTAAGGGATACAGGTGTTCTTTCAACAATATTTGTACCCATTGACTGTAGTCTGTATTTTGTACGCCTGGTATAAATAAAGTTCACTTTTCTCACTCAAACTTACTGTTTCTGTGTTTTCTTCAGTATATGTTCTCATATGTACTTGACCCCTTGTTTCAGCATATGTAACTTTGGCACACACGAAGACACCAGAAATATATGTCATACAGCTTGGTTCAGTTTTGTGTGACCTGTTACAATTCAAAACATTTACTCCCATGTCAGTTCATGTCACAAAACGCTGAGGGGTGGGGGAGGGGGGGGAAGGGGTAGGGGGGATAGCCTCCCTAAAATTTGGCAGATTTTGAGTACTATGCTCGATGGGGTTCTCTCTCAGACCTTACTTTTACACTAACGGAGCTATGCCGGGGGGGGGGGGGGGGAATAAATACATACGGCTTTACTGACGCACACACAAACAAGGTTCTGATCGCTAGTGTAACGCACGCTGACTTTCCCCAGTCGTACGCACAGACTCTCGCACAACAGACGCATACACCGCCACTGACTCAGTCGGGCGCATTAACGCGGTAAAACTCAACACACTAGCTCTCTTTCTACTATGGACCTTTATAAAAGTATATAATAAAAGAACACTCAAAAGATTATGTACACCACCCTTTCTCACTACAAGCACATCAACACCGCATACACATACACAATACAAATGCCAGGCTAGGTAATTGTCTCTCACAATCCAACCTGTTTTACTGGTGTTCTCGCATTGGTAACGTTCTGTCTTCTCACGTCTAGGCGTGTAAGTCTTTCGTCGTACGCTTCCGAGTCGTCCCGTTTCTCGTACCGTGGAGTCCTCCCGACTCGCTCCGTAGCGCAGTCCCTGCTGAACTGGGTGTCTCGGCACCGGTCGCTCACTCCCTGAGTGAAGAAATGACCTCGTAGTAGGTCCCTCGGCGGTAGCCTCTGTTGACTGACGTCTCGGCATCCGTCGCTCCGCTCCACACAAGAACTCTGTACAATAAAGTCCTGATATCATAACACTTGCTAAACGCACACATATTTGATGATATGAGATACATTACGTAACATGGCTGATACAAATAACTCACACGTTCATTCACACACATGTGCTTAAAACACGAACTACTTCGCAACATGCCATAACTCTTTCACTACCTTGAAACAGACTATATCCTGACACTCTCGTCATACATTCTTTCATACATTGGAAAAGACTATACTTAAACCAACCACGTACTACCTTCCTAGCGACTTAGGCATACACACCTCACATTCCTTAGCTATCCATCCCGGTAAATAACTACATAGAAAATCACTGGTTATCTCAACGAATTCCAAACCAACATAATTGAATCAAATCAACGCTACACAACCGAATTAACTCTTAATAACGCATACTATCTTTAACTCAGTAGCCACTAATAATACATATAGAAACATACCTGAAATCTAGGTTTCAGAGTTTTGGAATACGGGCTAGGGTATCTCACACACGTCTGCCCTCACTGACAGTATAGCCCCGTACTGAATTTCCTACAAATCTGTTCGCCTGAACTCTCGTTAAAATCCCCGTGCAAAACGTTTTCCTACGATTTCACGTGGCCTCGTGCCCACACGGGATATTTGTCACAAGACAAACCGCTGACAAAACCGTACCATACAAACCCTCTGTGTGAACCCTATGCGTGAGCATAGAGTTTCATCACACTAGTGTTAAACAGTATATATAACCTCAACTTGAACCACACCAGCATTGTCCACTCTGGCCAAAAAAAAATCAAGCTGTTGGTTTGATTTCGGTCAGCTTGGACAGAAAAAGAAAACACAGTTAATCAGCTGACTTCTGTTTTTTACTTCATAAGGCTGTGGCAAAAGAAGATCAGTTTCAGCTGGGGAGCACAGCGTGTCTGACTATTTCTTTCCAGCCTCCAAAATATTTGGATGGGGGAGGGGGGCAGCAGATACTCCCGCCCTGGCCCTCTACTTTTTCTTTGGTGGAGCTGCCCCTCCCCCTTCCCCAGCCCCCCGCCCCCCCCCCCCTTTCCCTTCTCACGCCACTACAATGTTTATGGATGCGATAATGCATACGATTACTTTAATTCACAACTGGCAGAAGAAGCATTCTCCCAAGACAGGTCATTCAATGTATCTTCCACAAGGACACCTGCGAACAAAGCACAGATAATACACACACACGTGTGTTAGGCCTACCTTCCAGCAATGACTAAAACTCTTAGCAGTCTGAGCTGAAACGTATATACTGAAAATGCGGACAGATCTAGTGGCGAATGAAAACAAGTACACGTATGTTTCGCACTCACATCGATCACTCAAAACTAATATTCTTTTCTTCTTTTTTTCTTTTTCTTTTCTTTTTTTCATCAAAGGAAACCGTCCATAATTAGCATTTGCGTCCAAAAATGCATTTTCTGTCCGTCTGTGCAAACCGGAAAATCGGTGAATCGTTAGTCAGTTTTTTTTTATATCTAAATTCAATTTTGTTGTTGATCATAATAGACCGAACAATTTTGTATTTGGCTCCGCCCCTTTAGTCGGGGTCGGGCAAGAATGCTACGCGTGCTTCGCTGAAAGAGCGCGAGTGTAGTCTGCTAGCATAGTAAAGCGCACTTTTCGACATTGATTCTTTTAATATTTTTAGGATGGCATATCTTCTACAAAATACCATTATTGGAGCTATAAAATAATCAGTACAAACTAAGTATTGGATTTAATCAGTACAGCTAGTGGGGATATTGTCAGGCAAGAGATTATGTAGTTATTCGATCCAAAAGTCAGTATTTTATGGTATGCGCAAATTATCTCATTTCGACAAATCAGTTTGTGATTTTTCATAAAATAAAAGGTAGAGCTTTGAAATTTTGCAGGACCACACATTTGCACGCGCTCTTTCCGATGGTAATATCAGTTTTTTTTATGTTTGCAGTTTGAAATTATGGGAGATCCTATACCAACATGTGAGCATATCCCGCTACTGAGTCTCTAATAGAAATTCTCGCGCAGGCAATCAGTTCACTTTTCTGAAGTCTATCTAAGAACGTATCTTTTTTCTCCTACTGTCCTACTGAAAACTTCTGCTAGTACTATTCTGTTTATATCAATAAGGCGTCTCTCTCTCTCTCTCTCTCTCTCTCTCTCTCTCTCTCTCTCTCTCTCTCTCTCTCTCTCTCTCTCTCTCTCTCTCTCTCTCTCAGAGCCGTACGGGGTCAGCTTACATGCAAGCTTCACACACAGCTGACAGATCTCATGTACGATCCAATTTTGCACGAATGCATTCGAGCATACGTAGTGATGTCTTGTGATTATCTCATATTTCAGCTGACCATGTGGCTGACCGCAAGCTTTTCTTTCGATAAATGCTTCGTGAACGGAACAATTCTTCACTTAAATATGGATCGGAGTATCAGGAATCTGATGTACACGCCCCATAATAACAATGCTTTGGAATACCGCCGGAATTGGCTAAAATAATGGAACATTGACGCCGTTCCATGCCCCGCAAGCAGAAACATCCGTTGTTATGCTGTACCGTCTGCTTGGCAGTCAGGAGCACGTAGTCTACAGCGATTTGATCTTTCGAGAGGCTAAGACTGATTGACGCTTCACCTCCAAAACGGGTCGGTCTATTTTCGCCACTGCTGTTTGAGTACAGTAGACAGACACAGCCCTCTATCAAGACTAAACCCCGCACATTGCTGCCCTATGATATTTTGGCTGCGTCTTTTTGACAGCATCTAAAAGGTTTTGAACACATCACGCCTAATAACGATATAAACGGTGACATCGTTTCTCGTTTCTGCGCCGAGTTGCGAACTGGGACAAAAGCGGTAGCCAACTATCATGTCACTCACCATTGATTGAGCCAGCGAAAAACGGTTGGTTCCCGATGCCTCTTCATCAGCTGTTTAATGCCTCAGCGTCGTTTTTTCGCTCGATGGCGACGAAGTCGGGTCTAAAATGTATACGGCAGAACCCTCATGCTTCGTTCATTGTTCACGGTACTTGCGAATGTTCTCCCTTTGCGCATTTATTTTTGCCTTCAACTAAGTTATCATCAAGCTTCGGGTGTTTCAGGGCCGTGGTATGTGAACGTTTTGCGTTATTCCGGCGAACCTAACGGTTTTTCATATATACGTTCACATATACAGGCCATTAAACTCAGTTTTAGTAATGTTATCGACTGTTAAAATATCGATATTGGGATGGAGGGGCACTTTAAGTGGCCAGCTGTCGCGCTGAAATGGATGACCCATCTCTACTGTCCGTATAAGCTCAAGCTGTATCTGACACTGTGTGATACGACCTTTCGCTTGAAGGCGCAAAAAGGAGGTGTGTAAGAAACTCTTTATCACAAGAATGAGCATGCGATTTATCTCCTATTCTTTTCAGTTTTGTGCACAGGTGCTCATCTCGGCATTTATGGAATACTTGGAATCGCTTTCATCTGCCTTGGGTCTGTTTGTCTTATTATTGCTGGGAGTCTCATCATAACCGGTAAGTATAGTACATCTCAGACATTTTACGACTAATACCTACAAATAATTGAAATGTTGGAACTAAAAGGGAGACTCACGAGCCGGATGCTTTTAGGATAAAACTGTGAAAACGGACAACAAGCATACAGGAACAGCATATGATTTCAAAATAAACGAATTACAACTCTAATTTAGACCTTACTCTATCAGAAACCTCCGTGAGATTAAAGTGTAGATAGTAACACTGATAAAAAAAACTTATACCAAATTCGCACGACCATATGTGCCTAAATTATTATGTAGTGATAAAGACTTTACGTTATCCGCCGCATTTTTGACTGTTCCGTTGCAATGGCATATGGCAACACGACACTGAGGCGGTTAAGGTAACAGCGACCATATAGTGACATCGCACCACTTCGACGAGAAAAGAATATGTCGATTCTGAGGTACAAACCCTTAAAAAAATATTGTACAGATAAATTAAATTGTACCTGAGCTTCCGTTACGCAAAATAAAACAGGAGTACTCAGTTCGACCGATACAATGCGAGCTATAGCTAAGATTTTATCGGTCGAACTGAACACCTTTTTTATTTATTTAGTGTAACGGGAGGTCAGGCATACTTTCTATTCTATTTATCGGATAAAGGTATAGCCAGATGCCCGTGCACACTTTCACGTTGAATGTGTTTGTGTTAACTGAACTGAACGGAATAAACATTGTTTCTGTGTTTGTTTCGTTTGTTTGTGTCTTTTTTGGTTTCTTTATTTTTTGCTTTGTTTGTTTCTTTGAAAAGGATGATAATCATATGTGTGCAGATGGATACGATGGATCGATATGCGTTTTCAGTACCACTCAGATCGTTGGAATCATTTTCTCTGGCATCGGGGGCACTATTTTATTTCCTGGTTTCATCTTAACAAGCGGTAATTACATGTACAACAAACATAAAATGTATGCAGCTTCATTATCTGCTTGAACTATTATTTTTGTTGCTGAAAACAGGCAAACACACAGTACAGCTTTGACAAGAATCTGTAAGACCAATTAAGTTCAAATTTATGTGGTTTATTGTAGAAAAAAATCTTATGTTTATGAACAAGTTAGTGGAGGGAACATTGACACACAATACCAAAACATTCATCAGCGATACTTGAATTCCAAACAGTATATATTACACAGTCAGGCAAGACTTGTTTTGATACCAAACTGGAGGCAAATTCTCGTATGCTTCTTTGGCACGTACAATGTCTCTTGACTTCAGAAACTTAAAGTAGCCATCTCGTTCGCCCGACTTTCTGTGCACTATCACATCATTTCCAACCCAACCCTTTATCGGTATGGCAAACGTTTTACATGAAGGACTCGATCTCATTCAGAATGCTGCATGATGCGAGTGTGCATATGCAGAACTAAACCCTCCCTTCCCAAACTCCCACCTCCAGCGTGCAACACAGGTTCGTATTTTATTGCATTACATAAGATTTTAGATTTTAGATTTAGATTTTATCGAAGCAGTTTATTGTTATCTGATATAGAAACGGATTTAAAATTTTCATCCCAATGCGTCTTCACCTTTTTTGAGGCATTTTTGAATGGTCATAAATAAAAAACCATTGTTCAAAATTTTCCTATATGACAAAATCCAGATAATCTATTGCTTAGACCCCATACAAATTTTTTTTTTAAACTTTGCTCATAAATGTAAGTGATAAAGGAGCCAAAACAAAGGCTTTTTTTTTCGGATATCAACTCTCTTTTGCGTAACATATTGGAATGAGGTCAAAACCCCATATTTTGAAAAAAAAACTACATCTAATTTGCATTATTGCAAAATTTCAACATCAAAATTCCTGACAGCCAACAGCAAAAATCACAATTTTGGTACCCACGTCTAGGTAGGTTTGTCGCCTTAATTTGTTTACTATACAATATGTCAATACACGTGTGAAAGAAGGACAAACTTTATGGAGTGGGTGCATAGTGCACAACACACCACCATCGGTTAAATGTCAATCCTTTCACCTCTAAAAGCGTCTTTCTGTTTCTCTTATTTACCTGTTGTCACTTGAGAGTGGGTTCAGTATATTTGTCTTAAAATCTATAAAAGCCACGCACTTCCAACTTGACAATACGGTTCCTAGTGATAAGTACTTTCGACATATGATCACCTTTGCTAAAGGTCAGTCGTTTAATGCTGAAATTAGTAACAGTGTTTATCTACTGCCGTCCACCCGTCACCGCAAAACACAAAATTCGAGCCAGACTGGTGTTAATATTTACTGTAGTGTGCTCTCCACAAGTATACAATTGACACGGAATATCCATATCAATGCATCAAATATAAAGCCCTTGACGTAAGGGTGCTCTCAATCGCGCTTTTCGCAGACACAATATCATGGAAAACACTACTATCCACATTATTTATAACTGTAGAGTAGAGGCCCAACTTAAGTTGTATGTTATAATGTAGCTTTAAATATTTTCATCAAATAGAACGAAAAATGTTAAACTTGTGGTTTATTGTGGCAACTTCTGTACATCCATTGCAAAGTAGTGCATAGAAGTTTTGCAATTTAACACGTTTAAAAAAAAAAAAAAACACGTTTACTCCTTAAAAGTTCATCTGATGTCTCATTCTGAAGTAAAATCGTCTCTGCAGACTGTTCAATTTTGAGTCAAAGCGAAAACCTTCCATGTCGTATTAGTCAGGTTATATCAGTACGTCGTTCTATTGTACGTTACCCACTGCGCTGCACTTCATCCACAAACAGCGACAAGAGCCTCTAACTCTACCGGGTGATGATACCATCTCAGAAGTCCGAAGCCGTAATCAGAAGACCCGATCACAATATCACTCGTCATATGGCAGGATTCGTGTTATTTGGAAACCATACTAACTGTAATTTTTGCACCAAGATATATATTTTTTTAAATTTTGAATCTCTCCGTATGTAAACAAACGATACACGGTGGGAGCAATACCCGTTGTTTGGAAGCAAAAAATAAACCAAGATGAGGATTTCATCCCAAAGTCTACCGTATTGTTTGGAGCTCACATGCGTTTAACTTTTAGGAACATTCAGAGTTGTTCATATTTGTAGGCTTTTTATGCTGATCCATTTTCCCTCCTCTCTAAGCCAGCCCCTGATCAACATACACGTCGGCACACAAATAAAGACGGACACACAGCGCTTCCCGCCATTAGTACCCTCTGTGGGCTCGTGTAGAGACAGGAACCCATCTCCTTCTACTCTAACACACCCTCTGATCCGCACACACTGACACACAGAAATAAAGACTAACACATGGCGATTCCCGAAATTCGTAAGCTATGTAGTCTGGCGTAGCATAGCTATTCTGAAGAAAAATAATAGCACGAGCAGCGAAATGAAGTCACTTAAAGCTTAACGTCATGGCATCATCAGCCCCACGACGCCGTGTTCATAGTGACGACTCGATGTTTTACGTCATCATCGCAGTACTAACATTTGACCTATCCAAGGATCATATTTGCAATTGTTTTGCTGATTTTCATGCCTAGAGCCTACAGGTCACAATTTGACCTAATCCTACCCCAGGGCCTGGACAAACAGCAGGCTTATGCAAACACTGGTTATGAAAAATCATGCGGGTATTAATGAGAAGATATATTTTTCGTAAAAGAAAATATATAGTTATGTTAGCTGTTTGACAAATGACTCCGAAAAAGTGGTGCAGAAAACTGTTTGATTTTCACACTTAGGGCAAACAGGTCACAATTGACCTAATCTGGGCGTGCGTACGATGTATGCGTATGATGTTAGTGTCAAAACGTACTATTTTATATTTGTGCTTAATTGGGGATTTATCCATGTTTGTGTAACTTAAATAGAGGTCGCATTGGCAATTTAGCTGTGGATATTGTGCAATATTTGACAACTTAAAAATGTAATAGCTCGTTTTATTTGTGTGATTATGCGCTGTACATATAAATTTAATTAATGTCATATTGGTAATTTTAGTAGTGGTTGTTGTGCAATAATTATTTTTTTTAATGGTTTAATATTTCGTTTTTATTCGTGTTATTTTGCAATTGTCCACATTGTTACTAACATTTGTGATAATGTATTCAGATATTATGTTTATAACTTTGACATAATTATGCTCGGCAGACAAAGACAAATATACTTTAATGGACAATAAATTTCTTAAATCTTGAATCTTGAATAATCGTACCCTACAGCCGAGACAAACTGCATGCTTATGTAAATACCGTATAAGAAATATCATGCTATTATAAATGAGAAGATTGTTGTTGTTGTGTTTTTTTTTTTTTTTTTTTTTTTTTTTTTTTTTTTTTTTTTTGTCGTAAAAAGATTCAATTGTTTTAATATTAACCATATAATTCGTGAAATTAATCCCAAAAACGTGAAAATATTTTTTTTTTCAAAAATTGTTTAATTATCAATCAAAACTTTCTAGAGGTTCAATGCTGGTTAACGAGCTCATTCAATATGTCCCTTTTATCTAGCTATTTGCAAAACATCTCGTATAAATAAGAAAATTTACGGACTCCAGTAACGGTTTTTGTGAACGGCCATTTTTGTTCGCCAATGGCCAACCTAATTTAAACAGTTTAAAAAAGGTTTAGGGATAATTCGTTTAGAGACAATGTCTTAAAATTTCAAGCTTGTCCGTCCTCAAACGCGGGCTCTATTCGCTGTCTCACACACACACACACACACACACACACACACACACACACACACACACACATACACACACACACACACACACACACACCATCACACACACACACACACATCACACACACACACACACACACACACACACACACATACACGCGCGCGCGCGCAAGCAAGGTTTGCGTAGATAAACGTGGCGTCATTTATATCGTGTTACTTCTTTGCCAGAATTTGTGCGCCGCACGCCAAAAACGTCATGTGCATGCTCCGGAATGCTCCCGACCCAGCCTCATTTTAAATTGTAACATATATTTTTAAATACGGGAGACAATAACAAATGTATGCGGGATTATCGAAGTTGAGAATGTGGCGAAAATGAAGATTTGCCGCAGACCTTATCTACTTCGACAAAATGTATAAACTTTGATCTTGAGTAAATCAGTCGTTTCTTCTTCAGAATGTTCAATTTAGATCAAATTTGATAGATATGAAGTACGATTAGGAAAACGTGATATTACAGTTCAAAACGTCTTGTAACTTAGGAGTTAATGGAGATTTTTTTGTTGTCTTAGCCAAACTTCCCGTTTGTTACTGATTTGCCTTGTGTTTGCAAAAAAAAAAAAAAAAAAAAAAAAAAAAAAAAACTAAAAAAAACCAAACTCTTATTTATGCGATGTTGCGGGCAAATTATTATCAAATTCTATGAGGGAAAGAAATTGCAAGGTCATTGCTTAAACCATTTAATCCCAACTCGACTATGTTAACTCAAAGGTCAGATTACCGTAACTGGTTCTCGAGACGCAATGAGACCAGTGCCAGCTTCAAATGCAGTCTTAGGGTATAGCCTTATTTGTTGGCCATTCTCAGCAAAATCTACTTCGAATTTGATGGTTGATATATTGTTGTGATCTTAGAAGAAACCAGAATTCAACCGTTATACTGCCACAGCAAATCACAGCCTAACGGCCCCGTATTTTACCTGTGTAAAGAAGTACGTGTGTGTGTGTGTGTGTGTGTGTGTGTGTGTGTGTGTGTGTGTGTGTGTGTGTGTGTGTGTGTGCATGTGTGTGTGTGTGTGTGTGTGTGTGTGTGTGTGTGCATGTGTCTGTGTGTGTGTGTGTGTGTGTGCAATTATTTGTATGAGTGACTGTATGCATTTAGCTCTATTGTCATGTAGCTCTGTTACCATAGCATAGTGGACTTGGTGTCCATACGGAGAATGGTGTTTTCTTAGAGAAAATGAGGTTTTATGTGGGTCATATTTCGGGAGGATTTATAGAGTAAAAAGTATGGTCATCTGATGTGGTCATGCCACAAATTGAACTAGGCAATACACGTATGTTTCAGTGTAAATTATACGCACATTTAGCATCAGTGTATCATGCTGACTGCAGTGCTACCAGAAAACTTCAATGTGTGTAGATTTCCGTAGTGGGTTATCATAACCGTGTAATTTGAAATCATAGCAGCATTTTTTTCTTTAAATGAAAATGTAAAGGCTGGTACATCTCACAAAATATGAAAATAACCTGGCTGCTATTTTCTCACGCCATGCTTAATTTAAAAATCTGCGCAGCATATGAGTGATGAATCATTTTGTACATGCGAACTAAGAGGAGACAACAAATCGTCCTAAGTGACACATCAGAAGTTGGAACATTTTCACAAATAACACATAATCACAGTGCTGCTATGATTATAGCTGTATGTATGTATGTGTTCTACTAGTGCATTATACATTTTTTTAATAGGAATGTTTGTAGACATGTAATGGAAAGTTCAATGAAAAATATGTGTTTGATGATGATGATGATGATGATGAAGCTTTATTTATCAACGGAAAAAAGTTTTGACAGAAACAAATCGTCATTTTACAAACTTGCTGTTGCTAACATCTACAACATAATATAGGTATAATAATAATAATAATAATAATAATAATAATAATAATAATAATAATAATAATAATAATAATAACAATAATAATAATAATAATAATAATAAAGACATTATGTTTACACATATTATTTCATGCAACAATTTTTTTTAATAATAAAATTAAAATAATTATGTATACAAAATAATAGTAAGACTCAACATTCATCTTATACCACACACACACACACACACACACACACACACACACACACACACACACACACACACACACACACACACACAAACACACACACACACACACACACACACACACACACAATAACTATACATAAATGCATGTAGTACATGAAAGTATTAACGTCAGGGTTTGTTTAAATAAATGCCCAGTGATGTTATGTTTGGCTCATCAGGAAATCAAAAAGCTTCGTTTTCAAGATTTCAAGGGAGGCTATAGTCTTTAAATATGCAGGAATAGTGTTCCATACAAACGGTCCGGAAAATAATAAACTAGTTTTAAAGAGGTCAATTCTAGGGATAGGTAGGGTTAAAGTATTGGTCCTTGAGGTCCGTTTGCGTTCTTGCTGTGGCATAAATTTGGTGGTTAGATACTGCGGTGTCATGTTATTTAATATCTTGAGCTTGAGGATGCATTTGTTAAAACTAAGTTGACGCAGGCTGAGAATGTTTAGATGTCTAAATTTGTCTGTGGTGGGAATGTGCTGAATATATATATTTTTGACAGTTCTTTTATATATAGAGTTTAACCTGTTCATGTAAACATCACTACAACCGTACCACACTGTGGAGACATAATCAACGTGAGACTTGATATGGGCATAAAAAAACAGTTTACCAGTATGTGTGTCCGTTACTTGACTAAGCTGGGACAACAGGAAAGCGCTTTTAGCTATGGTTTTACAGACTGTATTTATATGCGTCTCCCAACATAGTTGTTCGTCAACTTGTATTTAAATGAATTTACGCTCTGTGATTTGTTCTATAGGTTTACCGTTCAGTTGTAAATGTAACGGCTGTGGTCAGCGTTGGTGTTTTTATCGTGTAGTGATTAAAATACTCTTTGTTTTTCCTGAATGAAGAACGATATGATTCACTCTACACCAGTTGGAAACCTCGCTGAGACTACTTTGTAAGCTAAGGTTAATGTCAGCTGCTTTTTTTACCCGAAACATGGAGGCTCGTGTCGTCCGCAACCAGGTTGCAGTTGACATCAGTGTTAGTAATATGCAAAGGCAAATCATTAATGAATATTATAAATAGAAGAGGTCCCAAGATCGACCCTTGTGGGACACCATAGTAACTTGTCCTTGTTTAGAGTATTTTCCATGGGTATATACCTTTTGTTTTCTGTCTTTTAGGTATGATCTAAAGAAGGCTGTGGCGGTTTCACTTATATGGTATGCTGCTAGCTCCTTTAAGAGAATGTCATGTTCGACAAGATCAAATTTTTTTTGTAGATCTAAGATAATAGCTTCGGACATTAGGTTTTTATTTATTGATTCCAGCCAGCTGTCTACAATGTGTGTCAGTGCTGACTGACATGAGTGTTTCGGTCTAAAGCCGGACTGTTGAATATTTATTAAAGTGCACTTTTCTAGAAAATTGAGGAGGTGTTTTTGTATGTGTTTTTCAAGGGGCTTTGACAAGGCCGACAAAAGTGAGATAGGATGGTAGTTATTGACATCTTCAAAATCTTTTGATTTAGGGATTGGAATTACCTTGGCCTCTTTGAAAATAGTTTGAAACGAGATGTGTTTTATACAGAGGTTAAAGATATAAGTGAGCGCCTCTACCATATATGGTAGTGACATTTTCAGAATTTTGTTGTCAATACCATCCATCCCGGTGGACTTTTTGTTCGGCATGCTAGAAATAAATTTGCCGACTTCAGCGACGGTAATATCAGGAATGATGAATGTCTGCAGTATATTTTTGGCCTCACAGTATTTTTCCAGTACACTAGGAACTTGGTACTCTGCGTTATTACTTGCAGCTGACTGAGCAAAATTTCAGCTGTCGATAGAAAGTGGTTATTTAATGTATCAGCTGACAAATGGGATGGAATTTCAGGGACTGATTTACCCTTCGTTATAACGTTCAGGGCTTTCCAAACCGATGCTTTCTCTTTTTTGTCCCTAACCATTTCCTGGAAGAACAGTTTTTTACGCTCTCACTAGGTATTTAACACGATTTCGTTGTTTCTTATATTCATCAAACTGTTTTTCTTTCTTAAGTTTGTCTCTAAATGACATGGCCTGTTTGATATCTACTGTTAACCAGGGTGGCAGGGTAGAGTGCATAACTCGTTTTTCTCGTATGGGCGCATGCTTATTTAGGACCCCAAGGAATAGATCCATCCAGTACGACGGGGCACTGTCAGGAGAAGTGTGGTTATACACGTCACTAAAAGGAGTATTGCTCAGATCCCGCTTAAAGTCGCCGTTAATAATTTTTTAAAAGAACGATATTTAATTGTTTTATGTCTCTTCTTGTTCTCTTTATCTAGTTTCACGGAGACTGTGCAACATACTGGGTTATGGTCGCTGACAGCTAAGGAGGGAATATGTACATTTGATATTTTATCATCATTTGTCATATAAATATGATCAATCAGGGTTGAAGATGTACCTGTGGTTCTAGTGGGGGTTTTAACTAACTGTTCTAAACCGAATAGTGCTGTTGTTGACGGCCATGCAGCATGGGACGCTTTAGATTTAGAAAGATTGATATTAAAATCGCCAAAAAAACAACAACATCAGCTTAATTTTGATTTACGCTATCCATCATTGCTACGAAGTCATCATACCATCACCAGCGGCTGCAGGATTTATATAACGCAAGCCAAAGAGGACGGGGGGTTATTTAGATTTTTTCACTTCTACCCACAAGCTTTCCACTTGAGCTGACTCTAAGTCTTGTCGCCGTTTGACGTTACCAAGTATTGAATTATGTATATATACTGCTAGTCCAGTGTGTTGAGGGCTTGACGCATCTCTGCGGAGTACTGAGAGGTTTGGAACAGAAATGGAGTTATCCGTTTTTGAACTTTTAAGCCTTGACTCGGACACAGTAAAAATATGAAAATGTAAGGGCGTGTTTAGGAACACAGATAAATTCGGCACCTTGTTAGCTAGATGGTATTTGTTTTAGATAGCCAATTCTCATTTCGTCTGTTCGTTTCAGTACAGTATTTAGATTACGATTTTGCATGTCGGTAACAACATAAGACATAGACATAAGACATTTATTCACCAAGTAAAACGTTACAAGGATTTGTGTGTGACATGGCGACAGTAAAATACATCCTCACTTGTAGGGCTGCACATACATTCATCATGTCACGTCGTACACTCAGTTGGCGATCGTCCTGTATACAGGACTAAAGATAGATAAACACAATATTACACACAATCAGTCCTATTTCACAATCATAGAATCACGTTGTTCCATGGATGGTGATGAACTGAGGCCAGCTTCTGGAAAGAAACTGCATCTGAATCGAGAGGTTCTGGCTTTGAAAGCACGAAACCGCCGGCCAGAAGAGATTATTGGCTGGGTGTGACAGATCATGAACGATCTTTCCTGCTTTCCGTTCCATACGCGTTTTGAGAATGGAGGCGACAGATGGAAAGTCGCAACCAGCTATTTGGGAGGCAGTCTTAACAATGTGCTCGAGCTGGTTCTTTTCTGTCGCGGTTGTGCTGCCATACCAGACAGTGATAAAGAAGCACAAGGTGCTCTTTATCACTGCGCGGTAGAACTGTGCCATGATTCCTCTGGATATACCGAGTTTTCGCAGATGTATCAGAAAGTTGAGACGCTTGATTGCACTTTTTCACAATGGACGTTATTGTCCAAACCCAGATCGCTCGAGATGATGGAGCCGAGAAATTTGAACGAGTCGACTTGTTCTACGGTTTTCTCATTGATGACAAGGGGCAGTATCGGGTATTTGATTTGACGAAAGTCAATCACCACCTCTTTTGTCTTTGAGACATTCAGTTCCAGGTCATTTTCCGAGCACCAGTCGACCATTCTCCGAACCTCGTCTCGATACACAGTTTCGTCAGCATCAGACAACAGGCCCTCAAGGGTGGTATCATCAGAAAATTTCAAAAATTTTCACAGACGGGGTTGCGGAGACACAGTCATTTGTGAACAGAGTAAAGAGAAACGGAGAGAGAACACATCCTTGTGGAGCGCCAGTGTTCAGTGTTACAGCGGCAGAGTGTGAATTGTAGAGTCTTACGACCTGAGGACGGTCCAGAAGAAAGTCAAGGATCCAGTAACATATGGAGGGGTGAACATTGAGGTGAGCGAGTTTGTCGAAAAGCTTGTGAGGGATGATGGTGTTAAAAGCACTGGAATAGTCAATAAACAAAACTCTGGCATAGGTGCGTGGGGTCTCCAAGTGCTGCAATATGAAATGCAGGCCCAGTGCGAATGCATCGTTCACTGACCTGTTCGCTTGGTAGGCAAACTGGAGTGGGTCAAGCAAGAACCCCGTGGATACCCTCAGGTAGCAAAGAACAATCCGCTCCAGGACCTTCGTGGCAACAGACGTCAGTGCCACGGGGCGGTAGTCATTCAGTTGGGTGACCTTTGACTTCTTGGGAACAGGGACGATCACGGGCGACTTGAAGCACAGCGGCACCGACATCTGCTGTAGAGAGATATTGAAGATATCGGTGAAGACAGTAGAGAGCTGGTCAGCACGAACTTCAAGGCAGCCGTAGACACGTGGTCGGGACCCGAGGCTTTCAACGATAACAACGCAAATGTAGCGAGAGATATAATACAAATATGGTCACAAAATAATCCCCCCCCCCAAAAAAAAAAAAAAAAAAAAAAAAAAAATAGTAATAATCAACTAATATCAATATCTATAGAATGCTAAAAAAAAAAAAAAACACCTCAATAAAACAAGACGCGGCGGAGAATCACAATGTTTATCACGCGCTTAGTCTGAGTTCAGCAGAATGTTTAAGGTTTTCTTGCTGGGTTATGTCAACAAAAAAATAGCAAATTCGGCAACTGTAAAAGAAAACAAATGAAAAGTAACTTGTCAAGGAACTGTGCACGTTCAACTGCGACAATGTTCATAAAAGCTATTTTGACGACTTAAACATAAGAAGAAAGAAAAACACGAACAAATTTAAAGTCTAATAAAATGAGTCAACTATAAATCATTTTTTAAAAAAAATGCTATGTGAAAAAAAGTATATTTAAATCGGGAAATGATAATA
This sequence comes from Semisulcospira habei, assembly GCA_036245525.1. Taxonomy (NCBI): domain Eukaryota; kingdom Metazoa; phylum Mollusca; class Gastropoda; family Semisulcospiridae; genus Semisulcospira; species Semisulcospira habei. The sequence goes on from BTPG01000003.1 coordinate 90,341,916, forward strand.
GCAGATTGGGAATTACCGTCAATAATCGGTGCACAACACGCGCAGTGGAACTTTATCAAAGAAGAAGAAACTGATGCAAATCACGACTCAAACACACGCTGTCAAAATGAGAAGGGCTTGTCCTACTAATATTCATACACTGTCGAAATGGCTATCACCCAGGGACGCGTGTCCTAATTTCCGGCGGGTGGCCTGAACTTTTGAAGCAGTGAAAACAAGGCGGCACAGTCACTCTCACTAAGCTGTGGGTGGGGGCGGCTGGGAGTAGGGGAAAGTAAGGGGGTTAGGGTAGGGGTACACAGGTCGACCGCCTGCCATGTAGGAAGGGGCGCCCATGAGTGTTAAGGTGCGATCATGGTTCGGGCTGCTGTGGCTTGTGTTCTGGAGCAGCCCCGGCCTTTGATCCCCCGCCTTATGCAAAATCGCATGTTTCGGATCGTGCTAACTGGAGTCTTTTGCAAAAGCCTGCTCTTGGTGGAATCGGGGCGCCAGGCTGAAGACTTTCGTCACAGCCTGCTCCTGGCGGAATCGGGGCGCCAGGCTGGAACTGGCTGCGTGCTAAGGGTGCTGACTGTGTTTTGGCCCTTGGTCTCTAGCTTCGATTGCACAGTGTGCATGAAACTAGACAAAGAGAACATTTTTTTAACACATATTTTAGATGTATGTTTTTTTTTTTTTTTTTCATATATTGTAGATGTGGGGTTTTTTTTTGCAACAGGGTCGTAACCAAAGTTCTGGTGGCGATTCTGCTTGAATGCGGGTCAAGGTCATTCGCCTCGTGAGTGTTCTTGAGCTCTGACTATGCGTGTGATTTCACTATGAATAGAATGACTGTACGTTTGTGATTTTTGCAAGCTGTGTCAGGATGTGGATTACTTTCTTCCTGCGGGCATTTCAAGTTATGCCTCTCCGGCATTCAGATTCTGGGTACTTTGGATTTTCTTTTCAACAAGGCTGACTATTTTGAATGACCAATGCCCGCCATTCCAGCCGCTGTTGGACCCGGGTGAGCGCGATGGACGTGTACTGAGACAATACAGCCGCGCTGAATTCCTGGCTGCATGCGCCACCGGAACGCTTGACTGCTGAGCTGACCTCTCACCACCGTGCACTACCGAGGAAGCAAACACGACGCGGCGGCATTCGTAAACAAACACACAGATGCAACAGCATAAAGGTACTGTCTCAGTTTCAATGTGCAGTCTGTTCGTCAGAAAGCCTCTGAAATTCATGACTTGATCCTTGACCACGACGCTGATATTGTGATATTGACTGAGACGTGGCTTTATCCCCAGGGAGATGAGGCCTGCATCGCTACTCTAACCCCGGCGGGATACGATTTCCGATCGTTTCCCCGCACTGGATCGAGAGGAGGTGGCATCGGTTTTGTCATCAGGTCAGCTCTTTCTTGCAACGTTTCTTTAAGATCACTTGAATTTACATCGTTGGAGGCTGTCGAGCTTAAACTTTCATTAAGTCTTACCTCCATCACCCTTGTGTGTCTCTACCGGCCGCCGCCGACTCCTAGGCACAATAAACTGACTAATTCCATCTTTCTTTTGGAATTCCCGGAGCTGTTGTCCCGATTCGTGAACGTGTGTTGCAATTTCTCCATCCTATGTGACTTTAACTTCCATTTTGATGACAGTACTGACTGCCAGGTGAGCCGTCTGAAGACTATGCTGAGCGATCACAATCTGGCACAGCTTGTTAGCGTCCCTACACATAAGCGTGGCCACACACTCGACTGGGCGGTGGTCCGTAGCGAGGGCAGCATGTTGTCCCTTAAGGCAGTGCAGGTCTATCCAGGTCTTTCTGACCACAGTGTCGTCGCTTGCACTATTGCAGATACCAGACCTCGACCCCGTAAACGACTCGTGACGTCACGAAACATTCGCACTATTTCGTCTGCTGATTTTCAGTCCAATGTAAAGGAGATGGCAGCAGCTATAGAGGTGCTCGACCGACATGCCCCGTCTGTCATCAGGCTGGTGAGGGACAGACCATCCGCCCCGTGATTATCCGAATGACGACAGAGAAGCTCGCGCCGACGGAGCCGCTCGGAGCGTCATTGGAGACGGACTGGTCTGGCTGACCACAGACAGATCTACGTGAACGTGAGGACCGAAGTTACAAAGGTCATACAGTCTACCAGGAGACAGTTCTATAAGGACAGGAACGACTCCAGAGATAGAAAAACTGACAGTTGATAGGCACCACTCCCCTAATCAATACATTTATTATAATCAACTAGCCATTCAGACAAACGAACTCCAACACTTACCACCAATGCCTCTATTACCTAGTCTTACTAGTCCCATTCCGGAAATCATTCAAGCAACGATTTTTGATTAGCTGCCAACCCGTGATCATTAAGGCAGATCCACGGACCCACAATGAATAGAAACATTTTCATATATATAGCCCAACATTCTCCTAAAAAATATTTAAGGTGATAAAGCAAAAGTAAAAAAGTAATACCAAAAAAAAAATTATATTTGTATTAAAAGACAACAATAATCACACATTTTTAAACAAAAATCAAATAATAACATCTTTATACTATTATCTATCATAATTATTGACACATCTTGCCTTTTATTTTTCATGAAAAAATATATATTTTAGTAAAAAAATTAAAACATAATTTAATGAAGCAAGGGAAGTAACTTTTTTTTTTACAAATTTACTTCCCTTGTATAAACATATATTCAACAAAGGTAAGCAATCTAAAATTTTGTTACTGAACAGGTGGTGATTCCTTCCCTTTTACTAAACAAAGGGAAATAATCTGTTATTATTTCTTATGCTGATACTCAAAAGAGCAAATTTTCTCCCATGTTGTTACTGAGTCTAGATTATTTTCTGGTGCTCAAGTCATGGGTAACGTTATCAAGTTACTATCTAGATTTTTCCAAGTAAATTACAAGTACTTAATAAGGTAATTTATAAACCAGCAAGTAACTTTGTAAGTACCTTTGAAGTTAATTGTCATAAGTTCTTTGAAATGACTTAAAACAAGTTCTTATAAGTGTCTTAAAATAAGTTCTTATAAGTTCTTGACCCAAGTCATTAAGATACTCGGACAGATTTCCCAAGTTACAAGGTCAATAAAAAAAACTTTTTTTCTCAATAATAATCTGGTGGTGGAGCTGATGGCATCAAATAGGCATGCGTGAAAGGCGTGACATCTCTTTGCGAAGAGTATGACAAAAATAATGGATTACCAAAACCTATCGTCAATTGCTTATAAGTCCTTGAACCTTTTTCATAGTTTCTTCTACGCCTATTCTTTTTCCTTCCTCTAAAAAAGATTTCTTCAGTTTTTCAACATTCGTGGGTTGACTACGCATCTTATTCTGTATTTCAGACTTTTGTTGTTTGTAATTGGCCAAATCACCATGCACTCTCTTAAATTCGTGATCATCAATTTTATTATCTTCCAAAGATATACTGATAATAAGTTTCATACTGCTCAGCTTAGCTCCAGCAAGTGTACTCAATGCTTCATGCTTCTGCAACTTTGTATAAAATTTTTTGTTAAGGGCTTCCATACCAAAGCATGCCAGGCTTGTGGCAAGGCCAACACCTTCAATAGCAATTCCTATGACACTTCCAACTCCAGTGGCAAACAGAGCTATACCTCCTACAGATAATCCAGCTGAAACCACACCCACGGCCATTGATGTGTTGTGTACAGAATTTAAAACTGTTTGGTAACGTCTTTTGCACCAGGTGTATTTTGCTTGTTCTCCTTCCAAATACTTAAACGCTTCTGTAATATTAATTAATCGGAATGAGTCTGCCTCTAATGTTTTATCTGGAACAATAGGATCAAGCGGCTCAGGCGGTATTTGCGGATACAGTGGTGGCATTTTTTGTGACAAATATATATATAGTTTTTATTATTCTAATTTATTTTGCAACTCTTCAAAGGTATACAATTTGCTAGGGTAATAAAATGAAACAAGATCTATAAGTTCCAGGTTTATGAAACTTAGACGAACAAAAATTTGTTTATCGATCACTACCTTAACAGCAGGGACACTACTCGAAACTTCAAAATCTGTATTGGTTTTTCTAATAGCAATAACAACCTGTGTTGACTCTGCTATGGAGCTATCCCACGTATGTTAGATTCCCTGTGCGATATCTGCTTCTTTCACAGCTTCCACAGATCTCATGAGAATTTCAAAAACTATTGTCGCTTCTCTATCCATGGTAAAATTTGCTGGTACGAACGAAATAGAAGTATCTGTTCTACCCTTTCTATTTGTAAGAAAATACCTTCGTTTTCCGTACTCTTGAAGTTTTAGTTTTTCTCTGCTATTGATTTCTGCGAAATAGCTTGGCACAAGACTTACAAGCATTGGCTCAGAGTTAACAACTTTTCTAAATACTAAGGCACTTTCATCAGTAAAATAAACATAAGGACTGATAAAAACAAACTTAACATCCCATACAATGGGAATAGGTGGAAGCGGAACAGGGGTAGGAATAATTACCCACTTATTACCCACATGTTTTAAGCTGTAGAGCACATTATTTACAGGAGTAGGAACAGTAACATCACGAAGTTGACTAAGTTTAGGAAACGCGCCATTTTTTACATCATCAATTGCCTTTCGTTTGTACAATCCAACGGAAACAAGTTCAAGGCCATACACCTCTCCTACCTCACCTTCTTTGTCAAAATCTTGCACATCAGCCAAATCTTTCAACTCTATTGACGGACATGCAACTGGAATAATTCTCGGCTTTGGACCAAGACCGCTCATTTTTATAAAACAAAAATAAAATTTATTTCACTTCCAACACAACATAAAAATCATGCATTACAACTGGTTTGTCATCCTGATTAGTTACATATAAGCACAATGATTCAAAGAAACTGGAGCCTAATTTTTTAAACTGCGAATTAGGAAATCTAACAACTACATTTTCACAATAAGGAGCAGTTCTAGTCGACACACATTTCAACAAAGTCGAAGGCTTTCCATTGTGAAGATTATCAGTAGTGCTTAGTTCTTTCAAATGAATATTTAGCACTGTGTGTACTGACAAATGAACAGGATATCTGCCAGTTATTTTTGATTTTTTTGGTGATAGTAGACGTCCGACTGATGGTGTCCAATCTTCATCTGGATGTATAATTTTTTTACCTAAATAACCAAGTAATAATAACAGACTAATTGATAAAGAAAACTGGCCACTTTTCAGAAATTCATTTGTAACAAGTAAATTAGCTGGGTTTAAAGTTGCCTTAATTTTAAATTCATTTTGAAGCCAATCAGCTAAAGTACAAAAGTCATAATACCCAGATCGTAAAATATCGCCCTTCTCAATACCATCAAGAGTTCCACTTACAGAATAATTTTTATCATCTGTTACATTAAACCACTTTACTGTGTAAAACATTTCATGAATAGCTACAGCCTTGCTACCATCACGATTATCAATCCCATTAGTTAACCACACTGGTTTGCTTGTATCAAGATTTGTTAAGGTAATAAACATTTTTATTATCTCATAAAAAAGGATGGAATTTAAATCACCAACAATTGGCACTGTAAATGCATTTCAATTTAACGTGAATGCCAAATACAATGTCGCGCCAACTTATGACCAGAAAATAATTCAGCTAAATGAGCTTGATATAGCTTTGTCCGAAGGAGATTTATTTCAAGTGAAAGTGCCAAATCCTTATGATCATTACCTAAACCCTCCAATAACAGATGATGCAACTGCAAGAAAGTGGTCCTCAAGCCCACTACAGATGTTTCAAAACCAGCTTAACTTTGCTATACTATGCTCAACTACAGGCTGTGGCGTTTCTTTTACAGACCATTTGAATCACCCAAACAAACTGATTAAGTCTCTCTATCGTTTCCACACGTATTACCAGCTTAGAAGAATACTGTCAGAACTCCATACCCCACTGCCCACTGAATCTAGTTTTAATCAGTTTAATAATCCCATGGATATGAAAGCATTTGAGCGCATCTGTAATGAATTTAACATCAGTACAAAGTATGACTTTACACAAAAAGTTGATGATCACAAAGGCATGGGTACATTGTATTATGCTATGAGTCACAAGCAATACCCTCAAGATTACTGGCCTCCCTACTCTTCATTCTCATCAAAATCTGAAGTCTGGTTAGGCTCAATTGAACAGAAACAGTCTAATGCCTGGACCACATTTATCTTAGACAGAAGTGACGGGTTTACTCAAGAGGGAGTGGAGCGCGTAAATGAGTCTATCGGAACATATGTCTGGTGTTTACTAGATGCACAATCATTAACAAAATCGAATATTTTGAATGGAAATGTTGAATCTCAAAAACAGTTTCTCACAAATCTTGAAGATTGGATCAACTCAGTAATTGATCTCCCGTCAAGCATACAGCGCTATCAAGATGTTCTCAGATATGCGAGATCAAAAGTTGACTTTGTAGTTGGCATCGGGTTATACATGTTGCCGTCTGATCTTCAACTCCAAATTGGAACAATAACAAATTATAATAATGAAATAATAGTTGCAGGTGTTGGTCAAAAACTCGGTCTCAATCAATCTGTAAACTTAAGAGGAACAACTGCTCATGTACAGTTGTTAAAACCATTACAGGCGGTTACTTCCCCTGCCCCGGTAGTAAGGCAAGCTGTAATACTTCAGTCCCCTGACTCCACACATGATTCCGAGAGAACAGCATTGGTAATTGGCCTTACTGGAGTAGGTATATTACTTCTTTACCTGTTTCATTAAATAACCCACCATTAACCCTCCTACTGTCACCAAAAAGACCCAAACCTTCTCTGCCATAAATCCTACTACCTTTGCTGCAGTATTTATCATCCAACTGACAAGTGAGCCTAAAATGCCAGGCAGCGCATCCATCGCTTTTACAGCTAATTTCTTAAGTAAGTCTGATATATGAGACAATTGTTTCTTTACCCACAGCTGTAAATCTTTTGGATTAGTTGGTGGAGCTGGAGGGGCCGGGGCGCTACCACCTGGTCCACCCATTACAGCTAACACAACAGTACTGATAATAAATCGAAGAGCAGTAATTAAACTTGCAATAGTAATACCCTGCTCTCTGAAAAGTGTTTTCAATCTCTCAGCCAACGTTGTGTCTTCGTGAAGTATTTTCTGAATAGTTTCCCTAATTCTGTTAACTTGTGTTTTTAGTTTTTTTCCCCCAATTTCAATCACTTCTAGTCGCGCTGATCTTTCTATCTGCAAATCATTTAATCTGTGTTGTATTCTTTCTTTCATTTCTGTGTCATAATTCTCATCATCAGCTTTAGCTAGTTTTTCTTTCTCTCTTTCTATGTGATTATCAAGCTCACCTAGTTTGGCTACATTATTTACAAGCTCACCTCTTATTGACTGCAGTGTTTTACCCAAGCCCACTAACTCCGGCATTGTCAAAGGAGAGTCACCCATTGTTTTCGTAACCTCATTTATTTGCCCTTCTGTAAATGAAGTTTCGTGTATTACTGTGTTTGCTAATTCTGGCAGTCTTGTTCCTTCAGTCATTTCAATTTCTTGTCCAGTTGGCAACCTTGTTTGTACATCATGAAGGTTACTAGCAAGACGAGGTGGTAACTTTTTATCTCCAATACCAAGTTGATGCAAGGCGCCAACACCACCTTCATTTTTGATTGTACTTAAAGGTCTAAACTTACCATGGTCTCTTTTGTTAGTCAATTGTACTTTTCCTCTGTCAACAGTATTTAAATATAAATGGCCCTTACCATCAAGTTCAAACTGATTAGGATCTATGTTGTCTGGGCGGTCACCAACATGATCATAAAACGAGTTCACTTTGCTTTCTAAAAGTTCGTGGGGTAAACTGAAAGTATTTCTTGTACCAGTCATATCTGTCATATCTGTTGCACTAGAAGCATAGTCATTCATGTCATCCATTTCAAAATCTTCATGGCTAAATCCTCCCGCTGCCATTGTTTTATTAATTTAATTTTTTTTTATTGTGCATAATAAAAATGACACAGTCCTACGGATCAAAGTTAGACCCATACAAAAAACTACGTGAACCTTTTGGTGTTAAGGGCATTAGACAATCAATTGTTGTCACTAACAATCCTAGCTCCATAGATCAAAACCAAATTCTTACTGTTAAGTTTCCTAACCTAGGTCCCAGTGACATTATTGTTCCTGGTACTGCACGCCTTGCATTTAATATTGAACTTTCATCAGACACAGATGGCAAAAGAACACTAGTTGACAACCTAGGTAGAGCAATTATTAAGAATATTAAAGTTAAACTTGAAGGACAGGAAGTGTTTAGTCTTGACGATTCCGATGTGTTCTACTGTTACAAAGATTTGTGGCTTACACGGGAAGAACGAGAGGATCGTATTTATCAAGGCATACAGTCAGATAGCATTATGAAAATTCGAATCAATGCATCAGACAAAACAACCACAGAAGTCAAAGACGTTATTGTGGCAAAAACATATGGAAATAGATTTTGCATTCCACTTGAATTTGAAATCCTAACAGCGCATTTGCCTTATTACCAAGGAGCACTAAATGACCGCCTGAGTTTTGAACTAATCTTTAATGACTACTCCAAAGTTATCAAATCAACGGATCTTAATGCATCATACAAGATCTCTAACATTTCCTTGGAATATGAGATTGTCACACATACTCATTTAGCTACTATCATACAAAATCAGTACCAGTCAAGACTGCCGATTTATTATGACCGTGTGATAAGACACAGTTTAATTAATAAAAACAAAAGTGACCAGATTTGGAACATCAACCTAAACACACCTGCCAGGTCACTGAAAGGCATTCTTATGTTGTTTGTTGAACCAGCGGCTCCATATCAACGAGATTCAGAAAAATTCTATAATCTGAAAATTACACATTTATCCTGTACAATCGAAAAAAATCACTTAGCTTTTGAGTTGTTTTGGTTTTAATCCTTCACAGCCCATTTTGAATCCGAAATGCACCATGATAAAATCCTAGCGTGTTAGCAGGCACGTCATGCTTGTGCTTAAACTCAAACTAAACTGAAAATAAAAGGCCTATTGTACAGGGTCGTCCCCACTGAGCATAAACAGGTATCCGTTTCACTCCCGATTTCAACCTTCCTGGTTATGAAAGGGACACAATCTAATAAACTCACACACACGGCAAGTGTTATAATAATGACTACGCAAAAGCTTGTCTGGCTTGATTTTCTTCCTGCTCTGGCCCGGTTGCAAGGCAATAAACGCACGCGACCACCAGATGTTCACTGATCGGGTTTCAAACTAACCACTCACACCCAATTTTCTCCTCGCGTGAGTTGTTAATCTAAAAGCACTCGTAAAACAGGGTGGGTGTATAGTGTCTTGAATCACTGAGGTCTCTCACTGGGAGTAGAGTTATGGGTTTTGTCTTTTATTTTAAATGCGTCGCAGCATTCACGATGTGCTGATGAGTGGAAACTTTTCTCCACACGGACGTCGAAACAGAAAAACAATTCTTTTTCCTCCACACAACTACTAACTTGGCGAGTTTTATTTATTTAGGAACGACTTGGTGCTCCATATTTGGAAAAAAAAACTATATTTAAGGTTTGCCTTACATTAAAAATTTGTACTAGTGACATAGTGACATAAATTTGAAGCGTTGACACAGAACAGAATAATTTGGCCTAATATGTTTGTGTGTGCTTGTGTGCGAGGTTGGTGGGGGTTGGGGTGGGTGGGTGTGTGGGGCATTGTAGGGTGGGAGGTGGGGTGTGGAGGTAGGGGGGGCTGGGTGGGGTGTAAGTGACTATGCAATGACACAGACATTCCAAGGGTCAGGTGGCCTGACGAGCCTTGTGTGTTATTTAGGTAACAGTTGTGTTTTGTGTGTGCGCAGTGAGGGAATGCATTGGCTGTGACAGCATTGATATTTTAACTAGCCTTTGTTTCCAAGGGGCCGGGTAGCCTGACTGGGCAAATAAAGCTGTAGGAGGTATTTGGTCAAGTGCGTTTGTTTATTTAAGGAAAGGATCAAATAAATCAATTGATTAGTAAATGGGTGGGCTTGAACTCTCCTATTTTCATCTCTCTACTCCAGCTCGTCATCTAAGCAACTCTTCTCAGTCTTCAGAGAGCTGCAGGGCAAGCCCTGTACCCGCACACAGACTTTCCCCCAGTCGCACGTACAGACTCTCGCACAACAGACGCATACACCGCCACTGACTCAGATGGGCGCATTCACGCGGTAAAACTCAACACACGGGCTTTCTTTCTAACGACCACGTTTATAACAAATAATAAAAGAAACGCTCAAAAGATTATCACAACTATGTACACCACACCTTTCCCACTACCAGCACCTCAACACCACATACACACACACAATGTAAATGCCATGCTAGGTAGTTGTCTCTCACAATCCAACCTGTTTGGTGTTCCCGCCTGGTTACGCTCTGTCCTTTCACGTCCAGGCGTGCAAGTCCTTCTTCATACGCTCCCGAGTCGTCCCGTCTCTCGTACCGTGGACGTCCTCATAAATCGCTCTGTAGCACAATCTTTGATGTGACCCGGGTGTCTCGGCACCGGTCGCTCACTCCCTGAGTGAAGAGATGGAGAGATGACCTCACAATAGGTCCCTGGTGACTGACATCTCGGCGTCCGTCGCTCCAATCTCCGACAAGCACTCTGAATAAATAATAAGGTCCCAAATCATAACACTTGCTAAACACACACATACTGGATATGGGATACATTACGTAACCTGGCTGATACAAATAACTCACACGTTCATTCACACACACACGTGCTTCATAACCCGACTACTTTCGTAACACCCCATATCTCTGTCACTATCTTGAAACAGACTATAACCAAGCACTCTCGCTATACGTTCTTTTATACAATGGAAAAGACTATACTTAACCACGTACTACCTTCATAACGCCTTAGGCCTACACACCTCACATTCCTTAATTATCCATCTCGGTAAATAACTACATAGAAAACACCGGTTGACTCAATGAATCCAAACCAACATAACTGAACCAAACCAGTCAACACTACACAACCGAATTAACTCCTAATGCATATTATCTTTAACGCAGTAGTCATCAATAATACATATAGAAACATATCTGAATTCTAGGTTTCAGAATCTAGGAATACGGGCTAAGGTATCTCACACACGTCTGTACACACTGACAGTAAAGCCCTGTACTAACTTATTTAGACCTCTGTTCACCTGAACTCACTAAAAACTCCCCGACGAGAACGTTTCCTTAAGCTTTCACGTGGGCCAAGTGCCTCACAGAGTATCTGTCACAAAACAAACCGCTAACAAAACTAAACCATACTAAACCCTCTGTGTGAACCCTATTCGTGCGCATAGTTTCATCACAGGCATCCGTGGTACTGCCCTAGCCTGGTTCACTTTATACGTTAAGGATCATACTCATGGTGATGTTAATGGCCAGCTATCTGCTTCTAGTCTTTTGTTGTGTGGAGTCCCTCAGGGCTCCGTATTAGGGCCTGTTCTGTTCACTTTATATTCACAACCTCTGTCTGATGTAATTGCCGCCCATGAGTGTGATTTTCACAAGTATGCTGACGATACTGAATTGTCAACAGGTAGCGCGCCTAGCCATGTCAGCTCCGCTAAGATGTGCATACAGTATTGTATAGATGACATCCTGTCCTGGATGACTAGCAACGAACTTAAGCTTAACACTGACAAAACCGAAGTCATGCCTGCTGGCTGTCAGTCTCTCCTTAGTCTGATTGACAGCGAGTTCGCAAACATTGGTGGCTGCAGCGTTTGCTTCCAGAACTGTGTCAAATATCTGGTGTGAAGATTGATTCGACACTCTCCATGCATGATCATATCAGTAGCGTCTGCCGAGCTGGTTTCTTTGAACTGCACATAATTTCTTCCCTCAGACCGTATCTCACAGAAAGTGCGGTGTCAATACATGTAAATGCATTGATTACGGCCAGGCTTGATTATTGCAATTCTGTACTGGCAGGTTTACTGGCAGACCAGATTTCACGCTTGCAGATGATTCAAAACAATGTGGCACGTCTCATCTTGAAGAAACGAAAGAGAGACTACGTTATGCCTCTACTGAAGCAGCTGCACTGGCTGCAAGTAAAATTTCGCTGCCAATACAAAATTGCAATTTACGCCTATCATCATTTTGACGGATCTCTCCCAACGTACCTTTCTGTTTAATTATCAGCCATCACTCACCCTCCTTTCCTCCAGTGAAAAGCTTTTAAAATCCCAAAGATTAACATAAAAAACTGTCGGGGAGTGTTCTTTTACCTTTTTAGCCCCAAGTGTGTGGAACTCACTGCCAATTGAAATGCGGAATCTGCCCACATTGTCACAGTTCAAAGTTCACTAAAAGACTTTTTTTTCTGTCCGGCATTTAACATTTAGCTCACCTTTAGCTAACTGTTGACTGACTGCCTTTTATTCTGATCTTAGAGGGAAGTGGATGTAAGGTGTTGGGAAGGGATGGGGTAGTTAAAAGAAGTGTATAATTTTGCGTGTGTCTGAGAGAGAGGGTGTGCTGTTTTGCATGCGCAGTGAGTCCAGTGTTTTCCTGGAGAACAGCGCTTTACAAGAACTATTTTTTATTATTATTGTTGTTGTTGTTATTATATTATTATTATTATTATTATTATTATTATTATTATTATTATTATTATTATTATTATTATATCATGAACATAAAATCAAAGACTATTACAGTATATTATATTGTGCAGCATTTTGCCTTAATGTATTACAGATAACAGGCAGATGTGATTACGAGACCCGAATCAAAATGTCCGAATCGTTACGAGAATGACATTTGGATCGGGTCAAGTAATCACCTCTGTTTGTTTATCAGAATTATATCAAGCAAAATGTTGCTCAATATAATGTATGTACCCAGTCCAAAACAAAACTTTACCAGCATCCTTCCGATTTACCGCCACTGGTGCTGGTGGTCAATTTCGCTATATTTGGACATAAAACTTCCCAGCTTCACACTACTAACCGAAATGACTCAGCGCAAATCCACCCACCTCACAAGAACTCTTATGATCAAGCTTTATGACGACTGCATGAGATTCAATACATTATATTACATGTTATATTTATTTATTTATTATTGATTCATTTATGTATTCAGTTTCATATTTATTATTATTTATCCTTTCAATTATGGATGGAAGGTATTCCTTGAAGCACACGACCACTAATGGTATATTGGTGGCTACCAAGGAGAGTTAAGGAAGAAATCTTTCAATACGAATACATCTATGCATGTTCATAATCTACCCTTTACTTAGCATGCATATTCATATGTCCCAGGTATCTCTGACTTATTTTTTTTTTGTTTAGTTATTTATTTATTATTTATATATTATTCATTTATTTATTTTTGTTTATTTGTGAAAAAAAGGTTTGTACATACACATCAGCGTACAATATGAGAACATTTATGTAACATATATGGTAATATGTGCCATACCACCTGCTTTCAACCCCACCCCATATACACACACAAAACCACAGAACACCCATCAAAAGATATGCGCATCTGTGCATGTACATAATCTATCCTTTGCTTGCCATTCATATGTTCCAGGTACCTTTGACTTACTTTATTTATTTAATTATTGATTGTTTGATTTATTTATTTATCTATTAAATTATTTATTTATTTATTTATTTATTATTTATTATTTATTTATTTATTTTAAATTTATTTATGTTTGTTTGTAATGTAGGTTTTTTACATACACATCAGCATACATAAGAACATACACATACATGGTAATAGATGTCATTCCGACAGCTCCCAACCCCACCCCACATACACACACAAACCACAGGCCACCAATCAAAGACATGCACAAATGTATAGTGATGGGCATTAGAGAGAGAAGATGTGGGGTCCCCAACCCACCCACATAATAATCAAAAGATTAATTTAATTAACTCAGTAATCAGACTAACGAACTCCAATAATTAGAATCACCTCTTTGTTTTTCTAGCCATATTAGTTCCATTTCTGAAATAATTGAAGCAACGATTTTTGATCAGCTGTCAACCTGTGATTCTTAAGGCAGATCCCCCCGCTCCACCTAAATAATTAATGCCGCATTGTCTTCTTTAAACAAAGGCTAATTAATCAATCAATGTTTACAATGGGATTAATTATAACATCAAAATTATTATATTACACTTTAAAATGAATCAAGATGACTTACTCCTTCTAAATGATATCTGTGCTGTAGAGAACAAAGACTTAGACTCTAAAAAACAGCACCTTCTCTCTGTAGTTGTTTCCAGCAAATCAAACGCTTTTTTCGGAAAACAATACATGACAGAAGATATAGAATCTCTCACCACTGATGAGCTAATCAAACTTCATGCTAAATATGAAAATCACATTGCTTCATTAATGACCCATGATTTGAGTCGATCTCTTGTCTGCCTATATAAAAAGCTGTGAGTCACTTCCTTCCTGTTGATAGTGACAGTCTATCACATGATCTTGAAAGCAACCCTATTGTTTCCAGTTGAATCGGTAAATTAGCATGCCTCATGTTTTACAAGTTTGGAAATTACCTTGCACCTGTGGTAACCTTGCTTGTTACTGGTCATATTGATTTCTCTAAAATAAATTTTAAAGAAGAAGAAAATGTACGACACCCTGATGTCTCCACAACTGAGTCTTGTCTTAATGCAGGTTTAAATGGTGACTAAGGCTAAAAGCCCAGGCCAGATAGCGACGGGCAAAAAATTAGCTGAATGGAACACACAAAAAGAATTACAGCTTCAGGCGTTAACAGAAAAGGCTCATGTAACTGACCCATCACCAACAGCACCAGCCTGAGCACTGGTGTCACTACCAACACATTCACCTCAAGTGAGATACTATCAACTGAGTCTAAACCTGAAATAACAAAATATATAGTTGCCAGATTGTTGTTGGGTTTGGTTATGTAGGTCACCAATTATACAGAAAATACAAACAATACACTTTAAAAGAGTCCAAAAAATCAGAACCTCCATAAATAAAAGAAAAAGTCTCCACATTACCAGCAACATCAAAACCTTTCGACCCATTTTTCATGCAGTGAATAAATTTATTATTTTAATTTGTGGCATAAAAAATGAGCAATGCAAAGAACATAATGAACCTCATCTATCACTCTGCCGTAATAAGTGGACTAGCAGTATCTTACACTATGCTTGGATGAAGTCTTCTCAAAATGCGTTCTGCAGACTTGGATAAACTAGATTTTGAAGACAGTGCTAAATTAGTTGCAGTTGTCACAGCGTTAATTGCAACAAAAGACTTTCTCATCAAGCAAGGAATTATTCCAGAAATGTTTCTATGTAAATAAAAATATGGCAACTTTAGCTGTTATGATTGGCGGAGCCGTTGTTAACACACTTGCTTTCAGTGGATCAAACAATCTCTTTTAAAAAATGGGTAGTGAGGAATCTGCAGAAGAGATGAGGTGTCACAATGAGGCATCTGAAAAACTTGCACAAGCCCAGCAGGATTATGAGAAGCAAAGAATGGAGAAACTTGATTTCATCAATGAAAAACTCAGGTTGGAAGGTCATGCACAGCATACATTTTCAAATGTTGATGACGCTATCAAACAATGCATTCTTGTTACTAGCGAAGACATGACCATCCCACAACCAAAACTTAGCGACTATTACCAACCAAGCACACAACAAAGAAATGGAGAAATTATTTTTGTTCTAGTAGGAATGACATTTGTTTATTTTACAGCAGTTTTTATTGCTAGAAAAAAAATGAGCAGCATCGCAGCCAAAGCCGGAGCTAAACTATCATAAATATATTACTCCCTTATTGGCTACTGGAAAGAGAATACTGCAATAGAGAAATTACATGCCGCTGTGGGTGGAGATGTCACACTCGAGCAAATAAGACAGTGGCTGCAAAAACAAGCAATTTGGCAAATATATTTACCTGTTCCAAGAAAAATAACAAGACCTCATTTTTAAAATACTATGCCTAATGACACCCATCAAATGGATCTTTTGTTTTTGCCACACGATACAATAAGAAAGAAACGATACAAGTATGCACTAACTGTTGTCGACATAGTGTCATGTTACAAAGACTCTGAACTCATAACTGACAAGAATGCTACCACGGTAGCCACTGCGTTAACACAGATATATAGTCGAGGTCCTTTAAAATATCCTAGATTTGTGGAAGTCAATGATGGGAGTGAATTCAAAGGTGCAGTTAATCAGTTATTTGCGAAGCATGGCATGCTAGTGCCGCGAGGCATAACAGGCGTTCACAGATCACAGGCAATTGTTGAGAACTTTAACAAACAATTATCGGAAAGACTTTTCAGCTATCAGTATTCTAAGGAACTCATGCATGACGCATGTAACACAGAGTGGGTTAAGAAATTACCGTCTGTGATAAAAGCAATGAATAACGAAGGTCATTTAAAACCTGCTGATGCTATTAAATTAAAAACAATGCCCCTAGGGCTGGGGTCAGGGCCAGAGAGGGGCTAAAACAACACCTTCAGACACAAGTGTGTTTACAAAGCAAGTAAGATATCTATATCAACCTGGTGAGGCTGAGAATGATGTCAGACGCAGGGCAACTGATCCAATATGGCCCACGTCTGTTCACAATATAAAAAAGTCCCTGGCAACCCATCAATTTATTATCTTTATGAGCCTGCACCACAGAGGGCATTTGTCAGAGAAGAATTTCAGATTATTCCCCCAGACACTGTTACTCATTTCAGCAACTAACTCATCGATTAATTCATCAACTAATTGATCAGCTTTTTCTTCAGATAACTTAAGCCTGTAATGTCCGGGTGCATAAGCCTTTTCCTTAGTGTGAAACACTTGTTTGTGTCCCCTACTGCAAGTGATTACTTATGTGTTTGGATCATTTCAAGATTATGTCTATTTGACCTCAGTGTCTTGTTTGGATAATCAGGCATTAGTTCTCCATCTTATACTTGCTTGTAGTGCTCACGGCGGATGTCTTTATTTTTTATCGCTTTTTTTTTTATACCTTTGGCTTTGGACTGACTACCTTTCTGGTGCAGTATGTAATACATTTTTTATCTCAGTCCAAGGTACTCAACTATAGGCACTTCATTTAGTTCATCTTTAAACTTCCCATGCACTTTCTTGTTTTGTGTGCTATACAGTGGGTGATCCTTAAGATAATCAGACAAGTCATACATGTGCAACTCTGTTTTCATGTCTTCATAAACATCTTCAGTAGGCACATCTATTATCATAGAGTCTGTGTCAGTGTATAAGAGTCGGCAGTCAGGATACTTCGGTTTAAAATAACCATAGTAGAATTCAGGCAATAATAATTTTGATAACTCAAGAATTTCCATACCAATAAATATGGGCTGGTTCAGTTTAACAATCTTTTATTTGAGTGTCACTGCATACAATGACAGATGAAACTCTTTATACCCTGTGTATTGTGGCTTGCCTGTAAGTTTTTTTGCACCTGATTCAGTTGTGACAAGTCTCACATCTTTGCGGTGATGAGGATTTTCCATTGTCTTGCCAAAACAGGCATTGTTCATAAGCTTAAAGAAGTCTTTGTCAAATGCAGTGTTGCCATCTCTTGCATGCAAGGTTGTGTTTATCATTATGTAATCTTTCATGAAAGCACTTTGATTAAATTCAATGCCTCTGGTACTATCCCATGTCTGATGTAAAACTGCAGTAAGCGATAGTGACAAACACAATTGAATTTGTCGTTCAAATTTGGCACAAGTTTGGTGTCTTCGTTTTTTCCTGTCAAAGTCATTTTCTCAACTGCTAATGGATAATCATTGTGGTAATTGTGTAGATGGTGTGGGTACTCCAAGTCGACTTCAAAGATCCAACCTTTTGCATGATTTCAATCAAGATTCATAATACATTTTGTTAATTTTGTTATATCACCCTTTGACATATCATGCAGTCGAAAGTTTTTCAAGGGCAATAACTCACACATCGCAAATCCGTATAAATTATTGGCGTCAAGGTACGTAATGAATGACCTTGACATTGAGGGGTCAAAGTCAAGGTCATCAAGATATTTGTTGTTGGCTTTGGCATAGTTGTTTGTGGCTATACTAATGCCTCCTCTCAATCCACGTTCCACTATTTCACCCATCGTACGATCAGACAGCAAGACTATAATTATTTTACTGGATTAGGACTAGTTATGTAGCAAGCTGGGTCAAGACTGTAGTGCAACAAACCCTTTTCATGATAACTTTCAAATAGTCTGCTAACAAGCAAACGTCAGCTTTCAAGTACTGATCGTGGTAGTCCCAATCATGTCACACCCTAGTTTACCCCATGCATCGAGAGCATGCTGGTATTCAGAGTCAGAAATACCTTTTACATTCAAGGTAGAATAAAATTTCTCTTTTGGAGGTAGTCTCCTTTCCTCAAACACAGCCCAGTGATCAATATATTCATAGGGATAGACACCTTTCTTGATCAACTCTGGCTCAAAATATTTACTTGTTATTGGAAACTCAGTCAGTTCTTCTGCCAGACTAGCAAGCCCTAAAGACAAATGTTGCATGGAGTCATAAAATACTAATTTGTCCAACCTAAAAGTCAAGTATTTCTCAGTTGTCTGGGCAATACAACTAATGTTTTTGTAAGACTATCCACAGCCTGCATGATAATGTGTGAATCATACCCCTTGAGATTGTGGAAAAGGATTGGTAGTTTATATGCCTTGGGATCAATTTTAAGTTTTAAGTTACATGCACCATGAGCAGCACCTCTGTAACATCCAGTTATGTGGTCATGGTAGCGAACTTTATTACCTCCCAGAGGTTGTTCACAAATCCTGCACATCAATGCTGAATCAAAATTCAGTTTATCTTTATCTGCCATCACCAAAAACATCTGACAGTTTACCAGATAATGTACTACGTTACTGTACAGTTGTCTCATTTGTGTTAAAAATTCAACTGCTGCATTTTTGCCTATGTAGATAACAGGTTCTGTATGCTGACCATCTGACCTAACAAAAATATATCCAAAAGAACACACCACTTGCTCACTCAATTTTACAGTCTTTGGTAATGATTCTGGAACAGGGCCCTCATATGGTACAATCAGTGATTCAAAATCAGCATACACAACAAATGGCAGCTTTTGCTGTTTCTCATAATTTTTAAAATAAATCTGGCTACCAGGATCTGGATACCTAAGTACTGTGTGAATATCATCAGGTGACCTACAATGTTTAACATGTTTGTGTGCTACTTTAATAGAGGAAAACCTTTGTAAACATTTCTTACAAAATTCCTGTTTACACTTGTGTTTTGTTGTATGCTCATGAATTAGTCGTGACATATTTCTGATGATTGAGTAGTGAAAGTTATCTCCGGAACTTATTAATAACATGTCAACATGCTTATCTTCTGACTGACCGTAGGTTGGGGCAATTGGTGATACTCTAATTGATTCTAACTTGTTAAGGGAGACTCATTATCCCATACATACACATTCACAGATATACCAGGATTTAGTTCTTCAAACAAGACAATGTACTCCACCTTAACAGGAAAATATATGCCACTGAAGTTGAGTTCGTTTTCAAATTTAGCATAGTGAGGTACACTCTCCGGTTTTGTTTTTACAAAATGCAGTTTGGCAAGCACACACCACATGAAACAACAGTTATCATTGTTCTGAATATTGACTACAGCCTTTTTGTTTGCAACCTCAGTTGGTAGTTCCAACCATGATTTACCTAATACAGGATGATACCTTGACTGCTTCAGTTGTAGTTCATGTACATGACCTTCATGCCAACCAGACCCCTTCATTTTTGCTCTGTTGATTGCTTCGAGACAGTTAGGCAACATTCTGTTTCTAAACACGTTTTATAAATCCCTTTTTGCATTAACAATGTGTTGTTTTGTTGAGATAAACAATTTCATTGTTTCACCGTCTACCCTAATAAATTCTATTTCAGCAACAACCTGAATCTTTACACTACCAGCAAGAAGCTTATCTTGTATTACAGAAAAAGAGTTTTCTATTGATTCATAGACATTTTAAGTGTTGGATATAGGCAAGTTTGTTGTGTAAAACACATTTCTTAAGCTTGATGAGCTTGACAGGCTTTGTGCATTGTCCGTCATTTTTATTTGTCCTACAAAATAATAAATAGAAAAATATTACTGCTGGCTCTGTATGTGTAATACTATTTTATTAAATGTAACCCAGTTAATATAAACATTTTGTTATGTAGTTGTTTAAATATGTTATAACAAAATATCAAAAACCAGTCACAGTTGGTATCATTAACTTTTAAGGTATGTGTCCTAAAATCAAGTGTCATGCACTCCAAAACTGGATGCTCATCAACAAATTCCAAACTCACATTATATGACATATATATCACCACTGGTACTGAGAGGCTTATGTCAGGCTGTTTGGGAGATGTTATTAAGGTATCTAATTGCTCAATGTCTCTGAAGCTCTCTGTGATATCAAACACTTGCTCTGTTTGTCAGTCCATCATTTTTTATGACCAAACCAAACGTATAAATTCATTTTCAAATCTATACCCAGTGGGCCGATCTGTCTTTAAAATAAACTTTAGATGCTTAGTTGATTTCAGTTTGTTTTTCACAGCATCGCGTTCATGTTTGTTAGGTATCACATCGTTCTTTCTGAGACAGTCTTCAAAGCTGTCATGATCCTTACAGTAAAACAAACAGATAAACTTTGTTGCTCTCGAAAATCTTTCAATACAGCATTATATTTTTGAGTGAGAATCCATACACTGATGTGTGCATGTGTGCCACTGAAGGCCAGTTCTGCTAATGTGCTTCTCTTCTTCACAATGTCGTTCTCTGAGCAGTCATCAACTATAACAAAGTTGAATGCCCTTCAAATTGCTTGTAAAAATACTGCAGATAGTCGTTCAGTTTTTCTCAGAGTCGACTAAATAGATGTTGTGATCAGTCCAAATGAATAAACGGTTGTGATAAGCTTTGTTGTGTTTAATAGTAGGACAAAATACCACAATGTTTTCAAAATGGTAGATGTATCTTGTTTGTAAGAGGTCAAGAACAAATTCAGTTTTCCCACAGCCTGTGGCACCACAAAACAAACCACAGTGTGGGTCAAGTGTCATCAAGTTCTTTATTAAACACAATATAAATTTAAAATATGACACCACTTAGTCTGCTTTTTTTATATTGAGTTGAGCATCATTAATCAGATATAAATATATATTTATTGCTCCAGCAGTTTCAGTCTTTTTTTTTTTGTATCTGAATTGAGATGCGGTCACTACCGTTTTCAACAGTACGACCTGAACCGTGTAGGTAGTCGTCATCTGCACTACGCAGGTCTAGCCAGAGTACATATTTTTCTGTCAGGTATTAAATCATACAGATGTAGATCTTTGCATGCTATGTTTGCCGGTTTTTCTCTAAGCTTCCACCTACCCATTTGTAATCTCGTCATAGTGCTGATAAGGTAACATGCCTGAAGCATACACTTGATTAGGATGCCCTTCAATTGTACAGGATAAGTGTGTAATCTTTGGATTGTAAAATTTTTCTGACTCCCTTTTGAATGGATTTTTCAGTTCAATAAACAACATAAGTATACCTTTTAGTGACTTCACAGGTGTGTTCAGGTTAATGTTCCACATTGGATCACCTTTGTCTTTGTGCATTTAAGACGTTTCTTTTAAGGACTCGTGCGACATTTTAGCCTGCCATATTTTAAGGTATATTTACATCTTGTCTTAAGACCTTGCTTTTAGTCTGGCTGACCAGATTTTTACCCATCCCGCCATGAGATGTCTTTAATCGCCTGCTTGGCGTTAAACACAATAATCAATCAATCATTTGTGCATTAAACTGTGTCTTATCACACAGTCATAAAAATCATCAGTTTTGTCTCATACTGAAATCGTATGAGTTTGGCTAGTTCAGTTTCTGTGACAATTTCATTTCCAAAGAGATGTTAGAGATCTTGTATGTTGTGTCTGTGTCAGTTGTTCTAATAACTTTGGAGTAGCCATTAAAAGTTAGTTCAAAGCTTAGATGGTCATTTAGTGCTCCTTGGTAATAATGCGCTGTTAGGATTTCAAATTCAAGTGGAACATAAAATCTGTTACCGCATGTTTCAGCCAATACAACATCCTCAATTGCTGATGTTGATTTGTCTCCGGCATCGATTCTAATTTTGGCAACATTATTAGACTGTATGCCTTGGTAAAAACGGTCTTCTCTTTCTTCTCATGTAACCCAAAGATCTTTGTAGCAGTAAAACACATCAACATCATCTAGGCTAAACACATCATGGCCTTCAAGTTTTACTTAACCCTTTGAACCTGGGAAACTGCTGTAGCAGTTTGTGGCCTCATATACCCTTGAGCCCGGCAAACCGCTACAGCGGTGTCAGCTGTTTTGTATCACGCGCCTGGTGACGCGCGAGCCTCACTGCGTGTGTGGTGACCTCGCCCTTCACACTGACACATCCTGTTTACACTGACAGGGTCACGTATGTTCGTCTGTGGTATGCGGTCTTTTTTTGTGGCGCTAGCTTGGGAATTACGGTCGAAATGGCGAGTGGATGTGTAGATATTCGGAGTGAAACAATTTTGTGTTTGGAGACATGGTTTCAACAACAGACAGCTTAAATGTATTGGAACCAGTGTAGCTACCTACCGCATGGCAGCATAATCACGTGTTGGCAGTGTCAGCTGGAGCGATCGCCATTTGAGGCACTGACAACGGCAATTACTTACAGCTTGATTCTGATGCTGAATTCGGCGGTTCTAATTGATATTCCATTTTTGGGATGCCACACCTTGGTGCACCTGTAGGTGACACTGTGGATACCAGCGACACACATTGGTCACATGTGTAGTACGTGTATAGTCTTTACAACAGTGATACTTCCATCTGATCATGTACGGGACACAACACAGACACACTGATCATCATTCGACGCCACTTATTACATGTTGTCTAGACCGTGGATATACCTTATCAGTGGCAGGTGTAAAATTGACATCTGGTGACAAGGTAGGGGCCTTACGTTGTATCCACATGCTGGAAATGCATGGACACGTACGTGTCACAGTAACAGACGCCCTATATAATGATGCATGTTAAGTACCAGCAACCTGTCATGCATGAAAGACTTTTTTGTTTCAAGTTTATTGTCACCTGTCACTATGTTTGGCACCAGGCATTACGACACATGTGACACAGTGTGGTCAAATCCATAAAACGGTAGTCCATCCAATGGAATATCTGTACATATATATCTATATGGGGATATCTCTTGTAAAGTATTATTTACAAATAGTTTACGGTGCACACCCATTTCTAACAGAAATTTCTCAAATAAAGTCAGGGCTGAAGGGTATATAGACTTCTTATTTACTCAGGGTTCAAAGGGTTAATAGTTATAATAATTGCTCTGCCAAGGTTGTTATCTAGTGTTCTGTTTGCATCAGATTCTGATAAAAGTTCAATATTAAAAGCAAGGCATGCAGTACCAGGAACAATAACATCACTGGGACCTAGGTTTGGAAACTTGACAGTAAGAGTTTGTTTTTAATCTATCATGCTAGGATTGTTTGTGATAACAATTGATTGCCTAATGCCACCAACACCTAAAGGTTCGCATAGTTTTCTGTGTTGGACTAACTTCAATCCATAGGGCGATGCCATTTTATTATGCAAAAATTAAAAAAAAAACTTAATAAAATCAATGGCAGTGGGAGGATTTAACCATGATGATTTTGAAATGGATGACAAGCATAGCTCTGATACTAGTGCAACAGATATGACTGGAATGGTGAATACTTCTAGTATGTAACACACACTGTTAAAAGACAAAGTAAACTCATTTTATGATAGTGTTGGTGACCAACCAGAAGTTATAGATCCTAATCAGTTTGAATATGATAAATGTCATTTATTTGTAAAATCAGACAGTTATAAAATAAATCGAACCCATAAAAACAATCCTGCTAAGTGTAGAGCTTTAAGTACAATCAAAACTGATGTGGATGGTGAGGCAGCACTGCAGCGCTACCTTGTTGTTGGTAGTAAAAAGTTACCATCACAAATTGTTAGCGCTCTTCACGATGTGCCAACGGTGCAAGAAATTGAAATGACAGAAATTAAAATACTGCCAGAAATAGCAAACATGGTAATACAATAAACTTCATTTACTGAAGGTCAAGTAAATGAGGCTATAAATACAATGGGTGACTCTCCTTTGTCCATGCGGGAGTTAGTGGGGTTAGATAAAACACTGCAGTCAATAAGAGGTGAGATGGAAAATAATGTTGCCAAACTAGTTGAGATTGATAAACACATAGAAAAAGAAAGGGAAAAACTAGCTACAGCAGACAATGGGAATTATGACACAGAAATAAAAGAAGGAATACAACATAGAATAAATGATTTGCAAATAGAAAGATCAGCATGTTTAGAAGTAATTGAAATTGGAAAAGACAAACTGAAAACACAGGTCAACAGGATTAGAGAAAATATTCAAAAAATACTTCACTAAGACACAACATTGGCTCAGAGATTAAAAATACTTTTCAAAGAGCAGGGTTTAATTACTGCTCTTGTGTTTATTATCAGTACTGTTGTATTAGCTGTAATGGGTGGACCAGGGGGGTGGGGATGGTAGCGCCCCTCCTCCTCCAACTCCTGTTCCATCAGACCCAAAAGATTTACAGCCATTTTTTAAAAAAAACAACTGTCACATATTTCAGAATTGCTTCATAAATTGGCTGTGAAAGCAATGGATGCTTTGCTTGGCATAATAGGTAGTGTTGTTAGCAGCAAATGTAGTAGGGTTTATGGTGGAGCATGTGTTGGTCTTTTTGGTAACAGTAGTAGGATTAATAGTGGGTTATTTAATGAAACAGGTAAAGAAGTAATATCCCTAATCCAGTAAGGCCTATTACCAATGCAGTTCTCTCTGGCTCATGTGTGTTTGCTGTAGCTGACTGTACTGGTGACGGGGTCAGGGCTGTTACTATCTGTATGTAACGAACGCCTTTAGTGCAGGTTTTCGGTCAGACGATGGTGTGACGTCATTAGCGGTTGGACCGAATGTACACATGCGAATAATGTAGAGATAAGCATTGTTCACGAGCGGTAATGTACAGATAAGCCATGTTCACGTGCGGTAATGTAGGTGAGCGATGTTCACGTGTCACGTGTGGGAGTGACAGTGTAGTATCGGGAATAATTGCCAGTTAGAGATGCTACACCAGTCAAGCCGAGCGTTCGTTTTCACTAGGGCTCTGAGGAAGAATTCTGGCTAGAGAATTCGATAGCTGTATATTGAATACAGCGGGGCCGGTACGGAGCGGACACCCCTGGTGTAGGGCCGATGAAGCTGTCCTGAAGGCATCACGTACGTGACCAGGTGCGGACATCAAGCCTTCATCTCTCCTTCGTCCTACCATCACTGGTGCTACGAGCAGCAACGGTAGCGAAGTAAGCCACAGATTTGTGCTACAGGACCACATGCAGTGTTTCGTCAGTGTAGCTATTGTCGCCTAGCGCCGTTAATTTCACGCCTAGGAATGTTCTAAATCTGTGAGTAGTCATTGAATAGTAATATTCAGTTCGGGAATCTCTGTCAAGTCGTCAATGTGATATTGACTGTGTCGACACTAGTATAAAGAGGAGTCGAGTGACGTCTCTCGAGAGAGACAACGACCTCTACGGTAGTGAGTGAATGTGTGTGCGCTGAAGTTGTGAATAACCTATATGCCACTTGCTAGTTATTGGTGTAGATTGGTTTATATGATGTGAATCGTTATTGGTGTAGATTGGTTTATATGATGTGAATCGTTATTGGTGTAGATTGGTTTATATGATGTGAATCGTTATTAGTGTAGATTGGTTTATATGATGTGAATCGTTATTGGTGTAGATTGGTTTATATGATGTGAATTGTGTGGTTTAATGTATGTTATGAGTGTATGAGAATAAGTTAAACAGAGGGCAAAGAGAGAAAATTGTGTGGCCTTCGTCCTTGTTTGTAAGCGCGTGTGTGGTGGATGAAAGAGTCTAGTAAACAGAGATAGAACACCCACCTTTATACAGATTGGCAGAAAGCCCACGCACACACTCATTCCATAAACGTTTATATGTAACAATTTAGTTCAGTACACTAAAAACACCGTCGTTACATTTGGTGACCCTAGACTTTCTCTGTGTTAACATTAGGTCATACATATTCATATTTAGTGAGGGCACCACTAGTTGTTATAGATTTATATCGGTAGACTAGTGGGCTTATTCTTTTGGAATTTTGTTATAGTGTATGACTGGGATGTGGTGTTTTGTGTGATATTTGCCATCTCCAGTTTAACGGCTGTGTCTGTGTACAGTTTCTGGGCACTAAGGATTTAGCTCTTTTTCTGTCTTGGGGGTTCCTATTCTCTTCTTCGGCTCTATTCTTCTGTTAGGGAATTGTATTCGTTTTACTAGTTATTTGCTGTTGTAGGGTGCTATCCTTTCATGCGTGTGGTTGGGTGTATGTTCTCTTTGCCCTTCTTTTAAGTAGATTACCGTGTTGGGATTTCAGCCTCATTTGATTTAATTTATTTTGTTTATTGTTTGATTTGTATTGATTTTGATCTAGTTTTTTTTGTATTTATGTATGTGGTTATAATTGGTTAGTTTTGTTTAAATTGTTTCTTTTGATTTGGTTTAGTTGTCAATAGATTGTTTCCTGTGGTTCCTTCTTGTTTGAGACTTTGATAATTTGATTGGGTTTATTTCCCTTTCGCCGTACATTTGGTATTTAGTTATTAGCGATTATAGTGTTTGAGGTGTTTGACATAAATTTCATTTTATTTTTCTTTGAATATATATTTGGATTACAACTTTGAACTTAGTAACTTCCTTTTTCGCTGTACATTTCTTGTGCTTCTATCAACTAAAGTTGACGTTCTTCAGCATATATTAAGTTAGTGTGTTCTATTTGGTATAAAATTGGTCACTTATAGACATATTGAGTTAATACAATACATAATTTGCTTTGTATACTTTTACGACTTGACTGTTTTCATTGTAACTCAGACTGTGCATTATCCTGTAAATTTACTTTTGAAGAAACTTGTTTCATAAGATTTCTAGACCAATTTATAGTTGGGATTAATTGCGTTTTGCCATTTGATTGTTGACACTTTAGTACTTTACTGATTTCCTGTTTAGACATTTTGATATTTTATAGTAAGTTTTCTTTTGTTGATCTACATTGCACTTAGCCATGTCTGACGATTATGATAAGTTGTTCCAATCTTTTATTGCTCAAGCTACCACTTTGGGTATCCCTGATAAGGAACGTGCGAAATATGTTCAGGATTGTTTTGATCGTCTTGAGAGGCAAAGGTTGAGGGATGAAAAAAAATTGGAAAAAGAAGCAGAAGTTGAGCTCGCTAAAAGACAAGCAGATGTTCAGTTAGCAAATAAACAAGCACAAGTTGAGCTAGCAAATAAACAAGCAGAAGTTGAGCTAGCGAATAAACAAGCCGATGTTCAGTTAGCATTAGAGCTGGAAAGAGAGAAAACAAAACAAATGGAACTTGAGTTACGTTCTGAACGTAGACTTGAAGAACAAGATGCTGGTCATGGGAATAAAGGTAGGGATAGTTCTTCTTTTGGTGCTAGACCTGTTTACCCCAAGTTGCCTCTTTTCAAAGAAAGACAAGATGATATTGATTCATACCTTTTTCGTTCTGAGACTCATGCTACAGCCCTTGGCTGGGATCAAAGCAAATGGGTTACCTTTCTTTCCGCTTTGTTAGAAGGTAACACATTGAACTTGTACCACAGTCTTGCTGCTCATGGTCCTGTAGATTATCAGACATTGAAGGACAATTTACTTAAGAAGTTCCAGTGTACTGCAGAAGGTTTTCACAAGAAGTTCCGTGAAATCCGACCAGACTCGAGCGAACCTTTCCAAACTTTTGGTATTGAGCTAAACAGATTGTTTGATCGATGGATAGCTTTGTCCGGTGTTACTAGAAACATGCAAGGAATTATGGATCTTGTGTTAGGTGAGCAGTTTCTAGAATGTGTGTCACAGGATCTTGCTACTTTCATTCGCGAGCGTGGACTTGTCACATTAGATGATATGGTTAAAACCGCTGAAAGTTATCGTCTTGCTCGTCCCGGAAAGAACTTGGCACGCAGATCGGCTGCTACGGTTTCCGGCTCAGTAGGATCAGTTGATTTAGCTGAAGAGTCACAAGCTGTTGCTGGCTCTGCAGATTCTCGCGGTGGTTACTCAAACTATCGAGGTCGCGGCTATTGGAGAAATCGTGGTGGTTTTCGACAGACTGACCAAACACCCTCGGTTTCGAACCAAAAGGTCGAAGGTCGTTTTGATCAAACTCGAGGATCTTTGAAACGTGGACGTGGAGGTGGTTCGTTTTACACCAATTTTGATAATTGCCCTCTTTGTGATGGTAAAGGTCATGGTCCCAGGCAATGTCCTCTTCACAACAGT
Source organism: Semisulcospira habei (assembly GCA_036245525.1). Classification (NCBI taxonomy): domain Eukaryota; kingdom Metazoa; phylum Mollusca; class Gastropoda; family Semisulcospiridae; genus Semisulcospira; species Semisulcospira habei. The sequence continues at coordinate 90,370,504 of BTPG01000003.1, forward strand.
CCAAACCCTTGCTCTGTTTGTAACATTGGTGGTCATACTCGAAAAACTTGTCCTTTTGTTGTGAAAAAAACCATAGCTTCAGATGATAAGAGTAACTCGAGCTCGGGTTGTGCAGTTGTCCCTGTAGACTCGGAAGTTGTTTGCTCTATTTTTGATCAGTCAGCTGGTCACTTGCATTTAGAAGTTGGTTCTGTCAATTCTACTGCTTGCTCAGTTCTGCGAGACACAGGTGCTACCATTTGTGGTGTTCGAAAACGTTTGGTTTCTGATGAACAGTATGTACCAGGTACTGTCCGTTGTAAAACTTTTGGTGGAGAGATCAACATTTACCAGCAGGCTAAAGTTGTTGTTTCTTGTCCATATTTTGCTGGAGAGTTGGTTTGTTGTGTTCTTGAGGATCCAGTTGCTGACTTGATTGTGGGTAATATTCCAGGTTTGGTTGTCCAGCAGGCCCAAGATACCAACGTTGCTGCTGCTGCTGATGTGATCCCTGTTGCTGCTGTCACTACTCGTGCTCAGGCTAGGAAACAAGGTCTCCCGCACAAACCTCTTGTCACTGTGTGCGCTGATTTGAAGGTCACTCGTGCTGAACTCATTCAGTTGCAGAAAGGTGATGCTACTCTGCAGGGTTGTTTCAATTTAGCTGCCTCAGGTGAAGAAAAGGTTGTTGGTTCTGCTACTTATTCTTTCTATTTTCAAGATGATATTTTGTACAAGAGGTATCAGAAAGCCAAGGATATTTTGCATCAGGTTGTTGTTCCCGAGAAACTTCGTGCTTCAGTCATGACTGCTGCGCATGATCAACTTTTGGCTGGTCATTGTGGAGTTCGTAGAACTCTGACTCGGATTTTGTCCCAATTCTTTTGGCCTGGTGTTTCTGCTGATGTGAGTACTTATGTTCACACTTGCGACATTTGCCAGAAAACTATTTCGAAAGGGAGAGTTTCCCCTGTTCCTTTGGCGACTATGCCTCTTATCTCGACTCCGTTCGAGAGGGTCGCTATTGATCTCGTTGGGCCTTTGTCTCCTCCCTCTGTTGAAGGTCATAGATATATTCTGACTTTGATTGACTTAGCTACTAGATATCCGGAGGCTGTTCCTATGAAGGATATTTCTTCTGTTGCAGTTGCTGAAGCTTTGATGAGTATTTTTTCAAGGTTAGGCTTTCCCAAGGAAATTCTGTCGGATCAAGGTTCTCAGTTTAACTCCGATTTGATGAAACAGTTTCATGCTTTGTGTGGTACTCGAGCCATACGTACTTCTCCCTACCATCCTCAAGCAAATGGTACTGTTGAAAGGTTTCATGGCACTTTGAAGTCTATGCTTCGGAAGGTTGTTCATTCTCAACCAACCGCTTGGCACCGGTATCTTCCTGCATTGCTTTTCGCATGTAGAGAATTGCCGTCAGAAAGTACAGGTTTCAGTCCTTTCGAACTGATGTTCGGCCGCAAACCAAGAGGTCCCATTTCTCTCATTGCTGATTTCTGGACCGAAGATCACAATTCTAGTGATACATCAGCAAAGCCATTGTACGCTTATCTCTTCGACTTGAAGAATATTATTTCTGAAAGTTGTGATATTGCTTCGCAAAACTCTGCAGATACGTCTGTCAAGAACAAGACGTACTTTGACCGTCGTGCGAAGGCACGGACTTTTTCTGTTAACGATGAGGTTCTCGTTCTTCTTCCCACTGACTCTAACAAACTTCTTATGACATGGTCAGGTCCTTCTTTTGTGCAGGAATGTCTTCATCCTGACTATAGGATTCTTGTGAAAGGCAAGCCGAAGATTTTCCATGCCAACATGCTCAAACGTTATCTTCATCGTGTTGATGCTGCTGTTAGTTTTGTTGAGGAGTCTACTACAAAATTGTCACCTGGTGTTTTAGTCGACTGGTCTTCCATTTCTCCTTTTTTGCTTCCAGATGTCGAGGTTGTGGAGCCTCGGTGTGATGTTCCTCATGTGGACGTTTCAGACTGGCATACTGTCCCATCAGTGGCTATTGGTGTTGTCCAAGATGATGATGAAGTTGGTGTTCTCCCCACTATTCCTCTCATGTTGTCGTCTATCAATGACAAAGACATTTCCGATATCGATTTTAACATTTATCTCTCTGATTCTGATGGTCAGTCACTGTATGCAGTATTTGCAGATTTTCCTACGGTGTTGACATCGAGACCCGGTGCGTTCAACGGAAATCTTTTCCTTGACGTCACTCTTACGACTGATGTTCCGGTTCGTCGACGGGCTTATGATCTACCTTTTTCTTCTAAGCAGATAGTTGTACGAGAGATTCAAACCATGCTTGACCTAGGTGTCATAGAGAAATCTAAATCTGCGTATTCATCACCCGTTGTCCTGGTTCAGAAAAAGGATGGTGCTTGTCGGTTTTGCATTGACTATAGAGCTCTCAACAAGATAACTGTTTTCGATGCTGAACCCATTCCCAATGTGGACGAGTTGTTCACAAGGCTAGCGAACAGTACGTTCTTCACACGTATTGATCTTTCTAAAGGTTACTGGCAGATTGTTGTCAACCTGGTGGATCGTCACAAGACGGCGTTCGCAACGCACATTGGTTTATATCAATGGATCAGGATGCCTTTTGGTCTGGTTTCTGCCCCAGCAGTGTTGCTCGTATGATGCGAATGCTTGAACTTCCTGAGGCGTACTCAATGAATTTCTTCGATGATATTTTGATCCATAGTACTACTTTTCAAGATCATCTGGTGCACGTTAGAGATGTCCTAACCAAGTTGCTCCACTACAACTTGACTGCCAGTCCGGTTAAGATCTCGTCTGGTTACAGGAGTCTTGGGTTTCTTGGACATGTGGTGGGAGAAGGGATGTTGCGTCCAGAAAAGAAAAAGATCGAGAAAATTTTGGCTATGCCGACCCCAACCACCAGAAAGCAAGTCCGTTCGTTGTTGGGGCTATTGAGCTTTTATAGACGCTATGTCCCGGCATTCGCCACCATCACGCCTCCCATTACTGATCTCACGAAGGAGACGAAAGCACACACGATTGCATGGACACCTGCTTGTGAGGAAGCGTTGGTTAGGATCAGACACATTTTTTCCTCTGCGCCTGTTCTTCAGTTGCCTAGGCTTGATCAACCTTTCATTTTACGCACAGATGCTAGTTCTACTGGCTTGGGTGATGTGCTGCTTCAGGAGTTGGGGGGAACTCTTCACCCCGTGTCATTTGCGAGCAGAAAGTTGCTCGACAGAGAGACCCGCTACAGTACAATCGAAAGGGAGTGTTTAGCTATTGTTTGGGCCATTTCGAAATTTTCCAAATTTCTTTGGGGGGTCGATTTCATTCTCCAGACTGACCACAGACCGCTGACGTACTTGCATACAAGTCGCTTTAAGAATTCTCGCATCATGCGTTGGTCCTTGTCCTTACAAGAGTTTAGATTCAATCTCGAACCACTTCCAGGTACGCAGAATGTGTTCGCGGATCTGTTGTCACGCGCTGATCGTGATCAGTCGGTTCCATAGATAAAGGTCATAGTCGTTACTGTATTTTAACGTTATTCTCCGAACTTGTAAAAACGACCCTCGGTCGGTTCTTTTTTTCGTTGAGAGGGGGTTAGTGTAACGAACGCCTTTAGTGCAGGTTTTCGGTCGGACGATGGTGTGACGTCATTAGCGGTTGGACCGAATGTACACATGCGAATAATGTAGAGATAAGCATTGTTCACGAGCGGTAATGTACAGATAAGCCATGTTCACGTGCGGTAATGAAGGTGAGCGATGTTCACGTGTCACGTGTGGGAGTGACAGTGTAGTATCGGGAATAATTGCCAATTAGAGATGCTACACCAGTCGAGCCGAGCGGTCGTTTTCGCTAGGGCTCTGAGGAAGAATTCTGGCTAGAGAATTTGATAGCTGTATATTGAATACAGCGGGGCCGGTACGGAGCGGACACCCCTGGTGTAGGGCCGATGAAGCTGTCCTGAAGGCATCACGTACGTGACCAGGTGCGGACATCAAGCCTTCATCTCTCCCTCGTCCTACCATCACTGGTGCTACGAGCAGCAACGGTAGCGAAGTAAGCCACAGATTCGTGCTACAGGACCACATGCAGTGTTCCGTCAGTGTAGCTATTGTCGCCTAGCGCCGTTAATTTCACGCCTAGGAATGTTCTAAATCTGTGAGTAGTCATTGAATAGTAATATTCAGTTCGGGAATCTCCGTCAAGTCGTCAATGTGATATTGACTGTGTCGACACTAGTATAAAGAGGAGTCGAGTGACGTCTCTCGAGAGAGACAACGACCTCTACGGTAGCGAGTGAATGTGTGTGCGCTGAAGTTGTGAATAACCTATATGCCACTTGCTAGTTATTGGTGTAGATTGGTTTATATGATGTGAATCGTTATTGGTGTAGATTGGTTTATATGATGTGAATCGTTATTGGTGTAGATTGGTTTATATGATGTGAATCGTTATTGGTGTAGATTGGTTTATATGATGTGAATCGTTATTGGTGTAGATTGGTTTATATGATGTGAATTGTGTGGTTTAATGTATGTTATGAGTGTATGAGAATAAGTTAAACAGAGGGCAAAGAGAGAAAATTGTGTGGCCTTTGTCCTTGTTTGTAAGCGCGTGTGTGGTGGATGAAAGAGTCTAGTAAACAGAGATAGAACACCCACCTTTATACAGATTGGCAGAAAGCCCACGCACACACTCATTCCATAAACGTTTATATGTAACAATTTAGTTCAGTACACTAAAAACACCGTCGTTACACTGTATGGGTATTGATGTTACTAGCTTTACTGGTGTTATTAATGGATTTAATGACTGTAGATGTGTGGTTGTTGGACCCAAGTTTACAGATTGATTGAGTCCTAATTTCTGATCCTGCCCTGCAACAATTATTTCATTATTATAATGTGTTATTGTACCCATTTGGAGTTGAAGGTCAGATGGCAACATGTATAACCCAATGCCAACTACAAAGTTAACTTTTGATCTGGCGTATCTGAGAACGTCTTGATAATGTTGTATGGTTGGTGGGGGATCTACTACCGAATTTATTGAGTCTTTTAGGTTTGCAAGAAATTGTTTCTGTGCTTCAAATTTGCCACTCCCGTTTAAGATGCTTGATTTTGTTTGAGCTTGTGCTCCTAGTATACACCACACATACGTTCTGATAGACTAATTAATGCGTTCTACTCCTGCTTGAGTAAACCCGTCATTCCTGTCTAAGACAAATGTGTTCCAGGCATTATACTGTTTCTGTTCAATTGCACCTAACCAGACTTAAGATTTTTGAGTAAATGAAGTGTAACCAGGGTAGTAATCTTGGGGGGTATTGTCTGTGACTCATAGCATAATACAATGTACCCATGCCATTGTGATCATCACGTTTTTGTGTAAAGTCATACCGGGTGCTAATGTTAAATTCATTACAGATGCGTTCAAACACTTTCATATCCTTGGGGTTATTAAAACGGTTAAAACTAGATTCAGTGGGCAGAGGGGTATGCAGTTCTGACAGTATTCTTCTGAGCTGGTAATACGTGTGAAAACGATATACAACCCGAATAATTTTGTTTGAGTGATTCATATGGTCTGTAAAAGAAATGCCACAGCCTGTAGTTGAGCACAGTATAGCAAAGTTAAGCTGGTTTTGAAACATCTGTAGTGGGCTTGATGACCACTTTCTTGCAGTTGCATCATCTATTATTGGGGGGTTTAGGTATTTATCATAAGGATTTGGAACCTTTACTTGAAATAAGTCTCCTTCAGACACAGCTATATCAAGCTGATTTAGTTGAATTATTTTCTGGTCATAAGTAGGTACAGCATTGTACTTGGCATCCACATTAAATTGAAATGCGTTTGTAGTAACAATTGTTGGTGATTTAAATTCCATTGCTTTTTATGAGATAATAATAATGTTTGTAACCTTAACAAATCTTGATACAAGTAAACCAGTAATGTTAACTAATGGGATTGATAATCGTGATGGTAGAAAGGCTGTAGCTATCCATGAAATGTTCTACACTGTAAAGTGGTTTAATCTAATGGATGATAAAAATTATTATGTACGTGGAACTCTTGATGATTTAGAGAGGGGTGATACTTTACGACCTGGGTAGTATGACTTTTGTACTTTAGCTGAATGGCTTCAAAATGAATTTAAAGTTAAACAACTTTTAATCCAGCTAATTTACTTGTTACAATTGAATTTCCGAAAGGTAGTCAGTCTTTTTTTATAAATTAATCTTGTATTATTACTTGGTTTTTTTAAGTAAAAAAAGTACATCCAGATGAACATTGGACACCATTAGACACACAACTAATATCAAAAAAAAAAATACCCAAACAATAACAGGAAGATATCCTGTTCATTTGTCAGTACACACAGTGCTAAATGTTGATTTGAAAGAACTAAACACTGCTGAAATAAGTGTCGACTGGAACTGCTCCTTATTGCGAAAATGTAGTTGTTATATTTCCTAATCACAGTTTTAAAAAATTAGGCTCCAGTTTCTTTGAATCATTGTGTTTACATATAATTAATGAGGATGACAAACCCGTTTTGATGCATGATTTTTCTGTTGTGTTGTGTTGGAAGTTAAATAAATTTTATTTTTGCTGAATAAAAATGAGATGTCTTGGTCCAAAGCCGAGAAATATTCCACTTGCCTGTCCGGTAATAGAGTTGAAAGATTTGGCTAACGTGCAGTATTTTGATAAAGAAGGTGAGGTAGGAGTGGTGTATGGTCTTGAACTTGATTCCTATGTATTGTACCAGCAAAAAATAATTGATGATGTGAAAGATGATGCAGAAAGACGGTATCCTAAACTCAGCCAGCTTTGTGATGTAACTGTGCCTACTCATATAAGTAATGTGCTCTACAGCTTAAAACACATGGGTAATAAGTGGGTAGTTGTTACTGCCCCTGTTTCACTTGCGCCTATACCCACAATTGACTGGGACATAAAGTTTGAATTTATTAGTCCTTATGTTTATACTGATGAAGGAGCCTTAGTGTTTAAAATGTTATTATCTCAGGGCCGTTGCATGTGAGTCTTGTTCCAAGCTTTGCTGAAGACAACAATAGCAGAGATAAGTAAAACTGCAAGAGTATGAGAAACGACGGTATCTTCTTACAAATAGAAAGGGTAGATCAGATACTTCTGTTGTGTTTGTGCCAATAAACTTTACCATTGCTAGAGAAGCGACAATAGTATTTGAAATTATTATGAGATCTTTGGCTGATGCCAAAGAAGCAGATGTTGCACAGGGAATCAAACTTACGTGGGATGACTCAGTTGTAGAGTCACTGGAAGCCGTAGTCTCAAACCTGCATGCAGGCGGTTCAGGATATTGGTCGCCTGATGTTGACCTGGGGATGACAACGTCACTCGGCACACCCTGAACGAGCAAGCAGCCTTCTCTAGGGACAGCACTGCTTGCTCCACACGGAGAGGGGTCTAGAAAAGGTGGCCTAACCAAAGCTCATCCCCTCATAACCCCAGTTGGCTAGCCGCGGTCAATGGGCATCTTCTCCTACAGTCAGAAAACAAGAACAAAACAACGGATCCACTCTCATGACGACCACGACCGGACTCAACGTAGCATGCTGGAACATCCGAACCATGCTCGACAAAGCAGACAGCGTACGACCTGAACGTTGCTCCTCCCTCATTGTCCATGAATTGCGGAGGTTAAACATTGACATCGCTGTGCTCAGGGAAGTACGCCTCCCGGAGGAAGGCAGCCTCCAAGAACTTGGTGTTGGCTACACCCTCTACTGGTCAGGCAGGCCTGCATCAGAAAGACGGCTCTCAGGCGTGGGCTTCATGGTCAAAACCCCCATTGCGACTAAGCTGGAAAACCTACCAACGGGTCACTCCGACCGCATCATGTCCATGCGCCTCCCACTGAGACACCAGCGATACGTCACCCTTCTCAGTGTGTACTCCCCAACCCTCCTGGCAGAGCTTACAGAAAAAGACAAGTTCTACTCTGACCTGCGCAGCCTCCTACAGAGCACCTCTGCAGATGACAAGTCATCATCCTTGGCGACTTCAACGCCAGAGTGGGCCAAGACTCTGAAGCCTGGAAAGGTGTCCTCGGCAAGCATGGCGTTGGGAACTGCAATGACAATGGCCGCCTACTGTTGGAGTTCTGTGCAGAGCAGCAACTTGTCATCACCAACACTACTTTCCTGCAAAAGGACAGTCGAAAAACCACTTGGGAGCAATCTCGCTCCAAGCACTGGCACCTTATCGACTATGTCCTAGTGCGTCAGAGGGACTGCAGTGACGTCCTCCTCACCAGAGTGATGCCCAGCGCAGAGTGCCACACTGACTACCGCCTTGTCCGCTGCAAACTCAGGCTCTGCCTCAAGCTGAAACCCAAGAAAGGCCCCCCCCCCCCCCCAAGAAAAAGCTTGAAGTTGCCAGCCTTCAGCTTGACGACAAGAAAGCTGCCCTTCAGACAGATTTACATCGCATGCTCAAAGACACAGTTGATCCAGCAGACTCATCCCCTGAAACACTCTGGGAACAACTGAAAACTGCTATTGTAAAATCTTCTGTAGAAGTCTTGGGCTTTGTTAGAAAGAGGAACAAAGACTAGTTTGATGAAAACGACGTAGAGATCCCGGAACTTCTAGCAAAAAAAAGAGCCGCCCACCAGGCCCAACTAGCCCAGCCTTCCTGTCCTGTGAAGAAGTCTGCCTTCCGCCTCATCTGCAGCAGTCTCCAGCGCAAGCTTAGAGATCTCCAGAACGAGTGGTGTCCAGACTGGCACAGAAGACCCAGCTTTGCGCTGACAATGGTGACTACAGGGGCTTCTACGAAGCACTGAAAGCAGTCTATGGCCCCATGCACCTGGTACAAAGTCCCTTGCAAAGCGTTGATGGACAGGCACTCCTCACAGATAATACCTCCATCTTGAACCGCTGGTCAGAATACTTTCAGGGCCTCTTCAGCGCTGAGCGCACTGTTCAAGAAACAGTCATCCTCCAAATCCCACACCTCCCACTAAAGGTTGAATTGGACGAACCGCCCACCACTGAAGAGACCCTCACAGCCATCCACCAGCTCAAGAGTGGCAAAGCAGTAGGCATCGACGGAATCCCGCCAGAGATCTGGAAACATGGAGGCCCAGCCTGCAGAACAAGCTCCACGACCTCTTTCTCTGCTGCTGGGAAAAAGGAATACTACCAAAGGATCTCCGTGATGCAGTCATCATCACCCTGTAGAACAATAAAGGAGAGAAGTCTGCCTGCTCTGATTATCGTGGAATTACAGTGCTATCCATTGCCGGGAAAATTCTCGCAAGGCTGCTTCTGAATCGGCTGGTACCTGCCATCGCTGAAGACCACCTCCCAGAGGGAAGTGTGGCTTCAGAGCCAACAGGAGTACCACCGACATGTTTTTTGTTCTGAGACAGCTTCAGGAGAAGTGCCGCGAGCAGAACAAAGGGCTGTACATAACGTTTGTCGACCTAACAAAAGCGTTCGACACTGTGAGCACGCAAGGCATGTGGCAGATCTTGGAGCGACTTGGCTGTTCCCCAAATGTCCTCAGCATGATCATCCAGCTCCACGAGGACCAGCAAGGCCAGGTCAGATTCAACAGTGACCTCTCAGAACCATTCCCCATTCGCAACGGAGTGAAGCAGGGATGCGTGCTGGCACCGACCCTCTTCACCATATTCTTTAGCATGATGTTGAAGCAGGCCACAGTGGACCTCGACAATGACGACGCAGTGTACATCAGGTATCGTCTCGATGGCAGCCTGTTCAACTTCAGACGACTGCAGGCCCACACCAAAACCCTAGACCGACTGATTCGTTAGCTGCTCTTTGCTGATGACGCTGCCCTCGTTGCACATACAGAGAGAGCCTTGCAACGCATCACGTCCTGCTTTGCAGATGCTGCCCAGCTCTTTGGACTCGAGGTCAGTCTGAAAAAGACAGAGGTCCTTCATCAGCCGGCACCCAATGAAGAGCATCGCCCTCCCCACATCACCATCGGCGAGTCCGAACGGAAGTCTGTACACCAGTTTACCTACCTTGGTTGCATCATCACGTCAGACACCAAGCTGGACAAGGAGCTGGACAACAGGCTGGCAAAAACGAACAGTGCTTTCGGGCAACTATTCATTTGGATGTGGAACAATCAACAGCTGAAAAAGGCACAATGATCAGCGTGTACAGAGCTGTCGTCCTCACCACCCTGCTGTATGGTTACGATTCCTGGGCCCTCTACCGCAGCCAACTATGACTCCTCGCACGCTTTCACCAGCGCTGCCTGCGTACCATCCTCAGCATCCACTGGAGTGACTATGTCATCAACGTCGAGGTCCTTGAAAAGGCAGAAACTGTGAGCATCGAGGCTTTGCTGCTGCGGACACAGCTTCGCTGGGTGGGGCACGTCTCCAGGATGGAGGATCATCGCCTACCCAAGATCACTCTGTTCAGCAAGCTCGCCACTGGACACCGAGACAGAGGGGCACCAAAGAAGAGATACAAAGACGGTCTCAAGAGGTCACTTAGTGCCTGCCAAATCGACCACCGCCAGTGGTTTTCACTTGCTGCGGACCGTGACACCTGGCGCTCCACCATTCACAAGGCAGCCGTCTCCTTTGAGGACTCTCGCAGAACAAACCTTAAGGACAAGCAGCTCAGGAGAAAAAACAGAGTTGTCATAACTCAGAACCCTGACCAGACCTTCCCCTGCAGCCACTGTGGTTGAACCTGCCTGTCCCGGATTGGCCTCTGCAGCCACGAACATGCCTGCAGACGACATGGGCAAGCCCTATAGAATCTTCGTTTGCGAAGTCAAGCCAAGAGAGAGAGAGAGAGAGAGTCAACAAAGGTCTTCAGTGTTATTAGAAAATGCATAGATATAGAAGTATCGAGTAGTAATCCTGCTGTTAAAATAGTTATAGATAAAACAACTCTGGTTTATCTAAGTTACATAAACATGGAACGCATAGATCTTGTTTCATTTTATTATGCTTGCAAATTATATAGCCTTAAAGAGTTGCAAATGTATTCGCTTATTAAATAATAAAAAATATTTGTCATAAAAAATGGTATACTTATATCCACAAATACCACCTGAGCTGCCTGAGCCTATTGTTCCTGATAAAACATTACAGGCAGACTAGTTTCATTTAATAAATATTACAGATGCGTTGAAGTATTTGGAAGGAGAACAGGCAAAATACTCTAGGTGTAAAAGACGATATAAAACAGTTTTCAATTCTGTACACTACACATCAATGGCTGTGGGTGTGGTTTCAGCTGGATTATCTGTAGGAGGTATTGCTCTGTTCGTGATGGAAATGGGGAGTGTCATTGGAATTGCTATTGAATGTGTTAGCGTTGCCACAAGCCTGGCATGCTTTGGCATGGCGGACTTTGCTTTGTGGACTGTGGCACAGTGGTTAAGGCGCCTGCCACAATGCTAAGGGTGCATGGTTCGATACTGGGTTCCGGCGTGGGACTTTTCTCCTGTAGTAAGTGTCACCATTAATTCGGGTGGACAGTCGGGGGTTCTTTCTCCGGGTACTCTGGTTCTTCCTCCCCATCCACTTTGGTACCAGTTTCAGGCCGCTTTATAAATTTCAAATACAAGCGATCAAAATTTTCGAATCCTCAGTAGCTGAGCTGACCCTTCACACCACTGGAATGTCCTGTGTTTGTCCTGCCTTTATCTTCAGAGTGTATGTGTGTGTGTTATGTGAGCGTGTGTGTTGGGTTCAGTTTGCAGTTATTTGAGCCGATTCACAGAACTGGGAATAGCGCGTATATAATAACCTGTATTATTAATGGTATTTGGTATGGAAGCCGTTAACAAAAGATTTCATACAAAGTTGCAGAAGTATGAAGCATTGAGTATGCTCGGAGGAGCTAAGCTGAGCAGTATGAAACTTATTATCAGTAAAGCATTACTTACTTAGTAGGGTATAGGCCGTCGACGAGAGACTTCCAGCGACTCCTGTCCTGTGCTTCTCCTTCAATTTTACTCGAGGTGGTTACCAGTCTCTTGATGTCTGCTTGGATGTCTCGACGCCAGGTGTTTCTCGGCCTGCCTCTTTTCCTCTTTCCCTGGGGTTTCCATAAAATTGACGATCATGAATTTAAAAGAGTGAAGGATGATTTGGCCATTTACAAACAACAGAAGTCTGAAATTCAGAATAAGATGCGTAGTCAACCCATGAATGTTGAAGAGCTAAAGAAATATTTTTTAGAAGAAGGGGAAAGGATGGGGGTAGAAGAAACAATGTAAAAATTTCAAGGACTTTTAGGCAAGTAAAGACCAGTTTTGGTAATCATTCATTATTTCTGTCATATACTTCACAAAGAAATGTCATGCCTTTCATGCCAGCCCATTTGATGCCATCTGCCCCACCACCAGAGTATTACTGAGAAAAAAAAAAAGTTTTTTTATTGTCCATGTAATTTGACAAATCTGTTGGAGTGTCTGATTGTCTTGGGTCAAGAACTTATAAGAACTTATGTTAAGACACTTATAAGAATTAGTTTTAAGTTACTAATAAAAACTTATGACAACTAACTTGTAAAAACTTACAAAGTTACTTATAGGTTTATAAATTTCCTTATTAAGTACTTGCAATTTACTTTTAAAAATCTAGAAAGTAACTTGATAAGTTTACACATGACTTGAGCACCCAAAGAATAATCTTTTTAGACTCAGTAACAAGATGGGAGAGAATTTTATATTACTTCCCTTTGTTTAGTGACAGCAAGGAAAGTAATTATCCTCTGTTCAGTATCATCAAATTTCAGATTACTTCCCTTTGTTTAGTATAGACTTATACTAGGAAATAATTTGTGAAAATTAGGAAAGACAAAAAACTACTCCCCTTGCTTTATTAACTTATCTTTCTAATTTTTCACTAAAATACACATTTTTTCATAAACATAAATGACAAGGTGTGCCAATAAAAAGGGTAGATAAGAGTACGAAGATGTTATTATTGATTTTGTTAACAAATGTGTGATTTATTGTTGTTTATTCAACCAAAATATACTTTTTTATTATTCATTTTTTTAACTTTTGGCACCTGCTTAAAATTTTTAGGAGAATGTATAACTATATATATATATATATATATATATATATATATATATATATATATATATATATATATATATATATATATATATATATATATATATATATATATATACATATATATATATATATATATATATATATATATATATATATATATATATATATATATATATATATATATATATATATATATATATATATATGTTTGTATTAATTGTGTGTCCATGAGTGGTCCAGTGGTCTGGCAAACAAACATGGGGGAGTGATTTGTGCACATAAACCCGGGATGTAAACTCCCCTTGTCTGTTCCAATCACCTCTGGGACATCTTCACACTTTCCATCGAGGAGTTGGTAGATTCCCGTCTGGTGTGAGTTGAACACCATTTCGGCATTTCAGCCAGACCACACCACAAACTCTCTGGGTTATAGCCTCCTCTGTGAGAGCAAGTGGGTAAAGACCATGAGTGGACTTTTACCATTTTTTTGTGCTGTGACCTTGACCTCATGACTTAGATCCATGACCCCGTGATCTTTGATAGTGACCCTTTGGCCTCGTGACCTCGTGACCTTTGACCCCGTGACATTGACCTTGTGACTTTTGACCCATTACATTTGACCCTGTGACCTTTGGCCCGGTGACTTTTGACCCGTGACCTTGACCTCGTGACCTTAACCTCGTGACTTTTGACCCTTTACCTAGGTCTGTGACTACATGACCTTTGACCCCGTGACCTTTAACCCCAGTGTTTAAGAGAGAATGTGGTATTAATAATTTAGGTTGAGTGGGGGATCTGCCTTAATAATCTCGGGTTGACAACCTATCAAAAAATGTTGCTTCAATTATTTCCGAAATGGGACTAATATGGCTAGAAAAACAAAGGGGTGATTGTAATTATTGGAGTTCGATATTCTAATTACTGAGTTATTTAAATTAATCTTTTGATTATTCAATGGGTGGGCTGGGGACCCCACATCTTCTCTCTCAGCATTAGTGGACTAGAAAACCTATACAGAGATTTAAAGTGAATAAAATGGCTTGTATTGGCTGTCTGTATTTCATCTGCCCACCTACGAATCTCATTTAAACGGTTAATCACACTGCACATGCAGCCATCAGTTCTGTGATAAGTACTGTTGGCCTCATGCACAGGGGCACCAAACCCTAGGGATGAGGCTACACATGTTAACAATAACAAAACTAATGTGCATACACAGCCATTTAGTTTTGTAAACAGCACCTTTGTAAACAGTACCAGTAGCCTCTCCCTCCCCCCCCCCTCCCCACCTCTCCACCCTGCCCTAAAACTGGCTATTCATCATAAAACATATCTCATTGATTGATCACCTGACTGGCTGATTTATTAAATCATCTCAGTGTCAAGCCGCATATAACGAATTTGTAGGGGGACCAACATTTTGTTGTTGTTGTTAGCGAATTTCGTTATAAGTGAAGTGTCAGACTTTTTGATGAAATAATACCGACAAAAACTTTTTCAGCATAAGTGTATTCCATTACATCCAGTTTAATGTGGAATCACTTAATTACAGTAGTTTGCAATCACAATTAGAAATAACAGTTTATTTTGCCTTTGTTGTTGCTGTTGTTGTTGTTTGTTTTGCGTTTTTTAGTAAAGGCGGTATAGAGAAATGCAGGTATTGTGTGTGTGTGTGTGTGTGTATGTGTGTGTGTGTGTGTGTGTGCGTTTGTGTGTGTGTGTGTGTGTGTGTGTGTGTGTGTGTGTGTGTGTGTGTGTGTGTGTGTGTGTGTGTAGAGAGAGAGAGAGAGAGAGAGAGAGAGAGAGAGAGAGAGAGAGAGAGAGAGAGAGAGAGAGAGAGACAGTAACCTTAAAATCTTCGCTGAAAGAGTGGGAACAAGAATTTTTATCTCAGAACATGGCTTATTTTAATTTATTTATCCCAGTCTATCAGGAAAACACAATGGAATGGATTTCCTGGGTGACTCCCCAGGTACCCCTTCTACGTGACCAAAGTGATCCACTTTTAGGGGTAGGAGTACTTGAGAGACACTAAAACTATGACAACTACAAAATAATTGGTGGGTGTTTTTTTTTTGGGGGGGAGGGGAAGGAAGCAGACAATAGACATACCTAGTAGAAGACAACCAAAATGCATTTTAAGCCCATTTCATAAGTGACGCTACCAGATTACATGTACTGCTTACGAACACGTCACATTTCATTTCCATGATGTCTCCTGTTGCATTTTATGCCCAGATACCTTTCTATATCGTGAAACTGTGAAATGTAAGGAGAAAGAACATTTTAAAAAATAAAGGTCTATCAACAATTATCATAAAGTTGTTTTGTCATTTTTCTGAACCTCAGAAACCCCGCACCCGACCCAAATTTTGGGAAATTCCCTGTAGCTTTTATAATGATTAAAAAGCCCCCCCGCCCTCCCATATTCCGTTGTTTGACATTTAAGTCCTTCTCTTTGTAGAAGGGACGTATTAGGACGGGTCGCGTTGGGCGAATTTAATAGCATGTCCATGACGTCATAGGCGAGTAGGCCTAAACCTCTCACAATAATAATTGAATCCTACTAAAAAGGTACGTAATTCTTATCCAAAATAACTCGAATGAATATCGGATCTTTCTTATGATTAACACACACATGCTCTCAAAGAATAACACAACCACAAACGTAACATATAATATACTGACGCGCATTAGAAAACGTCATTTTTGGAATCATCAGAAACACTAAAATGTGTCCGATAATTCCAAAATGTCGCATTTCGTTTGTTCGTCAGTATAGTACGCACAGACACTATTATTATCATGAAGGGCAACACATAATATGCCCACCTTGCCTAGATGTATTCAACACACTCATTGTAATGACTAATAGTAGACCTAAGAATAAAATCTTTGGGAAGAGAAGGACAGACTGTATTATTGTATAAAGCACGTTCACGGCAAGTCAAACGATTTGAATGGAAGCGAGTGGAAAAAAATAGGTAAATGCCGCTTTGAATATATGTGCATAATGTCAGGCTGCCGAAATACCAGTGACCAAGCTCATCTGAGCGGAAGGTGGGTCTGTCTTCAGACTCGTGCAGCTACAAATCTGAAGTGATCACCTGCATATCACTCGTTTAACCTTTTTAAATCCTTTATTTGTTTGGCGGTTGTTTTTGTAGTGTAGTAAACCCGTTTTGACACAAACGCAAACACCTAAAGGATTTAATAAGTTTAACTAGTGACAGACATTTTTGGGGATCAGTAAAAAATCTAATTATCTCTATGCTCCTTTTGGATTCCTCTGTGAGATTTCATCCTGTGTATGAGGAAATGCAGTTTTGGACATTATTTTTAAGTCGAAAGGTGTTTTTTTTTTTAAATAATAAATATGCAAATATCTGCAAATTTCTTTTTGACGTTCAGACAATATGTACGTGTTTATGAATATCTGTCTCTTTGAGTGAATTAGACCTAACAAATGTCACTAATGCTCTATCACTATAGATAATAGGTAAAGAGGTCATATTTCAGGTGATTCCTTGTGTACGAGTAATTGCTGTAATTAATGTAGTTAATTGTTTACATTTTTAGAAAGTTCAGTCAATACGTCAACTATACACAATCTTCGCCTGTCGGCATTTTGACGGGCTTTCCATGGTAGTTTTCGGCCAAGCTTTGTATTTACCAGCCATAACATACCCTACGTTTATCCAGTGAAAATAAATGTAAAATCCCGAAGCTAACCATGAAGAGTGTCGGTGAGCGTTATTTTATCATTTTAGCCCCAAGTGTCTGAAACCTGTTGCCAATCGAAATGTGGAATCTGCCCGTGCTGTACCAGTTCAAAGTTCATTTGAAGACTTCCTAACTATAGTGTTTGTCTATCGTATTTAAAAAAAAATACGGTAGACTTTGAATGGGGCTGGGTCGAGCGCATTCCGGAACGTGCACATGAGGTGTTTGGTGTGCGGGCACAAAAACCGATTTTTACTAGATATTTTGCGTATAGCTAGTTAAAGGGACATATTAAATGAGTTCGTTAACCAGCATTGTACCTCTAGAACCTTTTGAGTGATAATTAAATAATTTCTGAAAAAAATATATTTTCACGTTTTGGGGATTGATTTCACGAATTATATGGGTTAATCTTAAAACAATTATTAATCTTTTTTTTTACGAAAAGAACTATCTTCTCGTTAATTCCCGCATAAATTTTCATAACAGTGTTTGCATAAGATTGCTGTTTGTCCCGGCCCCCCCCCCCCCCCCCCCCCCCCCGGGTAGGATTAGGTCAAATTGTGACCTGTAAGCTCTAGGCATGAAAATCAGCAAGAAAATTGCAAAGTTGACCATTTGATACGTCAAATGTTAGTACTGCGATAATGACAATAAAATCGAGTCCTCACTATGAACACGGCGTCCTGGGGCTAATGATGCCATGACGTGAAGCTTGAAGTGACGTCATTTCTCTGTTCATGCTTTTATTTTTCTTCAGAATAGCTTACGAGTGGCGGGAATCGCCGTGTGTCCGTCTTTATTTAAGAATAAGAATAAGAATAAGAATAAGAGTACTTTATTATCTCGAAAAGAGAAATTCGGTTCGGTTGTGGTACATTTATAACAAATAGTACAAACAAGACATAAAAACATTATAGCATAATTATGAACATTTTTTTCCCTGCACTTGCACAGCTACAAATTCCAAATGGATATAAAGTAAACACTACAAAATCTTTACACAGAACTCTTACACATCTCACACAAACATCTTTTATGGACTGAACTGAGCGGCACTTATACATTCACACCCACCTCTACATATGCATACATAATACGCGTGTTTCAACCTAGTCCTAACCCTCACTACTTATTATACAAACATCTCAGTACATTATTACACATTATTACACAAGCTGCATAATTAAAGTATACCATAGTAAAATAATTAGTGGGTAAACACTCAGTAACAACAATCCCAGTATGTTCATGTTCACCACCAAATGAAACACAATATAATCACTTCTCTAAAATCAACAAGCTCCATTTCTACTGATTGCACAGGTAAAGGGGGATAGGGGGAGGAGTTAGGTTTGGGTATGCGTGGATGTACCTACAGATTGCTTAGAGTGATGGATTTGGGGATGAAACTGTACTGTAGTCTAAGTGTTCTAGCTTTGTGCGTGCGGAGTCTGCGGCCAGAGGGGAGGAGTTCATAGAGGTGGGCAAGGACATGGGATCTGTCTGAAGCTATCCGCCTACCCTTTCTCACCACACGCTGTTCATACAGGGACTCCACACTGTTTTGCTTACTGCCAGTCACTTTGCTGCAGATGTTTACCATTCGTGCCAGGGTGTTCTTGTTCTTCACACTCAGACCTCCATATCAGCACACAGAACCGAAAGTGATGACAGACTCAATAAAAGAGCAGTAAAAAGTTTGAAGGACAGAAGGGTTCACATTCAGCTTCCTGAGTTTCTGGAGGCAGTAGATGCGTGACTGACATTTCTTGTGTATGAGGGAGGTGTTTGCGTTAAAGGACAACTTATCATCTATGACTGTTCCAAGATACTTATACTCAGTCACACGCTCAACAGACACATCATCGATCATCAGAACAGGGACAGGGGCAGGGTTTCTTCGAAAGTCTATCAGTAGTTCCTTGGTCTTACTCACATTTAGGTCTAGAAAATTATCTTTACACCAAACACTAAAACGTTCTACTTCTGCAAAGTAAGTCGCATCATTATTGGAGAGATCTTCTAAGGCAGTGTCATCCGAGTATTTTATAAGAAGGGTAGAGTCAGTGCCACTACAATCGTTAGTGTACAGTGTGAACAGCACAGGGGAGAGAACTGTACCTTGAGGGGCGCCTATGGAAGTGGACCTAAGGGATGAGAGAGCTGTTTGAAAGCGAACTGACTGGGTCCTATTTACAAGGAAGTTGACAATCCATAGGATAAGCCTTGGCGTTACATTGTAACAGAGAAGTTTTTGAGCTATGAGATAGGGTTGTATGGTGTTGAAGGCTGAAGAAAAGTCTATAAAAAGAATGCGTACAAAAGAGCCAGGTTTTTCTAAATGTGTGTATGCATGGTGCAGGAGTGTGAGTGTGGCGTCATCAGTACATCTGTTTTGCTTGTATGCAAACTGGAAAGGATCTTGATAGGGCTTGACCTGATCGAGCAGTCTAGAAAGGACAACACGCTCAAAGCACTTCATTACTATAGAGGTGAGAGCTACAGGGCGATAGTCATTGAGTGTCTTAGGCTTGTTGTTCTTGGGGACAGGGCAGACTGTAGATGTTTTCCAGAGCCTAGGTACAGTGCAATCCTTCAGAGACCAGCTAAACAAACGGCTATAAACAACAGACAATTGACTGGCACATACTCTCAAAACTCTACCGCAAATATTATCAGGGCCTACTGCTTTCTTAACATTCAGTTTGCTAAAAAGCTTCTCAACCGCCTTGCCATGGATCTCAAAGTCTTCATCAACATTGCCTGCCATATTTACTTCAAGCTGGGAAATCATGCTATCTAAATCATCCTTCAGATCATCTTTCTCAAATCTACAATAGAACTCATTCAGTTTTTCAGAAAATTCAGTTTGTTCTTTCATTGGCATGCTACTGCTACTGAATTTTGATTTATCGTGGCCTGATAAAGTTTTAAGTCCTTTCCATGCATCTGCTAAGCTATCTGATTCAAACTGTGGCCTGATAAAGTTTTAAGTCCTTTCCATGCATCTGCTAAGCTATCTGATTCAAACTGTGACTCTACTTTCTCTTTATACTTTTTCTTAGCGTCTAAAATCTGCTTCCTCAATTTATTCTGTAACTGCTTTCCTTTCTACTCTGTCTCCAGTCTGAAATGCAACTTTTTTCTCATTCAATGTGGCTTTGAGAGACTTTGAAATCCATGGTTTGTTGTTGGGATACAATTTCACTGTCTTAGATGGAATAATCATATCTTTACAGAAATTCACATAGTCAGAAGTTACTTTAGTAGCTTCGTCTACACTGGCACTAGAATCAAGAAACACGTCCCAATCTGTACACTCAAAACACCCCTGCAACTGTTCTACACTATCCTTAGACCACACCTTAACTAACTTCTTCACTATGGGCTCTGTCTGGATTTTGGGTTTGTATGCTGGGACAAGAAACACAGTATTGTGGTCAGAGTTACCTACGGGAGGACGAACGATCGGTATGCATTTGGGACGTTTCCATACACTAAATCTAACGTCTTGTTCTTGCGAGTGGGGACAGTCACGTACTGGTGAAAAGTCGGTAAGCTCGTGCGTAAGTCACAGTCGTTAAAGTCACCTGCAATAAAGTTGGGGGGGCGTCAGGGTAGATAAGCTGTAACTCTCTAATCACATCTGCTATCTGGGCTGAGGCGTGGGAGGGGTTGGAGTGAGGGGGGGGGTGTAGATGACCGTTACAAAGATCTGACCAAACTCACGGGGGAGATAACGGGGTCTGAGTGAAACTGACAATAAGTCTACATCACGTGTTGTAAGCTGTTTCCTAACCACTACGCTTGACTTGCTACACCACCGTTCATTAACATACAGGCCTACTCCGCCACCCCACCGTTTCCCACTAATCTTACAATCTCTATCAGTTGTAAACGGCGTACCAAAACCGTCGATCGCAACACTATCATCACTCACATCTTCGCTCCACCAAGTTTCAGAAAAGCACATCAAACACACATTCTTATACTCGCTCGTCAAACGCACATTCGCTACCAGTTTCTCAAAGTTCATATTATCGCTCTTGGGTCGAATAGAACGCACATTCGCCATGATCATGGATGGTAATGGAGGCCTGTTCTTGTTTCTTCTCAGTCGTCGCATCAACCCCCCTCTCTGTCCTCTCTTTCTCTTTTTCACGCTGCTCTTGCACTCGGCGTCATCGCTCGGCAACACTTATTTCTGTGTGCCAGTGTGTGTGGATCAGAGGGTGTGTTAGAGTAAAAGGAGATGGATTCCTGTCGGGAAGCGCCCTGTGTCCGTCTTTATTTGTGTGCGCCGACGTGTGTGTTGATCGGAAGCTGGCTTAGAGAGGAGGGGAAATGGATCAGCATAATAAGCCTAAAAAATATGAACAACTCTGAATGTTCCTAAAAGATAAACGCATCTGAGCTCCAAACAATACGGTAGACTTTGGGATGAAATCCTCATCTTGTTGATGTGACTGGGGAAAGGGATGCAAGGTTTTGGAAAGAGATGGGGTGGTTTAAAGTAGTATATGATTGTGCGTGTGTCTGAGAGAGAGAATGTGCACTTGTGCATTGTGCATGCGCAGTAAGTCCAGTGTTTTTCTGGTAAAATGCGTTGTATTAGAACGATTTATATTGTATTATATTATAATTACTATATTATATTATATTATATTATATTATATTATATTATATTATATTATATTATATTATATTATATTATATTATATTATATTATATTATATTATATTATATTATATTATTATTATCATCGTGATCATTAAACTTGGCCATTGCTTGTTGTTTTCCATTCTTTGCAGTCGGCATAAAACAAGTGGTTAACAGCTTGAAGAAAACGTAAGTGTACATTTTGTTTCTGTGTTCACAAAATGTAGGGCAAATTATTGAGATTTCGACCTGATTGGTTACACATTGTTAAAATAGAAAAAATTAACGGGCACTCCACGGGCCTACATATTCTTAACACTGGTTTGGTTTAGTGGGTACACTTTAGAGAGGCTGCAGGGGTGGAATTAGCAGAAGGCAGGACTCACCACCACACACAAAACTACATAATAATAATTAATAATTACGGTATTTATAATGCGCTTATCTTATAATAATTAAAACTCTAAGCGCGCACTCACAACTCACGCACGCATGCGCACGCTTTAGACAACGACTCACGTACCACAAATAGTGAAATACATTACGACAGCCATCTTGGGGTGGGGAGTGTGGTGGTATAGTGCTAGAACTGTTGAAAGAGGTGAGTTTTGAGGGCGGACTGGAAGGAGGAGAGAGAGAGTTTCTGACGGAGAGGTGGATGGACCGTATACTGAGAAAGAGCGGGGGCCGAAAGTGCTGAGTTTGGTACGGGGGATGTGGAGGCGGAGAGGGTCAGAGGCGGAGCGGAGGGAGCGGGCAGGCGTGTAGGGGTGAAGTAAGTTTGAGAGATAGGCAGGAGCGCAGTTGTTCAGGGATTTGTAGCAGAGACAGAATCTTGTATTGGATGCGTTTGGGGATGGGAAGCCACACTTCTTCCCCTTTCCCAATGCCCTTCAACCCTTCCGCCTCCCCCCGCCTCCTCGTCTTCTCCTCCTCCCTTCCTTCTTATCCCATTTCTACTCCATCAACTACCGCTCCCTGCTCTCTTCGGCCGCCCCCTCGCCCACCCTCCTCCCCTTCCTCCCCACACCCCCTCCTCCATCGCCTGCCTTTTCTTCCTCGTCCCCTCGTCCCCCTTTCTCCTCCCCTTCATCCTCCCCGTCACTCTCCCTCATCTTTGCCTACTCCCCTTTCTCCCCCTCTCCCCTCTCCCCCCTCACCCTCCTCTCGCATCCTCTTTCTTGCCTTTTCCGCCTCGTCCCCTCCTCCCCCTTTCTCCTCCCTTCACCCTCCCCCTCACTCTCCCTCATCTTTTCCTACTCCCCTTCCTCCCTCTCTCATTAAATAAATCGGAAATAACAGGAGCCGTGTTTTTGGACTTTAAAAAAGCTTTTGACCTAGTTAACCATGAAATCCTGATAAATAAGATTGAAAAATATATTTGTGGTTCCAGTACTGTATCATTTTTTCTATCCTACCTGAGCAACAGACATCAACGGGTGTTATTAAACGGTACCTATTCGTCGCCAGGCATTTTCAAACATGGAGTGCCTCAGGGCTCTGTCCTCGGGCCTCTGCTGTTTTGTTTATTTCTTAACGACTTGCCGCTTTATCTCAGCAGCCCAGAGACAATGTGCGACATGTTTGCCGACGACACAACTCTCCACACACCCGCTAAAGACTTAGATACCATTAATGCACGGCTACAGCAGAGTCTGCAAGAAGGTTTAGAGTGGTGTGAGATCAACGTTATGGCACTTAACCCAGTCAAAACAAAAGACATGGTAATTGCTACACGCCAGAAGCATCAACTGAAACCGCTTTCTCTCAGCTTGTCTCTTAATGACAATGTCATAGAACAGGTCGCGCAGCATAAATTGCTGGGAGTGATTATAGACGATCAAATGAAGTGGCAGCCCCACATAAACACCGTCTGTAAACGTGTCTCTAAGAATATGTACGTGCTGTCTAAGCTTAAACTTATCACTGACGTTGCCACTCGTACGATATTCTACAACGCTCATATCAAATCTCACATCGACTATGCATCAACAGTGTGGGATGGTTCAAGCGATGTGCATTTGAAGAGGTTAAACTCCCTACATCGGAGAGCTGCCAAATTAATACTTCCGGCTCCCCATCTCTCAACTGATAAAAAACTCTTGTCACTGGACATGCTCCCCCTAAAGCAACACTTTCTTTTCAACAAGGGTATCTTCATGTTTAAGTTGCACAAACAGTCATGTCCAGCGTACCTTAACACTTTCTTTTCGGAACGTGTGTCTGACGTCTCTAGATTTGGCCCACAATATCGAGCTCCCCGCCCGCGTATTTACATCTTTAAATCAAGCCTGTCTTTCGCAGGAAGCTCATTATGGAATTCTTTGCCACTTAACATAAGATGTGCGCAGACGCTGTCGTCCTTCAGGATTAGCTTCTTCAAGCACCTCAAATCATGTTTATAAGGCATCGTTGGTCATGTCGGTGCCTCTAGGGCATCGAATGGCTCAAGTTATCAGCTTTGTGATCAGTCTTCTGACTGCTTTTATCGTTGTACACTGCCCTAGGCGAGTGGTAACATTTTGTTTGTACGTGTGTGCACGTGTTTGCGTGGTTGCGTGAGTGCGAGCATATGTGCGTGCGCCGGTGTGAATCGTGCACCTGCTTTATTTTATGTATGCTATATTTAGTAATTTGCTTAGATTAATGCTTATAATAGCTGACTTCAGGCACGTACCTCAACTGCTGTCGCACTCGATTTACTATTGCTGATCAGCGAAGTCGAGGGAGACAATCTGGCATGCACTAGTTATCAAGGGGAGAGGGAAGGGGGTGGGTAGGACGTCGATAGGAAGTTGTGTTAAAAAATTGAAATAATTGATGATTTTTGTTGTTGTTGTTACTGTTGTTATTTGTTTTGTCTGGTCTTTCTTTTTAATTTTTGTTCTTTTGTTTATTATGATCATTTTGATTTCCTGCCTTTTTTAACTTTGGGTGTTTTCAATGCTCCTTGCGTGCATTTTTTTTTTAAATTTACATCTGTGTGTGTGTGTGTGTGTGTGTGTGTGTGTGTGTGTTTGTGTGTGTGTGTGTGTGTGTGTGTGTGTGTGTGAAAGAGAGAGAGAGAGAGAGAGAGAGAGAGAGAGAGAGAGAGAGAGAGAGTGCGCGCGTGAGTTTATATTTATTTTTGTGTTTGTGCGTATGTGTGCATAGAGTCATATTTGTGTGGTATGCATCTATATAGTTTAATTTTTTGTTAGGCTTGATTCTGTATTTTTTTTAGTTTTCCTGTTTTGACACGCATGTGTATTTTTTAATCTTTACGATGTGCGTTGTATGACTGTGAACTGTATGCGGGCTGCGTAGTGTGTGTGTGTGTGTGTGTGTGTGTGTGTGTGTGTGTGTGTGTGTGTGTGTGTGTGTGTGTGCGTTCCTGTGTGTGTGTGCGAGCGTTGGTGTGTGTGTGTGTGTGTGTGTGTGTGTGTGTGTGCGTTACTGTGTGTGTGTGAGTGTGTGTGTGTGTGTGTGTGTGTGTGTGTGTGTGTGTGTGTGTGATATGTAGAGAATGTTTGTGCCTATGTGCTTTTATTTACTTTTGTGTGAAAGCGTTGTTTTGTTTCTGATAGTGTTTAATGGTAGTTCTTAGCTTAATGGTAGTAACGGCAAGTTTGAAAATTGGTTCTGTCACCAAATACTTTAACGTTATAAAATAAAGGTTCATTGTCATTGTCATTGTCAATGTCTCCCCTCTGCCCCTCACCCTCCTCTCGCATCCTCTTTCTTGCCCGGTTCTCCTTCCCCGTCCTCCTCCCCCTCCCCCTCCCTCCTCTTTCCCCCTCCATCCTTTCTCCCCCCCCCCCCCCCTTTGCCCTCTTCTTCGTCCGTTTCTTCTCCCTCTTCCTCTTCTGTCTCATCCAACCTAAAACGGTGTCTGTTCAATGCACAGTCTGTCTGCAAAGATGGCAAAGCCGACGTGATTTTAGATTTTATTCTAGACAATGACATAGATGTTGTCGTGATCACCGAAACATGGCTCCGCTCAGCTGGCGATGAACTCCGAGTGGCTACCGCCCCCCCCCCCTCCCTCCTCTTTCCCCCTCCATCCTTTCTCCCCCCCCCCCCTTTGCCCTCTTCTTCGTCCGTTTCTTCTCCCTCTTTCTCTTCTGTCTCATCCAACCTAAAACGGTGTCTGTTCAATGCACAGTATGTCTGCAAAGATGGCAAAGCCGACGTGATTTTAGATTTTATTCTAGACAATTACCTAGATGTTGTCGTGATCACCGAAACATGGCTCCGCTCAGCTGGCGATGAACTCCGAGTGGCTACCGCCTGGCCTCCTTCCCGCGTGCTTCCAGAGGGGGTGGCATTGCCATCATCTACAGGGACTGTCTTTCTGCTCACCTCTACTTCTCTCAGTCTCTCCCTTTTGCTCATCCCTCCTTTGAATCCGTCGAGGCCGTAGCAACACTCCCTGGCCAGTCCCTCATCTTCTCATGTATCTATTGCCCCCCTCCAAGCTCTCAAAACAAACTCACAAACTTCATGTGCCTCACTGAGTTCGACCTCCTCCTTGACCACTACAGCACACGACCCGGAAAACACATCCTTCTTGGCGACTTTAACTTCCACTTTGACAAACCCGACCAACCCGACACAAAACGCCTTTGCACGTCACTTTCAAACCACAATCTTACACATCACATCATTAAACCCACCCACCGACTCGGCCACACCCTCGACTGGATCATCAAACGCACCTCCTCTGTGCTTCCCTCTGACCACCTCGCTATTCTCGTCTCCCTCAACCTACCTCCCCCGAAAACACCCAAACTCCTTGTCTCTTGTCGCAAACTAAAATCCGTCAACCGAGAGAGCTTCTTCGACGAAGCTGTCAACCTTCTCTTGGACCCCGCCCCCTCTCCCGATCTTGCATCCCATTTCGATTCCTCCCTTCGAAAACGTATAGACACCCATGCCCCTGTCACCACCTGCTCCATACCCAACCGTCTCTCCACCCCCTGGCTCACTGACGACATAGCTGAGGCCAAGCGCGAGCGCCGACAAGCGGAACGCCGCTGGCGCTCATCCGACCTCACAGACAGATCTTCCAAACAACCAGATCCAAAGTCTGCAGAATGATCTCCGACTATAAACGTAAACACCTTCAAAACAAAATAATGGAATCCACTTCTTCCAAAACCCTCTACGCTACCATGAACACACTCCTAGGCACTTCTAAAGACTCTCCTCTCTCCAACACACACAGCAAAGAAGAACTCCCGTCTGCTTTTTCCACCTATTTTTCCGACAAAATCCAAACTCTGCGCCACACACTCGACACTGCCTTCTCCGCCTTGCCCTCCCGACCCCCCCCCCCCCCCCCCCCGCCTATTCCGGCATTCCCCTCTCGTCCTTCCGCCCCGTCACTCAGGATGAAGTCCTCAAGACCATAAAGTCCATGCCTTTCAAAACCTGCGAACTAGACCCCGTCCCAGCTTCTCTCTACTGGGACGGCCTTCCAAAACTTCTGCCCTTCATTACCGACATCACCAACACATCGCTAGAGAACGGCTCCGTCCCCGATATCTTCAAGTGCGCCATCGTCCGTCCTCTCCTAAAAAAAACACAACCTCGACCCAAACGAACTCAAGAACTATCGTCCAGTCTCCAATCTCTCTTTCCTGTCCAAGCTTCTTGAGAAGGTCGTTCTCAACCAGCTCAACCTCCACCTCGCCGACAACAACCACTTCAGTCCCTTCCAGTCTGCCTATCGCAAACATCACAGCACTGAAACAGCCCTTCTACATATCCTAAACGACCTGCTTCTCTTCACCGACTCGGGCAACATCTCCCTTCTTACGCTACTTGATCTCTCTGCCGCCTTCGACACTATAGACCACTCTATCCTCCTCCACCGCCTTTACCACTCCTTTGGCATCACTGACTCTGCACACTCTTGGTTTCTCTCCTACCTCTCGGACAGACAGCAGTCCGTCACCATCGACGGCTGCTCCTCCAACCCAGTCACACTCTCCTGTGGAGTTCCACAGGGGTCCGTCCTGGGCCCGGTCTTTTTCACACTCTACACCTCTCCCCTGTCCAACATCATCCAGTCTCACCACATACGCCACCACCTCTACGCTGACGACTCACAACTACTAGACAAAGACAAACTCGACAACACTCAGTCACTACTGACTCTCACGGCTGATTGCTACGAAGACGTGAAAAACTGGATGACAGCAAACAAGCTTAAACTGAACGACGACAAAACGGAAGCACTCGCCAAAAACTCTCCCAGTTCCCTCCCTCTCTCCATCTTCAACTCGACAGTCCCTCCCCCCCCCCCCCATCTCCCTCTCTGACTCGGCCAAGAACCTCGGCGTTATCCTCGATTCCTCTCTGTCCATGACCAGCTTCGTCTCCGCCACGGCCCAGGCATGCTATTTTCACCTCGGCCGCATCAGTCAGATCACCACCGAAGCTGCCACCAAACTTGCTGTCTCTCACATCTTATCTCTCATCGACTACTGCAACCCTCTCCTTTCCGGTCTCCCTCACTCCACCACTTTCACTCTCCAGTGCGTCCAGAACAATGCTGCCCGCCTCGTCCTCAGAAGAAAAAAAATCCGATCACATCACTCCCATGCTCAAACTCCTTCACTGGCTTCCCATCCCCCAACGCATCCAATACAAGATTCTGTCTCTCTGCTACAAATCACTGAACAACTACGCTCCTGCCTATCTCTCCAACTTACTTCACCCTTACAACCTTCCCGCTCCCTCCGCTCTGCCTCCGACCCTCTCCGCCTCCACATCCCCCGCACCAAACTCAGTACTTTCGGCCCCCGCTCCTTCTCCGTCTACGGTCCATCCACCTGGAACACCCTCCCACTCTCTCTCCGTCAGAAACACTATCTCTCCTCCTTCCAGTCCGCCCTCAAAACTCACCTCTTTCAACAGTTTTAGCACTATATCACCACACTCCCCACCCCAAGCTGACTGTCGTAATGTACTTCACTACATGATTTGTGGTACGTGAGTCATTGTCTAAATCCTGCGCATGCGTGCGCGAGTTGTGAGTGCGCGCTTAGAGTTATAACTATTATAAGATAAGCGCATTATAAATACCGTAATTATTATTTTATTACGTGGTCCTATCAAGATCATCATAATATTTCTGTAAGAATGCTACGGAAATGGTAAAAGTCGACTCAAGCGTGACGCGGACGACACCGGTTTGAGCTGGTGTTTTTCAAGTGTCTCTTTTAAGTCAGGGTGTCGGGAGCACGAAGGCAGACCTATTAACAAAACGAACACACGAGCCAGGCACACGGACATCTTTTACGTAATGAAATGTGAAGTAATGACGTTCAGAAGTCATGAAATGATCTGAGCATGCAATTTTGCAAGAATACTTTTATTAATGTGTTATGTCTTATTTTACTGCTAAAATCTTTTTTAGCATGTCAGTAACACATATTTGTAGCGGAGAGAAAGGCGACATGTGTTACAGTACTGATGAGTACAGGGACGTAAAAGATCAGATACGTCATCATACATAGGCGTTGACGCCAGAAAGATTTTTCTTGCACACCTTCTTTGCGCCATTGAGCGGAAAAGCTATATCACACACGTGTGATACAGCTTGACTGTATCATACGTGTATGATACAGCCCTGCTGCATG
Source organism: Semisulcospira habei (assembly GCA_036245525.1). Lineage (NCBI taxonomy): Eukaryota > Metazoa > Mollusca > Gastropoda > Semisulcospiridae > Semisulcospira > Semisulcospira habei. Next base: position 90,399,603 of record BTPG01000003.1, read on the forward strand.
AACGGCCAAGTGTGCACGACATGTCCTAAAGAATGAAAAGAAAAGGGGAGACTGCCAGTGCTAATATTTTAGGTAGATTACAAAGTAAAGTAAGTATAAGCACTGTCAAGGGGGAGAATTGTGCAGTAACGACCAATGATCATAGTTCGAGTTTAGTCGATGCACACACAAAAAAAAAAGGATAGGAAAGAATGGTGCGCTAGGTAAGTGACTGGAAGCAATGAATATGGAAGCCCCCCCCCCCTCTCCCCACCCCCACCGAAAGGGGGTGAGGGGTGGGGGAGGCGTATTGCATATTCACTGGATTTCCAACCCCTTGATGCATGGAAATTTAGATCTAGGTTCCCCAAAAGGGGTCCAGATTGTTTAGCCGGTGTGGACAGCTGGTTCGGACTTGGCGACCTCGTCAGCACACTATTCGGCATATTGGTCGAAGACAGGAACTTCTGCCTAGGCATCTACATTTTACTGTGGTGTCTGCAGGAGCATACATTCCATTTTTGTTTCTCAACGGATGAAGCAGTTAGCACATGTGCCATTTTTCACGCTTGCCGTTGCTATTGGCGTTGCTAATGTACAAAAGTACAACTTTGCTAAAGGTACAAAGCTACTAACTTACAAAGGTGCAAAGCTACTAACATACAAGTGCACATAATATAACAAGTCATTAAAAAAAAAAGATGGATAAGGCACAATGGTGGGCACCGGTTATGATTGCTAACAATGTGAATGGAAAAAAAGATATTCTTTAAAAGTCCTTCCTTCACTGAAATCAAACACGCGCGCGCGCGCGCCGCACGCACACACACACACACACACACACACACACACACACACACACACACACACACACACACACGCGCGCGCGCGCGCACACGTGCGCGCGGAGGTTAATATCAAGGCTTGAGGCGATAGGGATACCCTAACCAGTGAATGAGCTGTTAGATAACAGGTACTTGAAGAGGAGTGAACCAGTGTGTGTTATGTGCGCTGACAGTTTATTCCAAAACGAGGCGCCTGAGAAAGAGAGGGTTGTTTTAAATAAATCTGTCCTCAGGCGTGGTGTGATGAAGTTACACCTTGATGTTGAATATCCTGAAGCTGCCTTACACAAATATTCTGGGTGGATTTCATTCCAGATTTTATACATGACTACCCTTTTGTTAAAGAGATGGCGCCTGTCAAGAGGACGCATTTTTAGTTTATCAAATTTTTGGTCGGTAGAAAGGGCTGGATCAGACAGGATCTGCTTCACTGCCCTTCGATGCAAGGAGTTAAGCCTCTTCAAGTGTATGTCACCGCTGCCGGCCCATGTCGATGTGAGATTTGACATGGGCATTGTAAAATAGTTTGCTAGCTTCGACATCAATAAGATACTTTAACTTAGACAGCATAAAAAATTACTGGACACAGTTTTACAGACAACATTGATGTGAGATTACCATTTCAGCTGGTTATCAAATATAACTCTAAGTAGGCGATGTTCAGTTACTTGTGTAATGGTATGATCTTGGCTTTCCAAGCTGAGCGTAAGTGGTTTGAGCTGATGCTTCTGACGGGTTACTATCGTCATACATTCGGTTTTGGTGGGATTAAGGATCATGCATTGTTTTCACACAACATTTGGAAATTTTGCTCAGTCTCTGTTGCAAACGACTATTTAAAGACTCAAGACACTTATCAGGGATGTGGACTGTTACGTCATCGGTAAACAAGTCACAAGCAATTCTGTCGCTCGTGAAATGTAGTGGCAGGTCATTGATAAATATGCAAAAGAGAAGAGGTCCCAGGACAGAGCCCTGGGGCACTCCTCTTGTTACTAAACCACTTGAAGAGTAAGATCCATTGACCATCACGCGCTGCTGTCTGTCTGTAAGATAGGAAGCGAAAAATGAAGTTGTTTTCAATGAATGAATAGATGCCTGAGAACTGGCGTCTGATGTATGAAAACAGTTACTTGAAAATGAACCGTCCAGATGTATACTGAGCTTGGAAAGGAGAATTTCATGATCTACCAGGTCGAGAGCTTGGAAAGGGAGGAGAATTTCGTGATCTACCAGGTCCATGCCTCCACCTAGAGCTAAATCTCCATGTACCCTAAGAGATAACGTACTAAACGTGGGGAAGGGGTTGCAGTCAATATTGTAGTAATAAATGAAAAGAAAAAGGGTGACTGACAGTGCTAATATTTTAGGAAGATTGCAAATTAAGCAAAATATCCTATCCTTTTTTTTTTTCTTTTTTCCTTTTTTTTTTTTTTTTTTTTTTTTTTTTTTTTTTTGGGGGGGGGGGGGGGGGGACCAAACTCGATCAATGATCATTGGTCGTTACTGCACAATTCTCTCCCCTGCCAGTGCTTTTACCTACTTCACTTAGTAAACTTCCTGTCTTATAGAATAATTCGTCAACAGAAAATTACGTGCACAGCGATATTGAAACGTGACCTACTTTCAGCTCAAGCGCAATGGCCTAGTAATGACTAGCACTTTAGATTCATGTATTGCGCTATTACATGTAGGAACATTTGTCCGGCATCCATTAAAAAAATAATGACGCCATATTACAAAGTCAACTACGTCAAGATCATTACCAAGGCACAATGGAGGCTGTGTTGTGACTTGACATGTGATGAAAACCAACTAACATCGGATTTATGCACTTGAAGTGAGTAAGAAATAGATTCTTACATCGGTGTTTAGGTGATACTGAGAATCTCAATCTCGTGGTTTTAAAACTGTATCCTACTCGCTTTCGTTCGTAGGATAATGTTTTAAAACCGCTCGAGTGAAATTCTCATTATAACCTAAACACCGATGTAAGACTCCATGTAATACTTATCGGTAAGTTAGCGGCAGCGTCTCACTCACAAATGCTTCAAAGTTCATTTTAAGCCCCTTCTATTTATAGAGGGGACTTTTTAGGTTGGGTCGCGGTGGGGCGAATTCATAGCTCAAAGGCTCAAATTCTTTATTTTTTCAGTGTAGGCCAACTGCCAATAACCCAAACATTATGGATGAACAACAACCCAGCATGTCAGTAACCACATTACATACAAACACATTCAACATTATATAAACATAAATAAACAACATTAAACAATGACGCTGTTGTTGAATTTTTTGCGCACCTCGTTTAAGATTATGTATGTAACAAATCAAGCCAAAACTCCACAACGACTTTAATATGCTTGTAGAAACTTAAATCGGTAATTACTCAACTTTTGCTCTAATGTCCATTGCATAATATATAAAACTAGCTACACGTCGTGTCAGATGATTACTGCTATCAGACATTATAGTGGGAAATCTGAATACACAAGGATACCTAAAACACTTCTGGGAATATATTGTTCCCTTAAATCAGCGTACTGCGGACAAACAAAAAGAAAATGTAATTCGGTCTCCAGCTCTTGACAAAATGGACAATTGTTAGAAACGCTAACGTCACTATAACGCAGTTTGTGGCACAGAAGACTGGTCACACCAAGTCTGAATCTAATAAGTGAGTTACGCATACTGATATGATTCAAGTTCGACAGAAAGGTAGTCTGTATCAATTCAGGCTTAAACAGCTTATAGTTTTAAAAACGCTCACTGTTTTCTAATTTATAATTTTAATCCTGGTGAGAGAAAAAAAATCCACCAGTTTTCGCTTGAATTTTTTTCAAAAACAACCCCACATGCCGGACGCCTTGACATTCCCAAGCAACCCAAAGGCGAACTGATAAAGCATGAGTACCATTACATGATGAACCCATGTAATCTTGTTCTGTTCGTGAAGCGCTAACACCATTTTATATGCTTTCTTTCGGATGCGATCTTCGGGCAAGCGCAGCAGGCAATGCAACACAAAAATGCAAATATGCTTTGGGTGGCGTCCGCATTTGCCGTAGACCATAGTATTTGGAGCTCAATAGCATGTCCATGATGTCAGAGGCGGGCAGGCGTAAACCTTTAGCAACTCTAGTAACAAGATAAATATTACGTCATGTCTAGTTACCCTAACCTGGCTGCTGAACGTTTATTTGGCGCAAAGCGCCGTGTGTGTGTGTGTGTGTGTGTGTGTGTGTGCGTGCGTGCGTGCGTGCGTGCGTGTGTGTGTGTGTGTGTGTGTGTGTGTGTGTGTGTGTGTGTGTGTGTGTGTGTGTGGGGGCTTTCCCAGCGCCCTCCTTATAAATACTACGAAATTCCAGAACCTTCTACGGAAATCATACAACTCAACCAATCAGAACGAAACACGCAGCCGAAGCTCATTAAAATAAACTTTACAGAAACACTATAACAGGCTACAAAAACACGGCTGCTCACTTCAGCTCTAAATTCTAGCGTATAATAAAGACACATAAAAGTATGGTATGATAGCTCAAAAAGGTACGAGAACATTCACCAAACGAAATAAAGGCTGCTCGATACACGCGCACAGGAAAACAAAAAGTAGCGAAAATGTTGCGATGTCAACTAACCGACGTGACATTTACAAGGCCACCATACAGTGCGACCTGTCTACAACGTTCCGGACTAAACTTAACAAAACGAAATCGGCTCTACTCACGAACAAAAGAAAAATCTTTTAAAAAAACACGTGAATCATAACCGTGATAGCTCAAATAAACATCGGGTCGTTACCTACGAATAACACATGTACGCTCTCACAGGATAACACAACCACAATCGTAACAGTCTGCCGTGAGGGTCCATGACTAACAGACATACAAGAACACTGAGATGACTAAGGAGCGCATCAGTCTGATCTTGGAGCAGAGCGTGATGTTTGTGTCCTTCCATATGGCCTTCAATCTTGTCAGTGCTGTTGTTGCCTGCGCAACCCTGGACAGTATTTCTGGTTTTGATCCCTCTTCTGTCACAATGGCTCCTAAGTATTTGACTTTACGAACCGTTTCCAGTATTTGGCTTCCAATCATGACGTCAGTGCCAATGCCACTGGTGTTATTTGTCATCAGTTTGGTCTTCTCTGCACTGATTTCAATCCCATACGCAATGGCTGTACTGTCCAGCTTTTCCACCAGCTGAGCTAGCGCCTTCTCTGTTCCTGCAAGGCCATCTATGTCGTCCGCAAAGCGCAAGTTCGTGATTGTTCTGCCTCCAATACTGACAGTTCCTTCGTGATCTTTCAGAGCGCCTTCATGATTCTTTCCAGGAAGATGTTGAAAAGAGTAGGTGAGAGCAAGCAGCCTAGTCTGACTCCGACTGTAGTCCTTAACCAGTTTCCTATTTTGCCCTTGAAGCAGACTGCGCTAGTGGCCTTGTTGTAAGGCCTGTTGTTGTAACCTGATCAAAGTCATAGCAAACCTTTACAACAAGGCCACTAGCGATATAATTGTAGTTTTTATCAAAGTGTTTGCAAACTTTTCAATCCAATTTGGAAGTACCTGATGATAATACCTTTCAACGCATGCTAATTAAGTAGACATATCACAAATGTCAAGGGTCACGGAGGGTTTACAGAGTTGTGAAAAAAATGCATACATTCTAAGAAAACTCGGATTCGACGGAACAGAAGACAGCCCTTTACTTATCTTAGACACTTGAACACTTGATCAGGGCCGGATCAATCAGTTTTCCGGGGGGGGGGGGGTGATAGGGGGTGCTCAACTTTTCTTTTTTTCTATTGCCATGGTCTAGTGTATATCAAAAGAGGAAAGAAGGGGTAAGGGTGCTGCAATAACATTTAAGCACCCCCCTCCCCCCTATCCTTCTCGTCGGACCATGTTATGCACTGACAGTAAATGATTTTTCTTTAAGCCGAGGGGCTTGCTGTAGTACCAGGGCCCCCCCCCCCTGGATCCGGCCCTGTTTATCATGTCAGTGACGTGTTCGAAAGGTCAAGGTCACATGTAATATGTGACTATGTCACACACGTAAGCCATAATGGCTTTGCTTTTCTTATTGTTTATGCACTGCTTAGTGCTGCTTAGCTCGGAAAAGCGCAGCTCCATTATACTCATGCACATTGCTTCAGTGCTCGGCTCAGCATAGCACCGCAGTGCTTAGCAGCACGCTGTGGCCATCGTCTTCGCACAGCACAGTGTGGTGGTGCTCTGCGTGCATTGTTATCTTGCAGGTTTATAATAGTATTCTAAGATAAAATTATATTATATGACTCTTTGCTGATCAGCTTTGTATCCCTCCCCCCCCCCCCTTTTTTTTTTTTTCTACCGTAATAAAAACACACTAGACTTTGAGATGTGGCTGGTCGGAGCCCGTACAGTAGCATGCAAATGACATAGCAGTTTGGTGGGCCTCATAGTCAGGCAAGGAATTGAGAACATGGTGGCAAACCAGAATTTCAATGTACACTTTCAGTCTTGCTGTAAGTAATGTGTGTGTGAGAGACAATGATAATGACAATTAAGTAGAGAGAGAGAGAGAGAGAGAGAGAGAGAGAGAGAGAGAGAGAGAGAGAGAGAGAGAGAGAGAGAGAAAGAGAGAGAGAGAGAGAGAGAGAGAGAGAGAGAGAGAGAGAGAGAGAGAGAGAGAGAGAGAGAGAGAGAGAGAGAGAGAGAGAGAGAGAGAGAGAGAGAGAGAATAAATGAATGAATGAATGATACTTTATTTCTCAAGGATGAAAACAATATCCGCACCTCTTTTCGTGTTTGTCCCTGCTAAACTACAACATTAAAAACAACATTAAAACAACATGTTAACAGCACAAACAAGCGAATACACCCACAGGTCACTTGTGTTATATTCCGATATAAGTTCACAAGTCGCTGAATGTTACATACACACACAAACACACACACACATCAATTGACAGGGTCTTGGGGGGGGGAGGGAGCGGGCGAGGGGGTGGGGGGGGTTGTAAAGAGAGTGTTTGTAGACAGCGACTGCTCGCTTATGATACAGCTACTCTTGTGTAGGAATATAGTGAACAAGCAAAACACTACAGAGGAGGGAGAGATATAAAGTCCTAATAAGTACAAAACGGAGGACCACAACAATTTGTTAAAAAAGGAAATCATTGACATGGCTCTTTTGGACACACTATCTACGTTTCTTTTGCTCTGAGATGTATTTAAAAGCTTTCGTCCTAAACAATGGAAGATGTTTCCTTTGCTGTATATGTGGAGGAATTGAGCTCCATAAACAGGCACCCGCGTACGAAAATCTGGCTTTAAACAAGTCAATTCGGGGCCGTTCAATGACGAGACTGTTCCTCAAAATGGTGTAAACCCTTTCGCTCTCGTGAAAAGCCTAGTCAGGTAAAGAGGGGCTTTCCCGTTCAGTGCTTTGTGCATAAGTACGCACTTATATAACGTAAGGTGTTGATGTAAAGGAAGGAGCCCTGCTGCCTGACGCTTTTCCTCCAAAGTTAAAGAGGGGATTGGGAGAATCAGTTTAACTGCGCGATTGTACAGAGAATGAATCCGCTTAAGGTTAGCCTTAAGGTGGCAAACCAGAATTTCAAGGTACAATTTCAGTCTTACCGTAATGTGACACAGATAGAGAGGGAGAGAGAGAGAGAGAGAGAGAGAGAGAGAGAGAGAGAGAGAGAGAGAGAGAGAGAGAGAGAGAGAGAGTGGGAGGGAGGGAGAGAGGGAGCGAGAGAGAGATGAGAGAGAGAGAGAGAGAGAGAGAGAGAGAGAGAGAGACAGAGACAGAGACAGAGACAGAGAGGGAGGGAGGGAGAGAGAGAGAGAGAGGGAGAGAGAGAGAGAGAGAGAGAGAGAGAGAGAGAGAGAGAGAGAGAGAGAGAGAGAGAGAGAGATGCACAAAGTACAGCAGTCACGGAATGAACCCCATCACCCTTCTTCAAGATCACAAACCCCATCACCCTCCTCAGAAAAACAATCTAACAACCTGATTGGTATTGAGGACAGCTCGCATGGGGAGGAGACCCATGTATGCAACACTTAAGCAAAACATCGCGCAGGACCGTCCAAAGAAAGTTAAAAGCAATCCGAAACCAGGGTTTGATATAAATTATATTGATGCATCTTAGAACAAAGCCAAATTTCAAAACTATAATCGACGCAGAAGCAGTTCCAGTTTTTAAAAAAAATGACACATTGTTTCATATTAGGCACCATTTGCCTAATATGAAACAACAGGTCTCCTATTATGAAACAGTGTGAATAATTATATCTTTTTTTTACACGTTTTACTGACGTTTTGTTGGAAACATAAGGTATGAGAGCTGGTTAGCACATATTATTTGCTCATTTAACATTAAACGTAAGTTAAATATAATGAGTCATCCGGCACTGGTCCATCCATCCATCATCGCTTGTTTATCCAATTGTAACAGACTTTATCATTTTGAATTTTTGAGAGACCATCAGAGGCACAGACTTCTAATTTGGCACAGTGATCCTATTGACAATAGCTTTGATTGTCACTTGCGCTGACCTCCATAAAAGGACAAGGTTACAAAGGTCAATAAACGGGCGATTTTTCAAAGAAACTTGTTATAATTTTATTTAAAAGTTTGCCAAGCAGAAAAATGATGATAAAAAGTTTGTTTGCAGCTCTGCTAAATTACTCTGTCCTTAAGGGCAAAGGTCACGGGAAGTATGAAGGCTATTAGTCCATAAGCTAGCCCGGTCCCAGTACTCAATAAGATGGGTTTCAAAGTGTACCTTAGTATGTCCTGAGATGTTTAAGCCATGTTCCCCGAAATTCCTTAGGAACACATCAGAGATATAGCCGATGGCGCAAGAGTACCCCCATTCACGCTCTTCGCGGATGCTAAAAATGAGGTTGTCAAACATCCCAGAAGCTCAAATCAGACACTTTTATGTTAAGGCACAACTCCTGCGTCATTTGCAAAAAGCAGAATGAAATAATATTGAATCTCTGGCTCACAGTAAAGGTATTTGTGCACCCAATAAACGGCCATTTCTGCAAAATCGCAACAACAAAAAAAGACAACAATAATGTGTTAGATGCCTTCAGACATTTTGCTATAGCACTGGCAATCCATTTTTAGGTTTACATCATTAAAACAAGATGTCACAATTATTATAAACCTTACTGGGTGAAGCTGAGATTACTGTGAGTGCCACAGTGGTTGATTTTGTATCCCTACCTCCAATTTGTAAAAATACTCTAAATTAATTAGAAAAAAAATTACAAAAGTTATTCCATTTAATTGTAACCTCTCTTTACCTGTTAAGTTTTAATATTGTGAGCATAAAGTGCAAGAAAGTAAGGAAAGTCAATATCCTTAACGGTACATTCGCGGTGAATGATAGCTTTTTTCCCATTTAAAATTGCCGAATTGGGAAACGTACGTTGTTTCCGATGCCCTCAGAAATTCTGTATACAACTGATAGGTCTTTTTTTAGGTTGTATGGGTTTGGATAGAGTACCACAGTTACTCCCAACCTGATTTTATGATGCTGTGATGCATTTAGGGGCCACAGTGGCTAAATCTGCTGCCGTACCCCTATTTTACCAGTACGCAAAGGAAAAAAATATGTTCATAACAATTGCTTATGTCATACTCCTCTGTTTAAATATTTTTGTTGCCAGTTTTTTTTAACAAAGTATGCATATTGAGCATAAAAATGTGTGATCATTTCATTAATTTCAATGTGACCCATCAATTTAATTGTAATTCCTTTCAGTTAAGGCATGTTTAACAGGGGCTGCCACTGAATCTTCTACCGACTGCACATTCAGCAGTCTTGTCAAATTCGGGGAAGGTGTACCCCAGGTAGATGTTTGTTTCTGATGCTGTTCTTGGTCTACATTAACGACATCAGTACAGCAGTACCAAGGTTCGTCTCGAACATCCTCCATGCGGATGACTTTGCAGTGTGGAGTGCAGCAGAACATAAAGAAATAGCATCCAGCAGAATCCAGGATCCTGTCAATAGTCAGCAGCTAGACTGAAAGATAGCCTCTCAAACTGAGCTAGACCATCTTTTTCAATCAGATGGAAGAGGTCACCTTCAAACAGGAGACCTTCCAGTACCAAAGACAGAAAGGCCAACTTTACTGGCAACAAATAAATTACTGGATTCACGTGGAGGCCTCACATCGAAGCCATGGAAGCTAGAGCTGCGAAAAAAAAAATAGTCTCTGATGAAGAAACTGGTGGGGACCACATTGGCGCAAATTACAGCATCCTGGCGAAAGCAAACAATAGCTCGGTCAGACCAGTAGTGCGGTACCAAGATACATCGACAACATGAAACACTGCCTGCAAAACCAAGAAAGCCAGGCTTGACAAGATGCTGAACATGGGTCATTCTCATGATGCAGTGACATTCTTAGAACCATCTGGAGCACACCAATTTCGGAAATGGAGGACATTGGAGCCACTGGAACGCAGAACAGCACACACGATGAAGAGACTTACTAAACACCGACAGCACTGGAGATTACAGGAGCAGACCAAGAACCGTTCAGAACCAAGTCTGAACCGCCAACTGAAGGTTCTGCAAAGGGCTAAAACTGACTTCCTGGAACCAAGTCCAAAGATGTGTAAAGAGCTCCCTACAGATACCTGGACATTTCGAAAGAACCTTCTAGACAACATAAACGATGTTCCAGGACTCTTTGCCAAAGGTCGCGGCACTGCACAAAGCAACCTCGCTGGAGATTATGCACAAGCGCTACCCTCATATCAGCTGTGCTCACATCTACACAGGCGGGTCCGCACAAGACGCCATGTGGAATGAAGGAAGTGACATGTGCATCTGTTGTGCAGACCGCACTACTACCTCCCTCTCCTTACCAGCTAGCGGCAGCAGCTCCAACTATCGTACATATCTGCAGCTGCCCAACACAGCAGCAGAGCACTAGCTAGGGTAAGGCATCAGCGTAATCCACTGATCTCCTCACCAGGAAGCTTTAAGATAGACTGGATGCCATGTCCACAAAATAGTGCTGCAGTGAATTCCAGTGCATTCTGGAGTAGCTGGGAATGGAGAGACTGACAGCCTGGCAAAAGCAGGCGCCAGACTACCTCAAGATCACAACCTCCTGTAAAGAAACCAAGACACTACAACAACAAAGTGATAAGGAACAGCAAAATGGCGGCTGCAGCCCGTGGGCAGACGACATCAACAATCTGAACAGGGAGAGCCAGGCCACCATCTTTCATCTACACACTGATCACTTTGGACTCACCCCGTGAGACTGGGTCATGAGGAAACAGCCCTATGCGAATGTGGCGTAAAACATCAGTCTCCTTAGCACATTCTCCAGACCTGTCCATACAGAGAAGCTGGCTGTTCTGACCAGAAGACACGCCCCTGTACACCTAACTCTGAAAACCTGCTGCCGAGCCCTAACAGCTCACTTATTGGCAGCCAGAACAATATACGATTTAAAGACGGCCAGTAAGGAATTTAACGTTGCAGAAGAAGAAGGCAAAAAATGGGTGTGGAAGGGGTGATCTCGTGGTGGACATGTGGAAACTAAGTATTTTGAGAAAATTGTTTTGGCTGTTAGGAACCATGAAACTTTATTACGCATATTCATATTTACACATTTCTAGACGAAAATAAATGAAACGAAAAGGGGAGACCCGACTAGACCCGCTTTACGTTAGGTAAAATATCACCTAAAAGACGAGCCAGTTAAAAATAGTTACAATTACATTGACGGGTCACATTGAAATTAATGAAATGATCACACATTGTTATGGTTGGTTGTACATTGCTTAACGTCCCGACAGCAACAAGACTTTCTCAGGACGTGCCTGCACTGCTTGTGCATATTGGTTAGAATAGAGTACCACAGTTACTCCCAACCTGATTTTATGATGCTGTGATGCATTTAGGGACCACAGTGGATAAATCTGCCGCCCTACCCCCATTTTACCATTTCATAACAATTGCTTATGCCATACTCCTCTGTTTAAATATTTGTGTTGCCAGTTTTCTTAACAAAGTATGCATATTGAGCATACAAATTTGTGGGGAACTTGGGTAGGGTTAACTACTTTTTAGTTCCCAGGGTCACCCTGGTCAGTCCCACAGGGTGGGTTTTGGGGCATGTGTTTCTGTCTACCGTTGGTCCATTCACCTGTATTTTCCTTGTTAGAACTCTCCCTACTGTCTGCGCCGCCTGTAGCTCTTGATATTGGATGTGTGTTGCTAAATGGTTTTAGTTTATTTAGCGTGTTAGACCGGCTGGCGACATACATTCAATATATTTTTTTTCACAAGCAGTGCAGGCACGTCCTGAGAAAGTCTTGTTGCTGTCGGGACGTTAAGCAATATTGAATGTATGTCGCCAGCCGGTCTAACACGCTAAATAAACTAAAACCATTTAGCAACACACATCCAATATCAAGAGCTACAGGCGGCGCAGACAGTAGGGAGAGTTCTAACAAGGAAAATACAGGTGAATGGACCAATGGTAGACAGAAACACATGCCCCAAAACCCACCCGGTGGGACTGACCAGGGTGACCCTGGGAACTAAAAAGTAGTTATCCCTACCCAAGTCCCCCACAAATGTGTATGCTCAATATGCATACTTTGTTAAGAAAACTGGCAACACAAATATTTAAACAGGAGTATGGCATAAGCAATTGTTATGAAATGGTAAAATGGGGGTAGGGCGGCAGATTTAGCCACTGTGGTCCCTAAATGCATCACAGCATCCTAAAATCAGGTTGGGAGTAACTGTGGTACTCTATTCTAACCAATAAAACCTAAAACAAATGGCCTATCAGTTGTATACAAAATTTCTGAGGGCATTGGAAACAACGTACGTTTTCCAATTCGGCAATTTTAAATCGGAAAAAGCTATCATCCACCACGATTGTATCGTAAAGGATGCCGACCTTCCTTATTTTCTTGCACTTTATGCTCACAATATTGAAACTTAATAGGTAAATAGAGGTCAAAATGAAATGGAATAACTTTAGTATGTTTTTTTTCTAATTAATTTTGTGTATTTTTACAACTTGTGGGTTGGGATACAACATCAACCAATGTGGCACTCATAGGGATCATAGAATCACCTAGTCAAGTTTATAATAATTGTGCAAACAGGAGCACCACCGATATGGTCTTTGTGCTGAGACAGCTTCAGGAGAAGTGCCGCGAGCAGAACAAAGGGCTGTACGTAACGTTTGTCGACCTAACAAAAGCGTTCGACACTGTGAGCAGGCAAGGCATGTGGCAGATCCTGGAGCGACTTGGCTGTCCCCCAAAGTTCCTCAGCATGATTGTCCATCTACACGAGGACCAGCAAGGCCAGGTCAGACTCAACAATGTTCTCTCAGAACCATTCCCTATTATCAACGGCGTAAAGCAGGGCTTCGTGCTGGCACCGACCCTCTTCACCATCGTTTTTAGCCTGATGTTGAAGCAGGCCACAGTAGACCTCGATGATGACGATGCAGTGTACATCAGGTATCGTCTCGATGGCAGCCTGTTCAATCTCAGACGACTGCAGGGCCACACAAAAACCCTAGACCAACTGATTCGTGAGCTGCTTTTTGCTGATGACGCTGCCCTCATTGCACACACAGAGAGAGCCCTGCAGCGCATCACATCCTGCTTCGCAGACGCTGCCCAGCTCTTTGGACTCGAGGTCAGTCTGAAAAAGACAGAGGTCCTCCATCAGCCGGCACCCAAGACAGTGTATCGCCCTCCTCACATCACCATTGGCGAGTCTGAACTAAAGTCAGTGCACCAGTTTACTTACCTTGGCTGCATTATCACGTCGGATGCCAAGCTGGACAGGGAGCTTGACAGCAGGCTGGCAAAAGCGAACAGCGCTTTCGGGCGACTTTTCAAGCGGGTGTGGCACAATCAACAGCTGAAAACAGGCACCAAGATCAGCGTGTACAGAGCTGTGGTCCTCACCACCCTGCTGTATGGTTCCGAGTCCTGGGCCCTCTACCGCAGCCAACTACGACTCCTCGAACGTTTCCACCAGGGCTGCCTGCGTACCATCCTGGGCATTCACTGGAGTGACTATGTCACCAACGTCGAGGTCCTTGAACAGGCTGAAACTGTGAGCATCGAGGCCTTGCTGCTGCGGACACAGCTCCGCTGGGCGGGGCATGTCTACAGGATGGAGGATCATCGCCTACCAAAGATCACCCTGTTCGGCGAGCTTGATACTGGACACCGTGACAGAGGGGCACCAAAGAAGAGATACAAAGACTGTCTCAAGAAGTCACTTAGTGCCTGCCAAATCGACCACCACCAGTGGTCCTCGCTTGCTGTGGACCGTGACACCTGTCGCTCCACCATTTACAAGGCAGCTGTCTCCTTTGAGGACTCTCGCAGAGCTAGCCTTAAGGACAAGCGGCTCAGGAGAAAAAACAGAGATGCCGCAACTCAGAACCCTGGCCATACCTTCCCCTGCAGCCACTGCGGTCGAACCTGCCTGTCCCGGATTGGCCTCCGCAGCCACGAACAAGCCTGCAGACGTCATGGGCAACTCCTATAAAATCTTCGTTCGCGAAGTCAAGCCAAGAGACCCAGAGATTCAATATTTTTCATTCATTTTTTTTTTTTTTTTTTTTTTTTTTTTTTTTTTTTTTTTTTTTTTTTTTTTTTTTGCAGAGGATGCAGAAGATGTGCCTTAACATAATATTGCCTGATTAGGGCTTCTGGAATGAATTCTGATTTATTTAGAGGAAAATGTTTGTCAACTTCATTTTAGGATCCGCGAAGAGCGTAAATGGGGGTACCCTTGCACCATCGGCTATATCTCTGGTGTGTTTCTAGTGATTTTCGGGGAACATGGCTTAAACATCTCAGGAGATACTAAGGTACACGTTGAAACCATCTTATTGAGTACTGGGGAGTTAGGGGGGGGGGGGTAGGTGCACGGTAGTCAGGACTGGCTTATGTACAATGTGTTTGGTAGGTTTTTGCTGTTACAGGTAGTACCTATGTAAACTTTGCAGTAAGACTCTAGTAGAAATGTGTTGCTACGTTTTACAATGTCTATGCATATTAATTTTATTGAATCCTTCCAAAGGTCAAAGGTCAGACATGGTCAGCAAATATGTAAAAATGTTTAATGTATGAGGGTTTTAAAAGCTTCTATATTTAGTTTTTTCCGCCTAAGAAGTAAAACTTGATAAAAGCTAGCATTAACGACACATGTTTTTGTACATGTTCAGAAGCAAATTCAGGGGAAGGGGCTGTTCCAGGGTGCACGGTTCCCAGGATATTTTTTAATGTGTCATTTTCCATTTTTGGGAGTTTGGAACAACCCAACATGTCAGTCTGTTTTAACTGCCTTTCAGGAACCACCCCAGAATACTTTTCATCTTTGCTGCACGTGTATACACCCTCTCGTGAGCTCCGCTACTCTTCTAATAAACGGCAGTTGTGTGTCACCTTCTGACCAAACTTCAACATTTGGTCACTTTTGTTTATCAAGCCCCAGTGTTATGAAACACACTTCCTCTTGAGGTCAGAAACAGTGAGTCTGTCTCTGACTTCAAGAGGTTGTTGAAAACTCACCTCTTCAAGCTTTACTTTGAATAACTACCAGTGTTTGATGCCTTGGTTGTAGCTCTGTAATCCCCCTTGTTTAGACTGAATGTTAATTAGAACATATTGTGTATGCATTGTTGTTTAGTTCATTGTAAAAGTGGTGTTTTCGGGTATTGTGTTTTGTTTGTTATGTGCATATGTCTTTGTATTTTTATTTTTTGGTGTACAGATTGTAAAGCGCTTAGAGCTTTTGATTAAGATTAAGCGCTATAGAAATACTCATTATTATTATTATTATTATTATTATTATTATTATTATTATGTTATGCGCTCTTTGTGCTTTATAATAGGAACACGATACCTCTGCAGGAAAATGCCTGCCTCCAAAACAACCAAAAAGAGAACCAAACGAATGCCGCTGATTATCTGATGTCCGAAGATTGCTCTTTATGACAAGAGTGGCTATTTTTTTAAATCACAAAACTGAATGCTGATGTAGGTCTAGCTGTTTCAAAATGGCGAAAAAATAAGAAGCAGAAGGGTAAAAAAAAGCACATTTTGTTGGCGTGTTTTCGTTTTCATCACGACTGACGCTCTTTACAGGAAATACGGCTCAGTAAAGTAGGTCTATATTACTGCACAGACAGAATTTGGAAAAGTTATTCCTTTTCGACTGGAATAGGGTGTTTCATAATAGGCACTGTTTCATAATCGGGATCCTCCCCTAAAAGGGATTTTGTGGGTTATGGTGCTCATATAGAAGAGACTTTGTGGGTTACAGTTCATCCCATCTGGTCATAATTATCTGACAGCCGGTATAAAAACAGAGCTGTTGCAAAACGACCTCCTTGGGTACCTGTAAAATGTGATGATTCAATTCGAGGTGTACAAAGTAACTGCAAGAGACATATATTAACCTATATAACCCCACGCCCGAAATTTTCAACTTTTGGAGGTATGACCTAACGACTATGTACCAGCTGCAGGAAATGGATCGACCATGATAATTAAAGGGTTGTGCCAGATTAGCTTGGCGCCAGCAGGCGTCAAGTTAATCTGGCACTACCATTGCTTATCATGGTCGATCCGTCTCCTGCTGTAGTGCGTCGGGGCTAAAATTAATGGGTTAAAGTTAGCCCGCAGAGGTTAAGTAAAGTCTGCATCTCTTTCAGTAAGTATGCCGCATTTTCATACGGGTCTTCTTCAAGCGAAGGACATCAATACCTTTCCAGCGGACGTCACTTAGGTGTGATTCCGTTTGAGTGCCGTGCAAATCTACGCTATCGTAGATTCCCAGTGCGTAAATGTCATCGAGCCGCCGTCGGCCCGGTGGCCTTTTGCGCATTCTATTCATATCCAAGGGAGGTCTCTCCGCTTGAAGAAGACATGTGCGTAATTGCGGCCAGCAAGAGACATAGATCCTCATGAGCACTTGCGGTCTGCGAGGGCTCATGAGGATCTACTTCTCTTGAAACAGGTGGCTTTCACTCTTTGCAGTGGTGCAAGTCTGCGAGGCCGCAAGTAATCGCTGTCCTGCCTTGGATCACATGTCTGTCAAGGGTCACATGGCTTTTAAAGGAAAACATTAACAAAATGGCGCGGTGTGGATGGACGGACACCAGAGGCTGGCTGATACTATCCGAGTGGATAGTGGGTGGGGAGATGACAGATGAGAAGGAGGCGGTGGCAGAGAGAGAGAGTATTCAAGTGAAGAACTGTTTTGTTTTGGTACTTTCTGACCGTCTTTTTTTTTAAAGCTGTTTGCAGCAGCTGCAAGACATTGGTGGACCATACTAGATCAAGGCCGATGTGACGCTGGAACCTATCTGATCTACATAGCTTTTAGAGTGGTACCAACTAGTAGAGTTCTGCGCAGCTTCCCTGTCTGAGCATTGGTTTTTGTACTTAAATACATTTTTCTGAAATACTATGTTATTGTTTGACCGGTTTTGTTATTGGATTTCCCACAACCTTTGAGCTAAGTGTCGGTGTGTGCGTCTTTTCAGAGGTTTGGGATCTTTTTACAGTTAGTGCTCTTATATGTTTGTTTTTGTTTTAATGTCATCTATTGGTGATACACTACAACACGAGATAAATTTGATCACGACAGTTCAAGGGTGGTGCTAGAAAAGCTTGGTGCCCAAAGTTGTCATGACGCCCTAGCTATCTAAACCTTCGATAGGGTGACAAAAAAATCTAAACTGACATTCATCAGGCTTCTGGAAATCCACTGTTTTTGTGATTCATACTTGGGATCTTATTGGTCTAGACTGTATGAGGACACTCTGATATAGACGGAACTTTGTGGGTATTGGTTGATCCCATCTTGTTTTGTTGTTCCTATTTAAAAGTAGGAACATCTTTAAAATGGGGCTCGTCGTAACGCGTGCTATTACGAGAAAATGACGTTTTGGCAAAGAAGTAACGAAATGAAAATGACGCCACGTCTAGTTACTCCTTGCTAGAGAACTTTTGACGCCAAATGCCGTGTGTGTGTGTGTGTGTGTGTGTGTGTGTGTGTGTGTGTGTGTGCGTGCGTGCGTGCGTGCGTGCGTGCGTGCGTGCGTGCGTGCGTACGCGCTCACGCTTGCGTGTGTGTGTGTGCGTGCGTGTATGTGACAGCGACTAAAGCCCGCATTTGCGGAGGGGCACGCTTTAAAAATTTAGGATATTGTTCCTAAAATAATAATTTCGAGGAGTTTTTTTTTTTTTTTTTTTTTTTGTCTACTGTATTGAAAATGCGGTAGACTTTGAGATGGATCTGGTCGAAGCACGTTCAGTATCATGCACATGACGTAACAGGCGGGCAGGCCTCAGAGTCTGGCAAAGAAGTAACAAGATAAGAAGTAACAAGATGTGTGTGTGCGTATGTATGTAAACATGTACAACCTTGAAAATAAAGGAAATGCTTAATCATTCAAGGGGTGTCTAGGGGTTTTGAGCATATTGAAATTAGATGCCTCATTGAAGAAACAAATGACCGTTTATAGAAAGTCGATTGACCCACACTTGATATTTTGCATAGTTTGCAGAAAGACAATGGATGAGTTCGTTAACCACCTTTGTACCTCTTTAACTTTTTAAATTATAATAATATGCAACTTTTGGAGCCACGTGATACTCCCATCAAATAGTCAGCCGCGGAAGAGGCTGTGTGGAAGAAAACAGTCAGCCCTGGAACAGGCTGCGTGCCGTTCAGATGAATGACATGAACAATCAAATTTGTCACTGTGTGCGCAGCATCGTGGGACTAGCGATGCCAGGACTTGAAGCTTATAGTGACGTCATTTTGCTGCTCGTGCTCTTCTTTTTTTTTAGAATTCCTGTCGCTATTCCAGCCCACAGGAAGCGCCGTGTGTCCTTTTCTGTTTGTGTGAACTGGTGTGTGATAATCAGAGATTGGGTTAGAGAAGAGGGAAATAGATGAGAAGGATATATTTAAAAATATGAACAACTCTGAATGTTGCTAACAGAAAAACGCATATAAGTTTCCAACAATAGGTAAACTTTGAGATGAAATCCTCATCTTGTTTTATTTTAAAATTAAATCAGACATTGGCGAGAAAATAGCCATTTCACAAAACCGTTTATCAGCATTGAAGTCCGTACTTGCTCTTATTTTTAATGGACATTTTGCATATAGCTAGGTTAAAGGAAGACATTAAATAAGTTCAGCATTGTACCTTTTCAACTTTTTGCGTGATAATTAAATATTTTTGAGAACAAACATAATTTCACTTCGTTTTGAAATTATTTGGTATTATTCTTAAAACAATTGAAAAATTCGTATTATTAATACCCGCATGATTTTTCATAAGCGGTATTTACGTAAGCCTGCAGTTTGTCTCGGCTGTCGGGTACGATTTGGATAAAATTGTGATTTTCGGCACAACGTTTAGCAAACAGTCAGCATTAATTTGATGTTTTTACGGGGGAAAAAAATCTTCTCGTTAAGTAGGTAGGTCCACTCAATTTTTCTTTTCTAGAAACTGCCATCAGTAAATGCACCACTCGGAAGTACACGTTAAAAGAAGTGCACATGCAAAATGCAGAACTTTATATTCATTGGCTTCCGAGATATGTGCACTTGAACATGACCTAAAATTGCATCTTTTTGCATTTTTAATAAAGTGTTATATTTAGACACCTATAAAACCATAGCGTGAAGGTAGAATTGTGTTATCTTTACTGTCACGGATGAAAACAACATGTAGATTGCCTTGAACGTATTCTAGTCCACACATAGATACGTTTTGCAATTACAGCACGTCTAAAATGACCGAAAATGCAATTCGGACGTGTGTCAAAATAAGGGTTTACATGGCTTAACACACCCTTCACTAAAAACGTTATATCTTAGGTAATTGTCATCATAAGCACAAGAATTAGACACTAAAATGTACAGAATAACACGAAAAACACCCTTCTATGTGATAATCTCCCATTAAACCAAGTATATTTCAGATGCGTACACAGCAATATGATAAAATATCTTCAATTGTAATGCTATATCTCATACAGAATTCTGCATATATTTCCATCATTTTTCAAATTCACCTGCTACAGGACGTCTGTTGGCTATTGAAACACAAGCAAAGTGATTATCTTCCTCGTTTTCCTTGTTTAAGGGACCTCTTCTCCCCACTCCCTCGTTCCTGACAGGGGGTATACTGGAGTCATCCTATGTGTCACTGTAGCTGGGTGTCTATCTGGGTTTTGTGCTGGTGATTTCACCAGAAGCAACCAACAGAATTGTTTAAATTTTCATATCTGGTCAGTATTAGATTAGACGTGTCTTGTACCAAAGCTGAAGGCTTAGCGTCAAGGTCAGGTTAGTTAGTTATTGGGGTTTAACGCCGAGCAGGCGATTAAGGCACGGCGGGTCAAGGTCAGGGTCACAATAAAGGGTATGTAAAGGGTGTTACACTAAAGGTAATATCACAAAAAGGACTGCTCATTTGTTAAATTGTTGTTAAAGTAAAGGTACCCCGAAGGAAGATGAGGAAAGGAAAATTATCTAACATACTCAGTGTAAAGGCCCTGGCAGACATATTTGTTTTCAATGCTTTCGTTTTTGTCTGTGCGTTATCTCTGGAACCACTCTACCGGTTTTCGTCAAGATTTAGTATTTGTGTTACGTTTGTGTTGTGCTATTCTTTGAGAGCATGTGTGTATTAATCTAAGGAAAGATCCTATATTCATTTGAATTATTTTGGAAAAGAATTAGGTACCTTTTTAGTAGATTTTGTTTTCACGGAGAATTGCGATCGATTTTTGTTTTGTGACGCGTAGTTTCACTACATTGTTGTAAAGTTTGACCTACATTAGACTGGAAGGTTGGAGCAGGGTCGCGATCTTTCTAGTGACCTCAGATATGACGTCAACGTGTCAGCTATATTTCGTAACATTTGTATCAAAGACGCTTAGAGGGTAGCATAAATTTGTAGTTAGATTTCTTTTTTCAATGAATAATAATGAGCTTTGGTTACGTTTTTTTTCTGATTGGTTGTGTTGGGAGCATTTGCTGGGTTGTTCTGGAAATCTATTATAGTATAAAAGACCGTGCTAGGAAGTATGTGTGTGTACAATGTAAGAGAGACGCATGTGTCAAAAGTGTTGATGCATTGTAGAGGAGACAGTGTTTCAGTGTTGGTGCATTTGTGAATGCATTGTGTGGAGATTGCATCGCTGCAAAAAAATATTGTTCGAATTGTTACTCCACAGTGTCTACATCCTTGTGCCACATGTGACGAGTTGCAGATGATTGAAGTTTCTTTACAAGAACCCTACGTGCGTGCGACTGGTGTGATTGTATATTACTACCACTATGGCTACAACGTAACAGTTTGGTAGCCCTTGGTGTGAGAAATGGTCATAAGCAAAAACGGAGTTGACGCTTTTAAGTTTTAGGTTCACTTGCGAAACGTGAATCTATGTAATGGGCCAGTGATCGTCCGTCCGTCCCTTGTCCGTCGTAAACTTAAACGTTGGCATTTTCTCGGAAACTGTTCAATCCACGCTCTTCAAATTTGGGCCAAAAATACAATTGTACGCTGACCATTCTACACGTACCAATTTCAGTGACCTCTCTCAAGGTCAAATTCACAGGAGATTAGAAAATAAATTAAACAAATAAACATTTTAACAAAAAATTGTTTTTCTGAAATACTGTTAAGGAGTAACGAAGGGGGTGGGGTCGGGTGGGATGGAGACAGGGGCTCACGTGCTCCAGAGAGATGCTATTCGTTATGAAGGAGGGTGTGGGGGGGGGGGGAGGTCGGGGAGTACAGACAGAGGCTCACGTCCCTCAGAGAGGTGCTGTCCGTTGGGGACGTGGGAGGGGGGCGGGGGTGGGGGGGGGGGGGGGCCGGATTGGTTGTAGGTCTTTTTTCGACCGTGTAACCATTTTCTGGGGTTTGCTTACGTCAGCAAAAGCAATAAAGGGCAAACGTTTCGCACCCATCGTTTCAGGTTACTGCTCACTGAACGGCACACCTTCTTTACACCCTTTGGGTGCTAGCTTCAGTCGTACTGACATAAATCTGCTATGATTGCATAAGAAAGAAAAAAAGATGCAGTGGTTATTTGACTGACAAGACAGGGAAGAGTGGACTGGAATAGATTAGATATTCATGTCTTTCTTCAAGTCTATATTTTCTCAGTTGACGGACACGCGTCTGTGTCATAGAAAGTACTGGATAGACAGGCAAACCTGCAGAGTAGCAAATCTCATTAAATAAAGTCTGAGTTGAATATATGGTGTAGTTAGCCGTCGTTATGTCATATTTTTAACTTTAAGAAAAGTTTGTTGATTGAGATGGGGGAGGTGTTTTGGTTGATCCTCCTTGTTTCCTCCGCTGAACTCTGTCTGACATCATCTTGAAGTGTTTGTCTAAATAAAATTAAAAGCAACCGAAACTGTTTGTTGTTGAATTTGATTTTCTTTTGCCTATAGTAAGAAGCTGACGAAAAGGGTAATACATTTAAAAAAAATTAAATAAATAATAGTAATAATAATAATAATGTGTGTTCGTATCGTTTTCTTTATTTACAAGTATGTTACAACAACTAGAAAAACATGCAACACAAAACAACTTTGTTTCTTATAGTTTAGGCAATCAAAACCAAACGAGTTGGCATTCTGAAAACTTCGTCTGCTACCTGGCATAGAGTTGTCGTTCTATTTGGATTATGTTTGGACTTTGATTTTAGCATCATAAAACACAGGAAACACCCAAAACATCCACCGTAAGCTTCGTAGGATGCCAGGCGAAGGACAAATATTGTTTTGGGTCCAAGTACCTGTGTAAAAACTGACCGACTTCACTGCAGCATAACCCTTCTACCAAATGGAAAGCGTGTATTTCAATAGCATATTCGTACAGTTCGTATGTGTTCTGCATCTACGTTTAGAGCCAAAAGAAGCGTAGATGTTCAAACTGCGATGCTTATTATGGGCTCAATCTTGGATGAAAATGCAGTTTCGATTGGTGATCAGCTTATTTGTCAGTGACAACTTCGTTTTTTTGTCCAAGTGAGTTTTGTAACAACATTGGACTGATGACAATCCGCAATGAAAGGGTGTGTCG
Source organism: Semisulcospira habei (assembly GCA_036245525.1). NCBI lineage: Eukaryota > Metazoa > Mollusca > Gastropoda > Semisulcospiridae > Semisulcospira > Semisulcospira habei. Next base: position 90,422,579 of record BTPG01000003.1, read on the forward strand.
TAAACAAGTCACTAACTGCAAGGTCAAGGTTATGTCGGCCGTGTTTTGTCTACATATACAGGATCTCCGAAACTACCATATTAAATTGCTTGAAAATCGGCGTTTTGATAGAGATTATCGAAATAGAGTGCTTACTGAAAGAATTAGATTGCTAACCTGAGGGTTATGGCCATGGCGGCCATGTTTAGTTTATGGTCACATATTCTTTTGCGGGCAATATCTTTGACACCATCGGACCCATTTGGCTCAGACTTGGATTAACGATAGTGAGTAGTGACAGAGAGACAGAGAGAGAGAGAGAGAGAGAGAGAGAGAGAGAGAGAGAGAGAGAGAGAGAGAGAGAGAGAGAGAGAGAGAGAGAGAGAGAGAGAGAGAGAGAGAGAGAGAGAGAGAACAATGAACCTTTATTTTCCAACGGTAGAAGTTATTGGTAACAGGACCAGTTTTCAAACTTGCCGTTGCTACATCTACTACATAAATGACATAGACATGTAAACATACACATACCACACACTGACGCATGTATGCACTCGCTCACGCGCGCACGCCCGTACATACGCACGTACACGCACGCTCACACACACACACACACACGCACACACACACACACACACACACACAAACACACAAACTTGCACACGCACGCACTTAGACACACACGCACACATACACACACACGCTCTCGGACACGCACTCCAGACATACGTACGCGCATAAGGCGTACGCACAAAAATATAAAATGAGTAAAAATGCAAAGTAAAGCAATACACAGAAAATCATTAAGTACATTAGAATTCATAAAGCAAAGGCAAATATGTATATATGTGCTCTCTCTCTCTCTCTCTCTCTCTCTCTCTCTCTCTCTCTCTCTCTCTCCTCTCTCTCTCTCTCTCTCTCTCTCTCTCTCTCCGTGTCTCACACACACACACACACAGCATGCACACACACACACACACACACACACACACACACACACACACACACACAGAGCATGCATACACACACACACACCATGCATACACACACACAACATGCACGCACACACACACACACACACACACACACACACACACACACGTGAGCGCGCGCCCAAAAATATCGCGTACACACATATGAAGGCAAAAACATTATACATAGTACATGCAGTATTCAATGTACTCTTGACACTCAGATATTATGGTCCACTGTATATTATATTAAAAAAAAGAGACGCTCTCTCTCTCTGTGTCTCTCTCACTCTCGCGCACACACACACACACACACACACACACACACACACACACACACACACACACACACACACACACACACAAACATTCTCACACACACGCACATTCACACACCTGAACACACGCGCAAGTTATCCCTGTACTGTAATGATTAGATTACGTCAGAGATTCTAGGTGTTTGAAGAGGCTGACCCTAAATGAGGTGAGCGTCTTTGCGTTTCTGATTTCTGCAGGAATAGAATTCCAGAATAAACTTCCCGAGAATGACAAACTGGTTTAGAATAAATCAATACGCGGCAGGGGTACTTTGAAATGGTGTCCATGTGTAGAAGCTATAGATATCCGTTCTGAGAGAAAAGAACTCAAGTACAGTGGACATGATTGCTTGTACAGCTTGTACATCAATACACCTTTATTGAACTGAAGGTGATGGGATAGAGGGAGCATTTTTAAAGTTTTAAGCTTTTCGTCAGTTGAGAGTTCGGGATCGGAAAATATAAGCTTAGCAGCTCTCCTATGTAGAGAGTTCAGCCTCTTCAAATGTACATCACTAGAACCATCCCACACTGTTGATGCATAGTCTATGTGCGATTTGACATGAACATTGTACAAAAGAAGACGCGCATCTGTGTCAGTAATTGTTTTCAATTTTGACAACATATACAGGCCGCTGGAAACCCTTTTGCACACATTATTAATATGCAGTTGCCATTTAAGCTGATCATCAATAGTGACCCCCAAGAGGCGGTGGTGTGATACTTGCTCAATTGGGCTGCCGTTTATACACAGACTAAGAGAGAGCGGGCATAGCTGGTGCTTTTGACGTGTGATTATAACCATACATTCTGTTTTTGACGGATTCAAGGACATGGAGTTGGAATGACACCAGTCGGTGACCTCATGCAGGCTTTCCTGCAGACGCGTGCTAATTGCAGCTACATCTTTGTGAGGAGTATGTAGTGTGCAGTCGTCAGCAAACATGTCACAAGAAATATCGCGGCAACTAATATGCAGTGGAAGGTCATTGATAAATATGCAGAACAGCAATGGCCCGAGGACAGAGCCCTGAGGCACTCCGCTTTTGACGAGACCATACGAGGAGTAGGATCCATTTAACAGTACTCTTTGCTTCCTTCCGCTTAAATATGAAGTAAACAATGAAACAGCACCTGCGTTGCAGAGATATGCTTGAAGTTTTGACAAAAGAATGTTATGATTTACAAGGTCAAAAGCTTTCTTAAAATCAATAAAGATCGACCCAGTTATTTGGGAGTTATTCATGGATGCTAGCCACGCATCAATAAGTCTTGTCAGTGCCGTGTGGCAAGAATGCTTGGGGCGAAAGCCGGACTGAAATACGTGCAAATGACTGCGACTCTCCAAATATTGATAAAGGTGTTTGTGCACGTGTCTTTCAAGAGGTTTGGAAAGGCTGGATAATATTGAAATGGGTCTATAGTTATTAACATCAGACAGATCTTTTGATTTAGGCAAAGGAATAACCTTGGCTTGCTTTAGTTCTGATGGAAACATATTTTGTTGGATGCATAAGTTATAAATATACGTTAACGATTCTACTGTATAGGGAAGGGACAGTTTCAGTATTTTAGTGGTAAATCGGTTTGAGGAGTTTGGACGTATGTGTGTGTGAATGTGACGTGTGAGCGTGTGGTTAGGATTGGATAAGGGTATAGTTGTTTATTGTTAGGGTTTTATTTAATAAACGTTGTCGTCATTGTTCCTCTGGTGTTTGTGTTAGGTTTGTGTTAGTGTGGGTTGGGTGTGTCTCGAGCGGTAGCGCTCATAGTTCGCACCCCGGAAGCGGGGTCGTGACACCAGCTGAAGGAGGTAAAGATCCTTATTAGCCCAGGCAGTTGCGGGGGTTCATAAGGTCTATTTTTTTCCTCCTGAAACCACTTTGTATCTGTTTTCTTTCGACGGCTGAAGATGTTTGACCTTCCACTTTTACAATGATTTCAAAAACTCAGTCTTCGTTCACTGGCAATGGTGGTGGTGTTGGTGGGGCGGAAGGGGGGGGGGTAGTTTAATATTGAAATGTAATTGAAGAGAGATTGGGGAGAGAAGACTAGATGAGACAAGATGGTGGAGTGACATAAGCATATGTTTAAAGTAAACTTATAACTTTTATTTTATGTATAATCAAAAATGTACTTCTTTTTTGCTTTTGTTTAATATTTCATTTTGTAAATATATCTTCCAGTTCAGTGTGTTTGTTTGTTTTTTGCTTGGGTGGATAGGGACAATAGTTGGGTAGCAGAATGGAAGCTACGGGTTTCGGGGTTTGTGTTTGGCGGTAATATGCGCGGAAATGTGTGACAGCTATAGCTTTCAGTGTCGTCCTCTTTTGAATTTGTATTTAAGCTGTGAAATCAAATGAAAATTATCTATATTACAGTGATTCACACCTTTCCCTGTACACAAAAGTTCCTCGGGCCGACGACGGCCGCAGTATGACCCGCCCACAGATGTGCGCTGGCCACACATCGGGCGTCGTCAGCCCGAAGATCTGTTGCTGTTGAGGTCAGGTACTAAATATCTTGCCATTGTAATTGTGATATGGTTGCTGTAGTTGCCGCATTGTTTCTAACGTTGTCAGTCGTCGTCTTTTGCTGGTCTGTTCGTTCGTTCGTTCGTTCGTTTGTACGTTCGTATGCTCGTTTGTTAGTTTGCTCGTTTTCTGTTTCGACTGAGGAATGGGTGGTTGGCTGGGGGTGGGGGGTAGGGGGTGGGGGGTGGGGGAAGGGGGATTCTTTATGGATGATTTGTTGATTTTTTTCTTTGGTGATCTTTTTTATGTCCTGCTTTGTGATAATTATATTAAACGTGTGCTAGTCTTTTAAATTATCCAATATTCCGTCTTGTGCTTTTACTGATGCCAGTTATTTGCAAATCTCTCTCTCTCTCTCTCTCTCTCTCTCTCTCTCTCTCTCTCTCTCTCTCTCTAAATTCTCATCGGAAGGATTTGTCAAATATGCGGTTCCCCACGGCTCCATTCTCGGACCTCTCCTATTTAACATATTTATAAATGACTTACCCCTGCAGCTGTCTGACGCAAACACCACTTGTGAGATGTTTGCGGATGACACCACTTTGCATACATCATCGAAAGACGTCCAATAAATATCAAATACTTTACAGGGCAGTCTAGATGAGGTAACAGCTCGGAGCGATTCAAACCATATGGTACTGAATCCTTCCAAAACTGAAATAATGCTTCTCGCAACACGCCCAAAACACCAGCTTCACCCTTCCCCTATAAACCTTGCCATTGGCAATGATCCAGTTACAGTCTATAACTCAACGGACAGAGAAAAAAAGGTCCCTGAATTCCGGCAAGTATGAGTGCGAGTCAGTTATCATCAAGCTGTCGTGAGAGATATCTGGCACATATCAAACCCGCCGCGAGCGTATTTCCTCCCCTCCTTTTTTGCTCATGCGACTCCCTGCCTGACCAAAAGCTTTTCGAATTTTTCAGTTCACGGTGGATAGTGCGACTGTGTCTTCACTTATACCGTGTAAACACTATTTAGTTATTACCATTTTTTACACTTTATTATCACTAGGCTGTTGTTTTCTCTCTCTCTTA
>BTPG01000003.1:90432414-90792512 GCA_036245525.1 Semisulcospira habei
AGCGTCTGGTTCTGCAACACATTTAAACTGTTATCCCACCCACCTTAGATACCTACCAGTTTCCCTATCGGGCGAATCGGTCAGTGGAAAATGCCGTATCCCTGGGTCTGCATCGTGCACTGGAACATCTTGAGAAGGCCAACACGTATGTTAGGGTGTTATTTGTGGACTACAGCTCCGCATTCAATACTATTGTGCCACCCAAGCTATATGAGAAACTGATCCAGCTAGGTTTTGACAGTTCACTATGCCAGTGGATCAACGATTTTTTGTCAGGTAGACCTCAGGTAGTCAGAGTTGGTCCGTGCAGTCAGCATTCAGACCCAGGGCGTCGACAGTCAGGTGGATGTAACCACTCGTCTGGTTCATGTAGTCGTGTTTCTAAGCCTGTCACACTGAGCACGGGAGACCCCAAGGTTGTGTTTTGTCCCCTATGTTATACTCTCTTTTCACCCATGATTGTACATCAACGGACGATAACTCCCTTACAGTTAAATTTGCTGACGACACCACTGTTGAAGGTTTTATTTTAAACAACAATGAAACAGCATACAGAGAGAGAGAGTAGATGAACTTGTTGGCTGGTGTTCTGACAATAACCTCGACCTGAATGTGCCTAAAACGAAAGAAATGGTCATGGATTTCAGGAAAATCAAAAATGACATTGTTCCCCTCACTATTCATGGTAGCCATGTTGAAATTGTTGATTGTTTCAGGTTTCTCGGCACCCAAATCTCAAACGATCTTAAATGGGAGAAAAACGTTGATTGTTTAGTGAAAAAATCACAGCAACGACTGTATTTTCTCAGACGTCTTAAAACGTTTGGCGTCAGCAGACAAATTTTGACCAACTTCTACCGGGCAGTTATTGAAAGTATTTTGACCTTATCCCTGACCGCCTGGTTTGGCAGTACCACACGGAAAGAGCGATCCAAATTAAACAGAGTAGTAAACACTGCATCGAAAGTCATAGGTATCGATTTGCCCTCGTTAGAGTCCCTCTTCCATGAAAGAATGCTAAAAAATACTAGATCCATCCTCCGAGATGGTTCCCACCCAGCCCATGAGTTGTTTGAGATGTTGCCATCAGGGTGCTGTTATAGAGCGATCGGAACACGCACGAGTCGTTTTAAAAACAGTTTTTACCCAACTGCTGTCCAGGCTTTTAATGATGCAAACAAACGCCAAACCTGACCCATCCGTCCCACTGTTTAATGTAATGTATACATATATACAGTACTGCCCAGCTATCAGCACAATACTTCATCTACAAGGCTGTGTAGAACACACTTTTACATGTATAGTTACGGTACGTTCGGGTGTAACTGACTCGAGTGCACGATAAGCCATCGGTTGCAATTAATCATTAGCGCGCGCTAGTCATACTGACTGGAAGGACTGTTTATAATACTGGAAGAGAATTCTCTTCCAGTATCCTACTACTAAGTGTATCTGCTGTCAAACATCCCGCAGGGTATGTAGAAAACTGAGGAAGCAGAGTTAAAGAACATTACACATGGGTACAACACACACATCATTAGTCCCGCCGCATCCGTGACATAGATTATAGAAGGAATAGTTGATGCCGACAGTGACCTAAATAGCCTGCTGGCAGGGGGGAGGGGGGGAGGGGAGTGCCTGCATTCCACAGCAGCAGGTGGCTGGCTAGACTAATGTGCGGGCCTGGAAATAGGGCTAACTACACTGCTGTGTCTATGATGCTAGTGACGTGTTCAGTTTTATATTACGATATGTCCTGTTTAATTTGTGTTACTGTGAAATCGTGTTTATTGTCTTTATGCTTAGACCACAAAAGTTCCGACAGTACTAAGGCATACGGTGTGTGTGTGTGTGTGTGTGTGTGTGTGTGTGTGTGTGTGTGTGTGTGTGTGCACGTTAGCAGCTTAATTATATTTTGATTTTGATGTGTTTAATGTTCTTCAGTCCTTTTATGTTGCGCGGCACCGCAACGATTTCCTAATGTATTGTTACATATGGCAATAAAGTTCTATCATCATCATCGACAATGACAAGATTATTTGTGTTGGTGGGAAAATTACACTATTTAAAGAAAGCAGTGGAAGTAGAATGCACAGCATCAGTGTAGCCGTGCGGCTGAGAGGTGTGCAAAATGTGGGGGAATTAAAAGAGAGTCAAGATGCTAGTCATGGTGCTTTGTAAATTAATACTACCATAACATTAAAATGCAGACCCTGCAAATAAACAAACAAAATAATAAATAATGGTGCCGAAATACATTAGAGCACTTAAACTAAACTACGAACAAGATAATGTATATCATGGCAAATTAAAGTATATGGTGACATAATATGCGACTAATTGACTATCATAAAGAACATAACCAAAAGCCATGCTAAACAAAATGTAAAAAGGTATGAATTAAAATGACACGGGGCGTACGCGCATTTGATGAATAATTTGATAGTCCTAGGCGAAACCGAAAGGTAACTAGAAAATAACAATGCAGCCTTAAACCTCTAAAGTGAACTAAACACAACAAACCTTTGAGGTCGCATTACAGCAGCGATCCCGTATCGTTAATTTGTTAACGAGGGGGAGGGGTGGGGGGGGGGCGCTATTTGAGGTCGCATAACACAATCTATCCCGTATCATGTGTAATTATGAGGGTGTGCTACTTGAGGTCGCATAACAAAAACGTTTTCGAATCATTGGGGCGGTCCGTGACGCAGTGGTTAAGGCGCCTGCCACCAATGCTAAAGGTGCGAGATTCGACACCCGGTTCCGGCGTCTGACTTCTCTCCGTTATTTCGGGCGTACCGTCGGAGGTTCTTTCTCCGGGTACTCCGGCTCTTCCTCCCCCTCCACTTTGGTACCGGTTTCAGGCCACTTTATTAATTTCAAATACAAGCAATGAAAATTTCCGAAACCTCAGTAGCTGAGCTGACCATTCGCACTACGTGAATTTCCTGTGTTTTTTTTTTTTTTTTTTTTTTTGTACTGTGTTTGTCTTCTGATCGAATGTGTGTGTGTGCAACTTGAGCGTGCGGGCTGGGTTCAGTTCGCGGCGCTTTGACCCGATTCGCAGAATTGGGTAAAGCGCCTATATAATAACCGGTATTATTATTGTTATTTACAATAAGAGCACGCTATGCGTCGTGCCTATAACCCTTGGCGAGCCAGTGCGATACAGATTCGGAATCGCAGAGACACGCCACTGCGAGAGAAAGTTGGTATCCATCCTCAAAGTACTTTACACACGTATCCAAAAAGAAAAGTATCTTGTCAATGATTTGAATAAGTCAACAGATCAATAAATGAACACATGATTACTGACTACTCAAGTATATGGCTGGGCACTAAACACAAATAGTAGACAGTGTACAGAGTTAAATATCATAACACCGCATAGTGTGCCAATAAATCAACATCAACTTTGCATGCAATAATAATACAAAATCATGAAGTCCTAAGTCACGATTGCCAGTCTTCGATAGGCAAATTAAATTTCTAGGATGCAATAGCCTCAAGCAGGAACCAACATAGACTCTTGTGCTATCACACATTGGGCTGCGCTTCTGGGCAGTTACCGCAGTCCCAGCATGCCATCCTCACTGGTAGGAAGGTAAGCTAATGCATTACTTGACGTTGGTTTTCTTACCAACGGTTCTATAGATTTTCAGCTGATAATCTCCAATTTAATATTCTGTGGTCAAAATATCCCGTCACTAATCTGGAAGTAACAACAGGTGAAATAACACAAAGTTACAGCAGTCGTAGTATGCATGATCTATGCGAGACCTGGCAATCATGAGGAATGACCATCAACAAAATCATCAAATACACAAAATAAAAATATACATTGTAAAAATTCTACTTACAGGACAGAAACGTAAGTCAGTTGTAAAAACGCAATGATGTTAAATGCTCGACGGCCAAGCACAGGTTGCAGGAACTTCAGCCACCCAGAACCCCCCCCCCCCCCCCCCCCCCAAAAAAAAAAAAAAAAAAAAAAAAAAAAAATTGGACTGCGCTTAGCCAGTACTATATCAAGGATGGTAAAAAGTATGTACGTGTCGCAGGTCACGTAGGCCATCTACAGACAACGCGCGTGCTTAAGAAAAAAAGTACTGCACGCGCGCAGACGATAAGGTACTAGCAGGGTACTATAATAGTGTTCTCACAGCTAGCGGCTGAATGCAGGAAAATCCAAGGTTAGGGCAAAAGAAGGCTATGTGTGGACGATGATAATGAGCTAGCCAAAAACCGCTCTGTTACATCAGCACCAACCATGGAACCCCGTAATTACCAAGAAATGTTGTCACAATATAAATGGTGGGGCGCCGCTTTAAAATGTTTCCGTATATCCTTATTTTCAAGTAGTTTACATTCTCTTCGTCTTCAGCGTTATTCGTGACAATGTACTAAAACAGGAAAACATTTTTTTCATAAGAAAGCAAAAGTAAAGTTTGCTGTCACAGTGTTACATGTGACATAAGCAAGGAGAAAATAACTGAAAATAAACAAAAATACACGACATGACAAAACGAGTTTAGAACATTGTATAACATGTAAAGTAAGTGGTAATCAAGGCAACGAGAGGTCAGTTTAAGATTTGGGTTCACAGTTTGTTGTGGTCCAGGGCGCCAATGATGTCAGTTGATCCAACCCATGCGACCTCCTCCACCTCGGGGAAATGATATGTCTTATCCTACGTCTCTATCAGGAACCCTCGCGCTTCTGATTCACCCTCCTTTTCGTCTTTCTCGGTTGTATCTAAAAATTAAAAAGAAGAAACTTGCGTCTTTAGTATTAATTGTTACTGAACAGACACAAAAATGAGACTAACTAAAAACTGTATTACGGCTACTACTATGACAGACCGCCGGAAGCAAGTCATGATGTAGCGGAATTAAACAGGACGTCTTTGCAACATATTACAGTTTCGGCCTGTAAATGGGTCAATGAAAACGCAGTAACATCGAACTAGACATAATGCGTCACGAGTACCATGCCACAAATCAAACTCAGTTGTCCCAGTAATGAGCTGCTGATAAGTGTTGTGGTCCCGACTGTTACTTGCGACAGTGATGCGACCAAGCTGAAAACCTGTGGGTTTATACTTTACGACTGAATGAAAAAAACCTTTCTATGAATACTACATTTTTAATATGGTTGATCCTGCGGAGTGGTTAAGGGTCACAAGAGAACAAGAAATGGGTCAAAAACAGCAATTTTGGGGGACAAAAGATGTTTGTTCTCAAATACTATTTTAAACGTCTAACCCAAACTTGGTACACAGATACCTGATGGCAAGACCTATCTATGTATATTTGGATGCTCCCTCGGAAAAGTCAAGGGTCACAAGAGGTTGGCAAATGTGTGTAAAATGCCAATTTTTACATATAATGGTAGTTATCATCGTCATTTTTGTAGACTTTTTCTGGCACAAAGGTAGCTGATGATAAGACCTTCATATGCATACTAATTTAGTCGACTCATCGCAATGGTCATGGGCATGGGGTTTGAACGATGTGTGAGAAATGCTTACATTTTGTAAAAACATGGATTTTGCTGGTGCAGAAGGCAGCCCGTTTTGTCACAAAAGTCACAGATATGTTGATTACGTGAGCCATAACTGCTTTGTCTTTCTTGTTTTGTTATGCTGTCTGTCCTGATGACGGACAGTTTCAAGTAGAAAGCATGTTGCTCAAAGTCATTCACCATTCACAGCATAATCACTCAATGAGGTGATAAAATGTCAAACTGCTGCCGCGTCACACAACTAGAAACACTCATGTTTTATTGCTGTTATGTTATTGACTTGGATCAGTTACCTCATTGTGGGGGGGGGGGGGGGGGGGGGGAGGGGGGAGGGCAGCTTCATGTATTGGACCCACAATCTGACGCAAGAGGCCTTGCGACACCAGACCTTTCGTGTGTGTGTGTGTGGGGGGGGGGGGCTGGAAGATTGCATACTGGCACACACATATCAAATGGCACAAGCTGTATTTCCCCCCCCCCCCCCCCCCCGATACATGGCAAGTCTTGCAAAACAACAAACTAAAATAACAAGAACAGCCAAGCCCTTTAGGCCCATCTGCGTGACCAGTCCACATAATTAATTTGATCTTTGAGATCTTGACTTTTCAAGTGTTCAAATTTATAAAATAAGTGAAGGGTTGGTTTTTGCATCTTCAAAGTCTCAGAATTTGCGCGTTTGCCATACGTTTACTAATCGCCCTTGACCATGTGAGTAGTGAAAAGTAGTATGCATAAAAAGTCCAATGACTGACCTTTGTGCCCATTTTGGTTGTAAATTTTTGAAAAAAAAAGAAATATAATAGCTATCACTCTACAAAACACTGTCTTTTACACTTTTTGATCACCTTTGACAAATCAGAGGCGTCACCAAACATAGCACGCATAAAAAGGTGTTAATCATCAGGCATCTTGGTATCAAGTTTGTAAATAGTATTTTTGAAAAAAAAAGGCCCAAAATAGCTTTTTGTGACCTATTTCCTAATAACTTGACCTTTTCAAGAGGTCATCCAAATTGGTATGCATAGAAATATCTAACCATCGGGTATCATTATACAGTCTACTCCGCTTACAACAAGGTCAGATATAACAAAAGCAGATATAGCAGCAATGTTTTAAAGGTCAAAACAGAAGTGGTTCAACGTAAAATACTTGTTTATAACAAACACCGGATATAACATTACAAGAACAATTTCTGGCGCTTATAACATGCGTTTACTGTACGTCTGGGTTTGAAGTTGTGAACAGTGTTTGCGAAAAACAAATGTTCTCAAAATACAGCTATTTTTAACTTATTTCCTCATCCACTGTGACTTTGACTTTCAGGTAAGTCACTGAAAATGCCATGTTAAGAATGGTCTTGCCAAAAGCTATCCCTGTGGCTTCCCTGAGAAAGTGCCAACTGTAAAGTTGCCATGGACAGACGACCACTTACATATCCGACTTGAGCCAAAAATGGCAGAAATGTTCAAGTCGTATTTGACACATTTTCATCACGGATTGATTCTATAGGTCTCTTCTGTCAGATGCACTATTTTTGCTTTAGTGTAACTGGAAACACAGTCTGACATGCCAGGAGGGGGCATGGCAGAGGTGTAATCACATCAATGCATTCATCTGGGTGGCTTGGACATATAGTGTTCGACTTTTGTCGGAAAGGTTGTGGGTTTGAATCCAGCTGGGGTAAAAAAAATGTGTTCAATCCCTATCCAGTGTCTCATGTTTAAAATCACCTTTGTAGTTGACAAAAGAAGTTAAGCCCCAATTGTTGTAAGAATAGAAATGGTGTGAATATGCACGCAGCCACAGTATTGGAGATTGCATGTACAAGGAGGCCAATCATATCAGTACATTCATATTCTACATTAATTATTTACAGAAATTATGACGTTTCAATAAGACTGCACAACAAAATAAGAGGATTTTGAATATAGCAATTGACACATAGAGTCAACAATTATGTTCTACAGAATATTCACACAAGTTTTCATGTTTCTGTAAAAACTGCACAACAGTTAAACATTAGCGTTTAGGGCTTAACGTCTTGTCCACCATGAAGATGATGTCATAGACGAGGCACCGAATAAAAGCAACTGGATTTACTAAACGCGTGAAATGTACAAGCGAAAGAATGTACATGACATGTAATGTTATGTGGCCCTAAACTTCCTGTGCGTTCCAATCACCGATGACAGTCCCATTTCAATTTACATTAATTGTGCCAGGGGCGGGAGCATCTAAATGTTGGACACTGTAGCGCCATATAACAATGAACACCAATGCTTGATGACTCGGACATCTGCACACACACACAAATTCAATATGCAATCATCTACAGGAATGATGCAACATTAATACAAACAAGAAAGGCAAAACCCTTATGGCTCACGTGTATGACCGATGCACGTATGTATGACCTTGTGACAATAAGTAAAGGGTTGGCTTCAGCACCAGCAAAACCCATGTTTTCTCAAATTTTAAGCATTTCTCACACATCCGTCAAACCCCTGTGCCCCTTGAACTGTGCAATGAGTCAAATGAATTAGTATGCAAAGAAAGGTCTTATCATCAGCTACCTTTTTGCCAGAAAAAGTTTGCAAAAATGTTGATAATAACTACAATTTTATGTGTAGCAGAGCGCCATAAGCCTCTGTCTCCATGTAGTTATTTTTTAGTCCACGTCTGAGGTTCCCCGTTCAGCCGCTAGCCTTGACGGCACCACTTGCGTGGCGCAGTGAGTGTTCTGTTTAGTAACTTGTTTTTTTTTTCTGTTTATTTTTGAAGATTCATACTTCCGTTCTATTAAACGTAGAAAGCTATTTCGTTAGTCAATTGATTCAGCACAGTTCCTGCTTTTAGAATATTTATTTGGTTTTGAACGATCTGTAACTAGTCTTAGTTACATTTATGTTTTTCATGCTTTTTTGCTTTTCACTTCCCTTGTGTGGCAGTCATTATAAAATTGATTATATTAAATTGAGCTTAGTGTTAAGCTTTTCCTAATTAAGTTCATTGAAAAGCCTTTTAAATTATCTTTCGGAAATGCTCAGATTTATTAGTATTGAATGTATAGTTCGCTAGTTATTTAAGTTTATTCAGTTACCAACTAGCACAGTTTTTGCTACTTTCTTTGTCTGTCCGAGCCGTTTCGCCTGCGCGAGGAGTTGCTCTCTCGGAGGCCCGGGCTATGCCTATTTAATGCCGAGCATCCGGCGCACTTTGCAGATTGACTATTTGCGTACCATTATCAGTGCGTATAGCTTGTAGCGTGCCGGCTTCACGTCGAGTATTTCACTGTGTTTCTGGAAACTGGACTGCGGGTCGAGTGCCCTATATTGCTTTTTATTGTTGGTTATGAAATAAAAGAACCAGAACCATGGACAGGAGTTAGCTCCCTTTGTCAAACACAACCCACACCACCTGCACATCATCACCTCCCCTCGGCTCCGTCACAACTGGCGCTGCGATCAAGATGAGTGGGAGAAGGAGCTAAACAACAAAAAAAGCATGCAGAGCGGAATGCTGAGGTGGCCATGACAGGGCGGCGCAGGCGACACCAACGCAGGCAGCAGGCTCCGGATCTCGGCGAGGAAGAGGGGCAAGCAGGGCGAGACATGGGGACCAACAACCTCCACCACATATCATCGTTCAGCCAGCAACCCAGCCGCGACATCTTCCCACCTTTACTGGGTAAGAGACAGGATGCTCAGCTGGTAGCTTCGTCGACGCAGCCAGGCGATCCATCCGTGCGTACAACATCCCAGCGGAACCGAGCGGAATGGGTCATCATTTTCCTTCGTGGGGCAGCTGAAGAGGAAATCCTGGTTCGGCCAGCAGACCAGCGGGCTACTGCTGCGCAGATGATCGACATAATAGCCGGACATAATAGCCGGCACCTTTCTACAGTCATACCCGGTCATCGATCGCCTCGGCAAACTCCACGCCATACGACAAGGGGTCACCGAGGACTCTTGGCCTATGCTCAAGCCTTGTCGGCTCTGGCCAATCCGGCCAACGAATCTACGCCAGGGGCAGTGCCTGCGACTATCCTGCGGGATCGATTTGTCATCTCTTCTGCGCTGCGGACACATCTCCGTAGCCTGGTGCGGCAAGATGGCAACATCACCTTCCTCGCTGTTCGAGACGAGGCCCGCCGCTGGGGTCGGGAGAACCCGGATTCGGTCGAAGCATTCGGAGCGCCTATGAGCCAGACAATTGAGGATCTGCGCCTCCCAGTGGCTGCTTTGACTGCAAGACTGGAGGAAAGTCATTGACAGCCAGCCTCATCCTCTCAAGAATCCCTCCGCCACAGCAAGGTCTTCCGATGCTTCTGGTGCCAGCAGCCTGGGCACCGAGAAGCTGACTGCCAGGCCAAACAGCAGTACCAGCAGCGGATGGGCGGCCATGGTGGTGGTTCCAGAGGACGAGGTCGGGGCCTGCGAAGACAGCATGGTCGGGGAGGTTACAAGTCCCATCACGCCCCGGTACGACAGCCATTCTTCCAGACTGTTCCTGTCTACCCATATTCCAACATGCCACCCCAGTACCAGATACATCACCAGTTTCAACCACAGCCCGCATATTTTCAGCAGGCTCCCTACCAGCCGCCAGTGCAGCAGCCTTCGCTGCAACCACCACAGCCACCACAGGAAAACTAGAGACCCCCGTTGTCTCTGGTCAGGCAACGGTGGACACAACATATCCTGGACTAGTCGGCCAGCGCCCTGTCTGCCGTGTCAAGTTTAATAATGAACAGTTGGACGCTTTGATCGACACGGGCAGCGAGGTCACCACCGTCACCGAAGCTTGTGTCCGAAAAAAATCTCGACGACACAATCATGCCGGCGAATTTTATTACGCTGGCAGCGGCAAATGGATTGCCCATAGAGTATTGTGGACTTATAGTAGTAAATGTGACCCTTTTTGAAAATAGGATAGACAATGTTCCCGTACTCGTACTGAAGGACACCATTCCCAGCAAGCGTGAGTCTCCGGCACTGATAGGTATAAACATTCTTGGGCGTTGCAAGACATAACCAGATCAGCTGACACCCATCATCAAGGCAGCAAAGGACAAGCATAGCCCAGGAATGAAGATCGCCAGAACGACGGACAGGATCGAGGTCGAGACACACTCTCTCTCCAGCATCCAAGTAACAGTTCCTCGCTACGCTGATGGCAGCTGCTGTTAGCGTCACTTCTGGCTGTGCACCTCTGCCCCACGGCCTGTTGCTTGTCCCCACCTTCATGAAGGGGGAGGACAGGAGGCATGTCGTGCGGGTAGCAAACCTCACCGATGAGCTAATCTTCCTTAGCCCGCGGACTGCGGTGGCCGTGCTGGAAGTCGTCGATTCGGTGGTGAGTGAAGAGGCACGAAAGATCACCATCTCCTGCAACGAGATCTCTGTCAGCAGCAAAGAAGACCATCAGGGACCACCTCCCCCACCTCCAGTCGATGACTTTGAGTTTCCTGACTTCGCAGGCATCGAAAGTGAGCGTCTCCAGCTACAGGCCCTACTTTGAGAGTTCCATCACGTCTTCTCAGCAGGAGATGGAGACCTGGGATACACAGATGTCGTCCGCCACAAAATTCCCACAGTCGACGAGGTGCCAGTCAGCCAACCATACCGGAGCATCCGTCCTGATCTGCTGCACGAGGTTCGTCAACATCTGCAGGGTCTCAACGAGACAGGTGTCATCACCAAGAGCCACAGCCCATACGCTTCGCCTGTGGTCCTGGTCCGAAAGAAGGACGGCAGTCTTCGCCTCTGTGTCGACTACAGGAGGTTGAACGCAAAGACTGTCGGTGACGCATACCCCTTGCCGAGGATCCAGGAGTCGTTCGACGCTCTCGCTGGTGCCAAGTACTTCTCTACTCTCGACCTCGCATGTGGGTACCACCAGATAGCGATGGACCCGGATGACCAGCCCAAAACTGCCTTCTGCTCCCCGTTTGGCCTCTATGAGTACACGCGTATGCCATTCGGGTTAACTTAAGCTCCAGCAACCTTTCAGCGGCTGATGTAGAGGGTCATGTCAGATTTCCTTTTTGAACATGTGTTGGTGTACCTGGATGACCTCCTGGTATACTCGCGCACATTTGAAGAGCATCTGGGCCATCTGCACAAGCTGATGAAGAGGATAGCTGACACCGGGCTGAAGTTGCGCCGTGAGAAGTGTCAGTTCTTGCCCCGCGAGGTCAGCTATCTGGGCCACACCATCTCGGCTGATGGTATCCAATGCGAGGACGATAACATTGCGGAGGTCAAGAACTGGCTTGTTCCAACTACTACAACAGAACTTCGTCGCTTCCTGGGGTTTGCTTTCTACTACAGGCGCTTCGTCAGTGGGTTCGCCCAGATCACAGGGCCTCTTCATGACCTCGTGGTGCAGTCAAGTGCGAACTCCAGGAAGAAGTCATCCGACATCACCGCTTGTTGGGGTCTGGAACTTGACGCCCGTTGGAGAAGCTGAAGGAGGCGCTGACAACTGCACCTACGCTGGCGTATGCCGAATTCTCCAAGCCGTTCATCGTGCAGACCGACGCCAGTCAGAATGGACTTGGTGCGATTCTGTCACAGAAGCAGGAGGACGGCCGCACGAAACCCATTGCCTACGCCAGTCGTCGCCTTCACCCACCTGAACACCGATACTACCAGTCGCACCAGTGCAGTTTCAAGCTGGAATTCCTCGCCATGAAGTGGGCCATAGCTGACAAGTTCCGGCACTACCTGATCGGGTCGCACTTCACTCTCATCACTGACAACCGTGCCCTAATTCACCATCGGACGGCAACGCTGGCGGCTATCAAACAGCGTTGGGCAGCCCAACTCTCACCCTTCATCTTCGACGTCAAGTACGAGCCAGGCAGACGCAATCCAGCCGATCCCCTCTCAAGACCCCACAGTGACAGTGCTTCAGGTGATGAAAACATTGATGCATGCTGCAGCGAAGTCGTCGTGACTGCCACTACACTGTCCACAGTCAATGGACCGGGATGCAGAGGCGTCGCAATTCCACCTGCCCTTTGTGCCAAGGTGGCAGAGCAGCGATGCGAACGCCTAGCAGAAAACCCCGCCATGGAAGTCGCCCTTGTCCTGCCTATCCATACTCACAAACCAGATAGGTGAGGCTATCCATAGACCAGCAGAGGATAAGTCCAACACTTCAGAAGTGGAGTCTGACCAACTACGGCAGATGCAGTTAGCCGACCATATCATCGGGCCAGTACTCACAGTGTTTCCACAGAAGCCACTTTTGCCCCCAGACCAGCCTGCCCTGAAAGCGCTCGTCCGCCAGTTCGACCGGCTCTACATCGATGGGCGAGGTGTGCTTCACCGCCAGTGTCGCAATCCAGACACCGGCCAACTCGGTCAACTGGTCTTGCCAATTACTTCATCCGTTGAGAAATAAAGTTTCATTTCAATAAAGTTTCATTTCATTTCATTTCATTGCCATTTCCCCTTCGCCTGAAAGCCATTCAGGCAGTTCATGACAAGGGTACGATCGCATATGCAGCTGCTACCGTCCCGTGTGTACTGACCGGGAATGCACGCAGAAGTGAAGAAGCACCTTACCAAGTGCCAACCATGCATCCTTGCTCGTCCCTCCACCCAACACAGTTCTGCACAAGGTCGTCTAGCAGCCAGTCGTCCCAACGAGATTCTGGCCGTGGACTTTATTTCACTTGAAATGGCTTCTGATGGTACCGAGCATGTCTTGGTAATGACAGACATCTTTACCAAGTTCGCACAAGCCATCCCTACACGCAACGAGACAGCTTTAACCGCCGCCAAGAAGTATCATCAGCGAGTGGTTCAACAAGTATGGGCCACCGGAACAACTCCACAGCGACCGAGGAGGCAGCTTTGAGGCAGAGATTATCCAGGTTCTGTGCAGCGAGTACAACATCAAGAAGAAACGCACTACCCCTTATGATCCCCAGGGAAACGGGCAGTGCGAGAGACTCAACCGCACCTTGATCAGCCTTCTACGCAGCCTTAGCAAGGACCAACAACGACATTGGCCGAAACATCTGCCAGAATTGGTCCTTGCTTACAACTGTACGCCCCACTCCATCACCAAATTTTCCCCGTACCGGCTTATGTTTGGCCGAGAGCCACACCTGAACATTCATTGGCTGCTAGGGACTCCTGCTCTGATGGTTAAGGGCCCCATCGAGTGGGAAAAACATCTCCGATAGACCGTCTGTCCAACCAATCATCGAGCACGGGAGAATATGGACCGAGCTGCTGCCAAACGAAACAAGCCTGTAGACCAAGCCGCCAAACCTCGTGGTCTTCAGCCTGGCGAATTGGTGCTTATCAAATACCACGGGTCGGGCCGCACCAACATCCAACACCCCTACCGACCAGGCGTGTATGTGATGACGCGTCAGCCATACCCGAACACCGACGTCTACTGCATCCGACCGCGTGATGGTGGTCGGGAGAGCACCCGAAACCTCGACCAACTGAAACGTGTGCATCCGGACTACGGACAGGCAGAGCCAACCATTACATGTGACAACCCTCCTGTACCACCTAAGGGTCTTGCATCAGGTTCCAAGCCCACCAGGGTTGTGGAGAAAACAGGACCGACCTTGGCTGTGCGCCACTCCGAGCGGCTGGCGCAGAAGACGAAACCTTCACACTAACTAACTTTGTGTCCTTATAAACATTTTCTGTCGTTCGGACAGCTACTACTTGCTGAACTACTTCGTCTGCAGTCCGTTTCAGTGACCAGTGATTGAAACAGTGACCCAGGGTGACTTGAACAGTGGTATATCATAATTATTATGTTAGTTTTGTGCTCTGTTTTAGTGAAGAGACATTGATTTTTATTTTAATTTTATTTATTTTTGTTTTGTTCTGTGCCATGTTTTAGTACAGTAAAGTTTTCACGGAGAACTGTTTCAGTATCATAATATTTATTGAAGAAATGGAAGGACTGTTAGTTTTAAATGGACTGTCGTACTGAGGACGTGTGTTTCGCTTATTTTCACTATTTACAGTGCCTTGGCTTAGTGACTGACTTTCATTTTTCTACTTAGCTCTCTTTGTTCAGGTTATGAATTCCGCGGATAGTCCTAAGGCTGTAACCTGCAACAAGCGTTTTGCTATGCAAGCTGAGTTTGAAGAAATGGCTTGGGGTATCTAGTCTGCAACAGTAAATGTGCGGACAAGGACGATGGTCTAGATTAACTACATTAGTGACGGAAACTTTGTTTTTGTTTATTGCATGCACGCTGTATTGATGTGAAAATGTTTTATGTTGATTTGTTTAACCTGCTGTAGTGTAGAGCTGTTGGGGATGTAGCGGACCGTCATAAGCCTCTGTCCCCAGTAGTTATTTTTAGTCCACGTGTGAGGTTCCCAGTTCAGCCGCTAGCGGTGACGGCACCACTTGCGTGGTGCGGCGAGTCTTCTGTTTTAGTAACTTGTGGTTTCTGTTTATTTTTGAAGCTTCATAGCTTCCGTTTTATTAAACGTAGAAAGCTTTTTCGATAGTCATTAGATTCGGCACAGTTCCTGCTTTTAGAATATTTATTTGGTTTTGTACGATCTGTAACCAGTCTTAGTTACATTAATGTTTTTCATGCTTTTTGCTTTTCACTTCCCTTGTGTGGCAGTCATTATAAAATTATATTAAATTGAGCTTAGTGTTAAGCGTTTCCTAATTTAGTTTATTGAAAGGCCCTTTAAATTATCTTTCGGAAATGCTAAGATTTATTAGTATTGAATGTATAGTTCGCTAGTTATTTAAGTTTATTCAGTTACCAACTAGTACAGTTTTTGCTAGTTTCTTTGTCTGGCCGAGCCGTTTCGCCTGCGCAAGGGAGTTGCTCTCTCGTAGGCCCGCGCTATGCCTATTTAATGCCGAGCTTCCGGCGCACTTAGCAGACTGACTATTTGCGTACCATTATCAGTGCGTGTAGCTTGTAGCGTGCCGGCTTCACGTCGAGTATTTCACTGTGTTTCTGGAAACTGGACTGCGGGTCGAGTGCCCTGTGTTGCTTTTGATATGAGTGTGTATAAAATGGTGTCAAACATCACACACCACGCAACACGTTCTTTTAGCCTGTTTGTTCTGGCTTGGCCGTATACACAAGGTTTTATGACACAGGTCTAGATTTTGTTACGTCAATTCATTCCCTTAGTGTATTTCGAGCACATTTTGGCTTGCAATAAGCTAGGTACTGCTCTCGTCAGCGGACCAACCTAACCACACTGATGATTGACACCGAACTTTTCTTTTTGTTGTGACTGTTCTGTGGATTTTTATTTTTTGTTTGGTGTCACTTTTTTGTTTTTCGGTTCATTGCGTTGTTGGGGGGGGGGGGGGGGGGTGCAGGTCGCACTCTTGTCCGTTGTTTTTGTTTTGCGGCATGTTCACCGTGTTGGGTTATCAGTTAATTTGTTTCATTGCGTGTTGGCTTGTTTGCAATGGTGCAGCGTTCACTGTGACGCTGGGCATTAGACTGGTTCTCGCGCGTGGCAGTTTTTTTCCGCTTATAACTGGCCGCGCGGTCCCCTGTGACTGTGAGTCATCAGTGACCATTGTTGCTGGTGTTTGTTAATTGCGTCTTGACAGACTCTTTTGGCTTTTTCCGATGTTACGGATTCTGGCCTGGGATTTTTGTTTTCCCTAGTGTTTTCGGAGTACGAGCTGTAGCGCGTCGTTCGTTATTTCTTTTCCGTGTTGTTTCTTAGGTCGGCTTGTTTGCCTTCGCGCGTTAGTTGTGCGCTAAAATGCTTCTCGTGCGCAGCGGGTTGCCACTTTATACCCGTTGCTGGGCCCAGTCTGTGTCACTGGCGCGATTTGGTTGGTTGCCGCCACTTTTCCGCGCCCCGTGCGGCCGGGGCCGTGGGCATCGCGTGACCAGGGCCGGCTCCGCACACCCCGGGCCCTGCACACGCATCTCTGCAGAGACAATAAACATCAATGCACATGTGGCCCTGCAGAGACAAGAAACATGGATGAACTCTTTGCTCATGCATCCCTGCAGAAAAAAAAAGAGAAAAGCACACATGCACAAGGGTCAAAAGGCCTAGATGCACAAGGGTACCTGCGGAAAGAGGCATAGATGTTAACGTGTCCCTGCAGAAGAAGAAGAGAAACACATGCACAAAATGCATATATACACCAGGGTCCCTGCGGAAGAAGGCATAGATGTTCAAATGTTCCTGCAGAAAAAAAAGAAAAATAGACACGCCCATGCACAAGGGGCATAGACGCACATGTTGGTCATCTGGTATCGTTATCCTCTGCTGTTTCCGTATGTTTCTAGGCCATCTGTTTGCTAGACCCCGAAGGTCCTGTAGTTCCGTCCCGGCTTCAGACGTTTGCCTGTTCCATTAGGCTGTTGTCCATTCATCCGGTTGGGTAGTCACGTTTTCTTGTGACTACGGTTTTTCGGCTTAGTTTCAGTAGTTTCACACGCTTGACTGACGTGTGCTGTCAGTGGCATTTTAGTCGTTTTTTGTTTGGTGTGTATGAATCATTGCTTATGCATGGTTCATTTCGGGCCCGGGTATTCGCATTTGTTCTATGCGTTACTAATTTGGATTCCCAGATTTGAAGTTGTTGCGGCTTTTGTGCGTTGTTATTGGTGGGGAGGTAAACGTTGAATTACAGTCCGTTCGTGACTGTGTAGTTTTCTTCCTTGTATTTGTCACCCGTGCGGTAGGTTCTGTCCATTTCGCTTTCGATTCATTGCGTTATTTCATTAAGGTTCTTTTCATGAGTCTCCTGTTCCGAGTGTGTTTCTAGGCCAGTTTTGGCGAGTTATTCCGTCCAGGCCTCAATGGTTTGCCTGTCAGTTTTGGGTCTTGAAACTGGGCGTAGTTTGTATGGTGAGCGTGAGTTAGTCTCATATCACGCCTGGGTTCAGGTCCACGCGCTCTCAGTTTCTTGGCGTGTGCCGGCGTTATCGTGGGCCCCTCGCCGTTATGCGCGTTTGTTTCGGGCGGTGTAATCAACGGTTCTCCGGGTTGTTAGTTCGAGGTCTGTTATGTTCGCCTTCACTCGTTACCGGTGTCCCGTGTTCCAGAATATTGCGTTTACAGTCTGTTCATTGCTTGCCGCGTGCTTCGGCTACCCTTTTCTTGGCGTTGCGTGTCCAGTCATTTGGAGTTTTAGCGCGGTGGCTGTGGGTTAGCAAGGTTCGGCGCGCTAACTTCACGGGTAATTTACCTGCGGCTGCCGTGTGCTGTCAGTGGCATTTTCGTCGGTCGCGCGTCGTTGTTTCTTGGTGTGTATGAATCATTGCTTATGCGTGGTTCGGCATTTCGGGCCCGCGTCTCCGCATTTGTTGTATGCTTTAGGTAATTTGGATTTCCAAATTTTGTTGCGACTTTTGTGCGTTGTTATTGGTGGGGAGGTAAACGTTGTATTACAGTCCGTTCGTGACTTTAGTTTCCTTCCTTGTTTTTGTCACCCGCGCGGTAGGTTCTGTCCATTTCGCTTTCGATTCATTGCGTTATTTCATTAAGGTTTTTTTCATGAGTCTCCTGTTCAGAGTGTGTTTCTAGGCCAGTTTTTGGCGAGTTATTCCGTCCAGGCTTCAATGGTTTGCCTGTCAGTTTTGGGTCTTGAAACTGGGCGTCGTTTGTCTGGTGAGCATAAGTTAATCTCATCTCACGCCTTGGTTCAGGTCCACGCGCTCTCAGTTTCTTGGCCTGTGCCGTTATCGTGGGCCCCGCGCCGTTTTACGCGTTTGTTTCGGGCGGTGTAATCAACGGTTCTCAGGTTTGAGTTTTGATCGGATGATCGTTGTCGGTTTTTTTTTTGTTTTGTTTTGTTTTTGTTTTTTTCTTTTTTCCCTCCCGTTCAGAGGTGAAGTCAAGGCTTGTTTTGCCCTTTGTTGGTTTCTTGTGTCCCTGCAGAGACAACCGGCACATATGCATAAGGGGCCCTGAAGACAAGAGGCATACATACATCAGTAAGGGTCGCTGCATAAGAGTCCACGCGTCCCTGTAGAACAAACAGAAATCAAGACAAACACATGCAAGATACGAGGCCCCGATGCACATGGGTCCCTGCGGAAACGGCACAGATGTTCAAATGTCCCTGCAGAAGAGAGGAAGAAAAAGGACACACATGCACAAAATGGTCCCTGCGGAAAGAGGCATAGATGTTGCAGTGTCCCTGCAGAAAATAGGAGAAAACGAAAAAAGACACACACATGCACAAAGGGTCCACGCAGAAACAGGAGGCATTACATGTTGGCAATCTGGTATCGTTAATTTTTGCTGTTTCCTTGGCCTCAATGTTCCACGCTTTCGCGTTGCCCGTCTGGCGTGCATGAGTCACGCCACGCCGCCTTCGGTTCAGGTCTCCGCGCGCACAGTAGTTTCAATTCTGGCACATGCCGTCATTGTTGTACGGCGCTTTGTTTAGGCTGTGTTATTTTCTGCTTTTTGGTTTCACGAGTCCTTTTCGTTGTTTCTAGGCATTATGTTTGCCGGGTTTTTTTTTAATCCAAAAACCACTTCCCGTTCAGAAGTGAAGTCCAGGCTTGTTTTGCCCTGTTTTTCGTATTGTTTCTTTGGACGGCTTGTTTGCCGTTGTTTTAGCGCTGTGGATGGACGCTGAGATGGCCTGTGGGCGGCTGCGGTTATGTCAGCCCCGTTGTGTAATCGCTCGTCGGTCGGTGTTCATGAGTCACGCCACGCCAGAACAAACAGCTAAAAGAACGTGTTGTTCGTGTGCGATGTTTGGCACCATTTTATACACAAACGATAGCACTTTATTGCCATATGTAGTAATACATTAGGAAATCGTTGCGGTGCTGCGCAACATAATAAGAAGAACATTAAACACATTAAAATATAATTAAGCTACTCGCGTGCACACACACACTCACACACACACACACACACACACACACACACACACACACACACACACACACACACACACACACACACCGTATGCCCTAGTAACTATTGTGGTCAAAGAATAAAGGCATTGTTGGTTATGAAATAAAAGAACCAGAACCATGGACAGGAATTAGCTCCCTTTGTCAAACACACCTCACACCACCTGCACATCATCACTCCCCTCGGCTCCTTCACATATGCACAAATTGGCATTTTACACGCATTTACCAACCTCTTGTGACCCGTGACCTATCGGAGGGATTATCCAAATTTGTATGCATAGATAGGTCTTATCTTTGTACCAAGTTTGAGTTTGCAGTTGTGAATAGTATTTGAGAAATAACAATTTTGACAAAATATGGCTATTTTTCAAATATTCCCTGATCTTTTGTTAACCTTGGCCTTTGTGAGAGGTCACTCATATTGGTATGTTTTAGAAAGGTCGTGCCATAAAGTATTTTTGGACAAAGTCTGAAGACTGGCTTGATCAGTCTCAGAGAAAATGCCAATGTTAAAGTTTACCACACACGACAGATGAATGACCACTGGCCCAGAACATAGACTCCTCACTTTTGCTTCACAATTGAGCAAAAAAAAGGCAAAGTCCTTAAGGCTGAAGTGCATAACTGATCCACCGAATTATATATTATCTGACCTTTGTGGCCTTGAACAGAAATGACAATGCACATGTTTAAGTGTCGTAAAAGAAGTAAAAAGCCGGCCTTTGTACATAGGTAACTCACGTTTTGCCAAAATTAACACATTTTTTGCACATCTGTCAACGTCTCATGACCCTCATGTTTTACAAGCATCAACCAGTCAGACAATTCAACCAGAAATAAATAATAATAAGAGGGGCAAAGCTCTTAAAATAAAACTAATAATACATAGTTCTTGTATAGCGCTGTTCTCCAGGAAAACACTGGACTCACTGCGCATGCACAACAGCACACCCTTTCTCTCTCAGACACACACGCACAATTATACACTACTTTAAACCACCCCATCCCTTCCCCACACCTTACATTCACTTCCTCTGAGATCAGAATAGGTGGCAGTCAGTCAACAGTTAGCTATATATGAGCTAAGTGTTAAATGCCCGACAAAAAAGAAAAGTCTTTAAGTGAGCCTTGAACTGTGACAATGTGGGCAGATTCCGCATTTCCGTTGGCAGCGAGTTCCACACACTTGGGGCGAAAAAGGTGAAAGAACGCTCCCCGACAGTTTTCATGTTAAGCTTCGGGATTTTTAACAGCTTTTCACTGGAGGAACGGAGGGTGCGTGATGGCTGATAGGCAGACAGCTTGGCAGAGAGGTACGGCGGGAGAGATCCGTCAAAATGCCGATAGGCGAAAATTGCAATTTTGTACTGGCTGACGTGTATCGACCGATCCACACATGTCTGACAAAAAACATTTCTTCTCAAAATATGGCTATTATTTTACCTATTTCCTAAGCTCTTGTGACCCTTGACCTTTCCAAGAGGTCATCCAAATTAGTATGCATAGATAGATTTTACCATCAGATATATCTGTAACAAGTTTGGGTTTGAAGTTGTGAATAGTATTTGAGGAAAAAAACAAACATTTTTGTACAAATATGGTCATTTTGGACATATTTCTTGAGCTCTTGTGACCCTTGACCTTTCAAAGGGATCAACCAAATTAGTGTGAGTATAAAGGTCTTACGATCAGGTATCTTTGTACCAAGTTTGGGTTTGAGGCTGCGAATAGTATTTGAGAAAAAATTAATTATGTCCCCAAATAGCTATTTTTCATATATTTCCTGATCCCCTGTGACCTTGACCTTTGTGAGTTGTCACAGAAATTGGTACGTTTAGAAAGGTCTATCCTTGGGCCAAGTTTGAAGACTGTAACCTGAATAGTCTCCGAGAAAATACCAAGGTTAAAGTTTACCGCGGACAGATGACCACTGGCCCAGAACATACTCACTTTTGCTTCGCACGTGCACCAAAAATATGTATCTTTTGACGCAAACAACATATCAAAACTCCAGACAAACGTACTAACTGCGCTTCTTTTGAGAGAAAGACTCTGCCTAAATTGCAATATCACAATTTTTTGTCCAGGCTGATTAATCCACTGTTAGCGTCTGAAGATGCTGTTGTTCACCAACCTCTGATTTCCAGAAATCGTCTATTAGCAAAACAAGAATGGCAAACCTTTGTGACCTTGACCTTTGCAAAAGGTTAATGAAATAAGCAAGTGTTTAATGCTGTAACAGCAATACAGGGTTGGCTTTTGTACCTGTAAAGTATCATTGGGCCAAGTTTGAAGACTGTAGCTTAAATATTCTTCGAGAAAATGCCAACGTTCAAGTTTACCACGGACGACGGACGGACGACCACTGGCCAAGAACATAGACTCACGTTTGCTTTGCACGTGAGGCAAACAAAGAACTTATCCCTACACCTTTCAAGTCTGCGATGGGCTGTAAGGCGCCTGGGACAGATTTTAGTCATGCTGTTCATCCTGCTATGGACACTTTTAAATCCTGATAGAAAGCCTGAATGTCTTACCATCAGGTATCTTTGTACCAATTTGGGGACTAAATGTGTGAATAGTATTTGAGAAAGACGTTGTCAAAATATGGCTTTTCTTTACCTAGTTCCTGCTTCCCCGTGACCTTGACCTTAAAGACAGGGCACTGAAATTGGTATGTTTAGAAAAGTATTACCCAAAAGTATCCTTGGGCTACGTTTGAATGCTGGCTTGAATTGTCTCCGAGCAAATGTTAGAAAGTTTAAGACGACGGACAGACAACCACTGGCCAAAAACACAGACTCACTTGTGCAATCGCGAGCCCCCCCCCCCCCCCCCCCCCTCCCCCATCCCAATAGGTCTTTTCATCACCAACTTTTGTGCCAAATTGTACTACTCAGTTTCCAGAAATAATTATATTGTACCTAGTTAGGCATCTCTTTTCAATAAACGCCGACCTGTTGCAGCTTTTGACCTTTTCATATTAATAATATTGGATTGTACATTGCTTAAAGTTATTCTCCCCAGGATCAAGCATCTCAACACAGTCAGAAAACTGTCTGCAACAGATACTGCTGACACTATTATGTATGGGTCCTTTGTGTACTAACTTAAAGCTTTATGATGTAAATACAATGCCAAATGTCGAAATTCATCGTTTGGTGGGTGTGTTGTTTTTGTACCCGAGAGCGTAAATTATCGTCTGCATCGACCTCATTTTGAATTTGTGTATATTTACTAGCCTACATCACAAGGCAGAACCCGGTCAATACTGCAGACGAGGTAATCTGTGTGGGTACACACGTGTCAGTGTAAACATGTACTGATGTTCTCCGGCATCCCTTTGACATAATTTTCCACGAGAATGTAAAATAAACCTTCCATACTCCCTATGCTGTCAAAACCAATCCGGGTTCCGCTTGACCTGCTACCCTGAGCAACGATCGTGTTGGGGGCGCGGCTTGTTCGACTCGGTCTCCGCGCCAAGCCACTGAGCCAGCATCACAAAACAGAACAGCGGTATTTATACCCACTTTCTGCACTGCAATTTCACATCTCACTCATCGAAGTTTACGTAACTGAAAGCATCTCTGGAAACGACAAGTGTACCATCGCAGCAGAAACACTACCTCTGTGAATCGAGTGAATGAGAGCGGCCCGCACAGACAAAAACGTGTCACGACCAGCGATGTCAGTGCAGTAATTTTGACACACACCGTAGTTTTCATATCCTTGCAGCATAAAATCGGATGAACTAGCTCGTAACTTTATGATAAAACAGGTTTAAAATCTTGCAAATCAGTAAGAGATAAATTCTACTGAAGATCATAAATTCTGAAAATCACTAGCGCTCACGGAACTATAGGAAGATCGACAAAGACCCTAGCCGGATTACTTACTGATTCACATAGCAAGAAAGCGACAAATTCCGGATGGGCGGTCAAGCCAAGCTCTATATTCCCTTGTCCGATGTCAATTCTACTTAGGGGTATATTGTCTCCCTTTCTCTTTCTTCTCTTCAATTCCGAATCTGTCATTGTCGGCCGGCGCGAGACAACTGATACTTTATTTCTTTTTTTTTTTTTTTTTGCTGGTTCATCCGCCATCTTGTCTCTGATTGGTTATAATTATGCAGATGACTTACGGTCGTATAGAATAGTTATGACGTCAGCTGCCATCGCCTATCAGAACCAATCTTTTGACTGGGTCCAGTCACAAGATTCCTGTGGCCTCTTTTCGCTTTGAACGGACGAAAGAAAGCATTTGATGGGACAATAGGGTGGTCATTGTCTAAGTGGTTGTGCATACTGAATTCCAGTAAAAGCTTTTTGCGAACTGAAGCATTAAAAAGGTCAGGACTGCCCCTTTAACGTCCCGACGTTCTCAGGACGTGCCTGCAATGCTTGTGAAAAAAAAAAAAACTAAACTGTAACGATTGTGGTTGTGTTGTTCTGTGAGAGCGTGCATGTGTTGATCGTAGGTAGCGATCCGATGTTTTATTTGAGCTATCATGATTAAGAATCACGTACCTTTTCAGTAAGTTTCACTATCCTTCACGCGTAGTGCGGAATTAATTATATTTTGACACACGGAGTTGAATCCCGAAGAGTTTAGAAACTGCGCGAGTAATCACCATTGTTTTCTGCGCGCGTGAATTGAGCGGTCACTATGCATTAGGCGGAATCTTGAAACTTCCGGATGATTCGGGGAGGTCGTGACCTGTCTAGTGTGCTCATGCGTGAAGTCATGACGCACGGGGATTTCCCAACATAGGGGCTGGAAATAGCAGCTAGATTTTTGTAGATTATTCTGGTGTAATGTTTCCTTTTTAATATTTATGAGTTTTAGTTACGTATTTTGTTCTGATTGGTTGTGTTGTACGAATTTGCTCGATTGTTCTGGAAAACATACCACTATAAAAAGATCGTATTAGGAAGCGCGTGTGGTACATTGTCTTGCTTTGTCAGTTGTAGAGACACGCAGTTTATCGTAGGTACGTGGCCAGTATAGGGTGTGCATTGTGAGAGACGCTGTATGAGAAACTTTGTGTCGCAGTGTGGACATCAGAAGAAGAGACCTTGTATCAGTTTTTGGTGCAATTGAAATTGCATGGTGTGGAGATCGCATCGCTGAATTAAAATATTGTTGGAACTGTTACTCCAGTATTGTCTACATCCTTAAGCCACGTGTGACGGGTTGCAGCTGAATGAGGTTTATTTAAAAGAACCTTACGTGTGTACGTCTGGTGTGGTTATATTACTACGACTACGATTCAACCACGTAACATAAACAGAATATTGAATGTATGTCGCCAGCCGGTCCAATACATTAAATAAACCTACGACATGGGGCCTAATAAAGCTAATAACATTTAGCAACACATATCCAATATCAAGAGCGACAGGCAGTGCAGACAGTAGGGAGAGTTTTAAAAGGGAAAATACAGGTGAATGGACGAAGGGTAGACAGAAACACATGACCCAGAATAGAGAGGAAAACCCACACTGTGGGGCTGACCAGGGTGACCCTGGGAACTAAAAAGTAGTTAACCCCACCCAAGCCCCCCAGGGCTGACTCGAGTTGGGGTATCAAATTAATAAGCATAGTAGGTGCTAGTCACTTTCCTACGGGGTTGGGGGGGGGGGGGGGCTAACTTTTTGTTTAGGACTTTCATTACAAGACAAGAGTCCTCCCCAACAGTAGACTGTCTTCCAGTGGCCAACAGTTCTAACAGGGGGAGGGTGGGGGGGGGGGAGTAGTAACACCCCTAAACGGACATTTGGTCCCCACCCCCACCCCCACCGATAGGCAGATCAAACCATCAGGTATTTTGGGTATGAGGTTGACAATAGTTTTTTTCTGAATGTATCGACATACGGCCTTTTTGACAAAGTCGTTGAAACTTGTACATGTTTGTTTACACAGGTCCTGCCACAAAGTATTGTTGGGTCAATTATGAAGATTGTGGTTTGAGTAGTCTAGGAATAAATGTCAACATTACAGTTTACAAGACATAAAATGTGTGTGTGTGTGTGGGGGGGGGGGTGCGTCTGTAAGAATTCGCTCACCCCACAAAAGGCCTTCCAGTGTCCGAAAAATCTAACGGGGGTGGTTGAGGTGGGGGGGTAGTAACACCCCAAAAAGAGCCCTCCCCTCCCCCCCCCCATCCGCCCCTGCATAGGAAGGAAGGTCTAACTGTCGGGTATTTTGGATGTGAGGTTGACACTGTTTTTCACAATGTATCAAAATACAGCCTTTTGATCAAGTCGCTGAAACGGGTACATGTTTATTTATACAGGTCCTACCACAAAGTATTGTTGGGTCAATTATAAAGATTGTGGCTTTAGTAGTCTCGGAAAAATGTCAACATTACAGTTTACAATAGGCAAAGACAGCCGTTGGCCCAGCAAATAGACTCTCTTTTGCTATCACATGAGTCAACAACATTGGCCATCTGCATGGTTATAATATAACTGACACAGTTAAATAATATAAACACACAGTTTAAAATAGTAGTAAAATACCTTGGCTCCACACTGATTTTAGGCTGAGTATCACGCCCCCTAGTCACAAGTGATAGCAGCTCCAGGGACCTGGCTATATAATCATCAACATCACCAATGCTCTGAAAGCAAACATACGCTGCTATGTATTGTTTTAAAACTGATAATAATAAGCCTATAATGAAGCATTAGCACACAATAAAACGTGAAAGGCCTCTAATATATTTGGTTTTAACAATGGATCACACGATCTTTGCAACTGTGGTTCCCCTATCTATTGCACTTTGCATCTATTGTTTACAAGGCTCTGTAAAAATTGATATTGGCAGCCTTATCCTCTCTCCTCCATTCATCACCCACCATCACCACCCTCCTCCCTCTTGCCAGTCAGTGTGTGCAAGCAGGGCTGGATCTGGGACAAAACAATTATTTTAAATGCCATAACAAAATTGCTTTTGGGGGAGTTTTGGACCCCCTTCCCCCCCCCCCTCCCCGCGCCCCCAATTAAGGGAAAAAATAATTTAAATGCTATCACAAATTCCCCTTTGGGGGAATTTAAACCACCACCACCAACCCCCCCCCCTCCCATCCACCAAGTCATTGTTTGATATTTTGGTGCGTGGTGAGAGTCTTGACACACACACGCCTACACCCCCCCCCCCCACCCTCCCCAACCACTCCCACCCCAAGTTGTTTGATTTTTGGGTCACTGGAATCAAGTTCTAAAATGGAAGAGGACTTTTGTGTCAGATTGAAGGTCCCAAACAAAAAGTTGACCCCTCCCCCTCCCATGACAAATGTCCAACAGCAGTGCACATCAATACTCCAGGAAGACTATTTACACTAATTACAGGCTCACCGTTTTTATTACTGTAGTGTTAGCAAACCCACAAACACTGGCTGCATAAAAAATACCAACATGTATCATGCACAGTCACTGGCCGCATAAAACTACCCAGTTAGAAATTGTCCAAGGAACAAACTAACCGACTGCATTGTGGTGTGAGGGGTATCTACCAACTCTGGTTTGTTGACTTGTGACTGCACATCTTTCAATGGATTTGTGAATAGGAGAATAAATCCGAGGTAGCTTAACTGATATCTATGCTGTAATGTCAGATGCTGTATTGCTGATACTTTTATGACTGCAATGAAAATTCCGACCCATCAGACCCTGGCAGAAATGTTCTTTTAAAAAAGGGTGGGCTGGGGGGGGGGAGAACCCCTAGGACCACCCCCACCCTGGATGCACTCCCGCATTGATGATTAAAAGGCAATGTGTTGCAGGCCCTTGGGTCAAGAACTATTGGCTAAATCAGTAAATGAAGCTCCAGCCATCCAGTGAAAAAAATGTAAAGCAGTATGTGACCTCTGCATTATCACCAGTTACACTGTCTGTTCTGAGTTTCAGTACAAATGTGGTAACAATCTCACACTTGTACTAAAACATACTGTAGTGCTCCCACCTCCTGCATAATAACCACAGGCTCTACGCATACTTTAATACTTAAAGTACATTGAAAACTACATTTTAAATTTTAACTGAATGACCGTGTATCGTTAAACAATTTCGCAATAAGCAAGTAATAATTTAAAATAAAAACTACCCAACCGCAGCAAACATCAGAAATGATGGGCAATTATTAGTAGGTTCTGATTTTTTAAACTTTTACACCAACCGAGTGCATTGCGGTGTGGTGGGATATCCAATGGATACCCAAATCGCAGTATGTATGATCATTGTGATCCCTGGAGAGCACGTGTACTTGGTTCTGAAATTAAACACAGATTCATCGTTCATGGTGATGACCTCACCTGCAATGCAGTCAGTTTCAAATTATTATACATTAATAAATCTGGTAGCTGGCAAAGAATATGCTGCGCTCCTCATAATTTTATCACTGAAATGAAATTGACAGTATTTTTAAAACTGCAACTATTGAAACCTGCCAAACTGGTTAGAACTAGATAATGTATTTAGAATAAGTATACGTCGATTTTGCAACCCATTCAAGGAATCCGCACTCAAGTACTCACAAAAACTCTTATGATCAAGCTTTATCAGGACTGCATGAGACACAATACAGATAGTAACCCTCTCCATTATATTACATGTTTTATTTATTTATTTATTATTGATTCATTTATGTATTAACTTACATATTTATTTATTATTTATTCTTTTAATTATGGATGGAAGGAATTCCTTGATGCACATGATCACTAGTGTTATGGTAGTGGCCACAAAGGAGAGGAAATTTGTTTCAATATACATACATCTGTGCATGTTCATAATCTTTCCTTTACTTAGCATGCATATTCATAGGTCCCAGGTATCTCCGACCTATTTTATTTATTAATTTATTATTTTATATATTTTTATTTGTTTGTTTGTTTGTTTGTTTTTTTTGTGATGTATGTTTGCACATACACATCAGCATACAAGATGAGAACATACGTGTACACATATATGGTAATATATGATGAGAACATACATGTACACATATATGGTAATAGAAGCATACCACCCTCTCCACACCCCACATACAAAACCACAAAACAACCATTAAAAGACATGCACGTCTGTGCATGTTCATAATATATCCTTTATTTGGTATTCATATGTCCTAGTAATTTAAATTTATTATTTATTTTTATTTGTTTATAACGTATGTTTTGTACATATACTGATGTTCTCATACACATACATGGTAATACTGCCCACTCCACAACCACAGAATACCCACCAAAAGACTCGTACATCTGTGCATGGTCATAATCTATCCTTTACTTAGCATTCATATCCCAGGTATCTTGACTTAATTTATCTTATTTATTTAACCGCCATGAGATGGCATTAGTCGCCAGCTCTGCATTAAACCCAACTAACTATTTATTTAAATTATTTATTTATTTACTTGTGTTTGTAATGCAGGTTTTGTAGATACACATCAGCATACAAGAAGAAAATATACACATATATAGATGGTAATAGGTGCAAAACCGCCTGCTCCCAACCCCTACCTAAATGCACACACAAAACCGTGGAACACCAAAAGACATGCACATCTGTGTATGTTCACAATTTTAATCTATCCTTCACCTAGCATGCATATGTCCCAGGTACCTTAGACTTACTTTATCTTATTTATTTAAATTATTTATTTATTTTGTTTGTAATGTAGGTTTTGTACATACACATCAGCATACAGCATAGGAACATACACCATGGTGCCCTTGTGCATGTGGCCACCAGTACTATTCTGTCAGATCTGTCACACCCAGCCAATCATTTCTTCGAGCTCCTGCCCTCTGGCCGGCGGTTCCGTGCTTTTAAAGCCAGAACCTCTCGATTCAGATGCAGTTTATGTCCAGAAGCTGTCCTCAGTACATCACTATCCATGGAACAACGTGATTCCATGATTTGTGACATATGACTGATTTTTTTAAATATTGTGTTTATCTATCTTTTAGTGCTGTATGCAGGATGATCGCCAACTGAGTGTATGACATGATGAATGCCC
This sequence comes from Semisulcospira habei, assembly GCA_036245525.1. NCBI lineage: Eukaryota > Metazoa > Mollusca > Gastropoda > Semisulcospiridae > Semisulcospira > Semisulcospira habei. The sequence goes on from BTPG01000003.1 coordinate 90,461,847, forward strand.
TACAAGTGAGGATGTATTTCACTGTCGCCATGCAACACTAAAATCCATGTAACGTTTTACTTAGTGAATAAATGTCTTATGTCTTATACACGTACGTGATAATAGGTGCCATACCGCTCGCTCCCAACCCCACTCCAGTTACACACACAAAACCGCAGAAGACCCACCAAAAGACATGCACATCTGTGTATGTTCACAATTTTAATCTATCCTTCACCTAGCATGCATATGTCCCAGGTATCTTTGACTTACTTTATCTTATTTATTTAACTGCCATGAGATGGCCATAGTCGCCCGCGCGGCGTTAAACCCAAATAACTATATATTTAAATTATTAGTTTATGTTTCTTTGTAATGTAGGTTTTGTACATACACATACACTGTAATAGGTGCCGTACCGCCCCACTTTCAACCCCACCCCACACACACACACAAAACCGCAGAACACCCACAAAAGATATGCACAATTGTATATTGATGGGCATTAGTGGACTGTAAAACATATATATAGAGAGATTTGAGGTTAAGAAAGTGGCTTGTTACTGACTGCCTGTATTTTAGCTGCCCACGTACAAATCTCATGTGTACTGTTAATCACACTGCACTTGCAGCCATCAGTTCTTTGAAAAGTACTGTTGGCCTCCTGCACAGGGGCACAAAAACTTAGAGATAAGGCCACACCTGATAACAATAACAGTACTAATATGCATACTCAGCCACTAGTTCTGTAAACAGCACCTTTGTAAACAGTACCAGTGGCCAAATGCACACATACATCATGGATGATGCCACCACTGATCACTTCAAACAATAGGCTCCCCAGCTCACATTGATAAGTGATACCGTGAACTAGCCTGCACATGCAGCCATCAGTTCTGTAAATAGTACTGGTGGCCACATACACAGGGGCACCAAACTTAAAGGTGGGGCCAAAACTACCACCTCAAACAAAACGCTACCTGCACACACATATCAATGATACAGTCAACCTCCATGTGCGTTAGGCGGGACAGGCTTGAAGTATGGGACTGTAAATCTTACAGCGAAATGTCAAAACCAGTATGAAGTAAACAGCAGCAAGTACATGTATTTTGTAAACCACTCAAATAAAACATGAGAACTCATCGAGCCCAATGGTGTTATGAGTGGGTGATGGAAACACTGAAAGAAATAGTACGTGTACATTATAATGTATGTGCCTCCTCCCCCCCCCCCACCCCCTCCCCTTAACTATAGCTGTTCATCATAAAACATATATCTCATTCATTTGATCACTTGACTGACTGATTTATTAAATCATTGTCACGACACGGGTTTTTTTCGTCTAATTTTGTAGGGGAGTAAGTTTAGAGGGGTGACAGAATTTAGTTAGTTACCGGACAGCGTTAGCATAGGTGTCCAGTATTTGGCCTGTACACGAGTATTTGCTGCCGTGCGAGAGTTTGCAGGTCGGCGTAACACACGTGATCGCTCAGTCTAAACGCTATCGGGTGGTGCTTGTTTCAGGTGACCTTTCACCGCTCGATTTACTGAGCGCATTTTTTTGCAATACGTACGATAACGGAATTGTTAGTCAGTCGCTTTTCCAACTGCGAATGAGTCAGTCGCTTTTTCAGCAGTCTCCTAGGATGGTCTTACAGGCGTGGTTCGCCATTTGCTGAAGGCCACAAGCAGCTGTGTCGGTCTTGTGTATCGGCCCTGCGATACGGTTTCTGGTCGTCCCAGAGCCGGTGTCCGAGGAAGGAGAGAAAAGAAGAGCTGTGTCGAATTTACCCCTGGCTTGTCTTGTCTTGTTTGTCTTCGTCCTATCCGAGGCGTCTTCACGGATGACAGTAAGTACACGCAACAATTCTTTAGTGGCCATTTGCTCGGGGGGGGGGGGGGGTGTCTGTGTTTGCTTGTTCCGTTATTATTTTGGTTAGTGTGTATTTGGGGGGTAAGTGTAAGTATAGAATGTAGAGGCGAATGCCATCTGTTGTATTTTGTAGTTTCTAGAGTATCTAGCGGCGGATTAGTTATTGGGATCTAGCGGCGGATTAGTTATTGGGATTTAACGCCGAGCAGGCGTCTAAGGCCATCTCACTATTCAGCGTCGGAGTGTAAATTTGGAAGTGGGTTATGTGGTGAGGTGTAAATATGTATTCTGTTGAGGTTGAATTTATTGTTGCGGGAGAGAAGTGAAGGTAATATAAAAGACGGCAATTAAAGTTGCGGGAAGGGTGATGTGATTATCTTGTTTACTTTGTTAAATATTTATATGTGTATTTTTGCACCTGTGTTTTAGTGCATCCTTAAATCCAAAGAACTAGCCGGCTAGTCTGCCACCGTGCTGTGATACTGAGTGGGGGCTGACTGTGTCACTCCACCTTGTGGGCTACGACGCCGGACCTGGGTGCAGTTGCGAGTGTCGCGGCACGCCTCGTGTTTAGTCAGGTCTGGTCGTCCCATGTAGTTATTTCTAACCTGTTTAAGTGAAGTTTTGTATAATTATAACGTTGTAAAGAACGTTGATCTATTTCATATCCTCGTAGTGTCAATATTGTGAGAGGAGCTTTGTCACAGTGACATTTTGAGATATTGTATTATTTAAAGCAGCCTGTGTTACGGAAGGCCTTATCGCGGAAGCAAGAGCGCCGAGCTGAGTTGAGCTTAATGGTTGTGCATCCAGCGAGAAGGTCTAGTGACTTTTGACTTATTAAGCTTGCTTAATTTTCGGCTGTATTGTATTGAGGACGCTAGTTCCATTATATAGCCGACTTTGTGTTGGTCGAAACATCGTTAGTTAAAGTAGCCTTGCCCTGTGAATGTCTAGTTTGCGAGAGAGCTAATTTAATTCGAACTTGCTCGTGTTCCCGCTGGGGAGTTTCAGTAGCTTACGAACTGTATTCATTTTTTCTCGATCATGATTTGTGTGTTAGAAAGCATATTTTGTTGATCGTATGTTTGATATTGTGCTAATTGAGATACTGTATTACTTAAAGAGCCACGTGCTGTAAGGAACTCTCCGAGGAAGCAAAGGCGTTGGTTTAACTGGCGTCAGCGCTTGACGCTTGTGCTTCCGTCGGGGTTCAGTGGCTTGTGCCGTAAGCTTTTCAGTCTGTTTTCGGTTGTATTTTTGTTAAAGTTATTTGTTTATTATATATTAGTTTTCTTAACCTTTTGTGTTTTAGGAATATTTAGTTTATTGTATTTATTTTGTATTGTGTATTTTGGATATTCGGGGTGGGGAGTTTGGAGGTGTGTGAGTGTGAATGTGATGCGTGAGTGCGTGGTTAGGATTGAGTTTGATTATTGTTAGGGTTATATGTAATAAATGTTGTCGTCATTGTTCCTCTGGTGTTTGTGTTAGGTTTGTGTTAGTGTGGGTCGGGTGTGTCTCGAGTGGCAACATTCATAGCTCGCGCCCCGGAAGCGGGGCCGTGACAATCATTTTTTGTGTCACCTTTCTCTATTTTCTTTCTTGTTTTAATCCCAATATATATGTCAGTGCTAATGTCAGCTGGTAAGAATCATTGCAGCGAACTGCAAATGTCTATATGCAGACAAACTGCAAATTACACAGCAGCAAAATAAGTTCCTCTTTTGTGCAGTAAGCTACTGCTAGCAAGATAGGGTTTAATTTTAAACAAAGCAATGCATGAACTTCCAAGCGTGTTCACATTGTGCTGTGTATTTTTTTTCAGTATAAAGTGTACTGTACCATCAGTGATCACTGAGACTGCATAAGTGGCACTGGTAGTGATCGTACATCACAACATAGCTTGCCAGTGCAACTGATTAAAATAAATGTTACTGCAATAATAATTAATCAAGTTCCGAAACTTTGCTCAGCCATGACAGTTACAACCAAGTGGTGTTGCACTCTTTCTCTTTTACAGCATGCAGCATGTTGCATTTCGGACATAGGCTTCGAAGATAACGTTTGTGTTGTGGGTTGTGGTTTTTTTGTGTGTGTGTGTGTGTGTGTGTGTGTGTGCTGTGGTGTCGAAATGAAACGGGCAAAGCGATGGTAAAGTGAATGGAAATAAACGTGACGAACCTTTATCAAGACGTAAAAATGCACACAGCAACTTTACCCGTTTACATTTTTGAGAAACAAACTTATGTAGAACAAATCCAAAAGAACTCGTCGGCACACCGAAATTAACGGCAACAAATCCGCGTGTATGGTGGGTCTTGTTTTGATCACGTGATTTGGGATACCTTATTGTTGAGTAACGATATTTGAGATCAAGGCAAGCGTTTTCGTAATTGTTTCTTCTCTTAATATATTTAAGTGTGAAAAATATTACCTAAAAAAATAAATGAAATCCTTTTAAGTGATATAGAGTGCATACTACCACTGAATACAGGAACAGGCCTTTGTCGCTTGCGGGACGTAAAGCTATCTATACTCACCCGAATACAGGAACAATGAGACCCGTGTAAACTACTGATCCCCTGTGAACATGGCTGCGACAGTCCTGGTTTCGTCTGCAGCCGTACTGGAAATAAAATGTGCTACAGAAAAATGTATCCATCCTCCGGCGGTTTAAAACGAGTGCGCACTGATATTATTCATACTAGACTTCATTTTGATATATCCAAACCTTTGTTACGACTCTAGAAAATCACTATCTCGTAAACAGTTGATCGTCTATAAAGGGCAGCTGCTAGACTACAAGTTACGCTAACCTCGCTGCTGAACGTACATTTGGCGCGAATGCATGTGCGTATATGTGTGTGGGCGTATGTATGTAAACAAGAGAATCTCCGACATTTCTGTACACACAAGCTTGAAACTTGGGGAACTACTTTGGGTGGCTAAGACAGCCTCCGAGCATATTGTAATTGAATGTCTCATTGAAGACATATACATAAACTACCGTTTATAGAAAGTAGGTTGACCCAGATTAGAGTCCATAATTTGTGTCATATTTACTTGATCTTTGCATATAGCTAGTTTAAGAATAAGAATAATTATTATCTCGAAAAGAGAAATTCGGTTGGGGTACATTTATAACAAATAGTACAAACAAGACATGAAAACATTATAACATAATTATGAACATTTTCTCCCTGCACTTACACAGCTACAAATTCCAAATGGACATAAGTAAACACTACAAAAATATTTACACATAACAAACACATCTCACACATAAACATCTTTTATGAACTGAACTGAGCGGCACTTATACATTCACACCCACCTCTACACATGCATACATAATACGTGTGTTTCAACCTAATCCTAACCCTCACTGCTTATTATACAAAAGTCTCAATACATTATTACACATTATTACACAAGCTGCGTAATTAAAATCTATCTTAGTAAACACTCAGTAACAACAATCCCAATATGTCCATGTTCACCACTGTGATGAAGCTCTATGCTCGTACACATTAGGTTAAATACGGTACGGTTTTTGTTAACGGTTTGTTTTGTGCCGATAGTCCGTGAGGCCGAGATCAACGTGAAATCTTTAAGACATGGTTAGCACGGGGAGTTTAGTGAGTTCTGTTATAGTGAGTTCTAGGCAAAAGTTTAGTCTGTCAGAGCAGAAATGCGTTAATACAGGCTTACTTGTCAGAGGAATCAGATGTGTTTGAGATACCTAGCCCGTATTCCAAGACTCTGAAGCCTAGAATTCAGGTATGTTTCTATATATGTAGTATTATTGATGCTTAGTTGAAGAATAGTATGCTTTGCTAAGAGTAATTTGTTTGTATAGTGTTGGCCGGTTTGGTTCAGTTATGTTGGTTTAGAATTCAGTGAAGTAACCGGTGTTTTTGGTATACAGTTATTTACCGAGATGGATGACTAAAGGAATGTAAGGTGTGTATGCTTAAGTCGCTATGAAGGTAGTACGCGGTTGGATAAGCATAGTCTTTTCCAGTGTATAGAGTAGTGGATAGCAAGAGTGTTAGACTATAGTCTGTTTCAAGATAGTGACAGATAATATGTGGGTGTTACGAAAGTAGTCGGGTTATGAAGCACGTGTGTGTGAATAAACGTGAGTTATTTGTATCAGCCAGGTTACGTGATGTTTCTCGTGTCATCCAATATGGTGTGTGTTTAGCAAGCGTTACGTTTTGGATCCTTGTTGTTGTGTTTAGAGTGCTTGTAAAGAGTGGAACGACGGACGCCGAGACGTCAGTCACAGGTGGGACCTAACGTGAGGTCATCCCTTCAGCTCTTCACTCAGAGTGAGTGTGATCGAGACCAAGATACCCGGATCACAGCGAGAACTGCGCTACAGTACGAGTACAAGGACGTCCGTGTTAAAGACACAGGACGACAGGAAAGAGCATACAACGGACTTGCACGCCTAGACGTGAGAAGGACCAACGTAACCAGGCAATAACATCAAACAGGTTGGAGACTCTGAGAACTAACACCTAGCCTGGCGAGATATTGTGAATTGTGTGTGTGTGTGTGTGATGTTCGGATGTTAGTGGAGAAGTGTATATAGTTTGATAATCTTTTTGAACCTTTTAGTGTATACAAGTTACTTTAGAAAGGGAGCCCGTGTGTTGAGTTTTACCGCATGAATGCGCCCGTCTGAGTCAGTGGTGGTGTATGCGTCTGTTGCGTGAGAGTCTGTACGTGCGACTGTGGGCAAGTCTGCGTGCGTTACAACCACCAAATAAAACACAATATAATCACTTCTCTAAAATCAACAAGCTCCATTGCGTGAGTTTGTTAGCTAGCTTTGTATCCTTTCAACTTCTTTAGTAAAAAAAAAAAATTCCGGAAAAAATTAAAACAGTAAAAAATCTTGACTTCTAGAGAAAGTCAGACAGTAGCGGTAACGTAAAAGAGGCATCTCCGTCACCATGCAGACACTGACATATACTCTAAATAATGATGATGTCATTCTCTCTTGGAGATGTTTGGAGCGCGCGTGCGCATGCACTAACACGAACGCGAACACACACATCGAGTGCTTTTCGAAGAGCATCAGGTGACCCGTGTACTTAGTATATCATGTTAGTAGGTAAAGTCAATCTGTTTTCACACAAAGACTGAAATTGTTCCGTGAAGTTCTAGTTTTGTCACCATTTTCTCAAGCCTATGAAGCGAAAGGGAAACTCATATCACATAAAATATAAAATTACGTAAAAACTAAAACTTACGTCATGTCAAATAACGTTTGACAAATCTATGACGAGTATGTCCTGCGCCCCTTACAGAACTCACTGACGCATTGGCAGATCTGCGGGACTTTTTCAATAGGAGATAATTCAACATCAGAATCAAGTCAAAGACAAAAGGAAGAGACCATTGACAGCGAGGACAGCTCTCATGTAGAAGGGACTTTGTGGGTTATGGTTTATCCCATCTCGTTTAATTTGCCAGTCAAAACGTTTTCTCATTGATGTCTTATTTCAACCAAGATCTTTATAGAAAAATGTTTTGTTGTTTGACACTGATTGCATGTTACGAAATCAGATATATAGTTATATTTTCTAGCGTATTTCATGTTTTGTTTTTTTTTTGTTTTTGTTTTTTTTTTGCTTTTCTTTTGTTTGTTTGTTTGTTTTTTGTTTTGTTTGTTTGTTTGTTTGTTTGTTTGTTTGTTTGTTTTACTAATTTGTTCCGTTCAAAACAGCGTATTTTCAAGTCATGTTCTGTAAACTTCCTCGCAGAACAGCCCGTTGTTCTAAACAATTTGTATTTTAAAACATGATAATATTGATATGGTGATTGGATTTAACGTCACGACTGAGTCACTACGTTGGCTATAACATGTAACAAATGTTGTTAAGTGACTGGTGTCGGATATTTCACTCACTGTACACAATCTTAGCTTCAATGCCAAGGGAGGGAGAGGGTTGTGGTAAGGTGGTGGGTGGGTGAGGATCAAGCTATCTAAAATAATTTCTGGACCAGCGCCTGATGACAGCATCGTATTTCAGGACCCTTCCTTTTCCCGCTTTAGCACCAGCCAGCGGTCAGGGGGTTTTCCATCGCCGGCATTGTCCGCCCCTGAGAGCCAGCTCAGTCTTCCTCTATGTAATATAATAATAATAATAAAATAATAACGATGATTTCTATGGCGCTTAACCTCAGGTAGTGCTCTAGGCGCCTTACAAATTTCAAACATACAATTACAAAAACTTACACAATATTACACGCGCGCGCACGAACACACACACACACACACACACACACACACACACACGCACGCACGCACGCACGCACGCACGCACGCACACACACACACACACACACACACACACACACACACACACATTCCAGGCACCACAGCAAAACTACAGCAGAATCCTCAGCAGTCAATGATTAATCAGTGGGTAATGGAGTTGGAAAAGGTGTGTGTTTAGCGCAGATTTAAAAACGTCATTTTAAGCACTGTGGCGGACATGGGAGGGGAGTTCGTTCCAGTACAGCGGCCCAAGATATGAAAAAGACCGCTGGCCAAAAGACTTGGTACGGACAAAAGGTACACGCAAAATACGGCTGTCAGCAGAGGATCTGAATTGTCTTGAGGGAGTGTACAGCTGCAGTAGAGAGGACAGGTACGGGAGGCTTGATGTGGAAATGCAGCTGAAGCAGACAGAAGAAAGTTTATACTGAATTCTTGCAGCCACAGGGAGCCAGTGGATGGATTTAATTACAGGTGTAATATGATCAGTTTTGTGCTTTTGGGTGATGAGCCTCGGAGCAGAATTCTGAACTTCTGGAAGCCTGTCAATCTGATATTTGGGACAACCTGTATACAGTGAATTACAATAGTCCATCTTGGAAAGAACAAATGCACAGATGAGGGTTTTTGTGGCTTCGAGGGTCAAATTTTAATAGTGTCTGATAGAAGAAATGCAACGGAGCTCCATGTAGGCTGTGCGACAGGTGTTGACAATCTGTTGGTTCATGGACAGTGTTTCGTCCAGAGTTACTCCAAGATTCTTGGCGGTGTGTGAGAAATTGATTATGCTGGTTCCTATGGCCTTGGACGTGGAGAGGGAAAGTGAACTGGTCAATCTGGGGGGTTTGATTATAAGAGACTCAGTTTTATCATCATTAAGTTGAAGTTTGTTTGATGACATCCACTCTTCGACATCACAGATACACTTCTGAAGGCTTAGGATGGCGCTAGGGACTTGGTCGGGAGTAGCGTGTTTGTACAGCTGGGAGTCATCGGCAAAACCATGGTGGGAAAAGGAGAATCTCTCAATTACACTGCCCATGTCCAAAACGGCAGATTTAAAAAATAGCATTGTCTCTGGCTTTGTTAATATCTTTACCGTTGTAAAATAAAGATTAATTGATTCTATCGTTATACCTGAGATAACGAAACGGAGGTAGTGATGGATAAACGCTTTGACATATGAACTAATAATAAAGCGGGTCCTTGACTGGTTCTAGTCATATTTCAGTGTCTGACATGTTTCAACGTGTCATTATACAAAATTCTACTTCCGCTCCCCTCCTTCTGAGATATGGCGCGCCTCAGGGCTCAGTTCTCGGACCGGTCTTGTTTTCCTTGCCTGTGTCTGAGGTGATCGCCAGTAAATGATGTGAACATCACAGATATGCCGATGACACACAGGTGAACTGAGAAAGATGCTCCTCTCAAACATTTCCGTCTCTTCTGCATGACATGGAACAATGTATAGAAGCTGTTAAGGACTGGATGACAGACAACAAGCTGAAGCTCAATGAAGGAAAAACAGATGCCATTGTGGTAGGCACTCGCTCCAGGGTCAGTGTCTCCCATGATGAGTCCTTGATCGTTTGTGGACAGGACATCCCTCTTAAAAAATGGTGTGAAAAACCTAGGTGTTTATTTTGATAATGTGCTGTTCATGGACGATCATGTGTCTCACCTGTCCCGCTGCTGCTATCTTGAGCTCAGGCGGCTTAGCGCTGTTAGACAGTACCGTATTGACGATGCCCGTAAGCTAATCGCTTGTTCACAAATTTTGTCAAAGCTTGACTACTGTAACTCTGTAATGTCAGATATGTCTAACGATCTCCTCTACAGGCTTAGAAGATTCAAAACCAAGCAGCAAGACTTTTACTGAAAAATTCACAGCGTGATCACATCACTCCCTTGCTTAAGCAGTTACACTGGCTTCCTGTGAAGTTCAGAATTGAATACAAAATTTCTTCCCTCGTTATTCAGGCCTTTGATAAAACACTCCCGGCATACTTGTCTTCCAGTCTCCCTGTCTATACACCAAGCAGAGTATTGCGCTCCAGCACTGATGACAGAATATTGACTACCCCCAGAGTGTCCTTAATAACCTTTGGACAGAGGCCCTTTTCTTTCCAAGCTCCCAAAGTGTGGAATGGTCTTCCCCATGATATTTGCCATGCACCATCTTTGGCCATTTTCAGGGCTAGATTAAAAACATATTTTTTGTCAACCTGGCCTTCGAAAGAGATTGATAAACCATACGTTTTTCCATCAACGTGTATATATCTGATCAGGCCCTTGAAATGTATAGTGTAATATTTTAGTTTTGTGTCAGTGTGCATTTGGACCTATGAATGGTTGTGTTTTTGTACGTTGTCTGTACTTAGTTAGTTAATTTCAGTTAGTTAGATTACCTAGATGTAAAGCGCTCTGAGCCTTTCTTTGTGGGAATATGACGCTATAATAGAAGAGTTATATATTACTGATTATTATTATTATATTTTTAAAAAACCAGGCTAACGGAACCGAGATATTCGATGACGGAACACAATGTGACACTAAATTTCAAAACTTAATTTCGAAACAATATTTCGAGACAATTAATTGCAGATATCGTGGATTAAATGTGTACGCTTCAAACGTATCAGAAATACGATGTCCACACTGTTCATATGAGTTTCATAATTATAGTATGTGCAACTCTAAATCTTCTAATTCCAGTCTCCGCTTTAACCAATAGTAACACCCTCAACTTTAGGACGCAAACGAGGCCGATCTATGTAAAAGGTCAAAAAGAGCACGTTGATTCACATCAGCTTTTACAACATGCATGGGCTCATGAAAAGCTATGCTTCTTGTGGATGGATACGCAAATACGTCCGCAGTGGCTTACTCATCCGAGGGATCTAAAAAGAATGTAAAGTGAGTCTGCAAAATACACAGATTCCCATGAGCCGATTCAGTATCTGGAGGTTCAAAGTGATCTATGTCAACTGCAGTTGTACTGGTCTGACTTAGCTATTAGGCACTGTTACCAGCCAAAATGAACGAGGACAGAAAAGGAAGCAACACTGAACTGGCGGGGGAATTGTAGCGAGTAACGGCTTCACAAAACAAACACGGGGCAGCGCTGGCGCTGATGACTGATAGTTTGACAGATAGCGTGACCCTCACCCACCTCACTTACCACAACCCTCTCCCTCCCCTTGGCGTTCGACCTAAGACTGCATAGTTATTTCGAAGCGAAGCGAAAAAAGTAGGCTAGTACACTGCTTAATGTCATGACAAGAACTAGCCTTTCTCAGCACATGCTTGCCCTGCTTGTGGAAAAAAAAAAGCACGGAACACTGAATGTATGTAGCTAACTGGTCTAGTGAGCAAGATAAACCAAAGAGTAAGATATGCTTGGAACCCTGCACCTTCACCAACAATCATATGTGTCAGTATTTTCTCATCATCCGCCAAAATATTGAAAAGCGGGGGTGTGGTAGGGACTGGGAGACCATAAGCTCAAAAGGTTATGGGTCATTTTGGAAAATGATACCCTAATAGCGCAGGGCACATGCTAAAAATGAACCCTGCTGCATGCTAATTCACCAAACTCTTTTCAGACATACTTAATGTGAATGAACCCGGGGAAAGGTCAAAGGGCAAATGTGTGACAAATGTTGTGTTTGTTTAGAACTTTAGGTTGCATCAGTGTGTTTGCAAACGTTTCAATCAAAAGTAACTCGTGATAAACATCTTTCTATGCATACCAATATAGTTAGTACTTCACAAAGGCCAAGGATCTCGCTGGGCAGGGGTGTGACAAACAAGTAAAAAAAATTATAATTCATTGCCTTTGCTAGGAGAAATATCAACCTTAACACTTCTTTATTTCTGTGACCTGTCGGAGAGACTGAGGTCATAAAGTCAGACTAATTATGTGGATTGGTCATACATGCGAGCCACAAGGGCTTTGCTATTCTTATTTTGTTGTTGTGAGGTTTTCTTTATAGTTCATATGGCTGTTAACGAAGTAGCATTTGGTCAACTCTAAACACGGGTATTGGTAAATAGCACCAAGGTAAGTCACATCTGAAAAACAAACATATCGTCGAATCATGTTATTTAAAATTGTCTTACACAAAAATACATAAAACACAAGTACACCCGCAAATATAAGAAAGTTCAGAATTTTCAGTTATGATGCTATGTCTGAAGCCCACACTGTATGTTTCCTTCACACTTTGTAAATGCTTATTACACTGTCAAAACATCAGTAGTTGACATTTTTTTTAATGAAAAATTAGAGCTTTTGTGGACGATTATAACTGTGGCCAGTAGAAGATATCTACCCCCTAATCACATATTACATATGTCTCATGCTGGAACAGAGAGTGCCAAAATCAATGCTCTTAACTGCAATCGGGAACCTCATGCCTGTTAATTTAAAAAAGAATGTTAGATTTCAGACAAAATTTGGCTGACAATTAAACACACCTGCCCATGAACCTGGAATTCATTGAAAGGCTAACACGTTTGTGGGTTTGCCACTGAGAGTAAACCCACTGAGACTCTACCTACTTATTTTCTTACACAGATTGACAAGGTGGCAGATGACTGCTCATTTTACTAATGGAGATGTTATCTTTGCAATACACTCAAGGAACGATTTAATTTTCAATCTGGACCTGCAAGGATGGTCAAAGATTGTTATGTCATGACAAATCAACACATTAACCTCACACAATGTCATCTTAACCATTTTCCATCAGCAGTACCACCACAAAAACAAAAGAATGTCTGAAGACCGGACACATTATAATCAGTGCGCACTGAAAAGGCAAAATCAGGTTCTAGTCAATGGCTGAGTCACTATTATTTTTAATATTTCACAGTTAAGGAGATTTCAAAAGTTTGTTTGTTTATTTTTGTTTTGGTGTGTGTGGCAGCCTTAGAGGTAGTACAAGGTGATTCCTGTTGTTTTAGTAGTGGTGACTAAGGCACGTGTTTACTGTGTGATATTTACATGATATGCTTGTCATATATAAAAAATGACAGTTGGTAGTGGCTATTAGGTGCGATATATTCAATTTTGGCAGCAAAGTTCAACAATAAAATAATTAGATTGGCAAAGGATGTATACTGAAGTTTATCTTGTAAGAGCAGTGTAAAAAGAATGTCCTATGAATATCTAAACAATCATTTTGCACTCTTTCTCATGCATGTTATCAACATGCTGACACACATATGCAACTTCTTTTGGAGTTGTGCATCTTGCACCACATATCAACAACAGAGGTGTTGATGTGCAAATCTCTGATATCAAAAGAAGGGAAAACAAGTTGTCATGTTTCAAAAGACAGTAGGCTGTCAGGACGACGTGAGAGCCATCAGTGGGTTTACAATTGGCAGCAAACACAGGAACAAGTTATCCCTTCATCATTAATTTCTGGGTTTGGAGGTAGGTTGGTCACATAACTGATTATTCTGACTAATATGAAAATTCCGAGTATGGGCTATAACAGGTTGTCACAGCTAAAATTTGGACCTTGTGGTCTTGATATCTCAGTGTGCATACGTCATGGCTCACTTAGCAAAAGTGAGTTTATTGATTGATATATTGAGTCAGTTGTTCATATATCAGTCATTGTCCATTGCCTGTGGTAAACTCTAATGTTGGCATTTTCTCATAGACCACTGAAACAGCAAGTACTTAAGCTGACCCAAGCATATTTTCTAAAGTTCCTTTTTCGATGACCTCGTGGTCATAGCCATATTTTGTCAAAAGGTTTTCTCAAATACTATTTTCAGTCTCAGACTTCGGCTTGGTAGAGAGATCCCTTGTGGTAAGACCGTTGTTCATGGTAAAAACTTGGCTTTTTTTTTTTTTTTTTTTTTTTTTTGGGGGGGGGGGGGGGGAGAGAGAGACTGTTCAAGCCACAGTCTTCAAACGTGGCACAAGGATACTTTGTGGCAAGACCTTTCTGAGCATACACAAATATCGAGGTCACAGGGATCAGGAAATATATCACAAATAGCTATATTTTGACAATTTTTTTTTCAAATACTATTCACAACTTCAAACCGAAACTTGGTGCAAAGATACCTGATGGTAAGTCCTTTCTATGCATGCTAATTTAGTTGAGTGAGATAGCCTTAGTCGCCTGCTTGGCGTTAAACCCCAATAACTAACTAATTTGTTGATCCCTTAGAAAGGTCAAAGGTCACAAGCGCTGAGGAAATAGATTTAAAAAATAGCCATATTTTGACAAAAGATGGTTTTTCTCAATTACTATTCACAAAGTCAAACCCAAACCTAGTACAAGGATACCTGATGGTAAGACCTTTCTATGCATACTGATTGGTTGATCCCTCAGAAAGGTCCATGGTCACAAGAGCTCAGGAAATAGGTCCAAAATAGCCATATGTTTTACAAAGATGTTTTTTTCTCAAATACTATTTGCAACATCAAACCCAACCTTGGTACAGAGATACCTGATGTGTGTTAAGACCTATCTTTGCATACTAATTTGGATGACCCCTCGGAAAGGTCAACGTTCATAAGAGGTCGACAAATGTGTATAAAACGCCTATTGTTTTAATTTTTTAATAGAATTTAAGTTATTATCAACATTTTTGCAAACTTTTCAAACAAATTTGGCACAAAGGTAGCTGTCAGGAAGACCTTCCCATGTATACTAATTAAGTCAACTCATCGCAAAGGTCAAGGGTTACGGGGGTTTCACAGATATGTGAAACTGATTAAAATTTCAGAATGAGAACACATAGATTTTGTTGTTGCAGAAGCCATCCTTTTACATATTGTCACACATGTGTGAATCAGTCATACACGTGAGCCGTAAGGGCGTTGCCTTTCTTGTTAAATCCTAGTGAAAAGATAAGATAAACTTTATTGCCATATGCATAAACATTACGAATTTTTTGCGGCATAACTGACGAGCGTTCAAATTAAGATCAACACATCAACACATAAAACAAAAATGCTAGGGACGCTAGAGAGAATTTTTTTTTTAAAGCCTGGTACTTTAGATAAAAGAGCCATACATGCATTAGATTCTCACTTTAAATAGTGAGCTCACTACCTAAGCTTATGTTTTCTTTTGGTGCATATGTTTCTGCCTATCTTTGGTTCATTCACCTGCATTTTTTTTTTTTAAGTTCTCCCTACTGTCTGCACTGCCTTTAGTCTTTGATATTTGATGTGTGTTGCTAATGGTCTGTTGCACCTGCTGATAAGTTGTGTTTGCAGTTAATGCCATTTCTGTGTAATATTTTTTTGTAATTGTAACGATTTTTTACTTTTTATTAACTAGGGTCCTAATAAATTAGCAAGACGGTGCAGCATCCCTAGCATGTCTTATGTTTATTTAGCATATTAGAGCGGCTGGCGACATACATTGAATTTTTTTTCACAAGCAGAGCTGGCACATCCTGAAAAAGTCTTCATGATTTCGGGACATTATGCAATGTACAACCAACCAATTGTTCACGTCATTTGCTCATGCTTCAGTAACAGGTGGATAAAGAGCCAACACAGTCATATTAATTTATGGTTATTACTGACCATACTGATCTTGCACATTGGTTTGATTTCAACTGTACTCTGCACATACTCCACGTTGCATTTCCATTGATAATAATGATAAATTATGTGTTTGCAGTTTTTTGTTATTGTAATGATTTGTACTCTATTTTAATAAACTAGATTATGAAAAATTAGCATTAAAGTTGAAGCATCTCTTTCATGTGTTTTGATTTATTTTTGCACAATAGACCTGCTGGTGACATGCGTTCAATATTCTGTCGTCGTTTTTTTTTTCACAATCAGCTTAGGCACGTCCTGAGAAAGTTTTGTTGTTGTCGGGAGGTTATGCAATGTTCAACCAACCAATCCACATTGTATTTTGTGTTAAATAACATCATTGTACAACCAAACATTGTTAAAAATAAAACAATAACCTTGCAGAATTCTGTGTAAATTGTGGTCTTAAGGCCCTGCCACACATGCCGATTGTACCCCGATTTTGTAGCAGATTCTGATCTGATTGCGAGCGGATGACGTCAAAATGTCTCTTTGTATCCGATCCGATCCTAATTGGCTGGGAATCTTGTGTTTAGAGCCTGCTCTATTTTTGCAACACAAGTCGGCCCCAATTGTAAGCTTCGACCAATCAGAGCGCGTCTTGCGAATCACGTCGTTTTAGTGTGAAAATGGCGGAAGATCAGTACCACCTTTGTTGCTGATGTTTCGCCCGCCTCTTCCCGAATATGATGCAAGACTGCTGCTAATGCAAGCACATCATCATCACTGTCAAAACTAGCAGCCATTTTGCAGAACATGAAGCTGTTTTGATCTTCTGTTTAAAATGGTCGGTCCACCACCCGGGTCTGCCCTGGGGGACTTGGGTGGGATTAACTACTTTTTAGTTTCCAGGGTCACCCTGGTCAGCCCCAAAAAGGGGGGGGGGGTTTCCCTTCTATTCTGGGGCATGTGTTTCTGTCCACCCTTGGTTGATTATTT
Organism: Semisulcospira habei; assembly: GCA_036245525.1. Classification (NCBI taxonomy): domain Eukaryota; kingdom Metazoa; phylum Mollusca; class Gastropoda; family Semisulcospiridae; genus Semisulcospira; species Semisulcospira habei. The sequence goes on from BTPG01000003.1 coordinate 90,478,524, forward strand.
TCTTTTTTAAAACTCTTCCTACTGTCTGTGTGGCCTGTAGCTCTTGATATTGGATGTGTGTTGCTAAATGTTCTTAGATTTATTTAGCGTATTAGACCGGCTGGCGGCATACATTCAATATTGCATTTTGTTGTTGTTGTTGTTGTTGTTTTTAATTTTATTTTTCACAAGCAGTGCAGGCACGTCCTTAAAAAGTCTTGTTGGTGTTCGGACGTTAAGCAATGTACAATTACAACTCAAACTGGTCGGCTAATTTGGGAATGTGTGGCAGTGCACATGTTTTTGTAGTCAGGCCCGATCACACAATTTTGATTGAAACGGTTCTGGTAACTGCTCGAGAATCGGCCTCAAATTCGGCATGTGTGGCGGGGTTTTAGAGCCATTCACTATAGTTATTTTGAGTTTTCTTTTGAATTATTTTCTGATGAACCTCATTGTGCAAGCAAATTGATTTCCTCCAGGCATTTATGAACATTTTTCTTCATATGTGGTGATTTTTACCCATTTCATTTTTTTACTGATATTTTATAGTGTGCTGACACAGTTCAGTAGAGTTGTTTTGATAATAAAATTGTAGAATTATAGCAGAAATCATTATTTAATGATGATTGGACATGTTCAAGATATGAGAAGGAGGGTGAGCATGATTTGCAAGAAAGTGAAGGATGTCTAATACATCCAAGCGTTATGTCCCAAACTGCATGTGCCTAATAATGTTTGTACATGCAATCAAAGGTGTACAAATGTGAAAGGAAAATAGGAAGGACTGTGTGTGTGTGTGTGTGCTTTGGTTTGTTCTATTGTATTTTTTTTTTTTTACAGTCATTACACATGCAACAGACACTCCTCCAATTATACCTTAACTTTCTTTGCGTTACTTTGGTGTCTACCAAAAATGGGTGATGATTCCTGGCTTCTTTGAACTTGTCTTTTCTGCATGATAATCACCTCAGTACAATCTGTGTCACTTAGTGTTCCATGAACCATACAATGAAACATGATCAGAAGGTGCAGAGTTGCCGGGTTTGAAACACGTTCGACTTGTCTGAAGTTCGACTTAAGTGAGTTTAAGTTATCCCTTGTTAAATTAGTCATATTAAGAGCAGCTTTGGCTGGGAATTTTGTTGCTGTTTGACTTTGTAATTCAGCTTATGGGACTGTACTCAAATCTTGCTTAAAATATTTGACTCTCTCATAGATTCCTATGAGCTTGACATGCACACAGGATCTATCCATAAAAACTATCTATCTATCTATCTATCTATCTATCTATCTATCTATCTATCTATCTATCTATCTATCTATCTATCTATCTATCTCTATCTCTATCTCTATCTCTATCTCTCTATCTCTATCTCTATCTCTATCTCTATCTATCTCTATCTATCTCTATCTATCTCTATATATCTATCTATATCCCGTAGTCTTGCCGACCGTTGGGGCACCGCTGATGACTTGACACCAGCTCCCTCCATTCCTCTCTGTAAAAACTAGGGACACACAAAGGCTAGATACATCTATATGAACTTGGGACACTCAAAGGGTAGTTACATCCATACAAACTGGGGATACACAAACAAATTCAGAAATAAATCACACCCATAGGTGACACACAGGAGACAGAATGAGTTTGATAGAAGAATTATCTTGTGACTTTATTATGAACATCAGTTTAGGGAGAGAGGTGAGGGGCAGTAATAGTGAGATGTTGGAAGTAAAATAGGGTACAGTGAAAAAGAGCTGAAATAAAATATGTACAATACACAATAGGTCCATGAAATACTACCAGAAAGCCCTCTAATACAATATACAGGTCGATTAAAACCTTGACAAAACGAGGAAATTAGTGTTCTCGGTTTGTATGGACACAACCCGTGTGTGTGTGTGTGTGTGTGTGTGTGTGTGTGTGTGTGTGTGTGTGTGTGTGTGTGTCCCAGGTTTGCGTAAGTCCCCGGTTCATATGGATACAAGTAAACAACCCATGAAAACACATGCCAATAAAACAGGTATTTATGGACTTACAGAGACACTGATATACAAATTAGTGTTGCATATGAATCGTTGTTAAAAGGGCGATGCTCGGAAAGCATTATTTCATAGGGACCCCGGTTCGTATCGATGCAACCACGCCCCCGGTTCAAGGGGTATACACGCTATGGTGTGTGTGTGTGTGTGTGTGTGTGTGCGTGCGTGCGTGCATGCGTGCGTGCGTGTGTGCGTGTGTGTGTGTATGGTGTGGTGTGGTGTGGTGTGGTGTGGTGTGTGTGTTTGTGTGTGTGTGTGTGTGTGTGTGTACGTATGTGAAAGTACATTTTTGGCTCACATGCGAAGCAAAAGTGAGTCTATGTTTTGGGCCAGCGGTTGTCGGTCGTCCATCGTAAACGTTAACGTTGGCATTTTGTGGGAGACTTGTCAAGCTACATTCTTCAAATTTGGCCCAAGGATACTTTGTGGCGATGCCTTTTTAAACATACCAATTTGAGTGACCTCTCTGCAAGATCACAGGGGCTCAGGAATTCGGCAAAAATAGCTATATTTTGACTTCTTTTTTTTTCTTTCTGAACTACTATTCACAACTTCAAACCCAAACTTGGTACAAAGATACCTGAGGGTAAGACCTTTCCATACATACAAATTTGGCTGATCCCTCGGTAAGTTCAACGGTCACCAAGAGCCGGCTCAGGACATGGGTTCAAAATAGCCATATTTTGACAAAAGATGTTATTTTCTCAAACACAACTTTAAACCCAAACTTCCTACAGAGATACCTGATGGGAGAGAGAGATAAATGGTAAAGGTCCGCTCCTGGTCTTTTTCCAGTTGCTCTCACAGCTATAACCCAGGTTCAAGTGCACAATTCGCCTTCCCTGTGAGAGCTTTTGGTGTGGCCTAGCTTTTGGTTTGTTCTGCCCACCCCAGACGGGAATCTACCGACTCCTAAACTCGGCTGCCCGAAACGAAAGTGTGGAGATGTCCCAGAGGTGTTTGAAACAAGCAAGGGAGTTACAACTCGGGTTTATGTGCACGAATAACTCCCTTGTTTGTTTGCTAGGCCACTGGACCACTCACAGACCCACAATGAATAGAAACATTTTTATATATAGCCCTACATTCTCCTAAAAAATTTAAGCTGGTGAAGCAAAAGTAAAAATGTAATACCCAAAAAAATTATATTTGTATTAAAAGACAACAATAAACACACATTTTTAAACAAAAATCAAATAATAACATCTTTATACTATTATCTATCATAATTATTGACACATCTTGCCTTTTATTTTTCATGAAAAAAGATATATTTTAGTCAAAAATTAAAACATAATTTAATGATGTAAGGGAAGTAACTTTTTGTCTTACCAAAATTTTCACAAAATTACTTCCCTTGTATAAACCTATATTCAACAAAGGGAAGTAATCTAAAATTTACTGAACAGGTGGTGATTCCTTCCCTTTTACTAAACAAATGGAAATAATCTGTTATTATTTCTTATGCTGATACTCAAAAGAGCAAATTCTGTTGTTACTGAGTCTAGATTATTTTCTGGTGCTCAAGTCATGGGTAACATTATCAAGTTACTGTCTATGTTACTGTCTAGATGTTTCTAAGTAAATTACAAGTACTTAATAAGGTAGTTTATAAACCAGCAAGTAACTTTGTAAGTACCTTTGAAGTTAATTGTCATAAGTTCTTTGAAATGACTTAAAACAAGTTCTTATAAGTGTCTTAAAATTAGATCTTATAATTTCTTGACCCAAGTCAACAACTTACTTGGACAGATTTTCCAAGTTACAAGGACAATAAAAAAAACTTTTTTTCTCAATAATAATCTGGTGGTGGAGCTGATGGCGTCAAATGTGCAGGTGCGAAAGGCATGACATCTCTTTGCAAAGAGTATGATAAAAATAATGGATTACCAAAACTGATCATTACTTGCTTAAAAGTCCTTGAACTTTTTTCATAGTTTCTTCCACCCCTATTTTTTTTTCTTCCTCTAAAAAAGCTTTTAAAGCTCTTCAACGTTCACGGGTTGATTACGCATCTTATTCTGTATTTCAGATTTCTGTTGTTTGTAATTGGCCAAATCATCCTGGACTCTCTTAAATTCATGATCATCAATTTTATTATCTTCCAAAGATTTACTGATAATAAGTTTCATACTGCTGAGCTTAGCTCCAGCTAGTGTACTCAATGCTTCATGTTTCTGCAACTTTGTATAAAATCTTTTGTTAAGGGCTTCCATACCAAAGCATGCCAAGCTAGTGGCAAGGCCAACACCTTCAATAGCAATTCCTATGACACTTCCAACTCCGGTGGCAAACAGAGCTAAACCAGTGAAAGATAATCCAGCTGAAACCACACCCATAGCCATTGAAGTGTTGTGCACAGAATTAAAAACCGTTTTATATTGTCTTTTGCACCAGGAGTATTTTGCTTGTTCTCCTTCCAAATACTTCAATGCTTCTGTAATATTCGAGTCTGCCTGTAATGTTTTATCATGCTCAATAGGCTCAAGCAGCTCAGGTGGTATTTGCGGATACAGTGGTGGCATTTTTTTTATGGCAAATATTTTTTTTTTATTAATCTTCTAATTTAGTTTGCAACTCTTCAGAGGTATACAATTTGCTAGCGTAATAAAATGAAACAAGATCTATATGTTCCAGGTTTATGAAACTTAGATGAACTAGAGTTGTTTCATCAATCACTACCTTAACAGCAGGGACACTACTTGAAACTTCAAAATCTGTATTGATTTTTCTAATAGCAATAACAACCTTTGTTGACTCTGCTACTGAACTATCCCATGTAAGTTTGATTCCCTGTGCGATATCTGCTTCTTTCACAGCATCCAAAGATCTCTTGAGAATTTCAAAAACTATTGTCGCTTCTCTATCTATGGTAAAATTTGCTGTTACCAGCGAAATAGAAGTATCTGTTCTACTCTTTCTATTTGTAAGAAAATACCTTCGTTTTCCATACTCTTGAAAATTTAGTTTTTCTCTGCTATTGGTTTCTGCGAAATAGCTTGGCACAAGACTTACAAGCATTGGCTCAGAGTTAACAACTTTTCTAAATACTAAGGCACCTTCATCAGTAAAATAAACATAAGGACTGATAAAAACAAACTTTACATCCCATACAATGGGAATAGGTGCAAGCGGAACAGGGGTAGGAATAATTACCCACTTATTACCCACATGTTTTAAGCTGTAGAGCACATTACTTACAGGAGTAGGTACAGTAACATCACGAAGTTGACTAAGTTTAGGAAACTGTCTCTCAGTGCCATCTTTTACATCATCAATTACCTTTCGTTTGTACAATCCAACGGAAACAAGTACAAGGCCATACACCTCTCCTACCTCACCTTCTTTATCAAAATCTTGCACGTCAGCCAAATCTTTCAACTCTATTGACGGACATGCAACTGGTACAATTCTCGGCTGGACCAAGACCGCTCATTTTTATAAAACAAAAATAAAATTTATTTCACTTCCAACACTACAGTAAAATCATGCATCTGAACTGGTTTACCATCCTGATTAGTTACAGATAAACACAGTGATTCAAAGAAACTAGAACCTAATTTTTTAAACTGCAAATTAGGAAATCTAGCAACCACACTTTCAGAATATGGGGCAGTTCCAGTCGCCAAGCATCTTAACAAAGTTGAAGGCTTTCCATTGTGTACATTTTCAGTCGTGTTCAGTTCTTTTAAATAAACATTTAGCAATGTGTGTACTGACAAATGAACAGGGTATCTTCCAGTTATTTGATCTCCAACTGTTGTAGGTAACCAACCCTCAATATTATCACTTCCAAAACCAAATGCCCATTTTTCATCCCTAGAAGTTATATGTCTCCCTAATAAACCAAGCAAATATGCAAGTTCACGTGAAATTATAGGCTGACTACCTTCAGGAAATTCTAATGTAACACGTAAGTTAGCCGGATTTAAAGTTGCTTTAATTTTAAATTTAGTTTGAAACCAATCAGCTAAAGTACAAAAGTCATAATACCCAGATGGTATAAAGTGGGTTTTAGTGCCCAAGCCACTATTACCAGCATTGCTATAACTTACATGAAAACTTGTATCATCTGTTACATTTAACCACTTTACTGTGTAAAACATTTCATGAATAGCTAAAGCCTTGCTACCATCACGATTATCAATCCCATTAGTTAACCACACTGGTTTGCTTGTGTCAATATTTGATAAGGTTATAAATATTTTTATTATCACATAAAAAAGAAGGATGGAATTTAAATCACCAACAATTACCACTGTGAATGCATTTCAATTTAACGTGAATGCCAAATACAATGTCGCACCAACTTATGACCAGAAAATAATTCAACTACATGAGCTCAATATAGCTTTGTCTGAAGGAGATTTATTTCAAGTGAAAGTGCCAAATCCTTATGATCATTACCTAAACCCTCCAATAACAGATGATGCAACTGCAAGAAAGTGGTCCTCAAACAGATGTTTCAAAACCAGCTTAACTTTGCTATACTGTGTTCTACTACAGGCTGTGGCGTTTCTTTTACAGACCATTTGAATCACCCAAACAAATTGATTAAGTCTGTCTATCGTTTCCACACGTATTACCAGCTTAGAAGAATACTGTTAGAACTGCATACCCCACTGCCCACTGAATCCAGTTTTAATCAGTTTAACAGCCCCATGGATATGAAAGCATTTGAATGCATCTGTAATGAATTTAACATCAGTACAAAGTATGACTTTACACAAAAACTTGATGATCACAAATGCATGGGAACATTATATTATGCTATGAGTCACAGACAATACCCTCAAGATTACTGGCCTCCCTACTCTTCATTCTCATCAAAATCTGAAGTGTGGTTAGGCTCAATAGAACAGAAACAGTCTAATGCCTGGACCACATTTGTCTTAGACAGGAGTGACGGGTTTACACAAGCAGGAGTCGAACGCATTAATGAGTCTATCAGAACATATGTGTGGTGTATACTAGGAGCACAAGCTCAAACAAAGTCAAATATTTTAAACGGGAGTGGGAAATTTGAAGCACAAAAACAATTTCTTGCAATCCTGGAAGATTCAATTAACTCAGTTGTTGATCTCCCATCAAGCATACAGCACTACCAAGACGTTCTCAGATATGCTAGATCAAAAGTTGACTTTGTAGTTGGCATTGGGTTACACATGTTGCCATCAGACCTTCAACTCCAAATGGGGACAATAACAAATTATAATAATGAAATAATTGTTGCTGGGCGTGATCAAAAATTAGGACTCAATCAATCTGTAAACTTGAGCCCAACAACCACACACCTACAACCATTAAAACCATTAATAACGCCAGTAATGCCAGTAACATCATCATCACCTGTACAGACAGTAACACCCCCAGCATCGGCACCGACACCTGCACCAGCACCAGTACAGCCAGTAACCCCAGTAAACACACATGAGTCAGAGAGAACTGCATTGGTAATTGGCCTTACTGGATTAGGAATATTACTTCTTTACCTGTTTCATTAAATAACCCACTATTAACCCTCCTACTGTCACCAAAAAGACCCATACATGCTCTGCCATAAACCCTACTACCTTTGCTGCAGTACTGATCAGCCAACTGACAACACTCCCTATTATGCCAGGCAAAGCATCCATTGCTTTTACAGCCAATTTCTGAAGCAAGTCTGATATATGAGACAGCTGTTTTTTTACCCACGACTGTAGATCTTTTGGGTCTGATGGAGCTGGAGGGGCCGGGGCACTACCACCTGGTCCACCTGTTACAGCTAACACTTCAGTACTGATAATAAATTCAAGAGCAGTAATTAAACTTGCAATAGTGATACCCTGCTCTCTGAAAAGTGTTTTCAATCTCTCAGCCAAAGTTGTGTCTTTGTGAAGTATTTTCTGAATTGTTTCTCTAACCCTGTTGACCTGTGTTTTCAGTTTTTCTTTTCCTATTTCAATCACTTCTAGTCGCGCTGATCTTTCTATCTGCAAATCATTTAATCTGTGTTGTATTCTTTCTTTCATTTCTGTGTCATAATTCTCATCATCAGCTTTAGCTAATTTTTCTTTTTCTCATTCAATGTGATTATCAAGCTCGCCTAGTTTGGCTACATTATTTACAAGCTCACCTCTGATTGACTACAGTGTTTTATCCAACCCCACTAACTCCCTCATTGTCAAAGGAGAGTCACCCATTGTTTTCAAAGCCTCATTTATTTGCCCTTCTGTAAATGAAGTTTCTTGTATTACTGTGTTTGCTAATTCTGGCAGTCTTGTTACTTCAGTCATTTCAATTTCTTGTCCAGTTGGCAACCTTCTTTGTACGTCATGAAGAGCACTAGCGAAGACAAGGTGGTAACTTTTTATCTCCAATACCAAGTTGACGCAAGACGCCAACACCACCTTCATTTTTGATTGAACTTAAAGCTCTAAACTTACCAGGGTCTCTTTTGTTAGTCAATTGTATTTTTCCTTTGTCAACAGTTTGCGATACATACTAGAAGTATTTCCTATTCCAGTCATATCTGTAACACTAGTATCGGAGACATTCATGTCATCCATTTCAAAATCTTCATGGTTAAATCCTCCCACTGCCATTGTTTTATTAATTTAATTTTTTTATTGTGCATAATAAAAATGACACAGTCCTACGGATCAAAGTTAGACCCACACAGAAAACTATGTGAACCTCTTGGTGTTAAGGGCATTAGACAATCAATTGTCGTCACTAACAATCCTAGCTCCATAGATCAAAACCAAATCTTACTGTTAAGTTTCCAAACCTAGGCCCCAGTGACGTTATTGTTCCTGGTACTGCAAGCCTTGCATTTAATATTGAACTTTCATCAGACACAGATGACAAAAGAACACCAGTTAACAATCTTGGCAGAGCAATTATAAAAACTATTAAAGTAAAACTTGAAGGACAGAAAGTGTTTAGTCTTGACGATGCTGATGTATTCTACTGTTACAAGGATCTGTGGCTAACTCAAGAAGAAAGAGAAGACTGTATTTATCAAGGTATACAGTCTGATAATGTTGCCAAACTCAGAATCAATGCATCAGATAAATCAACAACAGAAGCCAAGGACGTTATTGTGGCAGAAACATATGGAAATAGGTTTTGCATTCCACATGAATTTGAAATCCTAACAGCACATTTGCCTTATTACCAAGGAGCACTGAATGACCGTCTGAGTTTTGAACTAATCTTTAATGACTACTCCAAAGTTATTAAATCAACTGACACAGATGCAACATACAAGATCTCTAACATCTCTTTGGAATATGAAATTGTCACACATGCTCATTTAGCTATTCTAATTCAAAGTCAATACCAGTCAAGACTGCCGATTAATTATGATCGTGTGATAAGACACAGTTTGATTCATAAAGACAAAAGCGACCCAATGTGGATCATCAACTTGAACACACCTGCTAGGTCACTAAAAGGCATTCTTATGTTGTTTGTTAAAAGGGCAAGTCCATATGGACGAGATTCAGAAACATTTTACAATCCAAAGATTACTCATTTGTCCTGTACTATTGAAGGCCGTCCTAATCAAGTGTATGCTTCAGGTATGCTACCTTATCAGCACTATGACGAAATATTTTGCAGGCGGAAGGCTTAGAGAAAAACCAGCAAACATGACATCTAAAGATCTGCATCTGTATGACGTAAGAATTGCTCAATACCTGACAGACAAGTATGCACTGTGTCTAGACCTGCGTAGTACAGACGACGACTACCTACATGGGTCAGGTCGTACTGTTGAAAACGGTAGTGACGGAATTACAATCCAAATACAAAAAAAAAAGACTGAAACCGCTGGAGCAATAAATATATATTTGAATCTGATTTTTGATGCCCAACTCAATATTGCAGAAAGCAGACTAAGTGGACACATATAATAAAATAATATTGTGTTTTAAAATGAACTTGATGACACTCGACCCACACTGCGGCTTATTTTGTGGCACCACAGGCTGTGGAAAAACTGAATTTGTTCTTAATCTCTTACAAACAAGATACATCCATCATTTTGAAAACATTATGATATATTGTCCAACGATCAAACACAACAAAGCTTATCACAACCGTTTATTCATTTGGACAGACAACAACATTTATTTAGTCAACCCTGAGAAAAAACTGAATGACTACCTGCATTATTTTTACAAACAATTTGAAGGGCAGAAAACTTTGTTTATTGTTGATGATTGCTCTGCAGAGAAAGATATTGTTAAGAAGAGAAACACACTGGCAGAACTTGCCTTCAGTGGCAGACACGCAAACATTAGTGTCTGGATTTTCACTCAAAAAAATAATGCCATACTGAAAGATTTCGTGAGCAGTTAAAGTTTATCTGTTTGTTTTACTGTAAGGATCGTGACAGCTTTGAAGACTGTCTCAGAGAGAATGATGTCATACCCAATAAACATGAACGAGACTGTGTAAAAAACAAACTGAAATTGACTAGGCATCTAAAACTTATTTTAAAGACAGATCAGCCCACAGGGTATGGATTAGTGAATTAATTTAGCCTTATGGTTTGTCTTTAAAAAATGACAGACAGACAAACCATTGATATCACAGACTGCTTCAAAGATGTTAAGTGCATTTTTGACTTTAAAACGCATGTTAAAAAGCCATTTGAGCTCGGTATAAAACTCTCAACACCAACACTGATAAGCATGGTATATAATGTGACTTTGGGGTATTCTGAATGTTTTCCATGTTATGGGTACGAGACTGTTGATATTAGGACACATACCTTTAGAGTTAATGATGCTAACTGTGACTGGTTTGAGGAACTGTGTCAACACATATTCAGACAACTATATAAACTACATGATTATATTGAAGAAGTTACGGTCAATAAAGTGGTATTACACCTACAGTGCAAGCAGTAATATTTTATTATTATTATTTTGTCGGTCAAATAAAAATGACAGGCAAAATGATTGACGTTACAGAGTGCTTCAGATATATCCAACACTTTGATCAATTAAGAACAGATTTCAAACAACCAGAAATAATGCCAATATCATCGCCATTAATTATATACGTGTCATATAATATGACTTTAGAAATATTTGAAGAGTTACCATTTGTAGAGTACATGCCTGTTGATCTTAAGACACATACCTTTGAAGTTGATGATCAGTGGTTTGAGACAGTGTGTGAACAAATATTCAGACAACTATGTGAACTAAATCTGTTTATTGTAGGTGTTACAATCAATAAAGTGGTATTTCACAAGTTGTAATTTTTTATTTATTATTTTGTCGGACAAATAAAAATGACGGACAATGCCCAAAGCTCATCTGGCTTAAGAAACGTGTTTCACACAACAGACTTGCCTATATCAAACATTTACAGTGTCTATGAATCGATAGAAAGGTCCTTTTCTGTCATACAAGGTAATCTTCTTTCTGGTAGTGTAAAAATTCAGATTGTTGCAAAAATAGAATTTACCAGGGTAGATGGTGAAGTGATTGTATCTTATATCTCGACAAGACAACACACAGTTAATTCAAGAAGGGAACTGGAAAAAGTGTTTAAAGAAAGACTGTTGCCTGACTTCCTTGAAGCAATTGACAGAGCGAAAATGCAGGGGTCTGGTTGGCATGAAGGGCGTATACATGAAATGCAACTGAAGCAATCAAGATATCATCCTATATTGGTTAAATCATGGCTGCCACTACCAACTGAGGTTGCAAACAAAAAGGCTGTAGTCAATATTCAAAACAATGATAATTTCTGTTTTATGTGGTGTGTGCTTGCCAAACTACACTTTGTAAAAACAAAACCTGAACGTGTATCTAACTACACCAAATTTGTAAATAAACTTAACTTCAGTGGCATAGTTTTACGGCATCCTGTCTCGAAAGACAATGGAGTATGTGCTTGCTGGGTCAGTCACTGGAGTGACCTCTCCAGTGCGCAAGCCTGGGCGAAGTGTATGGAGATCCTGGGATGCCCAGTCGTCAAGATCCCCCTCTCGGCCTCGCTGATGTATCCAAAGGAATGCAAAGCAGTACGTTTGGCACCAGTTTGGCTGCAGGAGCTGCCAGAACAGTGCGTGAATACAGGCAGCTGTCTGCCTTCGGGGCTCCACTCCTGATTTGAAGGGTTTACTCCCCCACATTTGGCCGTTGGATCCAACCTGATCTCCTCCGTCCTCTAGCCGTTGGCTGTCAGAAACAGCTCATCCGCCTAGTGGTGCAATGTGAACACCACCCCCTCACGTGGTTTAGCCCACCAGCTGAGGTGGTTTGCCAGGGTGTGGCGCTTGGAGCCAGCACGTGAGAGATTAAGGAGATGGATGAGGACCAGTGATGCCCGTCCGTCCTATGTAGGACGCAGCTGCCAAACAGCAAAGGTACTACCTCTATCCAGAGCCCCCTACACCCCAGTGGCATAGAGTTTCCTGTTAATGTGGATGATATAGACTTGTTTGAAAAACTAAATCCTGGTATATCTGTAAATGTGTATGTATGGGATAATGAGTCTGAGAACAAATTAGAACCAATTAGAGTATCACCACTTGCCCCCACCTGTGGTCAGCCAGAAGATAAGCATGTTGACCTTTTATTAATAAGTTCCGGTCATAACTTTCACTACACAATTATTAGGAGTATGTCACATCTAATTCATGGGCATACAACAAAACACAAGTGTAAACAGGAATTTTGTAAAAAGTGTTTACAGAGGTTTTCCTCTATTGAAGTAGTACACAAACATGTTAAACATTGTAGGTCACCTGATGACATTCAAACGGTACTTAGGTATCCAGATCCTGGCAGCAAGGTTTATTTTAAAAACCATGCGAATCAACAAAAGCTGCCATTTGTAGTGTATGCTGATTTTGAATCACTGGTTGTTCCATATGAGGGTCCTGTTCCAGAATCATTATCAAAGACTATAAAATTGAGTAACCAAGTGGTGTGTTCTTTTTTATACATTATTGTTAGGTCAGACGGTTTGCATTCAGAACCTGTTATCTACAGAGGGGAAAATGCAGCATGTCTGTTTTAAACAGAAATGAGACATCTGTATAGTCAGGTAGTACAGTATTTGGAAAACTGTCAGATGCCTTTGTTGATGACAGAAGAAGATAAACTAAATTTTGATATGGCAGAGATGTGTTGGATTTGTGAACAACCTCTGGGAGGTGACAAAGTTCGTGACCATGATCACATAACTGGACGTTACAGAGGTGCTGCACATAACAATTGTAACTTGTTATTAAAAACAGATCAAAAGACATATAAGTTACCAATCTTTTTTCACAATCTCAAAGGATATGATTCGCATATTATCATGCAGGCTGTGGATGAGTCTTACAAAGAAATAAGTTGCATTGCCCAGACAACTGAGAAATACTTGACTTTTAGGTTGGACAAAATAGCATTTTATGACTCCATGCAACATTTGTCTTTAGGGCTTGCTAGTCTAGCAGAAGGACTGACTGAGTATCCAATAACAAGTAAATATTTTGAGCCAGACTTGATTAAGAAAGGAGTGTATCCGTAGGAGTACATCAGTGACTGGGTTGTGTTTGAGGAAACAAGACTGCCATTAAAAGATAAATTTTATTCCACACTAAATGGAAAAGGTATTTCTGACTCTGATTATCAACATGCACTTGATGCATGGGATAAACTGGGGTGTGAAACAATTGGTGACTACCATGACCAGTACTTGAAAGCTGATGTTTGCTTGCTAGCAGACGTATTTGAAAGTTATCGTGAAAAGGGTTTGTTACACCTCGGCGCATTTCATTCAAGGGTGGTGCCAGAACAGCTTGGCGCCTACAGACACCAAGCTATTCGGGCACCACCCTTGAACTGCCATGGTTGATCCATATCTTGTTGTTTCATGTTTGAACTGCTTCCAAAACATAAATTATCCTGTGTGCGGTTCAGTGCAGCAATACCATACGTGCCTAGACTGGTTTGAAAGAAACGCTGACATGAACATTAATAATGCATAACTTGGTCTACTAATATATACTAAAGGATATATACAAAATCTTGTAGGATTACGTTTCTAAAACTTCGTGCATGTACAGTACAACTTGCGGGAGATGGATTGACCATAACAGCTCGAAGACAGTGTCTGAACTTGTCGTTGGTCTGTCCTCAAAAATAGTGTTCGTTGCTTGTCATTATGTAGTATTGTCCAGCTATTGTCTTGTATTGTCTTTGATTGGAAATAAGATTATGTCTACACCAAGAATAGTGGTTTAATGAACTTGAAGCCTCTGCCTATGGCTAGTGCCCGATTAGTTAGACACCTCTCCTCAAAACATGGCGCATGTCTTAACACTTTAGCTCTGAAATTGAAAGAGATACCTGTCCTCAAAACGTGGAGTCTTTTAAACGCTTTAGCTCTGAAATTGAAAGAGATACCCCAACCCCCACCCAACCTCTGTTCCCCCCTCAACCATCTACCCCCACCCACCACTCCCCCTCTTCCTCCCCCTTTCTTCCTCCCAACACCACCACCACCACTACCAACGAACTTTTTTTGTTCTGTTCTACTCATTTCATGTTTTTGCTTATTTTTCTATGGTGTTGAGTGTCACTGAGACTGTCACCCTGGACTCTTGAATCGTGCCAAGCAATGCACTCTTCCCCTGCAGTCGCTAGTTGAAATCGAACACCAGCAACTAGGAAGTTGTGGGTCGTTGCCAGTGGTGATTCGTCAATACAAGTGAGGCTATGCATTTTATCTCAAAAGCCACTGCAGATTAGCTATCTGTAAAAATGCCATCTATTCTTCTCAAGGAATACGATATGCATGTGGTTGGCAAGAGGCATAGATCCTCATGAGCCTTCGCATCTGCGGGGGCTCATGACGATCTATGCCACTTGTAGTTGGGTAGTTGCCGTGTTTTTGCGGATTTTACTATCACTCCAAAACCTGTCGTTTCGCACATGAGGAGAATAGATATAAGTGAGCTTACAATAGGCATACAGCCTCGTGACACCCCGCATATGTGGGGGCGAATGACGCTCTATGCCTCTTGCAGTTGGGTGGGTTCGGGTGTTTCGTATCTCGAAAGGTGTTGCAGATTTAACACACCAAACACCTTTCATTTCAACAGCTTGAGAAGAATAAACGTAAATATGGTTAACAAGAGGCATAGATCTTCATGCGTCCCAGCATATGTTGGGGTTTATGAAGATCTATGCCTTTTGCAGTTTGGGTGGTGCGAGGCGTGATTATGCACACAATGGATTGCAGTTGAAATTCATCGGGATAAATCACTAAGCGACTGTACGGCTCACCCAACTTGAGGTTTGAAGACGAACGCAGCGTACTCTCTCTCTCTCTCTCTCTCTCTCTCTCTCTCTCTCTCTCTCTCTCTCTCTCTCTCTCTCTCTCTCTCTCTCTCTCTCTCTCTCTCTCTCTCTCTCTCTCTCTCTCTCTCTCTCTCTCTCTCTCTATCTATCTATAAGTAAACCTAAGCTAAGCAGCCGTAATAAACATGTCGACACACCAAGCGTAGGCTGATTATGGCACCACCACCATCCTTCCACTATGCGCCCGATACACGCTCCACAGCGGCTAACGCTAGACTTTCACTGGAAAAAATAATTAGAACAAATGACCCGATCCAAGTGACCTTTGAGACTGAGGGCTGGAAATTACCCCTGTGGACAAAAGCTCTACATTATTTCTACGTGGATGTACCTCTGCCCCCTGGTGTCACCCTCCTTTGGAGAGATAGAAATCAACACCATGAGAACCTGACAGTCAGTGCTCCGGTCGATTCGTCCTATCCGCCCCAAGAACTGTATGAAACAATAATCCAGTTGTTGAATGGGGACCGGAAACTGATCACGATAATACTGTATTATTCCACCGGGACCGGTCTAGCCCAAGGTAACTGCTGCCAAACTTGGGTTGACGAGGAGTTTGAAGCCCTGAGGGACAGCGTTACCAAGATGGCCAGCAGTCTGGTCTCCCAGCCCACTCCAGCCGACCCTTCACCCTCCCTCGCTAATCCTGTTACGGTTGAGTGCCCCCAGGCCGAAGCGACGGACGCATTGAACCCCGAGCAACTCACCGCCACGCGATATGAACCCGCGCAGCCACCCGTGAGCGACTTTTCACTGGCGGCTCGGGACTCGACTATTTGTATTAGTGACCTCACTCTCATAACTCTGCCCACCGTGACCCCTCACCGCTCCGGCGACGCGACTGTCAACACGCCCGATCAGGTCACGAAGCGCCCTGATTGTATCACTCCCCTCACCTCTAGTGTCACCATTCCAGAGTGCATGCTCCAGATGCAGAAACAGCTGGAGATTAACTCGACCACCATCCGCACTCTGACAGCCGCATTGGAGAAAACACGCAGGGAGCTGTCAGAGCTGAAATCCCGCTGTGCCGCTGTATACGACCTACAGGCGCAGCTCGACATCCACGCCCGAGACAGCGACGTAAAAATAAAAAATTGCTCCAGAGCCACCGACAAATTCGTCACAGAGGCCATCAACTCGTCACTAGAGCCTGTGACGAAGAAGCGCAAGGGCTCGCTGATCGCGTGAACCAGCTGACCTCTTCTAGAGACAGCCATGCTAGTAAGCTCCACGAGATCGAACGGCAGCTAAAGGCGCTAACCCCAGCCGCAGAACTACATGCCAATCCTGCTCCTGCCTCTACTCCCACGGCTCATACTGCGCGCCCCTCAAACAAATCATCACCATCCGTCCATTTGCTGTCTCCTAGCTGTAATGTTCAGCTCACACCGCACCCTGACATCACGGTGAAGAATATGTTCGCTGTCCTGTCTGAAGGCGGCGAGATCGAGAACCAGCAGGACTCTGGTGCCGGTATCGGTGCTGGCAAGAAGCAGCATAACTCTGGTGATGATGTCGATGCCGGTGATGCCACCACATCTAACGCCGCCAAGGACTCCTGTGAAGTCAGCCAAGACCGCTCGAATTCCTCTTCGAGCACCCCGCTGTGCAACCTGCGAGCCCAGACCGTGAAAACTGATGTCGATCGTTTACTTATCGGCGACTCGGTTCTGAAAAGGGTTGACGCGCAGAGGATATCTGTTGACGGAGTAAAGTTACAGAATCTGTCTGTGTCGGGGCTGAGCGTCAGGGAGCTCGCTGAGTGGCTCCGTGAACAGCCAACGATGCCACACATTCGCCTGGTGACATTCCACGTCTGCATCAACAGTTGCAGACAGCAGGGCCCCGTCACCAAGCCGGCGTGGATGCACCTCATCCGCCTCCATTCCTCCGTCTTCCCCAATTCCCGCATTCAGGCCTCTTCCATCATGCCCCCCAGAGGTCAAAACCACCCGCTCTCCGCCCCCGCCTCCGAATCTAATGATGCCCTTAGGGAGGCCTGTGATCAGATGAAAATTATGTTCATCGACAACACCCCCACCTTCCTCACAGCCAACGGAGCCCCAAGAAAGAAGCTGTACCCAGTCCTGTCGGTGCTATGAAACTCGCCATGAACATCCGCTTCGCGGGTGCTCCACGCCGCCCCCACAACACACCTGAGGCAGGTGAAAACCGACAAGTCAGTGGCAGTAAGCAACCCAGAAGCTATCCTCGCCAGAACAGTCATCATGACGCTTCTCCCCGGGGTGCCGGTCAGTTTCCAAAATACCAGGAACTGGCACGCCGAAACCGATACAACCCCCACACCGGCCCCGGTTCTCACCACGGACCTCAGCAGGGTCACGGCGGGCCCTTCATGACGTCACACCACGGCCCGGCCCCAGCGCGACCATACAACCAATCGTCTGGCCACGCCCCTTCACAGTTCGCTGACCAAGGACACGCCAGGCCGCACATTACGTCACAAGTGGACTTCCCAAGCATGCCGCAGGCTAGTGGGTACGTACCCGTCGGTCACCCGTTAGCTGCGCCCGCCACAAGCATGATCAAAGCCCCCGAGGGTGGGAACAATCAGGATTAACGGGCAACCCTAGCCACGATTTAGCCCAGGCCATGCAGATCATCGCCCAACTACTGCTGCCTTTCCTACCGAAGTACTCATTGTCGGCTAATCACTTGTAATGCGTGTGAGCATTGCTTGTGAGTATCCGATACACTATCCCTTAGCCTTGATAATTGGAAATACTAATTATCGGTTACTCATTTGCAGCGCGCATGAGCGCTGCACGTGACTATCTGGTAATAATCCAATATCCATACCCCTCATTTTTCTTGAAATAGTAATTATTGGTTACTCATACGCTGCGCACATACGTGTTGCTTATGACTATCTGATAATTATGTAATGTTAGTTGTGTGCACACGAAGAGACGTTAACCGCGTTACATATGGAAGTTTGAACGGTGCCTTTATCACAGATTACGACTCGACACTTATCAGACTTTTCCTATCGGAACAGCAGGGGATCTAACTGTTTGCCTGTCCAGCACTGTGATTCCCCTTGGTTTGTATACAATTCTGCCAGCGCTAGCCTCACCTATCTGGTTTGTGAGTATCGGAACATTTTATTTTGCCTTTTTATGTCGTTAGTGTGTGTGCATGGTCGTGTTTCTTGACAAGATTAGACTGTTGGCCAGTGGTGACTGTTGCAGGCTGTGTTGCTAGTGACATTGTCCACAGGTTTTGGTGTACAAGGCAACAACACTGCACTATCCATATGATAAAGCCACACGTCTTATAGCTTGTGGACTAACGTGATTGTGACTGAATTGTTGAAAAGCTCAACGCGTGACTTAGTTTGTGTGCGGTGCCACATCTATGTAAGAATCAGAGGTCACTTAAAACTTCTGGCAAACCGCTGGGCGAGTGGATAATAGTCTTTTCCGCTGGCTCTGTGGTATTGACTGTGCAGCCTCGTTGCGTGACATTATCAGCGCAAAACCGGACATTATCTAGTTTGCAGTGAAAACGCTCTATTGCTTTAATTTGTTTTCTTAGTTGCGCCGGTTTGAACTGTGTGTACGATTGTTGCTTTTGTGTGTGCGTGTTTCTTTTGTGTTGTGAAACAGTTTACATTCTTTTTGTGTTATAGTCTCTTATGCCTGTGCTAGCCTCAATGACGAAAGCGAGCATAAGGGAATGTACCTTACGTGTAGGTCATCTTAACGTGTTTCATCTTTACAATAAGATACCTGACTTAGCTTGTTTTCTTAACAATCCCACACCGTCACCGTTTCACTTGTTTGGCGTCACTGAGACACGCTTGAGCTCGAACATCAGTGATGAAGCCATTAGTATCCCTAACTTTTCTGTAATTAGAAGAGATCCTTCCTCCCAAGGCCAAACAGGCATTGCCGTCTACATCCACCAGTCTATTCAACACTTAGTCCGTACACGGCAAGATCTAGAAACCGCAGATGTTGAGTGCGTGTGGATTTAAGTAAAGCGTCCTTTTTTGGCTCCATCATACGTAGGCTTCTTGTACCGTAACCCGGCGGCTGACTTTAGTTGGCACGACGGTTTTACATGTAACTTAGATAAAGTCTATAAAATAAACTCCGACATCGTTCTAATGGGTGATTTCAATATCAATTTACTGAAACCCCACACCGCATGGGAAACATCTTACTTATTTGGGCCGGTGCAGCTGGTGCAGTCACCCACTAGGATTGCTGCTGCATCATCCACTCTCATAGACCATATTTATACCAATAACCCTAAATCTGTGACTGACGTTTCTGTTCCCGACTTGAGCATTAGCGATCATTTCCCTGTAGTGTGTAACTGGGCTGCGCAAATTCCAAAAACTAAAATGAAAGGTCATATCACCGTAACATATCGCTCTTTTAAACATTTTAATCAAAACGCATTTTTACATGATCTTAGTAATGCGTGCTTTGACTCAGTAAACGAGTCCAACGACCCAGAGGTTGCTCTATCTGTATGGTACAACATTTTCCTTGGGGTACTTAACAAACACGCACACCTCAGGGAGAGGCGTGTCAAAAGCGCGGTACTACCCCCATGGATTACAAAAGAACTGATGCAGGCCATGGAGCTTAGGAACACTCTCAAGAGAGAAAAAGAAGTTTGACGAGTTTAAAAGGCAGTGTAATCGCGTCAAATATATGTTACGCGAAGCGAGAAAAGCCTTTGTAAGAAATACTATTAAGAACAACAAAGACGGGTCAGCTATTTGGCGCGTCCTGAATTCCCTTACCCGAGGCTCTAGTGCATCCACGGTAATCCCTAGTGATCTATCCGCTGACATGTTTAATAATCACTTCCTATCTGTTGCTGAAATTTTCTCAACACAAGGAAGTGTCAATGATAAGTGCTTTGATGTTTTAATTAACTACTGCAATCAGAAAACTGTAACTCCTTTTAGCATTCCATCGGTTGCAGTACATGAAGTAGGTAAATTCATAAGTAGTCTCATGAACAAGAAGTCATCTGGCCCTGATGACATAAATCCTAAAGTTCTGAAACTATCTCTACCTTACATTGTTGAATCGCTGACATACATTTACAACCTATGTCTCCATCAGTGTGTATTTCCTACACAGCTTAAACTTGCAGAAGTAATTCCACTACCGAAATCCAAGGACAGGGGGAATCTGAATAATTATAGACCAATTTCGTTACTGTCCGTGTTAAGCAAACCTCTGGAGCGACATGTACACAAACATTTGTCTCAGTATTTAGAGACAAATAATATGCTTCATCCCTTCCAGTCTGGGTTTCGTCCGAAGTATTCCTGTCATACAGCGCTAAGCAGACTTGCAGATAAGTGGTTATCTAACGTAAACAATTCTCAACTGACGGGTGTTATTTACATTGACTTTAAGAAGGCTTTTGACCTGGTTAATCATGACACTCTGATAAGCAAACTTAGTCATTATTTAAAAAAACGTCTCAGCAGTTTCCTTCTTTAGTTCGTATCTAAAGGGAAGAAAGCAAATGGTTGTAATTAATGGATCACACTCTGAAGTGAATGAGGTTAAGTGTGGAGTACCTCAAGGGTCAGTGTTAGGGCCTCTTCTATTTTGTTTATACATCAACGATCTGCCTCTTCACCTAACGTCCAAATCTGTCGAATGTGACTTGTTTGCTGACGATACTTCAATCCACACGGCAAATAAAAACCTTAATGTGGTTGCAGAAAACTTACAACAGAGCCTTGATGTGAACCTGGTGTGAACTTAACTCAATGAGTATCCATCCAGCAAAAACTAAGTCAATGGTAATTGCGACACGCCAAAAACACCAACTAACCCCCCTTTCACCTGATTTGTCCTTCAAAGGCAATTCTATTGAGCAAGTGTCTGAACACCGCCTCCTTGGAATTATCATAGATGATCAGCTCAAATGGCAGGCACACACACATAAAGTGTGTAAAACTGTTTCAAGAAACATTTTTATGCTGTCCAAACTGAAGCACTTCACTGACTTTGAAACCAGAAAATTATTTTATTATGCACATATTCAGTCCCACATTAATTATGCTTCCACGGTGTGGGATGGCTGCAGAGATGTACATTTAAAAAGACTGAACTCTTTACACAGACGGCAGCGAAATTAATTTTACCTGATCCTACTTTGACAACGGATGATAAGATTCACAAAGCGGGACTTCTTTCTCTCAAGAATCAGTTTGCATTCAACAAAGCTGTTTTTCTTTTCAAGATTCGGAATGATAACACTCCGGAATATCTAAACCAGCTGCTAGTCCGGTCACAGTCCCGCTATGGCGATACAAACAGTACAGTAGTACCCAAAACCAGAATAGACTTATTTAAAACCAGTGGGGGGGGGGGGGGGACGGTGTGGAATTCCCTTCCATCGCAAACGAAGACCACTCCAACGGTATCATGTTTCAAGAAAAGTCTTTTTAAACATTTATCTTCGCTGCCATAACTATCTGCAAGCTTTGCTTTCTATACGTAGATATCATAGTTAGTAATGTACCCATTCTACTGCTGTGTATGTATAGTGCTGCTGTGTTGTTGCATTTTTTTTCCCTTACCATTGCTCCCCCTCCCCCAACACACCCGTAGGCGTTGGTCCTATGCATGTATTAATGTAATGTATTTGTTGTGTTGTAGGTGTAGCAACGGCAGATTTAAAAAATGGCATTGCCTCTGGCATTGTTAATATCTTTACCGTTGTAAAATAAAGATTCATTGATTCATTGATTCTCTCTCTCTCTCTCTCTCTCTCTCTCTCTCTCTCTCTCTCTCTCTCTCTCTCTCTCTCTCTCTCTCTCTCTCTCTCTCTCTCTCTCTCTCTCTCTCTCTCTCTCTCTCTCTCTCTCTCTCTACGCAGCCAGTTCCACCCTGGCGCCCCGATTCCACCAAGAGCAGGCTTTTGCAAAAGACTCCAGTCAGTCATGCTGACCGTACACCAGCGCCGCTTGCGTATGGCGTTGGATCAAAGGCCGGGGCTGCTCCAGAACACAAGCCACAGCAGCCCGACTATGATCGCACCTCATGGGAGCCCCTTCCTACATGGCAGGCGGTCGACCTGTGTACCCGCCCCCCCCCCCCCAACTTTCCCCTACCCCCCGCCGCCCCCACCCTCTGGAGTGCCGCAGCTTAGTGAGAGTGACTGTGCCGCCTTGTTTTCACTGCTTCAAAAGTTCAGGACACGCGCCGATAATTAGGACACTCCTCGCTGGGTGATAGTCATTTCGACAGTGTATGAATATTAGTAGGACACGCCCTTCTCATTTTGACAGTGTGTTTTTGAGTCGTGATTTGCATCAGTTTCTTCTTCTTTGATAAAGTTCCACTGTGCGCGTTTTGTGGACCGACTATTGACAGTAATTCCCAATCTGCTATTATCATTTCCCGATTTTAAATATACTTTTTTCATTTAGCGATTTTTAAAATTATTTATAGTTGCAACATTTTCTTAGACTTTAAATTTGTTCTTGTTTTTCTTTCTTTTTTTCTTTTTAAGTCATCAAAATAGCTTTGTGTATTATGAACTTTGTCGCAGGTGAACGTGCATAGTTCCTTGACAAGTTATTTTTCCTTTGTTTTCTTTTACAGTTGCTGACTTTGTTATTTTTTGTTGACATAACCAAGCAAGAAAACCGTAAACATTCTGCTGAACTCAGACTAAGCGCGTGATAAACATTGTGATTCTCCGCCGTGTATTAATTTATTGAGCTTTTTCAAAGCATTCTATAGATATTGATATTAGTGGGGCTTTTTTTTTGTTTTTGTTTTTTTTCTTTTTTTTATTTATTTATTTATTTTATTTTTGTTATTATTATTATTGTTTGGTTTTTTTTTGTTGTTTTTTTTTCGGGGGGGCGGATTATTTTTTGTGACCATAATTATTTGTATTATATCTCTCGCTACATTTGCGTTGTTACCTACGTGCAAAAACGTAATCTAAATACTGTTCCGAAACGAACAGACGAACTGAGAATTGGTCATCTTAACATATACCATCTAGTTAACAAGGTGCCCGATTTATCTGTGTTCCTAAACACGCCCTTAAATTTTCATTTTTGGTGTGTCCGAGTCAAGGCTTAAAAGTTCAATAAGGGCTAACTCCATTTCTGTCCCAAACTTCTCAGT
Source organism: Semisulcospira habei (assembly GCA_036245525.1). Classification (NCBI taxonomy): domain Eukaryota; kingdom Metazoa; phylum Mollusca; class Gastropoda; family Semisulcospiridae; genus Semisulcospira; species Semisulcospira habei. Next base: position 90,502,066 of record BTPG01000003.1, read on the forward strand.
ACTCCGCAGAGATGCCTCAAGCCCTTAACACACTGGACTAGCAGTATATATACATAATTCAATACTTGGTAACGTCAAACGGCGACAAGACTTAGAGTCAGCTCAAGTGGAAAGCTTGTGGGCAGAAGTGAAAACATCTAAATCACCACTCGTCCTCATTGGCGTTATTTATAGAAATCCCGCATCCAGCTGGGACTGGTATGATGACTTCGTAGCAATGATGGATAGTGTAAATCAAAATAAAGCTGACGTTGTTTTTTGGGGGCGATTTTAATATTGATCTTTCAAAATCTAAAGGGTACCATGCTGCATGGGCGTCAACAACAGCACTATTCGGTTTAGAACAGTTAGTTAAAAACCCCACTAGAACCACATGTACTTCTTCAACCCTGATTGATCATATTTATGTGACAAATGATGATAAAATATCAAATGTACATGTTCCCTCCTTAGCTGTCAGCGACCATAACCCAGTATGTTGCACAGTCTCCATGAAACTAGACAAAGAGAACAAAAAGAGACATAACACAATTAAATATCGTTCTTACAAAAAAATTAATAACGGCGACTTTTGGCGGGATCTGCGCAATACTCCTTTCAGTGACGTGTATAACCACACTTCTCCTAACAGTGCCCTGTCGTACTGGATGGATCTATTCCTTGGGGTCCTAAATAAGCATGCGCCCATACGAGAAAAACGAGCTATGCACTCTACCCTGTCACCCTGGTTAACAGTAGATATCAAACAGGCCATGCCATTTAGAGAAAAACTTAAGAAAAAAAAAACAGTTTGATGATTATAAGAAACAACGAAATCGTGTTAAATACCTAGTGAGAGCGTCAAAAAAACCTGTTCTTCCATGAAATGATTAGGGATAAAAAAAAGAAAGATACAGCATCGGTTTGGAAAGCCCTGAATGTTATAACGAAGGGTAAATTAGCCCCTGAAATTCCATCCCATGTGTCAGCTGATATATTAAATAACCACTTCCTATCGACAGCTGAAACACTTGCTCAGTCAGCTGCAAGTAGTAACGCAGCGTACCAAGTTCCTATTATACTGGAAAAATACTGTGAGGCCAAATATATACTGCAGACATTCATCATTCCTGATATTACCGTCGCTGAAGTCGGCAAATTTATTTCTGGCATGACGAACAAAAAGTCCACCAGAATGGATGGTATCGACAACAAAATTCTGAAAATGTCACTACAATATACGGTAGAGGCACTTACTTATATCTTTAACCTCTGTATAAAACACAGCACGTTTCCAACTATTTTCAAAAGAGGATAAGGTGATTCCAATCCCTAAATCAAAAGATCTTGAAGATGTCACTATCTCACTTTTGACAATCCCTAAATCAAAAGATCTTGAAGATGTACTATCTCACTTTTGTCGGCTCTGTCAAGGCCCCTTAAAAAACACATACAAAAACACCTCCTTGATTTTCTAGAAAAGGGCAATTTCATAAATATTCATCAGCCCCGCTTTAGACCGAAACACTCATTTCAGTCAGCACTGACACACACTGTAGACAGCTGGCTGGAATCAATAAATAAAACCCTGATGTCTGGAGCTGTTTTCTTAGACCTACAAAAAGAATTTGATCTTGTCGACCATGACATTCTCTTAAAGAAGCTAGCAGCATAAGTGAAACCGCCATAGCATTCTTTAGATCATACCTAAAAGACAGAAAACAAAAGGTATAAACCCATGGAAAATAATCTAAACAAGGACAAGCTAACTACGGTGTCCCCCAGTGGTCGATCTTGGGACCTCTTCTATTTATAATATTCATTAATGATTTGCCTTTGTGTTTTACTAACACTGATGTCAAATGCTACCTGTTTGCGGATGATACGAGGCTCAATGTTTCGGTTAAAAAAATAGCTGACATTAACCTTAGCTTACAAAGTAGTCTCAGCGAGATTTCCGACTGGTGTAGAGTGAATCATATGATTCTTCATCCAGGAAAAACAAAGAGTATTTTAATCACTACACGTAAAAAACACCAACGCCGACCACAACTTTTACAACTACAACTGAACGCTAAACCGATAGAACAAGTCACAGAGCGTAAACTCTTGGGAATACACGTTGACGAACAACTATGTTGGGAGACGCATATAAATACAGTCTGTAAAACCATTGCTAAAAACACTTTCCTGTTGTCCTAGCTTAGACAAGTAACGGATACATATACTCGTAAACTGTTTTTTTTACATGCCCATATCAAGTCTCACGTTGATTATGTCTCCACAGTGTGGGACGGTTGTAGTGATGTTCACATGAACAGGTTAAACTCTATATATAAAAGAGCTGTCAAAATGATAGATACGCGGCCCATTCCTACTACAGACAAATTTAGACACCTAAACATTCTCGGTCTGCGTCAACAACTTAATTTCAACAAATGCATCCTCATGCACAAGATATTAAATAACATGACACCGCAGTATCTAACTACCAAATTTATGCCACAGCAAGAACGCGAACGGACCACAAGGAACAATACTTTACCCCTACATCTGCCTAGAATTGACCTCTTTAAAACTAGTTTATCATTTTCTGGACCATTTGTTTGGAACACTATTCCTGCACATTTGAAGACTATAGCCTCGCTTGGAATCTTTAAAACAAAACATTTCGATTTCCTGATGAGCCCAACATAACATCACTGGGCATTTCTTTAAACAAACACAGATGGTTAATACTTTCATGTAATACATGCATTTATTATAGTGTTTGTGTGTGTGTGTGTGTGTGTGTGTGTGTGTGTGTGTGTGTGTGTGTGTGTGTGTATCTGTGTGTGTGTGAGAGTGTGTGTGTGTGTGTGTGTGTGTGTGCGCGCGTGTGTGTGTGTGTGTGTGTGTGTGGTATAAGATGAATGTTGAGTGTTACTATATTTTGTGTATATATACTTTTAATTTTATTATTATTATTATTTTATTTGTTTAAACATTATTTATGTGTGTAAATATAATGTCATTATTATTATTTATTAAACATATTTTATGTTGTAGATGTTAGCAACAGCAAGTTTTTAAATTGACGATTTGTTTCTGTCTTTTCCGTTGATAATAAAGTTTCATCATATCATCATCATCATCATCATCATCACCATCACCATCACCATCACCATCACCATCATCATCATCAATCATCAATCATCAATCATCAATCATCACCAATCACCAATCACCATCACCAATCACCAATCAATCAATCAATCATCAATCAATCATCAATCAACAATCATCAATCATCAATCATCAATCACCAATCAATCATCAATCAATAATCAATCAATAAGCAATAATCAATCAATAATCAATCAATAACCAATCATCAATCAATCAATCATCAATCATCAATCAATCAATCAATCAATCAATCAATCAATCAATCATCCATCCATCATCCATCACCCAATCACCCAATCACCCCATCCATCCATCCAATCCATCCAATCCATCCAATCCATCCAATCCCATCCAATCCCATCCAATCGCATCCGATCCCATCCATCCGATCCCATCCATCCGATCCCATCCATCCGATCCCATCCACCCGATCCCATCCACCCGATCCCATCCCATCCCATCCCATCCCATCCCACCCCATCCCATCCATCCCATCCCATCCCATCCATCCCATCCATCCCATCCCATCCATCCCACCCATCCCATCCATCCCATCCATCCCATCCCACCCCACCCCACCCCACCCCACCCCATCCCATCCCATCCCACCCCACCCCACCCCACCCCACCCCACCCCACCCCACCCCACCCCATCCCATCCCATCCCATCCCACCCCACCCCACCCCACCCCACCCCACCCCATCCCATCCCACCCCATCCCATCCCATCATCAATCATCATCATATCTCTCTCTCTCTCTCTCTCTCTCTCTCTCTCTCTCTCTCTCTCTCTCTCTCTCTCTCTCTCTCTCTTTCTCCATATTTCCATTAGTGATCACTTTCCTGTTTGTTTTACGTTGTCTGTTAGGTTAGCTAAACAGTCAATCAAAGGACACACTACCATAATGTATAGATGTTTTAAAAAATTCGACCAAACTGCTTTTTTATATGAACTATCTTTAGTACCATTTTATGATATAAAAAACTGCGAAAACCCTAACGATGCCCTGTCACGCTGGTACGAGCTGTTTCTCGCCATTCTGGATAGACGCGTCAAATATCCTGTTATGCCAAAATGGCTCTCTGGTGAGATAAAACAAGCAATGGAAGTAAGAGATGAATTAAAACGAGACAAGAAATTTACTGAATACAAGAAGCAGCGAAATCTCTAGTTCGTAAAGCACAGAGGAAAATGCAGAACAAATTATTGCCGACGGCAATCCGTTCAGTCTGGCAAGTAATAAACAATTTCACCAAAGGTAACAGTAAACGATCGTCTAATATTCCGCCCGATCTTACTGCTGATGCATTCAACGCTCACTTCATAACTGTTGCTCACACTCTGGCGAAGTCAAATACACCTAACCCTGTAAGCTACACTTGCTCTCATCAACTGCGTCACCATAGTCAACAGAGAGCCTGCGGCCCATTTTTAGTACCGCTTATGACTGTCCTAGATGTAGGCAAATCTATTTCCAGTTTAAAGAACAAATCGTCTTGCGGTCCAGATGGCATTAGTAGTCAGATTTTAAAACTATCTCTGCCCTACGTCGTCGAATCCCTGACCTTTATTTATAATTTATCGATCAGACATAACGTTTTTCCCGACAAGCTGAAAAAAGCGAAGGTAATCCCGCTTCCCAAAAGCAAAGATTTATGCAACCTAAACGAGTACAGGCCCATTTCCATATTATCCTGTATTTCAAAACCGCTCGAGAGACATATCCATACTCATCTTCTAAACTTTCTGGAGCAAAACCATCTGATAACTGCAGCACAATCAGGATTTCGACCTCTACATTCGTGCCAAACTGCCCTCAATCACTTAATTGATAAATGGCTCTCTGCCATAAATGACAATAAAGTATCAGGTACAATCTTTCTTGACCTGAAAAAGCTTTTGATCTTGTCAACCACTCTATCCTACTAAAACAACTACCATTCTATCACATTGACTCAAATACTGTCTCCTTTATATCTTCCTATCTCAGGGACAGAACACAGAAAGTACTGCTAAATGGCAAGTATTCCTCTCATGGTTTAGTAACTTGCGGTGTTCCACAGGGGTCTATTCTAGGGCCCTTATTATTTAATCTTTTTATTAATGATCTGCCACTGTGCATATCTCATTTTGACGCAAACTGCGATCTGTTCGCAGATGACACGACCATACACACATCTGATAAAGATATCACAACCATTAATAAGGTACTCCAACAAAGTCTTGATGAAGTAGCAGGCTGGTGCAGTGATAATCACATGATTATTAGTATTCCAAATACAAAGAGCATGTTAGTTACTACACGTCAGAAACACCAGCATGGCCTACCACCTTTAACACTTTCCTTATATAGACAGCTTGTTGAACAAGTAACTAGGCATCGCTTATTAGGCGTTATAGTACTTACTTACTTACGCCTGTCACCCCTACCCGGGTATAGGCCGTCGACGAGAGACCTCCAGCAACTCCTGTCCTGTGCTTCTCCTTCGATTCTACTCCAGGTGGTTCCCAGTCTCTTGATGTCTGCTTAGAGGTCTCGACGCCAGGAGTTTCTCGGCCTACCTCTTTTCCTCTTTCCCTGGGGGTTCCATGACAATGCCTGCCTAGTGATACTGGAAGCTGGCTTTCTCAGACTGTGACCGATCCATCCCCATCTTCTTCGCCCAATTTCATTCTCTGCTGTTATCTGCTCCGTTCTCTCCCAGAGTCTGACGTTGCTGATCTTCTCTGGCCAGTGGATTTTCAAAATTCTTCTAAGGCAACTGTTCATGAAGGTCTGTACTCTGTTGACTGTGGTTTTTTTGTCAATCTCCATGTCTCTGCTCCATATAGGAGAACTGCTTTTACATTGGAGTTGAAAATCCGGACTTTGGTGTGTTGTGACAGCTCTCTGGAACTCCACACTTTTTTCAACTGGAGAAAGGCTGCTCTGGCTTTACCGATTCGTGCTCTGACATCTGTATCAGTGCCGCCTTTTTTTGTATATGATGCTCCCGAGATAGGTGAAGGACTCCACCTCCTCCAACGGGGTGCCAGCAAGCAAGACTGGTTCTTCCCTGGTTGCGTTCAGCCTCATTGTCTTTGTTTTCTGTTTGTGAATGGTGAGGCCCACTTGGGACGAGATGTCAGCAAGCCTCGTGGTCTTGTCCTGCTTTTGTTGATGAGTGTGGGACAGTAATGCCAAGTCGTCTGCAAAATCGAGGTCGTCAAGCTGTGTCCACAGTGTCCACTGTATTCCACTTCGTCTGTGCTCTGTGGTCATCTTCATGACCCAGTCTATGGCCAGTAGGAAGAGGAACGGAGACAGCAGACACCCCTGCCTGACACCAGTTCTGACCTGGAGCTCTCTGGTGAACTGCCCTTCGTGGATCACGCGACATGTCATGCCATCATAGCTGCTCTTGATCAGGCGGACGAGCTTTGTGGGTACACCGTAGTGTCGTAGAAGTTTCCACAGAGTCTCTCGGTCCACGCTGTCAAATGCTTTCTCATAATCCACAAAGTTGACGTACAGCGGGGAGCTCCACTCCAGAGACTGTTCCACAATGATGCGGAGAGTGGCGATCTGGTCTGTACATGATCGGTTCTTCCTGAATCCTGCTTGCTGGTCTCTCAGCTGGGGGTCAACGGAGCTCTTCATTCTCTCTAGGATGATCCTGTTGAAGACCTTTCCTGGTACCGACAGCAAGGTGATTCCTCTGTAGTTGGAACACTTGCTGAGGTCGCCTTTCTTGGGAAGCTTGATTAGGTACCCCTCCTTCCAGTCAGCTGGCATCACCTCCTCTTCCCAGATCTTTCCAAACAGTGGGTACAGCATCTCAACTGTTGTCTCTAGGTCTGCTTTCAGAGACTCCGCTGGGATGCCATCTGGCCCTGCTGCTTTGCCATTCATCAAAAATGCCACTGCTTTTCTGATCTCTTCCCGGCTGGGTCTGTCACAGCTGATGGGTAGGTCGGTCTCTGCCGGCTGGATGTCGGGGGGGTCGGGTGGGCTAGGTCTGTTCAGTAACTCTTCAAAATACTCGGCCCATCTGTCGAGTTGGTCTGCTCTGTCTGCAATAGGCTTGCCTTCTTTGTCTTTTACTGGTCTTTCTGTATGGCCATACTTACCCGACAATCTTCTGGTAATGTCGTAGAGCTGTTTCATGTTGCCGCTGCCTGCTGCCTTTTCTGCCTCTGCTGCCAGGCTGTCTGTGTAGGCCCTCTTGTCTGCCCTGATACTCCTCTTCACCTCGCGGTTGACTTCCGAGTATTCCCCCTGTGCCCTTACTTTGGCTGCTCTCGTGCGACTGTTGTTGACCGCTGCTTTCTTCTGCTTCCTCGCTTCTATCTTCTTCAAGGTCTGTGCCGACAGCCAGTCCTTGTGGTGGTGTTTCCTGAACCCTACAGTGTCTTTGCAGGTTGAGTTCAGCGCCTCTCTAACTGCCTTCCACTGCTGCTCTGTGGTGACCGCCTCCTCTTCATTTACTAGCTCCTGTAGCGCTTGAAACCGGTTGGACAGCACCAGTTTGAACTCTTCTCTAACTCCAGTTTCTCTCAGGAGGCCTACATTATAGCGCTGTCTTCTTGTTGTCTCTGTGCGGCTTTTCTTTAGCTTGAGCTTCATTCTTAAGGTAAGCAGATGGTGGTCTGAGGCGACATCTGCTCCCCTCCTCACTCGAACATCTTGAAGGGATCTTCTAAATTTCTTGCTAATGCAGATATGGTCTATTTGGTTCTCTGTTGTATGGTCAGGTGAGACCCAAGTTGCTTTGTGTATTCTTCTGTGTGGGAAGATGCTGCCTCCAATGACAAGTCGGTTTAGAGCACAAAAGTCTACAAACCTCTCCCCGTTCTCACTCATCTCCGAGCCTAGTCCCTGTCTCCCCATCACCTCTTCGTATCCGGTGTTGTCCTCCCCTATTTTGGCATTAAAATCGCCCATGACGATGGTGATGTCTCGCTCCGCACATTTGTCCACGGCACTCTGGAGTCGGTCGTAGAACTCTTGTTTCTCTTCCTCGTCACTGTCATTGGTGGGCGCATAACACTGGATGACGTTCAGCTTGAGCTTTTTCTTAGTTCTAAAGGATGCTGTTATAATTCTTGGCCCAAGAGGTTCCCAGCCCATCAGCGCTCTCTGTGCCACTGGTGACAGCATGAGTGCTACTCCTTCTGTATGGGGGGCATTTTCCTCTTCATGACCTGAATACAGAATCATCTCCCCACTTAACAGCCTTTTCTGGCCAGACTGCGTCCATCTGGCTTCACTGATGCCTAGCAGGGAAAGGTTGTACTTTTGCATTTCCGCTGCTATCTGGGCGCCTTGCCGCTCTGGTACATGGTCTTGACGTTCCATGTGCCCATGGTTGTATCCCTGGATAGAGAGAGGCGGCTCGGTCCTGTGGCTTCCGAAGACTTCCGGCTTTCACCACAGGACGTCATAAGTCTTCTAGTAGAAGAACCTTCCTCCTCCAGGAAAGGATTTACTGTTAATCTTTTCGTCGGCGTTTTTGTAGCTATTTCCTTTTTTGCAGGGTGGGGAAGCTACCCCCACGCCCAACCCCCTTACTAGGAGGACCAGGGGTTTTCTGTCGGGGTCACCTTCCCTTAGACCATGTTGGTTCACGGCACCTTATTTCATTCGGTGCACCCCTCTCACGAGGGACCCCCTATCCACCACCCAGGGGACGCGCCTCAACGCCGTATGGTCCCAGCGCGAGGAGGCGTTATAGTGGACAACCAATTAAGCTGGGAGCCGCATACTGACTCAATATGCAAAACAATCTCCAAAAATCTGTTCCTGTTATCAAAACTATGCCATATAGTTAATACTGATATCCGTAAGCTCTTTTTCCATGCGCATATCAAAACGCATTGTGACTACAGTTCTACCGTCTGGGATGGATGCAGCGAAGTTCACATGAAAAAAGTTAATTCCTTGTATCGTCGGGGCATTAAATTAATACTTCCCAGTCCTACTTCGACTGATGAAAAAATAAAATCTCTCAAGTTACTAACATTGAAGAAACAGTTTGAATTTAATCGCTGTGTTCTACTGCACAAGATCATGCACGGAAAAGCCCCACCCTATCTAAAAACTCTATTTTCCGACAATAATAGGAAAAACACGAGAAATAGTTCGATCCACCTTCCAAAAATTAGATTAGACATCTGTAAAACCAGTCTGTCTTTTTCAGGCGCTAAAGCGTGGAATATTTTACCTCCACACCTGAAATCAAGTTGTAAGATTAGCGTCTTCAAAGATCGCCTCCATAAATATTTACTTCAGAAGTAATAGTATGTTCGACTCCCTTATGCTACTATTCGTATAGTTAGTGACAAGTTTCCTATTACCTAATACTCTTCTACTGTTGCTACAGATTATGTAATAGCTCGACTGTCTGCATTAACATGTCAGGTTCATACCTGTGTATATAATTATATATATTAAATTTCTTGTTTTTTTTTTCCTTCTGAGTGGTGGTGGTGGGGGGGGGGGGACGGGGATGGGTCTTTTTACTTACATATGTTTTATCTTTTTATGTATCGTCTGATGTATTTTTATATGTGTAGAGTAGCAGGACAGTTTGGAATATAGGCATTGATATACCTAAAACTTTTTATCCGGAATAAAAACGTTTCATCATCATCTCTCTCTCTCTCTCTCTCTCTCTCTCTCTCTCTCTCTCTCTCTCTCTCTCTCTCTCTCTCTTCACACACACACACACACACACACACACACACACACACACACACACACACACACACACACACACACACACACACACGCCCACACTCATGCACACACGCACACACGCACGCACGCATGCAAACACTGACACACGAGCACACATTTCAGAGACAATCGTATTTGAACTGTACTCAAGTGAAGTTTTAATATCCTGCAATTAAACACAAGAGATTTATAATGGATTTGTTCAGATTTGCTTATATTAAATGGTTCAGCCTACAAAACTTGTACGATATTTGTTTCTTATTGTCGTCTTACAAAAGCGAGTCAACATGCACGTATTTTCAGAAGAGCACGTGACACTCATGTTGACGTTCATAGTGAAGGCGAAATCCAGTATGTACAGGTGGTAAGGATCATGCACAATGTAACACATATCCCCCAAAAATCAATCAACAACTCAACCAGCCAAACAACCAATTAACCAAACAACCAACTAATCAACCAGCTAGTCAATCAATCAATCAATCAATCAATCAATTTACTTGAAATATAAAACCCATTAAGTAATAATTACGAAATTCAACATACTAATCTATAAATTAATAGAATTACTAATACACCTATGAAAACAATCAAGGCCGACTAACTACGCATTAACAACTATATACACGGAAATGCAAAGGCAAATGGATGCCTCATGAAATCTGTACTCTTATATCTACTCTGATCTACAAAAACGCAACAAAGACCTAATAGATAAACCTCGACGTGTGTGGTACAACACTGGGCATACAGCCAAAATAGGTGGTGATAATCAAATCAAGACATACAAGGGGCAGACTCGGATAGATACATGGACAGTAATATCATGCTGGTCTGTGATTTTGGTCCTTGCGGCTTAAAGCCGTAAGGTCCAAAATCACAGACCTGCACAAAAATTCACTCAAGCTCTACAAAGCCCAACATATGACATCAGTTATGGGTCTGATCGAGTAGCCGCAAAGCACAACGCTGTGCGGTGGAAGGTAAGAGTTATATATCAAGACCATGGATGGGTTACTGAGAAATCAAATATGTGTGTGCACAAGAACACAACACAACGAAGCACGCAACACCTGTGTGTGCTGGTCGATGTTCCCATGACGACAGACGTTGACTAGTCGGCGCAAATGTCGGGGAAACTGGGGTATTCCCCGTACGCCTTTCACAGAGCAATCCGCCAATCGATTCAAAACTGCAGCACGCCGTAAGAATGGCTAAGCATGTGTACGGTTATGTATTTTTTAAAAGTACCCAAAGCCAAACAATCAAATGGATACGTCATTGTCTTTGATTAAACCCTTTCGCTGTCGGTGGCGGGTTTTGTAGCGACGATTCCTGCAGGAATCATGGCGACAAAAACCGCTACCGATAGCCAAAGGGTTAATAACGTTTTACTTCTTTTCAGGAAGACAGTACGTTATCAACCAATGCAAAATTAAAAGCGTGTTTCTGTTTTGTGACGCGACGGGGATACGGTAGGTGACACGACACTGAAAGCAAATGTAGCCTAGCTGAGTGGCAGGCAATAAAAGTTTTCGTGTGAATTCATACATAGACACAAATTGCGAAACTTATTACCTTGCATAAAATCATTAAATAATTTGGCCTGTGCTGAATTTCTTCACTACAGATTTTCTGTTTTGTGGAGATAAAAGTGTGTCACGTCGCAATCGCCTGCAGCGACGCCGTTTCTCGCCGATGTCGTGCCGCGCATATGCAGGACACCCATTCTGTTTCTGTTTTCACGATTTTTGTCGCAGTAACCTTCACCGTTTAGTTTCACAGTCACGTCGCAATATGAAAACACCTTTAACAGCCGCGTAAAGTTGCCTAGATCTGTGCTGGTTTCCTAATACAGCTTCACAATCGGAGGTCAAAACTTAACGTCAAAGAACTGCTTCAGAAACCTACATCTTGACTTTCACATTACATACAGTAATTTTGCACTCGACTGTCGTGGAATTTCTTCACAAACTTATACTACTACTACTACTACTATTACTACTACTGCTAATGATAATAATAATAATAATAATAATAATAATAATAATAATAATAATAATAATAATAATAATAATAATAATAATAATAATAATAATAATAATAATCTTGGCTTGACTTTGCGAACGAAGATTTTATAAGGGTTGCCCACGACGTCTGCACGCATGCTTGTGGCTGCGGAGGCCAATCCGGGACAGGCAGGCTCGACCGCAGTGGCTGCAGGGGAAGATTTGGCCAGGGTTCTGAGTTGCGGCTTCTCTGTTTTTTTCTTCTGAGCCGCTTGTCCTTAAGGCTAGCTCTGCGCGAGTCCACAAAGGAGACGGCTGCCTTGTAAATGGTGGGGCGCCAGGCGTCACGGTCCGCAGCAAGCGAAGACCACTGGCGGTGGTCGATTTGGCAGGCACTAAGTGACTTCTTGAGACCGTCTTTGTATCTCTTCTTTGGTGCCCCTCTGTCTCTGTGTCCAGTGGCAAGCTCGCCGAACAGGGTGATCTTGGGTAGGCGATGATCTTCCATCCTGGAGACATGCCCCGCCCAGCGGAGCTGCGTCCGCAGCAGCAAAGCCTCGATGCTCACAGTTTCTGCCTGTTCAAGGACCTCGACGTTGGTGACATAGTCACTCCAGTGAATGCCCAGGATGGTACGCAGGCAGCGCTGGTGGAAACGTTCGAGGAGTCGTAGATGGCTGCCGTAGAGGGCCCAGGACTCGGAACCATACAGCAGGGTGGTGAGGACGACAGCTCTGTACACGCTGATCTTGGTGCCTGTTTTCAGCTGTTGATTGTGCCACACCCGCTTGAATAGTCGCCTGAAAGCGCTGTTCGCTTTTGCCAGCCTGCTGTCAAGCTCCTTGTCCAGCTTGGCGTACGACGTGATGATGCAGCCAAGGTAAGTAATCTGGTGCACTGACTTTAGTTCAGACTCGCCGATGGTGATGTGGGGAGGGCGATGCTCTTCCTTGGGTGCCGGCTGATGGAGGACCTCTGTCTTTTTCAGACTGACCTCGAGTCGAAAGAGCTGGGCAGCGTCTGCGAAGCAGGACGTGATGCGCTGCAGGGCTCTCTCTGTGTGTGTAACGAGGGCAGCGTCATCAGCAAAAGGCAGCTCACGAATCAGTTGGTCTAGGGTTTTGGTGTGGGCCTGCAGTCGTCTGAGGTTGAACAGGCTGCCATACTGATGTACACTGCATCGTCATCGTCTAGGTCCACTGTGGCCTGCTTTAACATCATGCTAAAAAAAGATGGTGAAGAGGGTCGGTGCCAGCACGCAGCTCTGCTTTACACCGTTGAGAATAGGGAATGGTTCTGAGAGGTCATTGTTGAGTCTGACCTGGCCTTGCTGGTCCTCGTGTAGCTGGACGATCATGCTGAGGAACTTTGGGGGACAGCCAAGTCGCTCCAGGATCTGCCACATGCCTTGCCTGCTCACAGTGTCGAACGCTTTTGTTAGGTCGACAAACGTTATGTACAGCCCTTTGTTCTGTTCGCGGCACTTCTCCTGAAGCTGTCTCAGCACAAAGACCATGTCGGTGGTACTCCTGTTGGCTCTGAAGCCACATTGGCCCTCTGGGAGGTGTTATTCGGCAATGGCAGGTACCAGCCGATTTAGGAGCAGCCTTGCGAGAATTTTCCCGGCAATGGAAAGCAGGGTAATTCCACGATAGTTGGAGCAGTCAGACTTCTCGCCTTTGTTCTTGTACAGGGTGACAACGACTGCATCACGGAGATCCTTTGGTAGTGTTCCTTCCTCCCAGCAGCATAGGAAGAGGTCGTGGAGCTTGTTGTGCAGTGCTGGTCCTCCATGTTTCCAGATCTCTGGCGGTATTCCATCAATGCCTGCTGCTTTGCCACTTTTGAGCTGGTGGATGACTGTGAGAGACTCTTCAGCGGTGGGCGGTTCGTCCAATTCAACCTTTACTGGTAGGTGTGGGATTTGGAGGATGACTGCTTCTTGAACAGTGCGCTCAGCGCTGAAGAGGCTTTCGAAAGTACTCCGACCAGCGGTTCAAGATGGAGATATTATCTGTGAGCAATGCCTGTCCATTGGCGCTTCGTAGGGGACTCTGTACCAGGTGCCTGGGGCCATACACTGCTTTCAGTGCTTCGTAGAAGCCCCTGTAATCACCGTTGTCAGCGCAAACCTGGGTCCTCTGTGAGAGTCTGGTCCACCACTTGTTCTGGAGATCTCTGGGCTTGGGCTGGAGACTGCTGCAGACGAGGCGGAAGGCAGACTTCTTCACAGGGCAGGAAGGCTGGGCTAGGTGGGCCTGATGGGCGGCTCTTTTTTTTTTTTTTGCTAGGAGTTCCTGGATCTCTACATCGTTTTTTCGTCAAACCAGTCTTTGTTCCTCTTTCTAGCGAAACCCAAGACTTCTGCAGAGGATTTTGCAATAGCAGTTTTCAGTTGTTCCCAGAGTGTTTCAGGGGAGGAGTCTGCTGGGTCCGCTGTGTCTTGGAGCCTGCGCTGTAACTCTGTCTGAAAGGCAGCTTTCACATCGTCACGCTGAAGGCTGGCAACATCAAGCTTTTTCTTGGGGGACGGGGTGGGGGTGGGGGGGCATTTCTTGGGTTTTGGCTTGAAGTGGAGCCTGAGTTTACAGCGGACAAGGCGGTGGTCACTGTGGCACTCTGCGCTGGGCATCACTCTGGTGAGGAGGACGTCGCTGCGGTCCCTCTGACGCACTAGGACATAGTCGATAAGGTGTCAGTGTTTGGAGCGAGGATTCATCCAGGTGGTCTTTCGGCTGTCGTTTTGCTGAAAAGTAGTGTTGGTGATGACCAGTTGCTGCTCTGCACAGAACTCCAACAGTAGGAGGCCATTGTTATTGCAGTTCCCAACGCCATGCTTGCCGAGGACTCCTTTCCAGGCTTCAGAGTCCTCGCCCACTCTGGCGTTGAAGTCGCCAAGATGATGACTTTGTCGTCTGCAGGAGTGCTCTGTAGGAGGCTGCGCAGGTCAGTGTAGAACTTGTCCTTTTCTGCAGGCTCTGCCAGGAGTGTTGGGGAGTACACACTGAGAAAGATGACGTGTTGCTGGTGTCTCAGTGGGAGGCGCATGGACATGATGCGGTCTGAGTGACCCCTTGGTAGGTGTTCCAGCTTAGTCGCAATGGAGGTCTTGACCTCCAAAATATAACTTTCAACTTTTTACAGCAAAGCATCTGAGAGCTGTCTTTCTGATGCAGGCCTGCCTGACCAGTAGAGGGTGTAGCCAGCGCCAAGTTCTTGGAGGCTGCCTTCGTCCGGAAGGCGTACTTCGCTGAGCGCGTCGATGTCGATGTTTAACCTCCGCAATTCATGGGCAATGAGGGCGGAGCGACGTTCAGGGCGTCCGCTGTCTGCTGTGTCGCGCATGGTTCGGATGTTCCAGCATGCTACGTTGAGTCCGGTCGTGGTCGTCATGAGGGTGGATCCGTTATTCTTTCTTGTTTTCTGAACGCAGGAGAAGATGCCCGTTGACCGCGGCTAGCCAACTGGGGTTGCGAGGGGACGAGCTTTGGTTAGGCCACCTTTTCTAGGCCCCTCACCGTGTGGAGCAAGCAGTGCTGTCCCTAGAGAAGGCTGCTTGGTCGTTCAGGGTGTGCCGAGTGACGTTGTCATCCCCTAGTCAACATCAGGCGACCAATATCCTGAACCGCCTACAAGCAGGTTTGAGACTGTGGCTTCCAGTGACGTCTTTCACCTGCCGTTTTGCCCCTCGCCCGTCGCTACAGGACTTGGAATGGTTGGTGTCATAGTCCGTGGACGTTTCCTAAAGCCTGCGCGGTGGAGCTTTTTGGTGGAGTGCAGTGTGCGCAGTACTGGCCCCACCCTTTAAACCCTTGGTTCGTCTGCCATGGCCTAGCAAGCTGGGACGATGGCATCGAGGTCCTCGGGTCGTAGGTTTTATATCAGACTGTCCTTGTCCTAGTCTCAGGCTCAAAAACCTTCCCCGGAGACACGGGGGTTTTGATGTCAGGGTTTTCCTCCCTTAGCCTTTCCGCAACCAAGCGGCCAGGCCTGCAAGGCAGCAGGAGAATGATTAATTTTCGAGGTTCTCTCCTCTAGATCCGCCGTGTTTAGCCTGGGGGCTCGTGCTGCCCAGTTTTTTGGGTCACCTCGGAGAGGATGTGGCCATGGACCACGCACGGGCGGTCTTGGGATACCCCTTGACCCCAATAATATAATAATAATAATAATAATAATAATAATAATAATAATAATAATAATAATAATAATAATAATAATAATAATAATAATAATAATAATAATAATAATAATAATAAATAAGAAGTAGTAAAGTAGAAGTTATAAATGAGATGAAAAATTGGAAGAAGAATATAAAAAAAATAACAGGTAATTAGAACGAATGTCAGTTGCTTAATTCTGCGCTGGATCAGCTATAAGTGTGGAACTGTATACTCGTTGGCTCGCTCTTACCACTGTGCATACGTGTGAATATTTTAACTTTTTTTTTAAATGGGTTACGTGCAAGAAGATTCAACGGACGCTCATGTAAAAGCCCCAGCACAGTGCATGGTGTCATGACAATCTGTGACTTGTTATTCTGTAGTCGATAGCAACTGAGTAAACTGTACGTTCATCAGCAAAGACTGTTTCACCTACAAGATACAGAGATGTTCATGAACCCATGCAGGGTGCACATGAGAATCTGTGCCTTTGGCTGAAGATGGCGTGTCGCATAATTGTAACAAATCAAGAGTAGACTTATATTACTAAAACAAAGGTATCATCAAGTATCTGTCCTGAAAAACTAAAACTTTAACGCCTTCACTGACGATACCAAAAACAAACAAAAGTAGGAGCCTACTGCAAGAGGCATAAATCTTCATGAGCCCCCGCAATTGCGGGGGCTCATGAAGATGTATGCCTCTTGCTAAGGTACATATTCCTCAGACATCCCGGTTTTTAAGCTTTGACTTAACAAGAATTTGACAAATGTGTAATCCGACTGCGACCACTGGCAGTGAAGGGTATACACTGAAATGTAAATTGCCAACGTGTCGTAGCGCTGCATGTTGATATGTACTGCAGTGTCACAGCTGCATGGCCCTGAACTTGGGGTGTGTACGCCAAGTGTGGTGCTGTTATTATCGAATTAGGACACGCAACCCCATCTCATCGTGTTACATATTCTACAAAGAAGTACACATGCACTCAAAGCAAATTGTATGTTTATCTGTTAGTGACAAAAATATAGTATTTACAGCAACAAAAAGTGAGTGGAAAATATAACTTTCAACTTTTTACAGCAAAGCATCCGTGTCTCGTTTGGAAAAAAACGTAGAGCTGTAAAAATAAATAAATAAATAAATACATTTATAATAAATAAATAAATAAATAAAAAATAAATAAATAAATAAATAATAAATAAATGTCTCTTAAATATTCTTTGTGTGTGTGTGCGTGCGTGTTTGTGTTTTCGTGAGTGTGTGCGTGTGTGTGTGTGTGTGTGTGTGTGTGTGTGTGTGTGTGTGTGTGTGTGTGTGTGTATGTGTGTGTGTGTGTGTGTAATTGATGTTATTGTTGTTGATATTGTTACTGGTTATTGTCTTGCTCTTTGTCCATGTTTGTTTCTGTTATTTCCATTTTCTCTGGAAACAATTAAATGTGATTTCAAATTAATTATGCGTTTGTTGTAAATTATCATATTTCATTTTTTTTTTTTTTTTTTTTTTTTGTTATCTTAGTTTAGTTGTGTTTGCTGTCTTTCTTCACAAGCATTTAAAAAAAATCAAACTAAAAAGGAGTCACCAGTCTTATAACCACACACTCGAGTCCCGAATTCACCTTCACATTTTCGTACGGTGCATTCAAATTCTGACAGGTTGAAGAAACTTGACTTGGACGACACACCACTAGCAAGAAATACTCATGTTACACCTACTGTGAACTCTTCCGAAACACCCGCACTTTACTTCTGTATATGGGTCACTGCCGCGAGGTAAGGTTAAAAGTGTAAACGATCTGTAATTTTGAACCTTACGTCTTTAACCGTCTGGTCTAACTTCACGGATTAACAGAGAGTCATATTTTGCCGTCGGTAGCCCTTTTTGTCGCTATGATTCCTGCAGGAATCATCGCGACATTAAGCGCTGCCGACAGTCAAGGTTTGGAAGGTTGGGGGGTGGGGAGGGGGATTGAACAACATCAAATGGTGTAGAGGTTACTGGATGGGGAGGATGGGGAGCATGGAGGAAGTTTGTGAGTGGTGGTGTGGGCAGGGTGGTGGTAGTGGGGTCCTGTAGTGGTGTCACTGAGTTTTCGAACGTAACTGAGCTAGTCCGGCTGTGAGGTCCAAAATCATAGACCAAAACACTTGGGAATGTTTACAAAATTGACATGGCTGGCAAAACAACTTCCTGAATGCACAATTTCAGTTGCTGGTTATCAGCAGTTACGTTCAATATCACACACAAGCGCACAACTTCCTTCTTGCGCATTGACTGGGGGATGGTGATGGGGATGGCATTGGGGGATCGGGGGTGCAAGGGCTGCATGGTGACATCGTTATAGATACTTGCTCTGGCATTTGTCCAACTGATAGGGTAAAGTGCATATCTGTTAGAAATCAAATACTGAAAGCTGAAATTTATCTGCGTACTGTGAAATTAGGTGAGGGTTGGGAGAATTAAAACCTGGGTTTACAAAGTTGTCTATACACACAGGTAGGCCTATTCAGTGTGCGTTTGTCACGGTTTGAAGATCCCAACTTCTACCCCTTTAACTGCCACTATACGTGTTTATACAATCGTTCTAAGGTTAACGCCAAAGATACCAAGCCGTCAGACTGACGAACATGCATACACAATGATCTGAGCACGAGGCATAGATCCGCATGAGCCCCCGCAAATGCGGGGGCTCATGAGGATCTATTCCTCTTGCAGCTGGGTGGTATGTGTTTTTTTTCTAGGCAGTTGGTGGTGTTCAGGTTTTCTCAAGATTGAAGGGGTTAATCATTTAAGTTCATTCGTCATAGGAAACAATTTTTCCAAGAGGAAAAAGGCCAGGTGCAAAAAAATCTTAAGTGCTCGATTTTTTTCCCCCGCCAATGTTTCTACACAAAACTTTTTTATTACCTGTAGGGGGAAGAGGGTGGGAGTGCAACGAACTTCTGTATTGAGTGTTTCCTTGCTTAGAAGGAAATAGGATGTGCTTATTTTTAGTTTTTACGATCAGATTGGATTTGCAGACAAGTCTCATGACTCCCCTTTTACTTCATGGAAATTGAAACCCGTGGATTGAATACAGGCTTGTGTTCGGGTCGAGCAGGCGGAGGTGACGTGGTGGGTATGGAGAGGGAGAACTATCTGAATTATCCTGGTGGAGAAATCAAAGTCCATTGTTGTTTTTCCACTGATCGTAAAGTACTAAACAAGAATTCATTGTTCACACGTCCGGTTTTTAAATAACCCCTTCACTGCCGAGAAAAAAAGAACGCGATCTATAACCGCAAGAGGCATAGATCTTTATGAGCCCCCGCGACTGCGGGGGCTCATGAGGATCTATGCCTCTTACTCACTGTTAGTTCTGTTTGTTGGGTCGTACAGTGAACACAGATTTCACAAACAAAACTGAATGTGTACTTCTGTCGGCAGCCCGGCGAAAATAGGTTCAAGCCGCCGTGTGACGAACAGAAACGCACTTTGGCAAAATGACACAGTACACGCCCTTCAGTGGTGCACTTCTGAAAATGGCAAGGACGATCAGCAACGGAGGGTCGGTGGGGGTTGGGGGTTGGTGGAATTTACTGTCAGGGAGACTTTCCTATTATGAGCTCAATCCTGAAAAACCCAGGCTGTCAGTAGGTCACACTATCTATCAAGTACAACGAACGGCTGCCTATTTTACGTTGTCTGCACACGCGCAAACTTTAGTTGATAAACCTTTAAAGTATTTCGAAAACAAAATCAAACGACTGCTTACTTCACGTCCTAGAGTATGCACAATGGTTAATTCTTGACAGATCGCACGACTGCTTACTTCACGCATTAATGGCTGCTTATTTCACGCTACATTCGCATGTGCAGTAGTGAGTTGATAAGGTCTTTTCAAGTATTCACGCGCTGTGTCAGTAGGTCGCACTCTCTATTCAGTAAAACATACGGCTGCTTATTTCAAGTTGGCTTCACATACGCCGCAAACTCATTAGTTGATAAACCTTTAATGTATTTTTCAAACAATATCCAACGACTATGAGCATGCACAATGGTTAATTCTTGCCAGATTGAACGACTGCTTACTTCACACCATAATGGCTGCTTATTTCACGCTATGTGCACATGTGCAATAGTGAGTTGAAAAGTTTTGTTCAAAATGCAACAAACCAAAGAAAACGTCTGCTTACTTCATGTCATCTGCGCAAGCGCAATAGAATGAAATTGATAAAATATTTTATTCGCAAATATTCGCACGACTGCTTATTTCACTACTTCTGCACATGCGCACTGCCCACTCGTTCGTATCAGCCGCCAGCGCAAAACTTCCGGCATAAAAATGTAACCGAAAATGTTCACCCGGGCTACATTCTGAGGTCGAGAAGTCCGTTTCTGCGTATGTACTCCTTCACATAAAAGACCCATTCTATTCCACTTCCAAGCGTTGTTTGATAGCGGAACAGACGGGGTAAATATTGTAGACCGATCACATTATGATTATCACATATTTCACTCTCAGTTTGATCCGTCGTGGTGGTGTCAGTGGCGGAGAAGATCGATAGCGTAAATTTATACACATCGTGAAAAATTCGTTTCTCACCATCAGTTTCAAATTTGTTCCCAGATGTTGTGTAAAGGGACAAAACTCACAGAAAGCTGCCTATTTGTCAACGATTGCATTAAGTGTACACGAGTTACTCCTCCTGATCAGTAACACGTTGCCGTACTGAGTCACATACAGTAATCTTCAGATATAACTAAACGCCATGGGTTCCATATACGTTTGTTTTAAGCCAAATCATTTACTTTTGATATCATTTACAAGGTCGGAAATAATCACCAACATTTTTGTTCAACAGTCCAACCGTTCTTTTGTTTTGTTTTTCTAAACGGCGGCAAACGGCAAAATTTGACGGCTGCTTACTTCACGTGTGAGCATGCACAATGGTTTATTCTTGACAGATCGCACGATTGCTTACTTCACGCAATAATGGCTACTTATTTCACTCTAAATGCGCATGTGCAATAGTGTGTTTGATAAGGTCTTTTCAAGTATTCAACAAACCAAAGAGAAAGCCTGCTTACTTCACCGTCATCTGCACAAGCGCAATGGAATAAAATTCATCACATAAAATATTTGATTCGCACCGAACTATTCGCACACGACTGCTTATTTCACGCTTTCTGCACATGCGCACTGCCTACTCGTTCTTATCGGCCGGCGGCGCAAAACAAAGGGCTCCAAGTGTAACCTAAATTTTCACACGGCTACATTCTGCGGTCGAGAAGTCCGTTTTTGTGTATCTATTCCTTCACATAATTGACTCATTCTGTTCCACTGTTAATCGTAGTTTGATAGCGGAACAGAAGGGGTCAATATTGTAGACTGATCACATAATGATAATCACAAATTTCACTCTTAGTTTGATCCGTCGTGGTGGTATCTGTGGA
This sequence comes from Semisulcospira habei, assembly GCA_036245525.1. Lineage (NCBI taxonomy): Eukaryota > Metazoa > Mollusca > Gastropoda > Semisulcospiridae > Semisulcospira > Semisulcospira habei. The sequence continues at coordinate 90,523,540 of BTPG01000003.1, forward strand.
CAAGATAGATAGCTTAAATTTTTACACAACGTGAAAAATTCGTTTCTCACCCTCATTTTGATCTTTCTTCCCAGACATTGTGCAAGGGGACGAAACTCATATTTGTCAATATAATTGCATTAAGCTTACACGAGTTACTCCTCCTGCTTAGTGAAACGTTGCCATACTGAGTCACATACAGTGATCTTTAGATATAACTAAGCACCATGGGTTCCATACATGTTTGTGTTAAGCGAAGTCATTTACTTTTGATTTCATTTACAAGTTCGGATATAATTAGCAACACTTTTTCAACCGTCCATGTCCGACCGCACTGACCAGTTGTTGTTCTGTTTTGTATTTTTCTAAACAGTGTACTACTTTGCCCTGTAACAACATTGACTTCAGTCTTTCAAAGAAGAAATACTGGACCTCCTTGTAATGTACTTTGTTCTAATAACCCTTTGCGTTTCGGTAGCGGTTTTGGTCGTGATGATTCCTACAGGAATCATCACTACATTACAGGAATCATAGCGACAAAAACTGCTACCGACACGCAAAGGGTTAACTGATTCACTGTACGCAAGTCCGGACCTCCGAAACGGCAATATTTTATCAAACGTTTGTTATATCCGACCTCACCATAAATAATCCCTTGTCTGCTCTGGGGGACTTGGGTGGGGGATAACATAATAATAAATAATAATAATAATACCATTATTATATAGGCACTTTTTCTCAATTTTTGGGCAAATCGACTCAAGAGATTAGAAAATGTACTTTACTTGACCAATTTTTTTTTTTGTCTTCATTATTTTACGTTTTTTCGATAACAAATGCTCATTATGAGAGCACCGCCCATTTTTTTCCGGATCTACTCTATCTTACTCGGTGAAAATAAAGATTTCCAAAACCAATGCCATTTATGACTAAAGCAAAAAATAACACCTGAGTTAATTAATATATCAATGATATAAGAAAGAACATTCCTAAGACAATTACCCATTGTCTTAAGTTGACCCTAATAATTAACTAAGTAAGTTCATTAACGTCCACAGGGTCGTTTCTCTCAAATCAAACCAAATCCTGATAGTGCACTCGGTTAAATAGACTAATGACATTTTACACACCCCCTGTTAAAGTTGATTTCTGAGGAACATTATTTTCTCAAGTAGAACTTTAAACGTTACAATCAAGTTGCAACTAACTTTTAGGAACCTGCAGAGGTAACCTTAAAGTTAGTTGCCATAAGAACTTAATAATTACTTACCGTAAGAACTTATTAATTACTTACTGTAAGTTCTTATAAAGTTCTTACAAGAACTTGACTCCAGTCCAAGATAATGAGACAAATTTGACAAGATACAAGGACAATAAAAAAACACTTTTTTTCTCAATAATAATACTCTGGGGGTGGTGCAGATGGGGCTAAATAATCAGGCACAAGTGATGTAAATGACGTGTCATCTCTCTGCGAAGCATATGACAAAAATATTGATTGATTACCAAATCTGATTTTTATTTGTTTAAAAGATTGTGTAGTTTTTCTTTGGTTTCCTGAACACCGATCTTTTTTCCTTCTGCTAAAAAACTAGCTTTTAGTTCTTCAATATTTACGGGGGATTGACTACGCAGTTTATTCTGTATTTCAGATTTTTGTTTCTTATAATTGTTCAAATCATCCTGCACTCGCTTAAATTCATAGTCATCAATAAAATTATCGTCCAATGCCTTACTGATAATAAGTTTCAAACTGCTCAACTTCGCACCAGCCAGCATACTCAATGCTTCATGTTTCTGTAACTTCGTATGAAACGTCTTGTTTAGGGCTTCCAAACCAAAGCAAGCCAGGCATGTAGCAACGCTAACACCCTCAACTGCAATTCCAATTAAACTTCCAATTCCTGTGGCAAACAGAACAATACCCCCTACAGAACATCCAGCTGAAAATGCACCAACAGCCATTGAAGTGTTTTGTACATAATTAAAAACTGACTTATACCTCCTTTTACATCTGGAGTATTTTGCTTCCTCACTTTCCAAATATTTAATTGCTTCTGTAATATTCATTAAACGAAATGCGTCTGCCTGTAATGTTTTATCTGATGCAATTGGCACAGTTGCCGCATGCGGATCAGGCACAAGCGTCGTCACAGACTCAAGCGTCGGTATTTGTGGATAGAAGTTCACCATTTTTTTTATTGACAAATATTTTTTATTTAATCAGTGATTACATTTTGCAACTCGTCAAAAGTATACAATTTGCTGGCGTAATAAAATGAAATAAGATCAATGTGTTCTAGCTTTATGAAATTTAGAAAAACAAAAGTTATTTTGTCGACTAATATCTTGACAACTGGAACACTGCTCGAAACCTCAAAAGCATCTAATTTTTTTCTAATAGCAATAAAAACTTTTGTTCACTCTGTCAATGTTTCATCCCACGTAAGTTTTATTCCCTGTGCTATATTTGCCTCTTTGACAGAAGTTACAGATCTCATGATAATTTCAAATACTATTGTCGCTTCTCTTGCGATGGGAAAGTTTGCTGGTGCAAACACGACCTTTGCATCTGATCTATTTTTCCTATGCGTAAGAAGATATCTTCGTCTCTCATACTCTTGTACTTTTAGTTTATCTCTGCTATTGTTGTCTTGTGCAAAGCTTGGAACAAGGCTTACAATCAGCGGCCCAGAGTTAACAACTTTCCTAAACACTAAGGCACCTTCATCATCAGTGTATACATAAGGACTAATAAATTCCAACTTTATATCCCAGTCAATTGTTGGTGCTGGAACAGGTACAGGTGAAACTACCCACTTATTACCCACATGTATTAAGTTGTAGGGCGCATTATTTACAGGCGGAGTAGGAACAGTGACATCACGCAGCTGACCAAGTTTAGGAATCGGTCTTTCGACATCTTTCATGTCATCTATTACTTTCCGTCTGTACATGCTGAAAGAATCAAGTTCAAAACCATACACTTCCCCCACCTCCCCTTCCTTTTCAAAATCTTGTACATCAGCCAAATCTTTCAACTCTGTTACCGGACACGCAACTGGTATGATTCTCAGCTTTGGACCACCACTCATTTTTTATAAACAAAAATAAAATTATTTAACTTCCAACACAACACTAAAATCATGCATTACAACTGGTTTGTCATCTTGATTAGTTACAGATAAACACAGTGACTCAAAGAAACTAGAACCTAATTTCTTAAACTGCAAATTAGGAAATTTAACAGCCACACTTTTGCAATAGGGAGCAGTTCCAGTCGGTAAGCTTCTCAACAAAGTTGAAGGCTTACCATTGTGAACATTTTCAGTTGTGTTTAGTTCTTTCAAATAAACATTTAGTACTGTGTGTACTGACAAATTGACAGGATATTTTCCATTTATTTTTTTTATTTTTTTGGTGTTAGTAGATGTGTGAATGCTGTTGATGATGATGCCCAATCTTCATCTGGAAATGTAACTAAAATACCAAGTAACCTTCCAAGATTAATTGATAATGATTACTCGCTAACTTTTGGAAATTACAATGTAACAAGTAAGTTAGCTGGATTTAAAGTTGCTTTAATTTTAAATCCATTTTGTAGCCATTCAGCTAAAGTACAAAAGTCATAATACCCAGGTCGTAAAGTATCACCCATCCTTATGCCATCAACTACAAAATAACTTATATCATCTGTTACATTAAACCACTTTACACTGTAAAACATTTCATGGATAGCTACAGCCTTGCTACCATCACAATTATCAATCCCATTAGTTAACCACACTGGTTTGCTTGTGTCAAGATTTGTTAAGGTAATAAACATTTTTATTATCTCATAAAAAAGAAGGATGGAATTTAAATCACCAACAAGTGTCACTACAAACGCATTTCAATTTAACCTGGATGCCAAGTATAATGTTGCACCTACTTATGAAAAGAAAATAATTCAGTTAAATCAGCTTGATATAGCTGTGTTGGAACAAGATTTGTTTCAAGTGAAAGTAGCCAATCCGTTTGATCATTACCTAAACCCACCAATTACAGATGATTCTACTGCAAGAAAGTGGACATCCACCCCACTACAGATGTTTCAAAACCAACTTAACTTTGCTATACTATGCTCAACTACAGGCTGTAGTGTTTCTTTTACAGACCATTTGAATCATTCAAACAAACTGATTAGGTCTGTGTATCGTTTGCACACATACTACCAGCTTAGACGTATACTGTCAGAACTACATACCCCTCTACCAACTGAATCCAGTTTCAACAGGTATAACAACCCCATGGATACAAAAGCGTTTGAATGCATATGTAATGAATTTAACATCAGCCACAGTGCCGGGTATGACTTTACACAAAAACTTGATGATCACAATGGCATGGGTACATTGTATTATGCTATGAGTCACAGACAATACCCACAAGATTACTATCCTGGTTACACACCATTCTCATCAAAATCACAAGTTTGGTTAGGCTCAATAGAACAGAAACAGTCTAATGCCTGGACAACATTTATTTTAGACAAAAGTGATGGGTTTACTCAAGCGTGAGTCGAACGCGTAAATGAGTCTATCAGAACATATGTGTGATGTTTACTAGGAGCACAATCACTAACAAAATCAAACATTTTGAATGGAAGTGGTAAATTTGAAGCACAAAAACAGTTTCTTGCAAACCTAGAAGACTCAATCAACTCAGTGGTTGATCTACCATCAAGCATACAGTGCTATCAAGATGTACTCAGAAATGCGAGATCAAAAGTTGACTTTGTAGTTGGCATCGGGTTATACATGTTACCATCTGACCTTCAATCACAAATGGGGACAATGACAAAATTATAATAATGAAATAATTGTTGCAGGTGTTGATAAAAAATTAAGACTCAATCAATCTGTAAACTTGGGGGCCACAACCACACATGTACAGACATTAAAACCATTACAGACAGTAATACCCCCGGCCCCAACACCGGCACCCATACAGGCAGTAACGCCAGTAACACAAGTACCACCGACACTGAACCCATTACCTGACTCAGCAACCCCTGACACACATGAGTCAGAGAGAACTGCATTGGTAATAGGCCTCACTGGATTAGGTCTATTACTTCTTTACCCGTTTCATTAAATACCCAGTTATTAACCCTCCTACTGTCACCAAAAGACCAATACATGTTCTGCCATAAACCCCACTACCTTCGCTGCAGTATTGATAAGCTAACTGACAATTGGCTTATCTATAATGCCAGGCAACACGTCCATTGCTTTCAGAGCCAATTTCTTAAGCAAGTCTGATATGTGAGACAACTGTTGCTTTACCCACGACTGTAAATCTTTTGGGTCAGTTGGGGTTGGGGTTGGTGGACCAGGTGGAAGAGAACCACCCCCACCACCACCAACCCCAGATACAGCTAACACAACAGTACTAATAATAAACCCCAGAGCAGTAATTATACAAGCAATTGTAATACCATGTTCTCTGAAAAGTGTTTTAAGTCTCTCAGCCAATGATGTGTCTTCGTGAAGTATTTTCTGAATAGTTTCTCTAATCCTGTTGACCTGTGTTTTTAGTTTTTCTCTCCCAATACTAATCGTTTCTAACCTTCATGATCTTTCTATATACAAATCATTTAATCTGTGTTGTATTCTTTCTTTTATTTCTGTTTCAAGATTCCCATTGTCAGCTGTAGCCAGTTTTTCGCTTTCATGTTCTATGTGTTTATCAAGCTCACCCAGTTTGGCTACATTGTTTACCATCTCACCTCTTATCATCTGCAGTGATTTATCCAACCCTATAATCTCTTTCATTGACAAAGGTGGATCATCTATTGTTTTCATAGCATCATTTATTTGGCCTTCAGTAAATGAGGTTTCTTGTATTACTGTGTTTGCAATTTCTGGTAGGCTTGTTACTGCTACCATTTCAATTTCTTGTCCTGTTGGTAATTTTCTTTGTGTGTTGTGAAGCGCACTAACAAGACGAGGTGCAAGTGGCGTGACAGGAGACCCACCAATTCCAAGTTGATGCAAGGCACCAACACCACCTTCATTTTTGATTGTACTTAAAGCCCTACACTTACCAGGGTCTTTTTTGTTAGTCAATAGTACTTTTTCTTTGTCAACAGTATTTAAATATAAATGACCCTTGCCATCAAGTTCAAACTGATTAGGATTTATGTTGTCTGGGCGATCACCAACATGATCATAAAACGAGTTCACTTTGCTTTGTAAAAGTTCGTGACGTAAACTGTAAGTATTTCTTGTACCAGTCATATCTGTCATATCTGTCATATCTGTTGTATTACCAAAATCATACATGTCATCCGTTTCAAAATCTTCATGATTAAATCCTCCCGCTGCCATTGTTTTATTAATTTAATATTTTTTATTGTGCATAATAAAAATGACACAGTCTTACGGATCAAAGTTAGACCCATATAGAAAACTATGTGAGCCTCTTGGTGTTAAGGGCATAAGGCAATCAATTGTCATCACAAACAATCCAAGTACCATAGACCAGAACCAAACACTTACAGTCAAGTTTCCAAACCTAGGTCCCAGTGACGTTATTGTTCCTGGTACTGCACACCTTGCATTTAATATTGAACTTTCATCAGACACAGATGTGAACAGAACACTAGATAACAATCTAGGCAGAGCAATTATTAGAACTATTAAAGTAAAACTTGAAGGACAGGAAGTATTTAGTCTTGACGATGCTGATGTGTTCTACTGTTACAAAGATCTTTGGCTCACAAGAGATGAAAGAGAGGATCGTATTTATCAAGGCATACAGTCAGATAATGTTGGTAAACTTCGAATCGACGCAGCAGATAAAACAACTAATACCGCCAAGGACAATATATTAGCAGGAACATAATGGAACCAGATTTTACATTCCACTTGAGTTTGAAATCCTAACAGCACATTTACCATATTACCAAGGAGCACTGAATGACCGTCTAAATTTTGAACTAACCTTTAATGACTACTCCAAAATTATAAAATCATCTGATCTCAATGCGACATATAAGATTTCTAACATTTCCTTGGAATATGAAATTGTCACACATACTGATCTAGCTAGACTCATACAAATCAGTACCAGTCAAGACTTCCAATTTATTATGACAGGGTGATTAGGCATAGTTTAATGCATAAAGACAAGAGCAACCCAATGTGGAACATAAACTTGAACACGTCTGCCAGGTCACTTAAAGGCATACTTATGTTGTTTGTTGAACCAGCAAGCCCATACAAAAGGGATTCAGAAAAATTCTACAATCCAAAGATTACACATTTATCTTGCACAATCGAAGGCTGCCCTAATCAAGTGTACGCTTCTGGAATGCAGCCTTACCAGCACTACGATGAGATCACAAAGTATTTTGCATGTGGAAGGATTAGAGATAAACCGGCAAACATTGCGTGTAAAGATCTATGTCTGTATGATGTTAGGATCGGACAATACCTTACAAATAAGTATGCTCTGTGGCTAGACCTTCGCAGTACGGATGATGATTATCTTCATGGGTCAGGTCATACTGTTGAAAATGGCAGTGATGGAATTACAATCAAGATACAAAAAAAGGCTGAAAAAGCCGAAGCAATAAACATATATTTGTACCTGATTTATGACGCACAAATAAATATTGCAGAAAGCAGACTAAAGGGTGTCATGTATTAAAATTATATTCTGTATTAAAATGAACTTGATGAGACTCGACCCAAACTGTGGTTTGTTTTGTGGTGCCACAGGGTGTGGAAAAACTGAATTTGTACTTAATCTATTACAAACAAGATACATCCATCATTTTGAAAACATAGTGATATTTTGTCCTGCAATAAAACACAACAAAGCTTATCATAACCGATTATTCATTTGGACTGACAGCAACATTTACTTAGTTGACCCTGAGAAAAAAACTGAATGACTACATCCAATATTTTTACAAGCAATTTGAAGGACAGTCAACTTTGTTCATTGTTGATGACTGCTCAGCAGAGAAAGACATTGTTAAGAAGAGAAACACTTTAGCAGAACTTGCCTTCAGTGGCAGACATGAAAACATCAGTGTATGGATTCTCACTCAGAAATATAATGCTGTACTGAAAGATTTTTGAGACCAGTTAAAGTTTATCTGTTTGTTTTACTGTAAGGATCATGACAGCTTTGAAGACTGTCTCAGAGAAAATGATGTCATACCAAATAAACATGAACGGGATGATGTGAAAAATAAACTGAAATCAACTAAGCATCTAAGCTTATTTTAAAGACAGATCAGCCCACAGGGTATGGGTTAGTAAATTAATTTATACATTTGTTTTGACCAATAAAAATGACAGACGGACAAATCATTCAATATTGGCCAATTGGTAAAATCATAGATATTACATATTATTTTAAAGACATTAAATATGTAAACGGGTTTAAAAAAGAGAGACCGGGAAATTTATTTATAACACCAGTAACACTGTACATGACAGGATATATAACTTTGGGTGTTGATAATCCATTTAGACCAACATTGATAAAAAAAATAACTGTTGATATTAAAACAGAAACTTTCACTATTAATGAATATTACAGTGACTGGTTTAGTGCAGTGTGTAGTAATTTAGTGAAAGAACTAAACCAAACAAAATTGTATTTGTCCAGTGTTTCAGTTAATAAAATGGTATTACACATACAGAATCAGCGTTAATATTTTTTATTTATTATTTTGTCAGACAAATAAAAATGACAGACAATGCTCAAAGCCCTGGCTCATCAAGTCAATCAAGCTTAAGAAACATGTTTCACACAACAGACTTGCCTATATCTAATAGTAACAATGTTTATGAATCAATAGAAAACTCTTATTCTGTCATACAAGATAATCTTCTTACAGGCAGTGTAAATATTCAGGTTGTTGCGAAAATAGAATTTACTAGAGTAGACGGTGAAGTGATTGTATCATATATATCAACAAGACAACACACAGTTAACACAAGAAGAGAATTGAAGAACGTGTTTAGAGACAGACTATTACCTGACTTCCTCCAAGCAATTGACAGTGCAAAAACGAAGAGGTCTGGTTGGCACGAAGGTCATGTACATGAACTACAATTAAAACAGTCAAGGTATCATCCTATATTAGGTAAATCATGGTTGCCACTGCCAACTGAGGTTGCAAACAAGAAGGCTGTCGTTAACATACAGAACAATGATAATCATTGTTTCATGTGGTGTGTGCTTGCTAAATTACACTTTGTAAAATCAAAACCTGAACGTGTATCTAACTACACTAAATTTGTAAATGAACTCAACTTCAGTGGTATTGATTTCCCTGTTAAAATAGAAGACATAGATTTGTTTGAAAAACTAAATCCTGACATCATAATGTGTTTGTGTGGGATAATGAGTCTGTTGACAAGTTACAACCCATTAGAGTATCACCACTTGCTCCAAACTATGGACAGTCAGAAGATAAACATGTTGACATGTTATTAATTGGTGATAATGATAACTTTCACTACACAATTATTAGGAGTATGTCACGACTAATTCATAATCATGTATCAAAATATGGTAGGAAACAGGAAGTGTGTAAAAGATGTTAACAAAGATTCTCCTCTATTAATGTGGCACACAAACATGTTTTACATTGTAGGTCAGCTGATGACATTCAAACAGTACTTAAGTATCCAGATCCTGGTAGTCAAGTGTGTTTTAAGAACTATGGAAATCAGCAAAAGCTGCCGTTTGTAGTGTATGCGGATTTTGAATCACTGGTTGTACCATATGAAGGCCCTGTTCCAGAATCATTACCAAAGACTATAAATTTGAGTGACCAAGTGGTGTGTTCTTTTGGATACATTATTTTTAGGTCAGACGGAGAGCATTCAGAGCCTGTTATCTACAAAGGGGAAAATACAGCTTGTCTGTTTTTAACAGAAATGAGACAACTGTTTAGCAAGGTAGTACAATATCTCAAAACAAGTCAGATGCCTTTGGTGATGACAGAAGAAGACAAACTGAAATTTGATACAGCTGAGACGTGTTAGATTTGTGAACAACTTCTGGGAAATGATAAAGTTCGTGACCATGATCACATAACTGGACGTTACAGAGGTGCTGCACATAGCAACTGTAACTTGTTGTTAAAGACAGATCCTAAGACATACAAGTTACCAATCTTTTTTCACAATCTCAAAGGGTATGATTCGCATATTATCATGCAGGCTGTGGATGAGTCTTACAAAAACATTCATTGTATGGCCCAGACAACTGAAAAGTACTTGACTTTTAGGTTGGACAAATTAGTGTTTTATGACTCTATGCAACATTTGTCTTCAGGTCTTGCTAGTCTGGCAGAAAGACTGACTGAGTATCCAATAACGAGTAAATATTTTGAGCCAGACTTGATTAAGAAAGGTGTTTATCCCTATGAGTACATTGATCACTGGGTTGTGTTTGAGGAAAGGAGACTGCCAGCAAAAGAGAAATTTTATTCCACACTAAATGGTGAAGGTATTTCTAACTCCGAATACCAGCATGCTCTCGATCCTTGGGGTAAATTAGGGTGTCAGACAATTGGTGACTACCACGATCAGTACTTGAAAGCTGACGTTTGTTTGCTAGCAGACGTATTTGAAAGTTACCGTAACAAACACTACAGTCTTGACCATGCTTGTTACATAACTAGTCCTGGCATGACATGGGATGCATTTTTGAAATCCAGTATGATATTTATAGACCTGTTGTCTGATCGTACGATGGGTGAAATGTTGGAACGTGATTTGAGGGGAGGTATTAGTATTGCCGCAAACAATTATGCCAGAGCCAACAACAAATATCTGGACGGTCATGGCGACCTTGGCTATGACCCCTCAATGTCATCTAATTATATCCTGTACGTAGACGCGAACAATTTGTATGGATACGCAATGTGCGCGTTATTGCCCTTGAAAAACTTTTGTCTGTATGATTTGTCACAGTATGATGTAACACAGTCAGGGTTAACAAACAATATTATTATGAATCTTGACCGGAATGATCTGAAGGGATGGATCTTTGAAGTCGACCTAGAGTACCCGCACCATCTACATGATTACCACAATGATTATCCCTTAGCTGCTGAGAAAATGAGTATGGCAGGGAAAAAAGAAGACACTAAACTTGTGCCGAATCTGAATGACAAATTTAATTACGTGTTTCATTATCGCTTACTGCAGTTTTACATCAGGCATGGGTTAGTAATAAAGAAAGTTCACAGAGGCATTCAATTTGATCAGAGTGCTTTTATGAAAGATTACATAATGAAAAACACAACCCTCCGTGCCAGAGACGGCAACACTGCATTTGACAAAGACTTCTTTAAGCTTATGAACAATTCCTGTTTTGGGAAGACGATGGAAAATCCTCATCACCGCAAAGATGTGAGACTAGTAACAACTGAATTGGGTACAATTAAGCTTACAGGTAAGCCACAGTACACAGGGTACAAAGAGTTTCATTCATCATTGTATGCAGTGTCACTCAAAAAAAAAGATTGTCAAACTGGACAAGCCAGTATTCACTGGTATGGCAATACTTGAGTTGTTAAAACTGTTGATGCTTGAATTTTATTATGATTACTTCAAACCAAAATATCCTGAGTGTTGTCTGCTATACACTGACACTGACTCTATCATCATAGATGTGCCTACTGAAGACTTTTATGAAGACATGAAAACAGAGTTACATATGTATGACATGTCTGACTACCCTAAAGATCATCCATTATATAGCACACAAAACAAGAAAGTACCTGGAAAGTTTAAAGACGAACTGAATGGTGTGCCAATAGTTGAGTACGTTGGACTGAAATCAAAAATGTATTCTATACTGCACCAAAAAGGTAGTCTGTCGAAAGCCAAAGGAATATAAAAAAACAGCGATTAAAAATAAAGACATCCATCATGAACATTACAAGCAAGTATTAGATGGGGCATTAATGCCTGATTATCCAAACAAGTCACTGAGATCAAACAAACATAATATTGAAATGATCCAAACACATAAGAAGTCACTGGCAGTTGGGAACACGAAACGTGTGTTTCATAGTAAGGAGAAGGCTTATGCGCCTGGTCATTACAGGCTAAAGTTATCTGAAGAAATAGCTGATGAACTGGTTGATGAAATAATCGATGATTTAGTTACTGAAATGAGTAACAGTGTCTGGGGGAATAATCTGTAATTCTTCTCTGACAAATGCCCTCTGTGGGTGCAGGGTCAAAAAGATAATAAATTGACGCGTCAGGACCGGGGACTTTTTTTTTTAAATATTGTGTACAGGCATAGACCAGATGGGGTCGGTTGCCCTGTGCCTGACGTCATTTTCTGATTCTCCAGGTTGATATAAATATCTTACCTGTTTAGTAAATAAACTTGTGTCTGGAGGTGGTGCTGTTGTTTTTGGCTTTGTAATTGTTTTCAATTTCATAGCATCAGCAGGCTTAGGCTGGCCTTCATTATTCATTGCTTTTATCACAGCTGGTAATCTTTTTACCCACTCAGTGTTACGCGTGTCATGCATGAGTTCCTTAGAATACTGGTAACTAAAAAGTCTTTCTGATAACTAAAGAAGTACCCAACAGAGAAAGAAACACGCTTAGAAAAAACGGTACAACACAATTTATTAATATTTCGGGTAAATACCCTTTGTCAAAATAGACAAACATTCCTTCTGCATCTGAAGATAAGTAGCAGCTAATGTCTCTGTTTGTTTGTCTATTTTGACAAAGGGTATTTACCCGAAATATTAATAAATTGTGTTGTACCGTTTTTTCTAAGCGTGTTTCTTTCTCCGTTGGGTACTTCTTTGCATTTCACACGCTTGGCAGTCACCTTTTTGGTCTGGATTGATTTTTTCTGATAACTGTTTATTGAAATTCTCTACAATTGCCTGTGATCTATTTACGCCCAGAATGCCACGTCTAACCAGTACGCCATGCTTCACAAATAACTGGTTAACAGCACCTTTGAATTCTGATCCGTCATCAACCTGTACGAGCCTGGGAAATTTCAGAGGGCCTCGACTATATATTTTTGTTAAAGCAATCACAACTGTGGTAGCAGTTTTGTCAGATATGGGTTAAGCGTCTTTGTACCTTGAAGCTATGTCTTCTACAGTCAGTGCGTACTTGTATCTTTTCTTTCTTATTGTGTCGTGCGGCAGAAACAAAAGGTCCATTTGATGGGTGTCATTTGGTGTAGTGTTTTCAAAATAAGGTCTTGTTATTTTTCTTGGAGCAGGGAGATATATCTGCCATATCGTTTGTCTTTGTAACCATTGTTTTATTTGATTGAGTGTTATATCTCTGCCCACAGGGGCATGTAATTTCTGAATAGCTGTTTGTCCTTTCCAATATCCAATTGGGGAGTAATATATTTTTCATAGTTTATTTTTGACGTTCATGTCTTCTAGCAATATAAAGTCCCGTAAAAAATACAAATGTCATTCTCACTAGAACAAAGATTATCTCCCCGTTTCTTTGTTCTGTACTCGGTTTGTAATAATCACTAAGTTTTGGTTTTGGGATAGACATGTCATTACCCGTGACTAAAAAATACTCAAGAAATTGCATCGTCTGTATTTGAAAACGTATGTTGTGCATGGCCTTCAAGTCTGAGTTTTTCATTGATAAAATCAAGTTTCTTTATTCTATTCTTTTCATAATCCTGCTGTGCTTGAGCGAGTTTTTCAGATGCCTCATTGTGGTGCTTCATTTCTTCTGCTGATTCTTCTCTGCCTACTTTTAAAAAGAGATAATTTGATCCGCTGAAAGCAAGTGCGTTAACCATCGCTCCCCCAATTATTACTGCTAAAGTCGCCATATTTTTATTTACATAGAAACGTTTTCGGGAATAATTCCTTGCTTGACGAGAAAGTGTTTTGTCGCAATTGATGCTGTAACAACTACAATTAGCTTTGCACTGTCTTCAAAATCCAATCTAATCAGGTCTGCTGATTTCATTTTGAGCAGACTTTTTCCCAGCATAGAGTAAGCTACTGCTAGTCCACTAATTACGGCAGAGTGATAGACAAGGTTCATTAAGTTCTTTGTGTCGCTCATTTTCTTAGGCAATAAAAATAAAAATAATAAATTTATTACTGCATGAAAAATGGGTTAATGGCTTTGGGTGTTACTGGTAATGTGGCGACTTCTGGTTTTGTTTTTGGAGTGTCTGATTTTTTGGACACTGTACGAGTCTGTGGTTTGTATTTTTGGTATAATTGGTAACCTACGTAACCAAATCCGACAACAAATCCAGCAACTAAATATTTTGCTGATTCAGGTTCAGGGTTAGACTGGGTTGTTTGTCTCTCACTTTGTTGTGGGTGTGACGGTAGTGACGGTCCTGATGGTGTTGGTATTGACACTGGTCCTGATGGTGTGATGGTCCTGACGGTGGGTCAGTTACATGAGTCTTTTCTGTTTGCGCTTGAAGCTGTAATTTTTTTGTTGTCTGTTATATTCAGCTAATCTTTTTCCAGCCTCAACCTTTCCTGGTCTTTTAGTCTTAGTCACCGTTTGAACCTGTGTCAAGACAGGGTTAGGTTATGGAGTCGTCTGGGTCTCGTCCATATTCTTCTGCAGTAAAATTTATTTTCGAAAAATCAATATGGCTCCCAGTGACAAGCAAAGTTACGACAGGTGCAAGGTAATTGCCAAACTTGTAAAACATGACGCATGCTAATTTGCCAATTGAACTTGAAACAATAGGGTTGCTTTCAAGGTCGTGTGATAGACTGTCAGTGTCTACAGGTAGAAAGTGACTCACTGCTTTTGTGTATAGACATACAAGAGATCGACTCAAATCATGAGTCATTAGTGAAGCGATGTGATTTTCATATTTAGAATGAGTTTAATTAGCTCGTCAGCAGTGAGAGATTCTATATCTTCTGTCATGTATTGTTTTCCGAGATAAGCTTTGGACTTTCCAGAAACAATTACAGAGAGAAGACACTGTTTTCTTGAGTCTAAGTCTTTGTTTTCTACAGCGCTGATATCGTTTAGAAGAAATAATTTGTCTTGATTCATTTTATAATAATATATTAAAAAAAGTAAAACAAACAAGAAAACTGTAAGTTACTTTGAAATTTGTTATCCAGCTAAATTACGTTTTTCTAGAAAGTCACACAACAGTAACTTTATACGTTACCACCACTCAGTTTTTTAGTCAGTAACTTTTAACATTTACCCCAGACAAGACTTGGCTGTCCTATAAGGGCTATTATCATCTCACAGGGTTACAAATTGAAAGCGTCACACATGTTTAGTCAGGCATGCACCCGGAAGAAATATCTAACAATAATATTGCAATGACGTGAGGTCATACTTAAAAACATTGTGCTTTTGGCTACAGATGTCATGTATGGTGTGTTTGTGTTTTTGTGTGTTTGTCTGTGTTTGTTTGTCTGTGTTTGTTTGTTTGTGCGTGTATGTGTTTGTCTGTGTCTATGTTTGTTTGTTTGTGTTTGTTCTTGTTTGTGTGTGTGTGAGTGTTTGTGTGTGTGTGACGAGACTGATTTCGGTGCAAACAGGCAGGTGTTCGTGACTCACCGCTGAAGAGACCCTCACAGCCATCCACCAGCTCAAGAGTGGCAAAGCAGCAGGCATTGACGGAATCCCGCCAGAGATCTGGAAACATGGAGGCCCAGCACTGCACAACAAGCTCCACGACCTTTTTCTCTGCTGCTGGGAAAAAGGAACACTACCAAAGGATCTCCGTGATGCAGTCATCATCTCCCTGTACAAGAACAAAGGAGAGAAGTCTGCCTGCTCTAATTATCGTGGAATTACCCTCCTGTCCATTGCCGGGAAAATTCTCGCAAGGTTGCTCCTGAATCGGCTGGTACCTGCCATCGCTGAAGACCACCTTCCAGAGGGCCAGTGTGGCTTAAGAGCCAACAGGAGTACCACCGACATGGTCTTTGTGCTGAGACATCTTCAGGAGAAATGCCGCGAGCAGAACAAAGAGCTGTACGTAACGTTTGTCGACCTAACAAAAGCGTTTGACACTGTGAGCAGGCAAGGTATGTGGCAGATCCTGGAGCGACTAGGCTGTCCCCCAAAGTTTCTCAACATGATCGTCCAGGTCCACGAGGACCAGCAAGGCCAGGTCAGACTAAACAGTGACCTCTCAGAACCATTCCCCATTCGCAACGGCGTGAAGCAAGGCTGCGTGCTGGCACCGACCCTATTCACCATCTTCTTCAGCATGATGTTGAAGCAGGCCACAGTGGACCTCGACGATGACGACGCAGTGTACATCAGGTATCGTCTCGATGGCAGCCTGTTCAACCTCAGACGACTGCAGGCCCACACGAAAACCCTAGACCAACTGATTCGTGAGCTGCTCTTTGCTGATGACGCTGCCCTCGTTGCACACAAAGAGAGAGCCTTGCAGCGCATTACGTCCTGCTTCGCAGATGCCGCCCAGCTCTTTGGACTTGAGGTCAGTCTGAAAAAGACAGAGGTCCTTCATCAGCTGGCACCCAAGGAAGAGCATTGCCCTCCCCACCTCACCATCGGCAAGTCCGAACTGAAGTCTGTACACCAGTTTTCCTACCTTGGCTGCATCATCACGTCAGACGCCAAGCTGGACAAGGAGCTGGACAACAGGCTGGCAAAAGCGAACAGTGCTTTCGGGCGACTATTCAAGCGGGTGTGGCACAATCAACAGCTGAAAAAAGGCACCAAGATCAGCGTGTACAGAGCTGTCGTCCTCACCACCCTGCTGTACGGTTCCGAGTCCTGGGCCCTCTACCGCAGCCAACTACGACTCCTCGAACGCTTTCACCAGCGCTGCCTGCGTACCATCCTCAGCATTCACTGGAGTGACTATGTCACCAACGTCGAGGTCCTTGAACAGGCGGAAACTGTGAGCATCGAGGCTTTGCTGCTGCGGACACAGCTTCGCTGGGCGGGGCACGTCTCCAGGATGGAGGATCATCGCCTACCCAAGATCACTCTGTTCGGCGAGCTCGCCACTGGACACCGAGACAGAGGGTCACCAAAGAAGAGATACAAAGACGGCCTCAAGAAGTCACTTAGTGCCTGCCAAATCGACCACCGCCAGTGGTCTTCGCTTGCTGTGGACCGTAACACCTGGCGCTCCACCATTCACAAGGCAGCCGTCTCCTTTGAGGACTCTCGCAGAGCTAACCTTAAGGACAAGCGGCTCAGAAGAAAAAACAGAGTTGTCGTAACTCAGAACCCTGACCAGACCTTCCCCTGCAGCCACTGCGGTCGAACCTGCCTGTCCCGGATTGGCCTCAGCAGCCACGAAAATGCCTGAAGACAATGTGGGCAAGCCCTATAGAATCTTCGTTCGCGAAGTCAAGCCAAGTTCGTGACTCACTGAAGGAAACAAGATGACAGCTTTTCTATGTTAAATGTACACAGGTTTAAACAAGACATGTAATAGCACACACATCTATATAGACTTTTAAATCAGGCCTCTCTCTCTTTCTCTGTGAGGTGGCTGTGAGACATGTATGTTAATGTAAAAATGCGTCATTCATGTTACCTACAGTACCAAGGGTAACCACACAAACATTAGTAAGCCGACAACGGGCCCATTCAGCCAAACAAAAGAGCGATAACAGGCCATTCAGCCGAACAAAGGTTCTCACTTGAAAATTATGTCGTTAATAATATTCATAAATCTTGGAGCCCTCATGAGTTCGGCAGAGTATTCGAAACTGAATTGTTAATCTATGCGTTGCTTGTGGTAAAGGCATGTCGCCAAGTCTCACAACTTACTCGTAATGAGGGTCCGGAGAGTACAGCTGACTGAAACGTTGTACAACGGGAGTCAAGCCTGGAGCCCTGGGGGCTCTTGAGGATCTGTTGTATATGTACACAGTCGGGTGTCTGTATAAAACAAGGTATGATTTTCAAAAGGAATGTGCCTCTTTTACCTTGAAAGCTTAGTTACAGTCTAAACATGTACACCAGACTAAACCACCAGCGCATGAAATTTAATAAGAGTTATTATCGTCTCTCGCCCTGGTGGGTTACAATGGCTCGCGTCAGGCATGTTTAGTCAGTTATGCACCTGGAAGAAATATCTTACAATAATATTGCACTGAGTGGCATGAGGCCGTACTTAAAAACCTGTCTGTGTGTGTGTGTGTGTGTGTGTGTGTGTGTGTGTGTGTGTGTGTGTGTGTGTGTGTGTGTGTGTTCATGCGTGTGCGTGTGTGTGGGTGTGTGAGTGTATAAGTGTGTGTATGTGTGTGTGTATGTGTGTGTGCATGCGTGTATGTATTCATATGTTTGACAAGCATATAAATCTGCCAGTAACTGAAAATGTTGTTGTACGGGGCTCATGTAAATTTAGCCCTGACTCTATGTTTTCAGTATGTGGTAGTCAGATATTGTCAATCTAACTTACAGTGGGAAACATGACTTAAAAGGCCTGTGATGAAAAGACGTTATCTGTGTCGTTTTAAATCTGTGACACAGTCAACAAAATAGCTTTTGTCATAACAAGCCATTATGCTCGGGACGTGTCCACACAGGGCTGTCTCCTACCGGCATTAAACCTGACTGCACTGGCAATTTCTGAAGACCTTCACTTGTCAAGCGTAGCATGACAAGAAATGGGGACAGTGTACTGAATTGCATGCATAAACGACTACTGTAAGTGAGAGGGTAGGTTAACTGGTAAAGAAAATCGTGTTCCTCAGAAATCGACTCTGACAGGGGGTGTGTAAAATGACATTAGCCTATTTCCACAAAGTGCACTATCAGAATATGGTTTGATTTAAGAGAAACGACCGTGTGTCCTTAATTGGTTTAATTAATTAAGGTAAACCACCGAACTGCAGGGGACCCAGGCATACTTGTCAACCCACCCGTGACCAACAATGGCAACTATCCCATCCTCCGAGAAGAAGTAGAGGCTGCAGTGAAGTCGCTGAAAAAAAGGGAAGGCAGCAGGAGCAGACAACATCCCTGCAGAGCTAGTCCAAGAAGGGGGAGAAGACACGATAAGCGCCTTACAAACAATCTGCAATAAGATCTGGCAGTCATGGGATTGGCCCACACCATGGACCCAATCACTTATAATAACTCTCACCAAAAAAGGCAACTTACATCAATGCCGGAACTATCGCACGATCAGTCTTATATCCCACCCAAGCAAAGTCATGTTAAAGATCCTACTGAACAGGCTGAAGCCACAGGCAGAGGAAATCATAGCTGAGGAACAGGCAGGCTTCAGACCAGGGCGCAGCACAACTGAGCAGATCTTCAACCTGAGAGTGCTATGTGAGAGATACCTCCAGCACCAGCAGGACCTCTATCATGTCTTTGTTGATTTTAAGAAAGCGTTTGACAGGGTGTGGCATGCAGCCCTTTGATCCACCATGAAGCTGTACAACATCAATGCCAACCTGATCAGTCATAGCAAACCTTTACAACAAGGCCACTAGCGCAGTCTGCTTCAACGGCAAAATAGGAAACTGGTTTAGGACTACAGTTGGAGTCAGACAAGGCTGCTTGCTCTCACCTACTCTTTTCAACATCTTCCTGGAAAGAATCATGATGGACGCTCTGAAAGATCATGAAGGAACTGTCAGTATTGGAGGCAGAACAATCACGAACCTGCGCTTTGCGGACGACATTGATGGCCTTGCAGGAACAGAGAAGGAGCTAGCTCAGCTGGTGGAAAAGCTGGATAGTACAGCCATTGCATATGGGATGGAAATCAGTGCAGAGAAGACCAAACTGATGACAATAACGCCAGTGGCATTGGCACTGAAATCATGGTTGGAGGCCAAAAACTGGAAACAGTTAAGAAATTCAAATACTTAGGAGCCATTGTGACAGATGAGGGATCAAAACCAGAAATACTGTCCAGGATTGCGCAGACAACAACAGCACTGACAAGATTGAAGACCATATGGAAGGACAGAAACATCACACTCTGTTCCAAGATCAGACTGATGCGCTACTTAGTCATCTCAGTGTTCTTGTATGCCTGCGAGTCATGGACCCTCACAGCAGACCTTGAAAGGAGGATACAAGCCACTGAAATGAGATGTTTTCGAAGGCTGCTTGGCATCTCATACAGAGATCACATCACAAACGAGGAAGTGGGAAGCAGAATCAGGCAAGCCATCGGGCCCTATGAAGACTTATTAGCCATTGTGAGAAAAAGCAAACTGAAGTGGTATGGGCATGTCAAGCGTTCAGCAGGGCTTGCCAAAACAATCCTGCAAGGCACTGTGCAAGGAGGACGAAGGAGAGGAAGACAGAGGAAAAGATGAGAAGACAATATCTCAGAGTGGACAGGACTGAAGCTGGGCAATACGCTGAGAATGGCAGAGAACAGAGAGGATTGGAGGGAGCTGGTTGCCAAGTCATCAGTGGTGCCCCACCAGTCGACAAGACTACGGGATATAGATGATAGATAGATAGATAGATAGATAGATAGGTAGGTAGGTAGGTAGGTAGGTAGGTAGGTAGGTAGGTAGGTAGGTAGGTAGGTAGATATTAACTTAAGACAATGGGTAATTGTCTTAGGAGTGTTCTTTCTTATGTCATTCGTATATTAATTAACTCTGGTGTTAATTTTTGCTTTAGTTATGAATGGCATTGGTTTTGGAAATCTTTATTTTCACCGAGTAAGATTGAGTAGATCTGTAGAAAATGGGCGGTGCTGTCATAATGAGCATTTGTTATCAAAAAACGTAAAATAATGAAGACAAAAAAATTGGTCAAGTAAAGTACATTTATTAATCTCTACTCAAAGCGCCGCGAACTGAAACCCAACACGCACACTCACGTAACAGACACTGATTTACACCATTTAAGACAAACACAGTAACAAGACAGACGAAGGGCCAGTTCAGCTACTGAAGTTACAGAGATTTTTGATCGCTTGTATTTGAAATTTATAAAGTGGCCTGAAACCGGTACCAAAGTGTGGGGGGTGGGGGGTGGAAAAACCGGAGTACTCGGAGAAAGAACCCCCGACGGTCCGTCCGAATTAACGGTGACACTTACCAGAGGAGAAAAGTCCGACTCCAGAACCCGGTATCGAACCTCGCACCTTTGGCATTGGTGGCAGGCGCCTTAACCACTGCGCCACGGACCGCCCCAAAATGTCGTCACCCTGATCAACCCCACAGGTCGGTTCTGTTTTTATTTCTTGTTGGACTTATGTTTCTGTCAGTCCTAGGTCCATTCACCTGTGTCACGATACGGGATTTTTTGCTTTTATTTTGGTAGGGGAGTTAAATTTAGAGAGGTGAAATGGTTTTGTTAGTCACCGAACGTAAGGGTAGTTTAGGTGAGTTATTTGGCCTTTGTACGGGTGTTTGTTGCCGTACGAGAATGTGGGGGTCGGCGTAACGCACGTGATCGATCTGTCTGCGCGATCGGGTGTTTCATGATTCGGGTGAATTGATACATCACTTTTGTGCTGAGCGCTTTTTGCTAAACCGTACGATATCCAAATTGTTAGTCAGTCACTTTCCAGCAGCGAACGAAGTCGGTCGTTTTCCAACAGTCTCTTAGGGGGGTCTTTCAGGCGTGGTTCGCCATTAGCTGAAGGCCTCAAGCAGCTGTGTCGTTCGTTTGTAACGGCCCTGTGATACGGCTCGGGTCGCCCCGGAGCCGGTGTCCGAGAAAGGAGAGAAGGAGAGCTGCGACGACTTAACCCCTTGCTTGGCTTATTTTTGTTTGTCTTTGTCCCAGCTGGGGCGGTTTCACTGATGACAGTAAAGACACGCAACAATCCTTCAGTGGCTCGAGGGGAGGGGGGGGGGTGTCTGTGTCTGCTTGTTCTGTTATTATTATTAGTTTAGTTAGCGAGTATCGGGGGGCGGGGGGGGGGGGGGGCAAGTATAGGAATGTATAAATGCCATTTATTGTATTTGGTAGTATCGAGCGTCGGAGTATAAATTTGGAAGTGAGTCATATGGTGACGTGTAAATATGCAGTTCGTCGAGTTTGATTTTGTTGGAGGAGAGAGCTGAAGGAATATTAAAAAAAAAACGGCAATTAAAGTTGTGGGAAGGGTGATGTGATTACCTTTCTTTTGTTCTTAGTTATTCATATGTGTATTTTTTCCGCCTGTGTTTTAGTGCATCCAAATCAAACGGTCTAAACATCCGAAAACCTAAAGATCTAAAGAACCGGCTAAGTCCGCCGTCGTGCTGTGCGGGAGGCCTGGGTGGTTCATTGTGAGAGTGGAGGCTGGCTGTGTCACTCCGCCTTGTGGGTCTACGACGCCGTACCTGAGCGCTGTTGCGAGCGTCGCGGCACGCCCCGTGTTTAGTCAGGTCGGGGCGTCCCATTTCGCAATTTCCTCTTTATTTAATAAACATCTTGTTTATTTGTAAACTTGTAAAGGAAGTTGTGAGATTGATAGTGACAATGTTGTGAGAGGAGCTTTGTCACAGTGTCAGAAAGATTTTGGAATATTGTATTATTTAAAAGCGGCCATGTGTTACGAAAGGCCTTATCGCGGAAGCAAGAGCGTTAAGCTGAGCTGAGCTTGACATTTGTGCTTCCTTCGAGAAGGTCCAGTGACTTATTAACTATACTAAGTTTGCTCAACTTTCAGTTGTGTTTTATTAAGGATATATGTTTCATTATATATTTTATATTGTGTATTAAGAAACATTTTTTGTTTTTGTTTTAGTTCGTGGTTTAACGTCCACGGCACCGAAGTGATAATGGACTGCCCTGACGGGCGGGTTATGGGGGATAGGGAAATCTATTGCCTATGGAGTACGACCTGAACACTGATCAATTCAAGCGCACTGCAACTGTGCCACTTTGTTTTACCAGGACCTTTCAACCGATATGTTATGGAACAAGCCTGCCTTTTTTCCCTGGACGTTCTGAAACATTGTGTTTAAAGGAGCCATGTGCTATGAAGGTCTTTATTGCGGAAGCGAAAACATCCATTTAAATTGAACTTGTCGTTCGTGCTCCCCGCTGAGGAGATTTCAGTAGATTGTGAATTATTTGTTTTTCTCAATCTTTTGTATTTTATTAAGGATATTCGTTTTATTATATATTTATTTGTTATTTTGTATTGTCTGTAATTCATATTCAGGTTGGAGTTTGGACGTGTGTGAATGTGATGTGTGAGTGCATGTATAGGATTGAGTGAGGATATTTTTGGATTGTTGTTAGTTTTATATGTAATAAATGTTGTCATAATTGTTTCCTCTGGTGTTTGTGTTAGTGTGGATTGGTTGTTCTCGAGTGGTAGTGCTCATAGTTCGCGCCCCGGAAGCGGGGTTCGTGACAACCTGTATTTTCCTTATTTGCATTCTCCCTACCGCCTGCGCTATCTGTAATCCTTGATACTGGATAATTTGTTAATGGTCTGATTTACTTGTTTATGGTTAATGGGGCATGTCTATATATTATTTCACTGTACACATTTTATAATTGCTATAATTTCATACTCTACCCTTTTTTGGTGAACTGGTTCGATCATTTAGCATAAAGGGACAGCGTCCCTAACATATCTAATGTTTATTTTGCGTGACGGCTTTGCGACATTTATATTCAATAATACATTCAATACTCTGTTGTAGTTGTTGTTGCTGTTTGTTGTGTTGTGTTTTGTGTGGGTTTTTTTCACAAGCCTCTCAGACACAGTCTGAAAAGTACTGTTACTGTCGGGATGTTAAGCAATGTACACACAACCGACTAACCAATCGTAATAAACTAAACAACGTTTATAACAGGGACTTGCCTTTATCCCAGAAGATGGAAGCATAGACCAGTCATTTTTCCTGAAAATAGAGGCCTACAGGAATTGTGATCCCTTGTAATTTGTGCGCTGGTCTGTGATTTAGGACATTACGGCTTTCAGCCGTAAGCACAGACCTGCGCAAATCGATTTAAGCAGGAGCATGGAGGGGGTGGGGGTGGGGGGAGGTGGTGGGGGGCGGGGAGGGGGTGGGGGAGCAATCATACTTGCCAAAATACTAACAAGTAACGGTTAACTGGACAAAGAGCGTGCTTTGTTGCAAGATCCTCATGACCCGTTTAGTGCCAACGGACCCGGCAGACTGTGTTGCTAAAAAACAAAGCAACACATGTCCGCCTGTGGAAATGCCGACAGAGAAAAAAAAAAGCAACATATGTCAGCCTGTGGAAATGCCGACAGTGAGAAGAAAAAAAGCGACGCATGTCAGCCTGTGGAAATGCCGACAGAGAGGGGGAAAAAAGCAACACGTCAGCCTGTGGAAATGCCGACAAAGAGAAGAAAAAAAATGCAACACATGTCAGCTTGTGGAAATGCCGACAGAGAAAAAAAAGCAACACGTCAGCCGCAGGCCGCAGGCTGACGTGTGTTGCTCTCTCTCTCTCTCTCTCTCTCTCTCTCTCTCTCTCTCTCTCTCTCTCTCTCTCTCTCTCTCTCTCTCTCTCTCTCTCTCTCTCTCTCTCTCTCTCTCTCTCTCTCTCAGGGTATGACCCTGTAGTTCTAACAATATATTCCGATGTGATGCCGATTCAAGATCTTCATCGACCGTTGATTGTGAGCTGCGTCTGAGAAAGAAAATGAAATATTGCTTTACTAGCATATGTTGCCGCTTTACTAATGTTGCATATCTGAGACTTTTCACTTGTCGAAGGTGTTAAGCATAAAACTGAATATGACCTCTGTCTGCGTTTGAAATTATATTCTCGACAGGATCCTTTCAGCATGTCAGTAGCATACTTTATTTTATGCCCATCGCTTTTTTTTTCCCCCCGTTACTGTATTGTCTTGACGTGCACTCATACACATTATACGAGGAAGGCGGTGAGCATAGAATAGACTATGACTCTCTATTTATTTTAATTCGTTGGTGATATTCACTACATCATAATCACTAGAATGTTTCATTGTCTGCCTGTCGACTTATCTAATATGTCAGGCTATGAGAGGCGCTCATACTCAATACAACAGAAATGTAACGGGCATAGAGTGTCTTATGATTCCTTCAGTATTATATGCCGATATATTACTAGCTGAAAATAGTAATTCATGGACTAGCATGTCTTACTGTATTTTGATTACTAATATCTATTTAATATCTTAAATGTGTGCTGCGATGGCATCATCTTGACATAGCGTGCGAGTGTTGACACTTTCATCACAAGCATAATTGTATCTGCTTGTGATTTTCTTGGGATTTGTCCGGACATAAGAAATTGCTGGACGTTTATGCGATTTAAAAAATAATAATTTTGGCAGCATTGAGCTATAGGAACATTGAACTCTCATTTGTGCCACGTACCGTGTTTGGAAATCTTATTGCGTGTCATTACTTATTGCATAGATTATATCGTTCGTGTTAAACCTGTTATCGGGTATTTAGCTTCGGTTATTTAGCTTTACTTTCTCATTCTCTTGTTACTTCACATGTGCAACCAGTTTCTTTTTTCTCCCATTATCCTGTAGTCAGAAAGACATGTCACCAAATACCAACAACCCAGATCGTCTCTTAAACATTGGCCACCTTAATGTTTATCATCTCTGCCGCAAAATACCAGACATCACAATTCTCTTAAATCAGCCATCACAATTTCATATCTTTGGCTTTACTGAATCCCGCCTGACAGACAATATCAGTGATCAGGCAATCTCCATACCTAATTTTGCTATTCTACGTCGTGATGCCTCTGTTCTAGGTCAAACTGGCATAGTAATATTCATTCATGACTCTATAATTCAATATGTGACTAGAAGATTTGACCAAGAATCAAAGCAAATTGAATGCATGTGGCTGGAAATAAAAACATCGAAGTCATCACCCGTTCTTGTAGGGTTTATTTATAAAAATCCAGCGGCCACAGTGGCATGGCTTGATGACTTTGAATCAATGATTGACACAGTACAGAAATGCAGGGGTGATATACATATCCTAGGTGATTTTAATGTTGATTTGTTAAAAGACTGTTACTCTTCGTGGAATTCAATGATCTCTTTTCTTGGTTTAACACAAGTTGTTCAGTCGCCCACACGAGTTACTTCATCTTCTGCGACAATGATAGACCATATCTATACTACAAATGTAAATGCTGTTAATAATGTCCATGTTCTCAATTTTTCTATCAGTGATCACTTCCCAGTATTTTTCTCGCTGTCTGCAAAATTAGCTAAGAAATTTTGCACAGGGCATACTACTATTATTTACAGGTCTTTCAAAAAAATTTAACCAGAATGCCTTTCTCTATGACTTATCCAATATCCCATTTAATGATGTGTTAAATTACAATGACCCAAATGAAGCCCTCACCCGCTGGTATGAACTGTTCCTCGGTGTTCTAGATAAACATGCCCCAGTGCGAACAAAACGTGTCAAACATCCCACAATCCCTGAATGGCTAACTGGAGAAATAAAAGCAGCCATGCAACTCAGAGATACACTTAAGAAGGAAAAGAAATTTGTTGACTATAAAAAAAAAGAAATTTTGTCAAATCTTTAGTCCGAAAAGCTCAAAGACAACATGCCGAACAGATCATTGCAGACGGCAAGGACCTACGCTCTGTTTGGCAAGTTATCAACACCTTTACTAAAGGTCACAATCACAGAGACATGAACATTGCACCTGAGCTCACTGCAGATACCTTCAATACCTACTTTCTTAGTATAGCTGAGACTTTAGCACGCACTAATACAAATGATCCTGCGAAATACAAATGTTCTGAGCAACTACGATTTCACAGTAACAGTACTGCTGGTTGTGTTTTTTTCACTCTCCCCAATGACTGTTTTTGACGTGGGTAAATATATATCTAATAAGAAAAAGAGGTCAAGTGGTTCAGATGGCATCAGTTGCGAAATTATTAAAATAGCTCTGCCCTACATAGTTGAGTCTCTAACGTTCATTTACAATCTTTCTATTCAAAGAAATATTTTCCCTGATGAGTTAAAAACAGCCAAGGTCATTCCTCTTCCCAAAAGTAAAAACTTAAACTCATTGAATGATTATAGACCTATCTCCAATCTACCAGTCATCTCAAAACCTATTGAAAAACATATCCATACACATCTGCAAAATTTTCTAGAACAGAACTGTCTACTCAGTAAAATGCAGTCTGGGTCTCGCCCGCAACACTCTTGCCAAACTGCCCTTATACCCCTCTTGGCTTGACTTTGCGAACGAAGATTCTATAGGGCTTGCCCACGTCGTCTGCCGGCATTTTCGTGGCTGCGGAGGCCAATCCGGGACAGGCAGGTTCGACCGCAGTGGCCGCAGGGGAAGGTCTGGTCAGGGTTCTGAGTTACGACAACTCTGTTTTTTCTTCTGAGCCGCTTGTCCTTAAGGTTAGCTCTGCGAGAGTCCTCAAAGGAGACGGCTGCCTTGTGAATGGTGGAGCGCCAGGTGTCACGGTCCGCAGCAAGCGAAGACCACTGGCGGTGGTCGATTTGGCAGGCACTAAGTGACTTCTTGAGACCGTCTTTGTATCTCTTCTTTGGTGCCCCTCTGTCTCGGTGTCCAGTGGCAAGCTCGCCGAACAGAGTGATCTTGGGCAGGCGATGATCCTCCATCCTGGAGACGTGCCCCGCCCAGCGAAGCTGTGTCCGCAGCAGCAAGGCCTCGATGCTCACAGTTTCCGCCTGTTCAAGGACCTCGACGTTGTGACATAGTCACTCCAGTGAATGCTGAGGATAGTACGCAGGCAGCGCTGGTGAAAGCGTTCGAGGAGTCGTAGTTGGCTGCGGTAGAGGGCCCAGGACTCGGAACCGTACAGCAGGGTGGTGAGGACGACAGCTCTGTACACGCTGATCTTGGTGCCTTTTTTCAGCTGTTGATTGTGCCACACCCGCTTGAATAGTCGCCCGAAAGCACTGTTCGCTTTTGCCAGCCTGTTGTCCAGCTCCTTGTCCAGCTTGGCGTCTGACGTGATGATGCAGCCAAGGTAGGTAAACTGGTGTACAGACTTCAGTTCGGACTCGCCGATGGTGATGTGGGGAGGGCGATGCTCTTCCTTGGGTGCCGGCTGATGAAGGACCTCTGTCTTTTTCAGACTGACCTCAAGTCCAAAGAGCTGGGCGGCATCTGCGAAGCAGGACGTAATGCGCTGCAAGGCTCTCTCTGTGTGTGCAACGAGGGCAGCGTCATCAGCAAAGAGCAGCTCACGAATCAGTTGGTCTAGGGTTTTCGTGTGGGCCTGCAGTCGTCTGAGGTTGAACAGGCTGCCATCGAGACGATACCTGATGTACACTGCGTCGTCATCGTCGAGGTCCACTGTGGCCTGCTTCAACATCATGCTGAAGAAGATGGTGAAGAGGGTCGGTGCCAGCACGCAGCCTTGCTTCACGCCGTTGCGAATGGGGAATGGTTCTGAGAGGTAACTGTTTAGTCTGACCTGGCCTTGCTGGTCCTCGTGGAGCTGGACAATCATGTTGAGGAACTTTGGGGGACAGCTTAGTCGCTCCAGAATCTGCCACACACCTTGTCTGCTCACAGTGTCAAACGCTTTTGTTAGGTCGACAAACGTTACGTACAGCCCTTTGTTCTGCTCGCGGCACTTCTGAAGCTGTCTCAGCACAAAGACCATGTCGGTGGTACTCCTGTTGGCTTTGAAGCCACACTGGCCCTCTGGGAGGTGGTCTTCAGCGATGGCAGGTACCAGCCGATTCAGGAGCAACCTTGCGAGAATTTTCCCGGCAATGGACAGCAGGGTAATTCCACGATAATTAGAGCAGGCAGACTTCTCTCCTTTGTTCTTGTACAGGGTGATGATGACTGCATCACGGAGATCCTTTGGTAGTGTTCCTTTTTCCCAGCAGCAGAGAAAGAGGTCGTGGAGCTTGTTGTGCAGTGCTGGGCCTCCATGTTTCCAGATCTCTGGCGGGATTCCGTCAATGCCTGCTGCTTTGTCACTCTTGAGCTGGTTGATGGCTGTGAGGGTCTCTTCGGCGGTGGGCGGTTCGTCCAATTCAACCTTTAGTGGAAGTTGTGGGATTTGGAGGATGACTGTTTCTTGAACAGTGCGCTCAGCGCCGAAGAGGTCCTGAAAGTATTCCGACCAGCGGTTCAAGATGGAGGTATTATCTGTGAGGAGTGCCTGTCCATCAACGCTTCGCAGGGGACTCTGTACCAGGTGCCTAGGGCCATACACTGCTTTCAGTGCTTCGTAGAAGCCCCTGTAGTCACCGTTGTCAGCGCAGAGCTGGGTCCTCTGTGCGAGTCTGGACCACCACTCGTTCTGGAGCTCTCTAAGCTTGAGCTGGAGACTGCTGCAGATGAGGCGGAAGGCAGACTTTTTCACAGGGCAGGAAGGCTGTGCTAGGTGGGCCTGGTGGGCGGCTCTTTTATTTTGCTAGAAGTTCCTGCATCTCTACGTCGTTTTCGTCAAACCAGTCTTTGTTCCTTTTTCTAGCAAAGCCCAAGACTTCCACAGACGATTTTACAATAGCAGTTTTCAGTTGTTCCCAGAGTGTTTCAGGGGAGGAGTCTGCTGGATCAACTGTGTCTTTGAGCATGCGCTGTAAATCGGCCTGAAGGGCAGCTTTCTTGTCGTCACGCTGAAGGCTGGCAACATCAAGCTTTTTCTTGGGGGGGGGGGGGGGACCCTTTCTTGGGTTTCAGCTTGAGGCGGAGCCTGAGTTTGCAGCGAACAAGTCGGTGGTCAGTGTGGCAGTCTGCGCTGGGCATCACTCTGGTGATGAGGACGTCACTGCGGTCCCTCTGACGCACTAGGACATAGTCGATAAGGTGCCAGTGCTTGGAGCGAGGATGCATCCAGGTGGTCTTTCGACTGTCCTTTTGCTGGAAAGTAGTGTTGGTGATGACAAGTTGCTGCTCTGCACAGAGCTCCAACAGTAGGCGACCATTGTCATTGCAGTTCCCAACGCCATGCTTTGCCGAGGACTCCTTTCCAGGCTTCAGAGTTCTGGCCCACTCTGGCATTGAAGTCGCCAAGGATGATGACTTTGTCGTCTGCAGGGGTGCTCTGCAGGAGGCTGCGCAGGTCAGAGTAGAACTTGTCTTTTTCTGCAGGCTCTGCCAGGAGGGTTGGGGAGTACACACTGAGAAGGGTGACGTATTGCTGGTGTCTCAGTGGGAGGCGCATGGACATGATGCGGTCGGAGTGACCCGTTGGTAGGTTTTCCAACTTAGTCGCAATGGGGGTCTTCACCATGAAGCCCACGCCTGAGAGCCGTCTTTCTGATGCAGGTCTGCCTGACCAGTAGAGGGTGTAGCCAGCGCCAAGTTCTTGGAGGCTGCCTTAAACATATCATTGATACACCTGCCCTTATACATATCGTTGATAAATGGCTTACAGCCATTAATAATTCTCAGTTATCAGGGGCAGTTTTTCTTGACCCTAAAAAAGCCTTTGATTTAGTCAACCACTCTATCTTATTAAAAAAGCTACCAATGTATCACATCGATTCCAATACCGTACATCTGATATCCTATTTAAGTGACAGAAGACAGAAAGTTTTGCTTAATGGTAATTACTCGAGTGAAGGTTTAGTAACGTGTGGTGTTCCTCAGGGGTCAATTTTGGGCCCATTGTTGTTCAACATATTTATCAATGATTTACCATTCTCTATCTCACATCCCGATGCAACGTGTGACTTATTTGCTGATGACACTACCATACATACATCAAACAGCGAATTGCCAAAAATAAACGAAGTTCTCCAGCAAAGTCTTGATGCGGTTTCAAGCTGGTGCCAACATAATCATATGATAATTAGTGTCCAAAAGACAAAGAGTATGTTGATTACTTCACGCCAAAAACATCAACGTGGTCTCCTGCCCTTAACATTATACTTGAACTCTGAGCCCCTTGAACAAGTTAAAAAACATCGTTTGTTTGGGGTCACAGTAGATAACCAGCTCAGCTGGGAACCACATATCGAAAACACATGCAAAACAATATCTAAAAATCTATTCCTGCTATCAAAACTAAGTCAAATAGTTAACACTGACACTAGAAGACTCTTTCTCAATGCCCACATTAAGACACACTGTGATTACTGCTCTACTATCTGGGATGGATGCAGTGAGGTACATTAAAAGAAAAAAACTTAACTCATTGTATCGTCGAGGAGTAAAGTTAACTGTGCCTGGTCCCTCTCCCACCGACGAAAAGTTTAGAACTATCCGACTGCTAAACCTAAACAAACAGTTCATATTTAATCGATGCATACTTATGCATAAAATTCTTCACCATAAAACCCCATCTTACCTTCGTATGTTATTTTTGGATAGTCAAAGACAAAACACGAGGAACAGTTTGTTACAGCTACCATGGGCCAGGCTCGATATATATAAAACCAGCCTTTCGTTCTCAGGTGCCAAAGCCTGGAACGAACTACCACCACAAATTAAATCCATTTCTAACTCTAGAACCTTCAAAACTCGTTTATATAACATCTTGTTACAGTAAATTAATACCTGAACGGACTACTTATATTATATTATATTATATTATATTATATTATATTATATTATATTATATTATATTATATTATATTATATTATATTATATTATATTATATTATATTATATTATATATATATATATATATATATATATATATATATATATATATATATATATATATATATATATATATATATATATATATATATATATATATATATATATATATATATATAATTTACTGTTATTGATATGTGTGCGCATTATTTGCATTGCTTTTTTTTTTCAGTTTATTTCTTCATGTTTCGATTTATTGTGTTTCTCTTACTCTTTGCTATTAATGTTTCTTTTCTAACAGGACAGTTTGTAAGAGAGACCTTTCGCCTAAAACTTTATCCTGTCAATAAAACGTTTCATCATCATCATATCTCTCTCTCTCTCTCTCTCTCTCTCTCTCTCTCTCTCTCTCTCTCTCTCTCTCTCGCTCTCTCTCTCTCTCTCTCTCTCTCTCTCTCTCTCTCTCTCTCTCTCTCTCTCTCTCTCTCTCTCTCTCTCTCTCTCTCTCTCTCTCTGAGCGTAAATTCTTGGGAATACACGTTGACGAACAATTATGTTGGGAGACGCATATAAATACAGTCTGTAAAACCATTGCTAAAAACACTTTCCTGTTGTCCCAGCTTAGACAAGTAACGGATACACATACTCGTAAACGGTTTTTTCATGCCCATATCAAGTCTCACGTTGATTATGTCTCCACAGTGTGGGACGGTTGTAGTGATGTTCACATGAACAGGTTAAACTCTATATATAAAAAAGCTGTCAAAATGATAGATACGCGGCCCATTCCTACCACAGACAAATTTAGACATCTAAACATTCTCGGCCTGCGTCAACAACTTAGTTTCAACAAATGCATCCTCATGCACAAGGTATTAAATAACATGACACCGCAGTATCTAACCACCAAATTTGTGCCACAGCAAGAACGCGAACGGTCCTCAAGGAACAATACTTTACTCCTACCTCTGCCTAGAATTGACCTCTTTAAAACTAGTTTATCATTTTCTGGACCGTTTGTATGGAACACTATTTGTGCACATTTGAAGACTATAGCCTCACTTGGAATCTTTAAAAGGAAACTTTTCGATTACCTGATGAGCCAAACATAACAACACTGGGCATTTAAACAAACCCTGATGATTAATGCTTTTATGTAATATAATTATGTATGTATTTATATTGTTGGGGTGTGTGTGTGTGTGTGTGTGTGTGTGTGTGTGTGTGTGTGTGTGTGTGTGTGTGTGTGTGTGTGTGTGTGTGTGTGTGTGTGTGTGTGTGTGGTATAAGATGAATGTTAAGTGTTATTATTTTGTGTCATTTTTTAAAATAATTTTATTATTGCATGAAATAATATGTGTAAATATAATTCTTTATTATTATTATTATATTTTAATCTATTTTATCTTGTAGATGTTAGCAACGGCAAGTTTGTAAAATGACGATTTGTTTCTGTCGAAACTTTTTACCGTTGATAAATAAAGTTTTATCATCTCTCTCTCTCTCTCTCTCTCTCTCTCTCTCTCTCTCTCTCTCTCTCTCTCTCTCTCTCTCTCTCTCTCTCTCTCTCTCTCTCTCTCTCTCTCTCTCTCTCTCTCTCTCTCTCTGTTGGCATTTCCAGTTGTAGTGTACATAAGGCGAACAAGTCTTTAACGTCCAGGACAAAAGACGTTAAGCCCTAAAAGTTTAACGTTTTTTCCAACTCCCAAGTGAATACCCGGTGATACCTAGCGAAGGAAAATGTCCTCGAATGTAAGCCCAAAAAATTAGAAAAAGCGCCTATATAATAACGGTATTATTATTATTATTATTATAAGCCAGCTAAGGCTGAAGTCTGCCCACAATCCTTTTGCTCCCTAGGTAATATGTATTAAAGCGTGCCGAACACACCATGACATTATATACCCGGGAAAACGGAACTCCAAATGAAATCAACCTTCTCTTTTCAGAGGGGACAAAACTTATCATGGCAGATGTTCAAATTATTTAGTCGCCGCGGTGACGTTTGTTTATATGGGGCGAAAAAAGGGTAGGGTTCACTGAAAGTTCAGGGTTTTTTTCAGGTAAAATTCATAGCTTGTTCGGCACTCTTTAACAAGCCGATATTTGTAATTCAGCACCACCAGGCTAAGGCAACCTAGAATAACACTGTCTGACTTTAGTGGCAGACTCGTGATATTTTGAGACTCAGTGACCATCAGTTTCACAAACATGCACCAAAAAATGACAGTTCCTTTCCTGCCATAAAAAAAAATGTAATACTGTTAGTTATTTGGGTTTAACGCCGAGCAGGCAACTAAGGCCATCTCACGGCGGAGTGCAATACCACCAGACTGCAAGAGCATAGATCATCGTAAACCCCGGTAGTCGTGGGGCCTCATGAGGATCTATACCCCTTGCTGAAACCTCTACGCCTCTGTGCCTCTTGCTGACACCACTTTGTACCCACTCTCCTTTCGCGACTGTGGATCTTTGACGTTAAATGTACAGTGATTTTAAAATCACAGTCTCCGTCCACTCGCAGTGAACGGGTTAACAAGAACATTTTCGCTCTTGCCACGTGACTGTTGGCTCCAGCAAAAACTGTCCTGTCGCGAAATAGTTCGAACCGAAAATCCCTGCTTGTTGTTTACATGTCGCTATACGTACATGCATACTATTAGATTATTTAAT
Source organism: Semisulcospira habei (assembly GCA_036245525.1). Classification (NCBI taxonomy): domain Eukaryota; kingdom Metazoa; phylum Mollusca; class Gastropoda; family Semisulcospiridae; genus Semisulcospira; species Semisulcospira habei. The sequence goes on from BTPG01000003.1 coordinate 90,557,667, forward strand.
TTAAAGATGGCTGAGGCCTTAAGCCATTTAGCCCCGACGCGCTACAGCAGAGATGGATCGACCGTGATCATTGAAGAGCAGTGCCAGGTAAGTGCCAGACTGGCTTAATGGCGCCAAGCGAATCTAGCATTACTTTGAATTATCAAGGTCGATCCTTCTCCTGCAACCCGCTCATAGTCGGTGACACCTCCAACATTTGGGAAATGTGGCCTCGGGGTTAACCCATTTAGCCCGACCCACGTATTTCCCAAATTTTGGAGGCGTCATCTAATGAACATGCACCTATTGCAGGAGATGGATCGACCATGATAATTCAAGGGCAGTGCCACATTAGCTTGGCGCCGACAGGCGCCAAGCTAATCTGGTACTACCCTTGAATTATCATGGTCGACCCATCTCCTGCTGTAGTGCGTCAGGTCTGAATGGGTTAGAGTAGTTAATACACAACTCAGCTCAACCGATGTGTACGACGTATTTTGCATTGATAGAACGCTTGAGACAAAAAAACATCGTACAGCTAATTTTTGACTTTTTAATTTCCTACTCTCAAGCTTGAACGTAGCACGACATGTCTGAAAATTGCCCGGCATTCCAATGCGCACAAGGTCATCTGGTCGACGTCGGCCCCCGTTGGCCCGCGCGTGCCAACGGCGGCCGACATCGGCCTGATGACATTGTGCACATTGGGATGCTTCAACTTCGCACTGGTTCCTACGATTCCAACGCAAAGTTCACTAAAATTAGGCCTTGATGGGTCAGTGTGTCGGGTGTAATACCAAAAAATTATATTTGTGATTACAGGGACTGAAGAAGTAGTTGCAAGCAAGCCACGAAGAGAAATAAAAAGGGATTAATTATGCATTCACGAAATATACGGCTTAAAATGTGCTTCCGGCATACACTCATCCCCCAATGGTAAGAGTACGTAGTGACTGTTCTGTCCTCTGTTTCCCAAACGGTCGGCCCTAAGTTGTCCCGGGCTAACAACGAGCTTGCACGGGCTAACTTAGGTCGTACGTCGGCCATAAGTTGTCCCGGGCTAACAACGAGCTTGCACGGGCTAACTTAGGTCGTACGTCGGCCCTAAGTTGTCCCGGGCTAACAACGAGCTTGCACGGGCTAACTTAGGTCGTACGTCGGCCCTAAGTTGTCCCGGGCTAACAACGAGCTTGCACGGGCTAACTTAGGTCGTACGTCGGCCCTAAGTTGTCCCGGGCTAACAACGAGCTTGCACGGGATAACTTAGGTCGTACGTCGGCCCTAAGTTGTCCCGGGCTAACAACGAGCTTGCACGGGCTAACTTAGGTCGTACGTCGGCCCTAAGTTGTCCCGGGCTAACAACGAGCTTGCACGGGCTAACTTAGGTCGTACGTCGGCCCTAAGTTGTCCCGGGCTAACAACGAGCTTGCACGGGCTAACTTAGGTCGACGTCGGCCGCAGAACATTTTACTTGCTGGGATCGTTATCTCTGTCTCTTTCAGGGCCGGCTGACCAATTTTCACAAATGGCCTGTACAAAACATGGATCTAGAAAATAACACACGAAAAAGAAAGAAACTTCGGAATACAACAGAAATAATACAGCAAACTCAGCCCATTTGACAATTTCTAAGCGTTTTATCTTTCTTTGTTGGGACGTTTTCTGCATTTAAGCCTACTACGCTTGGCAGTCACCTTTTTGGTCTGGAGCTCTGACATAGTACAAAAGGAAACAAACCTACCGGGATAGTTCAAGGGTTGTGCCAGAGTAGATCGGCACTGGTAACCCTTGAACTATCCTGTTGGGTCTGCCACGTAATTTCCGAAGAACAACTCCATTTTTGATGACATCCGACCGCAGTGTGGCGTGTGTTAATTTTCGTGAAAAAGCTTCTTTTAATGCAATAAACTTCGGATTTCACAAAGGGCCAGGAACCCTGCTATAGTTGCTGATAAAACCGAAGTTTGTCATACACGAACTTATTTACAGTCTGCTTCGCATTTCACAAGGTTGGATATAGCAAAAGACGGATTAAACAACACTTTTTTAAATGTCCCAGATACACTTTCTCCAGCTCTGTACAGCCGGATTTACTTATAAGAAGGTCGGGTATATAAGACAAAACGCGCATATAACTAGACGTTGCGACCAAAATTTGTCAGCAGAAATGTCACAAGCAGAAAATTTTTCGCCTTTTAACAAACGTCGGATATAGCAACAAGCAAACTTGGATCCCTTGCCTTGCGTTATATGGGACGTTTACTGTATATAACAAGATGAGGATTTCATCCCAAAGCATACCGTATTGTTCGGAGCTGACATGCATTTATCTTTTAGGAACATTCAGAGTAGTTCATATTTTTAGGCTTATTATGCTGATCCATTTCCGTCCTCTCTAAGCCAACATCTGATCAACACACGTCGGCGCGCACACACACAAAAAAGACGAAAACACGGCGTTCCCACCATTAGTACGCTCTGTGGGTTCGTGTAGCGACTGGAATCTAGCTCCTTCTACTCTAACCCACCCTATGATCCACACTCACTGGCACACACAAATAAAGACGGACAAACGGCAATTATCGCCATTCGTAAGGTGTGTGGTCTGGCGTAGCATAGCTATTATAAAGAATAATAATAGCACGTGCAGCAAAATGACGTCATTTCAAGCTTCACGTCATGGTATCATTAGACCCACGACGCCGTGTTTATAGTGATGACTCGATGTTATACGTCACTCATCGCAATACTAACATTTGACTATCAGAGAATCAACTTTGCAATTAATTTTCTTGCTGATTTCACGCCTAGGGCTTACAGGTCACGAGCCTGGACAAACAGCAGGCTTAATAGTCTAGCAGCTTTTCACAATTTCTGCAGGGGTAAGTAGTTCGTCAAAAGAGTAACAATGGTTTGCAGGTACGAAACGAAAGTACTAATGCCATATAGTTTATGCATGGCAACAATATTTGTCCTTAGGATGGAGACATTTTTGTAGAAGTGTTTTTCGAAAGCTATTTTTCGATGTGAGGGAACCAGTCCTCGTACACCGCCCGGATAAGGTGCAAGACATTTTTTGTGCATAACATTGAAAATTTCAAGCATACAAGTTACAAGTTTATTCCAGTGAGTAAATTAAAATCATCAGCAAGTAAACATGCATACATATATACGATAAAATAAGTTTTAAAGTATTATTTTTAATGTGGTAAGCATGGTCGCGTCGCTAGTTTCAAAATGGCGGTCAGCGAGAAGCCTTCTAAAGAAGTCAATCAGACGCGCACGGTTGATGAAGCTTTACTTTGCTCCTGAATTGAAACAGAGATTATTTTCGATTTGAATATCTTATCAACGTCAAATACGTTATTTTTTCTGGTCTTGAAAACAGCCTTTTCCATAGAACTCGGTCTTTTGTGGGAGGAAAGCATATCGAAAGTAAACTCCCTTTGTGCATGTTGTGCAATGTGTCTGCCGACCATCTTCAACATTCTGAAGACTTTTTGGCCGGATACAACATGCATGTTGTTCGTCTGTTTTTCAGCCTAACGGCTCTAAGTGCAGGTCTGCTCTTTTTGTTTATTTTATTAGTGGAGATGGGATTTTTAACTGGTCAAGCACGACTGGTCTTAAGCACAAGCCAGGCAGAGTGAAATTCATCTCCGAACCGTTTCCATCAAAATCAACATGTTCAGCTAAACACCTAAACATAAAATTTTAGTTTTTGCAACCAATTCAACCAATCCGCACTCAAGTACTCACAAGAACTCTTGTGATTAAGCTTTATCAGGACTGCATGAGACACAATACAGATAGTAGCCCTCTCTATTATATTACATGTTTTATTTATTTATTATTGATTCATGTATGTATTCACTTACATATTTATTTATTATTTATCCTTTTAATTATGGATGGAAGGAATTCCTTGATGCACATGATCACTATAGTGGTATGGTAGTGGTCACCAAGGAGAGGAAATTTGTTTTCAATATGCTTACATCTGTGCATGTTCATAATCTATCCTTTACTTAACTTGCATATTCATAGGTCCCAGGTATCCCCAACTTATTTTATTAATTTTTTGTTTGTTTGTTTGTTTGTTTGTTTGTTTGTGATGTATGTTTGCACATACACATCAGCATAAAATGATTGATTGTACATTAACGTCCCGACAGCAACAAGACTTTCTCAGGACGTGCCTGCACTGCTTGTGAAAAAAACCCAAACTAAACAGAATATTGAATGTATGTCGCCAGCTGGTCTAATACACTAAATAAACCTAACTAGACCCTTTAGCAACACACATCCAATATCAAGAGCTACAAGCAGTGCAGACAGTAGGAAGAGTTTAAAAAAGGTAAATACAGGTGAATGTACCAAGGGTAGACAGAAACACACGCCCTAGAATAGAGGGGAAAACCCACCCTGTGGGGCTGACCAGGGTCACCCCTGGGAACTGAAAAGTAGTTAACCCCACCCAAGTCCCCCAGGGTAGACCTGGGTGGGGGACATCAGCATACAAGATGAGAACATACATATACACATATATGAGGTGAACATGTACACATATATGGTAATAGGTGCCTACCACCCGCTCCCCACCCCACATACAAAACCACAGAACAAGCATCTGTGCATGTTCATAATATATCCTTTACTTGGTATTCATATGTCCTAGTTATTTAAATTTATTATTTATTTTTATTTCTTTGAAAAGTAGGTTTTGTACATATACTGATGTTCACATACACATATATGGTAATACTGCCCACTCCCAACCCCACTCCACAACCAGAGAACACCCACCAAACGACACTTACATCTGTGCATGTTCATAATCTATCCTTTACTGAGCATTCATATGTCCCAGGTATCTTGACTTACTTTATCTTTTTTATTTAACCACCATGAGATGGCATTGGTCGCCTGCTCGACATTAAACCCAAATAACTATATTTAATTTATTTATTTATTTTGTTTGCTTGTAATGAAGGTTTTGTACATACACATCAGCAAACAAGAAAATATACACATATATAGATGGTAATAGGTGCCATACTGCCTGCTCCCAGCCCTTACCTAAATACACACATAAAACCGCAGAACACCTACCAAAGGAAGGACATGCACATCTGTGTATGTTCATAATTTTTAATCTATCCTTTACCTAGCATGCATATGTCCCAGGTACCCTAGACTTGCTTTATCTTATTTATTTAAATTATTTATTTATTTTGTTTGTTTGTAATGTAGGTTTTGTACATACACATCAGCATACAGCTCAAGAACATACACCATGGTGCACCTGTGCATGTGGCCAACAGTACTATTCTGTCAGATCTGTCACACCCAGCCAATCATCTCTTCGAGCTTCTGCCCTCTGGCCGGCGGTTTCGTGCTTTTAAAGCCAGAACCTCTCGAATCAGATGCAATTTTTTTTCCAGAAGCTGTCCTCAATACATCACCATGCACGGAACAACGTGATTCCATGATTTGTGACATATGACTGATTTGTGTTTAATATTGTGTTTATCTATCTTTTAGTGCTGTATATAGGATGATCGCCAACTAAGTGTATGACATGATGAATGCCCTACAAGTGAGGACATATTTTACTGTCGCCATGCCACACAAAAATCCTTGTAACGTTTTACTTGGTGAATAAATGTCTTATGTCTTATACACGTACATGGTAATAGGTGCAGTATCGCTCGTTCCCAACCCCAATCCAGTTACACACACAAAACCGCAGAACATCTACCAATGTACATCTGTGCATGATCATAATCTATACTTTACTTAGCATTCTTATGTCCCAGGTATCTTTGACTTACTTTATCTTATTTATTTAACTGCCGTGAGATGGCGGTAGTCTACCGCGCGGCGTTAAACCCAAATAACTATTTATTAAAATTATTAATTTATGTTTGTTTGTAATGTAGGTTTTGTACATACACGGTAATAGGTGCCATACCGCCCCACTTTCAACCCCAGCCCACATACAAAACCACAGAACACCCACAAAAGACATGCACAATTGTATACTGATGGGCATTAGTGGACTGTAAAATCTATATATAGAGACTTCAGGTTAAGCAAGTGGCTTGTATTGACTGCCTGTATTTTAGCTGCCCACCTACAAATTTCATGTGTACAGTTAACCACACTGCACATGCAGCCATCAGTTCTGTGAAAGGTAGTGCTGGCCTCATGCACAGGGGCAACAAAACTTAGAGATAAGGCCACACCTGATAACAATAACAGTACTAATAATAATATGCATACTCAGCCACTAGTTCTGTAAACAGCACCTTTGTAAACAGTACCAGTGGCCAAATGCACAAATACATCATGGATGTTGCTACCACTGATCACTTCAAACAATAGGCTGCCCAGTTCACATTTTGATACCGTGAACTAGCCTGCACATGCAGTCATCAGTTCTGTAAATAGTACTGATGGCCACATGCACAGCAGCACCAAACTTAAAGGTGAGGCCAAAACTGCCACCTCAAACAAAACCAAACGCTACCTACACACACATATCAATGATACAGTCAACCTCTGTGTGCGTTAGGGGGAACACGCTTAAAGTATGGGACTGTAAATCTTACAGCGAAATGTCAAAACCAGTAAGAAGATAATGTAACAGCAACAAGTACATGTATTTTGTAAACCACTCAAAACATGACAACTCATCGAGTCTAATGGTGTTATGAGTGGGTGATGGAAACACTGAAAGAAATAGTACGTGTACATTATAAAGTATGTGCCTCCTCCCCCCCCCCCCTCCCATAACTAGCTGTTTATCATAAAACATAGATATCTCATTCATTTGATCACTTGACTGATTTATTAAATCATCTCTGTGTCACCTTTCTCCGTTTTCTTTCTCGTTTTAATCCCACTATATATGTCAGTGCTAATGTCAGCTGCTAAGAATCCTTGCAGCGAACTGCAAATGTCTATATGCAGACAAACTGCAAATAACACAGCAGCAAAATAAGTTCCTCTTTTGTGCAGTAGGCTACTGCTAGCAAGATAGGGTTCAATTTTAAACAAAGCATTGCATGAACTTCCAAGCGTGTTCACATTGTGCTGTGTATTTTTTTTTTCAGTGTGAAGTGTACTGTACCATCAGTGATCACTGAGACTGCATAATTGGCACTGGCAGTGATCGCACATCACAACATAGCTTGTCAGTGCAACTGATTAAAATAAATGTTACTGCTGCATAAAATAATTAATCAAGTTCCGAAACTTTGCTCAGCCATGACAGTTAAAACCAAGTGGTGTGGCACTCATTTTCTTTTACAGAATGCAGCATAGGTTTTGAAGATAGCGTTTGTGTTGTGGGTTGCGTTTTGTTTTGGTGCTGTGTTGTCGAAATGAAACGGGCAAAGCGATGGTAAAGTGAATGGAAATAAATGTGACAAACCTTTATCAAGCCGTAAAAATGCACACAGCAACTTTACACGTTTGCTTTTTTTTTTTAAACAAACAAGCTTATGTAGAACAAATAAAAAAGAACCCGTCGGCACACCGAAATTCACGTCCGCGAAGGTCGTGGCATCACATGATGTTTTGATCACGTGATTTTGGGATACCTTATTGTTGATTAACGATATTAATTTTGAGTTCAAGGCAAGCGTTTTCGTAATTGTTTCTTCTCTTAATATATCTAAGTGTGAAAATATTACTTTAAAAATGAAATCATTTTAAGTGACATATAGTGCATACTACCACTGAATACAGGAACAATGAGACCCGTGTAAACTACTGATCCCCTGTAAACATGTCCGCGACGGTCCTGGTTTCGTCTGCAGCCATACTGGAAACAAAATGTGCTACAGAAAAATGTCTCCATCTTCCGGCGGTTTAAAACGAGTGCGCACTGCTTTTATTCATACTAGACTTCATTTTGATATACCCAAACCTTTGGTACTCTCTAGAAAATCACTATCTCGTAAACGGCTGATCGTCTATGAAGGGCAGCTGCTAGACTATAAGCAAAGACTGCCGGCGCCAAGCTAATCTGGCACTAGATTACAAAGTAAAGAAGGTAAAGGCACTGTCAGGGGAGAGAAGTGTGCATGATCGACCAGTGATCATAGATCTACTTGGTGAAAGCACACCAAAAAAAAAAAAAAAAATAGATAGGAAAGAGGGGGTGCGCTAAGAAAGTGACTGGAAGCAATGCATATGGAAGCCCTCCCCCCCCCCCCCCCGAAGTGGGGCGTATCACATATCCCACTGTTCCAGCCCCTTGGTGCATGGAAATTTAGATCTAGGTCCCCCCAAAAACGGGGGGGGGGGGTCCAGATATTTAGGACAGCTGTTTCGGTCTTTGCGACCTCGTCAGCACACCATCGGCAATACTGGAGGAAGGCAGGAACTTTTGCCTACCTGCAATGACAACCACATTTTACTGTGGTGTCTGTAGGGGCATACATTCCATGCCTCCACCTAGAGCCAAATTTCCATGCACCCTAAGAGAGAACCTACTAAAAGGGGGGAAGGGGTTGCAGTCGATATTGTAGTAATAAATGAAAAGAAAAGGGGGGACTGCCAGTGCCCATATTTTAGGAAGATTACAAAGTAAAGTAGGTAAAGGCACTGTCAGGGGAGAGAAGTGTGCATGATCGATCAGTGATCATAGATCTACTTGGTCAAAGCACATACACAAAAAAAAAAAAAGATAGGAAAGAGGGGGTGCGCTAAGGGGCTGGAACAGTGGGAGGGGGGGGGGGGCTTCCATATGCATTGCTTCCAGTCACTTTCTTGGCGCACCCCCTCTTTCCTATCTTTTTTGTTTGTGTGCTTTGACCAAGTAGATCTATGATCACTGGTCGATCATGCACACTTCTCTCCCCTGACAGTACCTTTACCTACTTTACTTTGTAATCTTCCTAAAATATGGGCACTGGCAGTCTCCCCTTTTCTTTTCATTTTTTGATCTGGTACTACCCTTGAATCATCATGGTCCACCCATCTCCTGCAATAGGTGCATAGTCGTTAGATGACGCCTCCAAAATTTGGGAAATACGTGCGTCGGGCTGAATGAGTTAAATCTATGACGCATAGCACAGTATATAACCCGTTAAGTGGAGGTTACAGAGGTAACCTTAGTTTAAACTGAAGCGACTATGCAGGTGGGTGGTTTGGGGGCGTGAGTGAGGGAGAATGTGTGGGGGAGGGATAAGTGGGCGTACGTGCCGGCATACTTGGGAATGAAAGTGAAAAAATGCGGTCATCCGGGTATGTGTGCGGGCATGCGTGGGTGTGAACGTGGAAGAATGCGTGGGAGTGAATGGTAGGCAGAGAGTCAGTACCAGAACTGGGCCATTGCATCGCTAGCAGCAGCAGCAGCAGCATCGTTATTCCCGCCTCTAAAATACAACGATGCAGTTCGATTTTGACAAGTTTGCGTCCGAATGGACTTTAAGTAAAGAAGCGAGCACCTTCCTTAAGGATAAAGGCTTTACCTCCAAGCCGGCCTTGTTGAACTTGGCTGAAGAGGACCTGGCGGACCTGCGAAAAGGGGACAGAGCTGCAATAAGGCTGGCAGCACAGAGGCTGCAAGAGGACTACGGGAGGGGCCCCCTTGTTCCCAACGCAGTACAACACAAAGACACTACTGCGGGTCTCCTGGACGACTTGGTGGCGAACAGGGCGCACTCCTCTGGCGCCAGCGCGACAGACCCTGTGACTGCGGCTCTCGCAAGAGTGGACCTGGATCCCCACGTCTACCTCCGAAAAAAAAAAACTGAATGTAAGCCCCTACATATAACAAATTACATTCAGAAGTCTGTGAGAGATGAGGAGGAGATTGTGCTGGGTAGCGGGGCCACACTGAAATTGAACACTGGGTCCAAACCCAAACTCCACAGCGTGACCACTCCCCAGCGGATAGCAGCCAATGCCAGGATAATGGCGGACCTGTACGACTCGGGCAAACTGGACACGTCATCGATAAAAGACTACATGGTGTACACGGCGAAGATTGGGGAGCTGGGGTGTCGTTTCTCGTGGCAGTCGGTCCTGGACTACGACTATGAGTATGACTTTCGGTGACCTCCAGTCTCAGGTCACGGCAGACGCAAGATAGCTGTATCTAAATGCTCAGAAAAGATGGGCGAAAGAGGTGTGTCCTACAACCTTAAGCTGAACTTTCAATGGTTCCATTTGGACTGTAAAGTGCCCTTCCGCCTATGTGTATGTAAACGTTATGTCATGTCACCTCCATCGCAACAATTCAGAAAAGTATGACGTCAACTCAAGAATATGCGGGCCCTAGACTGTGACGTCAAAGTATTTTGTGATGACGTGATTTTTTTTTATAGCAAGTGTAGTACACACAGTGTCACTATCAATTATGCCAAAGTTTCGCTATGTTTCAGCGGAAATATTTTATTTAAAAAATAAATAAATAAATAAATAAATAAACTTGAAAATACCCAGCGAAAATCTACACAACTTGAATCAACCTGGGCGTAAATCTACCCAGTGTACATTTGTGCTGTCGATATTCCATTGAGGCATATTTATTTGAGTGAATTCAAACCTTTCTCGAATTATGCTGGGCCGAAATCTTGCTGTGAGATTCACTCTGAGTTTATTTAGTTCTAAAACTAAATGGAAAATCAGACGAACACATTTGCACTGGGTAAATATAGCCTGGGTGGATTTGCGCTGCGTGCATGTTGGTGGGGCCGGGTAGTGTCAAGCTGGGAAGTTTTATGTCCACATATAGCGACGTTGATCACTTCAGCACCAATGGCGGTAATCAGAACGACTGTAAAGGAAAGTAATGTTTTGTTTTGGGCTGGGTGCATAAATTATACTGAGCATTATTTGTTTGATATTGTTCCGATAAACAGACCGATGTGATTACTTAACCAGAATCAAATGTCCTCGTCTGACGACTCGGACATTTTGATTCGGGTCTCGTAATCACATCTACCTGTTATCGGCACTATATCAAGCAAAATGTTGCTCAGTATGATATAAAATAGCTCAGAGGTGCAGGTCACTGGATCTTGGAAGCCTAGTGAGCAAAAGGTCGTTCCGGCCGACGACAGCTTTAGCACGCACAGCTGTTTACCAAGTTTTTTTTTTTTAAGTTTATTTTTTCTGCACAACACTATGTGAATTGAGACATTACAGAACCGCAATCGTGAATAATGAACGCGGTGGTGACTTAATGGCTCACTAGTCAGGCAATATACTGAGGTTTTATCTCCCCTGTAAATCATTTTGGGGGCTTTGTTCGATTCTTCCTTTATTTTTTTGTTTCCTGTGATGTATTGGTTGGTTAGTTGGTTGGTTTGCTGGTTGGTTGGTTGGTTGGTTGGTTGGTTGGTTGGTTGGTTGGTTGGTTGTTTGATTGATTGGTTGTTTGGTTGGTTGGTTGGATAACTGATTGTTTCATTGGTTGGATGGTTGTTTGTGGTGTTGGTTGCTTGTCTGGTTGATCTGGATGCTTCTTTTGAGAGAGAAGGTGGGATATGTGGCTTTTATTTGTTATTTTGATGGTTTTTACATATCAATACGCAGCAACAAAAGACTCATTTCAGTATTAATACTCATTTGATTTGAATATTCGACCACTGTGTTTTGACGGAAGTCGGAAAGTTCCCTTGTTAACCTTTGTCTCATAATTTGTCTTTATTGACAATCGTGTGCTGAAGCGCACTGAATGTATTTCACGAACGCAATTCCGTCCTATTCTACTCACACAATTTACGTTATTCTTCTGCAAGTGGCATAGATCCTCATGATCCCCTGCAGATGAGGGGCTCATGAGGATCAATGCCACTTGCGTGCCCGATTTATGTCTGTGCTTCTTAGTTGTTTCAGTCGAGGCGCGATGGATAATAATCACTTTGAAAGACGTTTGTTTTTATTCTTTGGGGGATCGGTTTTGCTTGTAATCATTTGTGATTTAGTTTGTGATATGGACCTAGCGGTTCCAAACTCTAAGTCTCGAAATCACAGACAGGGAGGCATTGTTAATTCATTCACATTTAGCACTAGTCGCGGGTGATGAATCTACAGTTCCGGCTTTATTGACGAGCTAGAAGCTGGGTCGCAGACGTAAGCAATTTTCTGAACCGTCATTTTCTATATTCTGAGCGTTGGTGAGATCTAGACTATTAAAATTACCATTTGCAGGTTTGTGATTTTGGACCTTACGGACTAAGGCCGTAAGATCCAAAATCACAGACCAGCAAACATGTTCTATGTGCTGTGATTCCATTGTAAATTTGTACTGGTTTTATGATATGTTGGCAACTATGGGGTCAGCAAGCATACTTTTAAATCCATTTCAGCCAAAGGCCGCATTTCCTAAATTTTAGAGATGTCTCCTAAGAACTGTATACCAGTTGCAGGAGATAATTCATGGGTAGTGCCAAATTAGCTTAGCGCCTGTTCAAATGACCAATAAAAAATGTTTGAATAATGGTGTTACAGAAGAACGCTTCGAAATTTCTATATCTTCTTTTCTTCTTTTAAGCTCAGTTTCTTTCACTCTGTCTTTCTGCATGTCTGAAACGCTAACCTCAGTTCCAACGTATCCGTACGCGGCACGTCTCAATAGCTAATTTCGTTTTGCCAAAATCATGCGTACTCAATAAATCATGCGTACTCTATATCGAACAACTTGGGCATGATACGACATGCACACATTTGTCCCTGTTGCGGTTAAGCGTGGCACAAACACACAAACAAACCAAACTTTCTCTTGTACATCTGCATGTGATTAATTAGTCCCGATCGATTTAACTCATTCAGCCCGACGGCCGTATTTCCCAAATTTTGAAGGTGTCATCTAATGACTATGCACCAGTTGCAGGCGATGGATCGATCATGATAATTCAATGGCAGTGCCAGATTAGCTTGGCGCCGACTGGCGCCAAGCTAATCTGGCTCTACCCTTGAATTATCATGGTCGACCCATCTCCTGCTGTAGTGCGTCAGGGCTTAATGGTTTAATAGTGAGGTTACGTTTGAGACGAACGACTGCCAACAACGAACACGAGCAAAGTAACGGCGGATAGTCAGCTTTTACCATGAGCACAGACAACGCTCCGAACATCTCCAAGAGGCACAGATCCTCATGAGCCCGTAGCGTTCATGAGGATCTATGCCTCTTGGAGACGTCCGGAGTGTTGTGTATGCTTATGACATCCGCTATGACTATGCTCTCGTACGTTGTTGGCAGTCGGACGGCATAAACGTAACCACACTACTGTGAACCGTTTCTAAGGTTGTCAAAATGGCGGTCTACGTCTGCCTGACGGCTCCTGCCGGTGTTTCAAGGGTTACCTGGGAGAGAAATGTGAACGCCTGATGGAAGGTAATGTACAGTACAGGTGACTTCGCTTTTGAGGATATTAGAAAAGTCAGACTTAGCAGAAAATTTTTCAGAGGTGCAAACACCAATTCTCGCTACAAAATACTTCCATCGTACGAGTAGCAAGGTCGGATATGATAAAGGATTAATAATTCAAGGATTGTTTTAGAGGTCCCCTCCTCAATGTTGATATACGAGTGTCAGTCAGTTAGCTTTGATTAACGCTCGGTACCTATTGATTGTCGTCCGGCAGATTCACACTGACATAATAGCAAAGTTACCTTTTCAAGATTAGCGACTGATTAAACCGTTAAATGCCTAGGACGTAACGTCTTTTGTCCACCACAAAGGTGATTGCAAAGACGGAGCATCGAATAAGGTGTGTCCAAATTTCGACGCCTGCATCCGAACCAGTGACCTGTCGGACGAGAGTCAAACGCTCTACCACCGAGCCACCCAGCTCCCATAGCGACTGGTTAATTAATGTATGCTGGTCTGCGATTTTGGACCTTACGGCTTACAGCACAATGAGTGTCGCCTACAGCCGTAAGGTTCAAAATCACAGTCCAGCACGCTCGTCCCTGCGTTTCAGACTGCGCCGAAGCGAAAGGTTCTCCCCACTATCCTAATCTCGGGTCTGGAGAACAGCGCAAGCTGTGGGCGAGACCTCGCAATCAACCGCAAGACTTCCCGGTAACGTGTCGCAAAAACGGGAACACCATCTTTTTACAGAAATCCGACGTCAACAGCTTCGGCAGCTTCAACGCGTCTTGGGACGGCTACGTGGAGGGGTTGCGGATCGACGGACAAGAAGATGACTTCTGGATGGGTCTGCGAGCTCTCTATCACTTCACCAACTCCAAAAACTACAAGCTGAGTGTCGGTGTGGTCCCGTATAGCGGTTCGTTCAAAATCTCTTTGATGTACTCCTCCATCCGGGTTCTCAATGACTCCAGTTTCCGGTTGATGCTCGGCGACTTCCAGGCGCAGTCTAAAGCTGACTTACAATACGACCTGTTGTCGCCTAGTAACGGGCGGGAATTTAGCACGTACGACAACGACAACGACGGTGACGCAAACCGCAACTGCGCATCCGAGTACGGCGGAGGCTGGTGGTACAACGGGTGTCCTAATTACAATATAATGGGGTGGGTGGCTGCACAGGGCGGGGGGAATTTGGAGGCAGGTAAAAAGTACCTGTATTACGGCCCCTTCCTGTTGGCACTATTTACTTTTTCACACTCTCCCTCGCCTAGAAACGTGAATCTCTCCACGTAAAGCAGCGTTTGTCCTCACAAGGACTCGTTAACATTCGAGATGTGCCGCGTCAGGATACTAGGCAAAAAGCCGCGTATTCAGACGCGGCACGTCTCGAATGCTTTGTTAGAGAAATTTGATTGGCCAAAGATTTATTTGGGGGAGAAAGCATCATAACATTTAGTAAGGGAGTCTACTCGTCACATGTTACCTTGTTAATGTGTGACAAGGGAACTCCCGTTGCCTTGAGAACAGACGACCGTGGGAAGGAGGGGGGGGGGGGGATCAAAAAGAGCTAGGCCAATGAGAAAAAGTGTAAATAGACTGAAAGAAGACAAGTACAATTATCTGTAATAGTCGATAGTAGTCAGATCGCTTAGGTCAGATTTAGACGTGAATTGTGCATTTTGGAGTTGTCTTTCGCTATTGACACCTGGGACATCGCGGATTCAGTTTGGTTTCCATGACAACCTCACTTCAATATAATAGCTTAAACCCTGCGAGATTTAGTTTTCTGATCATACCACACAAACAACTGAATTTTCTTCTATCACGATTTTCTACCGCCGTGCCAAATTTCAGAGCAATCGGCCCATAATGCATGATTCTGCCATAAGCGATCGGACTATAGTAATGTTATCAATAACGCACTGTCAATTTTAATATAAATTTTGAAATATGGTGATAACCCGAAAGTTTAGTAAACTATTTTTTGCCTCTCCTTCCAATACGTGCTTCTTGTTATTTTTTTTGTTCATTGTTATTTATTGATTTTAAAAAAGGAACGACTTTGAAATGGGGCTCGAACGAGCGCGTTCCAAAGAATGCACATGAGTAATGAGCGTGCGGGCCCTAAAATCTGGCAAAGACGAAACAAGAATAAAATGTACGTCACGTCTAGCTACGCAAATCTTGCTGGAGAAAGTACCTTTTGCGCGAAACGCCGTGTGTGTGTGTGTGTGTGTGTGTGTGTGTGTGTGTGTGTGTGTGTGTGTGTGTGTGTGTGTGTGTGTAGGGGGGGGGGTATTTGTGTGTGTGTGTGTGGGGGGGGGAGATATGTGTGTGTGTGTGTGTGTGTGTGTGTGTGTGTGTGTGTGTGTGTGTGTGTGTGTGTGTGTGTGTGTGTGTGTGTGTGTGTGTGTGTGTGTGTGTGTGTATGACCGCGTTTGTGGACGGACAAGCTTGAAACTTTAGGATATTTTCCCTAGGTGAATTCTCCCGGAATAGTTTTTTTTTAATAAATAAATTTCTAACTACATTACACATCGACGGGAAAATGTTCGTTCCCCAAACTCGGTTGATCCGCATTTGAGGCAGACAATTTTCTTATTATTACTAGATATTTCGCATACGGATAGGTTAAAGTAGGCATATAATGAATTCGTAAGCCAGCCATTCACCTATACAACTTTTTTTCTTTTTTTTTCTCTTTTTTTTACATGGTATTTATATGGCGCATTTCTCATATTTATAATATAACTCATTACGCAGAATTAAGAATAATTTAAAATTTGCGCAAACAGTAAAGTAAATAAATCAAGTTTCTCCCTATTTCACTCATAAGATATGTCATCAAGCACGCCTCCAAAGGTATTGAAATCATAGTAATCATTTACGAGAATTCTTGTATGAAAAATGCGTTGAGATATATGAGTGTTTTGTCAAAGCTTACACGGAACTTGTAACATACTGAGTGCACACTATTTTTTTTTCAAATATTTGACAGCACATTAGCATTGTTGGAGGGGTCAACTCGGTTATATTTTGTGAATTTAGCCAGCGAAAAACAACACAGTTTGAATTCAATTATCGGTTGTGGACCTACTTAGTATTGTCCCATGCTGCCCCCTCCCCCTCCCCCCTCAATGTTTCCAGTTTGGTGAATTGAAGTATGTGTGGGTGTGCGTCAGGTAGAAGGTTAACACTATCTACAAGTGTTTGTCCTCTCTTAACCATTTCGCAGTTGGTAGCAATTTCAGAAGTGTTTTTCACAGGCATCATTTCAATCAAATCGCTGCTGACAGCTAAAGGGTTAAATTGTCGAAGTCAGAAGACTGCAGCAGAATAAAATGTATGACATTCATCACTCTGTGTGTGTGTGTGTGTGTGTGTGTGTGTGTGTGTGTGTGTGTGTGTGTGTGTGTGTGTGTGTGTGTGTGTGTGTGTGTAAGTGTATGTGTGTGTGCGAGTGTGTGTGTGAGAGTGTGTGTGTGTGAGTGTGGCAGCACTGCTCAATCATCTAAAGGGATCAACTATGACATTTGAAGGGTAGTGCCATGGTATTTTCATGTGTTAAGCTGATCAGACAATACCCTTGAGCTATCACAGCTGATCTCCTGTTTTCTTGGAATCAAGATTGTAAGCCAAAAATTTAATACATTGACATTCTATAGCAAAACACGCACACATACACACGTGAGAACAGGCACCTAACTTAAATTTTACAACAACAAAAATAAATGTTAACACAGCAGAACCTGTTCTGGCAATCACCATTGTTGATAGAAGAAAGTGGCCTTAAACATATCATGCTCTCTCAAGATAGGTCTTGTAGGGCCAAACAGTGTCACCCGGGCTGCAGCCACATAAATGTTGGTCTGTAAAGACAGGTGATTTGCTGTAAGGATGGTCGCTCAAAACAGTTTCTGCTGTAGACCATAACGTCTATACATGCAAGTTTCTCTCACACCCAACACGCTGCACATGCACCCACACACGAGCAGATGAATTCGGATCAATGACTCCTTCCTCCGTTGAGTTTCGGTTGCTTTTGGAAAAGTATGAGAAATAAAAGTTTCGCGTTTTCAATATTCTGTGCTCTATTTGAAGTGCACAAAGGAACAACGCAATGGTGTTTCGATCTGCGCTTCGACTGCTCCTTCTCTGTCGCCATGAAAGTACTGTCTGCCCCTCCCACATGCTCCCCATATAGCCTCGCTTTCGATGCGACCTTCACCTCATGAATATTCGTTGAGAATGGTCCATGATGCGAGGGTTGTTTCTGTAGTGGTAGCGGTCTGGGACCTCAGCCTTTCGATACACGGTCACGTACTTTATACTTTTCAGTGCATCCACCAGGTCAGCATCCCGTCCTGCTGCAGGCACAATGGCCGTCACTGCCCCGCTGGCCACCATACGCTCGATCATTGCTGGGTCCTTAACCCTTTTAGCCTCAGGACCCTGCAGCAGGCGATGGATTGATTATGATAATTCAAGGGCAGTGCCAGATGAGCTTGGCGCCTGAAGGCGCCAAGCTCATCTGGCACTACCCTTGAATTATCATGATCAATCCATCTCCTACAACTGGTACATAGTCGTTAGGCAACACCTCAAAAATTTCAGAAATGGGACCTTGGGGCTAAAAGGGTTAACATGCTCCCACAGGTCGATCACCTGTTGACAGTAGTCATGTTTCGTGTGCAACGATCGATTCCCAGCACCAAACTACAGCGAAGTCACGACGGACAAACAGCTTATTCCATAAACATGGACAACACTCCAAACATCGCCAAGAGGAATAGATCCCACTGAGACCCTAGGATATTTCCAAGAGGTATACATCATCACGAGTCCCTAGCTCTCATGAAGACCTATGCCTATGGAGATGTTAGGAGTGTTGCCAATGTTGATGGTAGAAGCTGGCTATCCGCGCCGCGATGATTTTGCCAATGTTGATGGTAGAAGCTGGCTATCCGCGCCGCGGTGATTTCGCCAGTGTGGATGGTAGAAGCTGGCTATCCGCGCCGCGGTGATTTCGCCAATGTTGATGGTAGAAGCTGGCTATCCGCGCCGCGGTGATTTCGCCAATGTTGATGGTAGAAGCTGGCTATCCGCGCCGCGGTGATTTCGCCAATGTTGATGGTAGAAGCTGGCTATCCGAAGCCGCGGTAATTTCGCCAATGTTGATGGTAGAAGCTGGCTATCCGCGCCGCGGTGATTTCGCCAATGTTGATGGTAGAAGCTGGCTATCCGCGCCGCGGTGATTTCGCCAATGTTGATGGTAGAAGCTGGCTATCCGAAGCCGCGGTGATTTCGCCAATGTTGATGGTAGAAGCTGGCTATCCGCGCCGCGGTGATTTCGCTCTCGTTCGTGTTTGGGAGTCGTTCGGTGCAAACGAAACCTCACCAATGAAAATGATAAATAGACACATGAAACGTGTGCTTGTCGGTGATCATGGATCTTGTGATCCAAGGCAGTAAGATCTAAATTCACAAACCAGTACACAATACAGGAGGTAATTTGATTAATTAACACTACTTCCTCCCTTATCCATCCATCCGTCCATCCATCGACCCAACCACCCAATAACCGGTTCGTCCGTTCATCCATCCATTCGCCCGCCCACCCATCCATCCATCAATCCATCCACCCACCCAACCCATCAATCCATCCATCCATTAATCCATCCATCCATCCATCCATCCATCCATCCATCCATCCATCCATCCACCCATCCATCCATCCATCCATCCACTCCGTCCAACAGCGTTATCCTGGTGTGCATGTCGGTGCTGGCCATGCCGTGGTCTGAATTCACTATGAGGTTCGCATCGTCTTCCAGACCCTTTTCTGCCATCAGCGTGAGTATCAGTCCCAGAAGTCCGTCCATCTCCTTCACCTGCACGCACGTGTACAGAGCGCGTGAACAACCTGTTTCCAGGAAGTTTTCTTTGGGGAAATAATGTTGACGTACCTCTAAGAGAATAATTATGTGAGAACATCCGCCACAAATTGCGAAAATAATGATTGTACTCTACCCGATGGCTTGCTGCTGTTTTCCCATGTTGAAGTGTTCTATATCTTTTCGTCTTCTGATAGTTCTTTAGGCCAGCACACATTTCTACATTTCCAGAAAGTTCGCAATCCATTTGCTGTTTAATTCATTAAAGGAACACGGCATCAAAAGCTGCGAAACTGTACTATAGCGTTGCCTGCGTAGCCATTGCCAAAAAAGCGTTATTTGAATAATAATAATAATAATAATAATAATAATAATAATAATAACAATAAAATAATAATTCACTTTTATTGTATTATTTTTTATTATTATTACCTGATTTGTGCAAATATACATATACAAATAACAATAGTAATAGTTATTATTATTATTATTATTATTATTATCACCATCATCATTATCATCCTCATTATCATCATCCTCATTATATTCTTGCATTTTTTCTGTGCAAATTACTCCGCCAATAAAAACTCTGGCGTTCGGTCATATCCGAAGTACCGTGTATTACCTACGTTTTCGTTTCAGTCGAGTCTGGACCGTAAATGTGCCCGAATTTGTCCGGCTGGTCAAAATAGACCGCGACAAAGTCCATGTGACAGTCAGTGAACCAGCCACGTGGCTGAAATTAAATTAAGATAAGCATCCACAAAACAAAACAAAATCCAACTTTACATGTCAGCCTCAGTATATCGCAGCGGTAAAAAGTCTGCCTATTAGCAGAATGTCTTCCGGCCCACTAGGACTGCAGTGGGCCCGCGCACAGATGTACGTGTTCGTGTCCACTGCGGCCGTCGTGGGGGCGAGGACTTTTGCTAACCGGGCAATGCTAAAGCGCGAGGTTCGATACCTGGTTTCGGAGTCGGGACTTTTTACTCTAGTAGTGTCACCATTACTTCGGGCGGACATCGGGGGTTCTTTCTCCGGGGAGTCCGGCTCTTCCTCCCCCTTTACTTTGGAACCGGTTTCAGGCCACGTTATAAATTTCAAAAACACGCGATCAAAATTTCCGCAACCTCAGTAGCTGAGCTGACTCTTTGCACCAGGTGCATGTCTTCCGTTTGTCTTGTACTGTTTGTCTTCAAAGTGAATGCGTGTGTATCACGTGAGCGTGCGTGTTGGGTTCAGTTCGCGGCGTCTATATAATGACCGGTATTACTATATTTTCTTCCTATCTTTGCAAAGATAGGAGGAAAATTCGCGCCACTGCTACTTCTAGGTGCTGAAGACACGGATGTGGACACACTGATCGACACATTTAACACTGCTGTAACCCAAACAGCCAGTGAGATCCTTGGCAAACACCGACAAGCAAAGAAACCTTGGGTTACAGCTGACATCTTTGTTCTATGTGACAAGCGTCGAGAATTAAATAAAAAGAAATCAGAGGTAGAAGGAGCTAAACAATACAGGGAAATTAACCAGGATATCAAGAAAAGCATGAAAAAGGCAAAGAATAAGTGGATTGAAGATCAGTGTAAACACGTAGAAGAAAATCTGAACAAAAATAATAGCAAAAAAGCATACCAGCTGGTGAAAGACCTGACCAGTGTAAAACAAGGACGCCCCTCGATCATTCAAGATAGTGAAGGGAACTGTCTTACGGAAGACCAAGACATACTGAAGAGATGGACAGAGTACTGCTCATATTTGTACAACCACCGAGTTACAGGGGACCCAGGCATACTTGTCAACCCACCCGTGACCAACAATGGCAACTATTCCATCCTCCGAGAAGAAGAAGAGGCTGCAGTGAAGTCGCTGTAAAAAGGGAAGGCAGCAGGAGCAGACAACATCCCTGCAGAACTAGTCCAAGAAGGTGGAGAAGACATGATTAAGCGCCTTACTAACAATCTGCAATAAGATCTGGCAGTCAGGGGATTGGCCCACACCATGGACCCAATCACTTATAATAACTCTCCCCAAAAAAGGCAACTTACATCAATGCCAGAATTATCACACGATCAGTCTTATATGCCACCCAAGCGCAGTCATGTTAGAGATCCTACTGAACAGGCTGAAGCCACAGGCAGAGGAAATCATTGCTGAGGAACAGGTAGGCTTCAGACCAGGGCGCAGCACAACTGAGCAGGTCTTCAACATGAGTGTTCTATGTGAGAGGTACCTCCAGCACCAGCAAGACCTCTATCATGTCTTTGTGTATTTTAAGAAAGCGTTTGACAGGGTGTGGCATGCAGCCCTTTGGTCCACCATGAAACTATACAACATCAATGCCAACCTGATCAAAGTCAGCAAACCTTTACAACAAGGCCACTTGCGCAGTCTGCTTCAATGGCAAAATAGGAAACTGGTTTAGGACTACAGTTGGAGTCAGACAAGGCTGCTTGCTCTCACCTACTCCTTTCAACATCTTCCTGGAAAGAATCATGACTGACGCTCTGAAAGATCATGAAGGAACTGTCAGTATTGGAGGCAGAACAATCACAAACTTGCCCTTTGCGGACGACATTGATGGCCTTGCAGGAACAGAGAAGAAGCTAGCTCAGCTGGTGGAGAAGCTGGACAGTACAGCCATTGCGTATGGGATGGAAATCAGTACAGAGAAGACCAAACTGATGACAAATAACACCATTGGCATTGGCACTGGTTGGAAGCAAAAACTTAAAACAGTTAATAAATTCAAATACTTAGGAGCCATTGTGACAGATGAGGGATCAAAACCAGAAATACTGTCCAGGATTGCGCAGACAACAGCACTGACAAGATTGAAGACCATATGGAAGGACAGAAACATCACGCTCTGCTCCAAGATCAGACTGATGCGCTCATTAGTCATCTCAGTGTTGTTGTATGCCTGCGAGTCACGGACCCTCACAGCAGACC
Source organism: Semisulcospira habei (assembly GCA_036245525.1). Classification (NCBI taxonomy): domain Eukaryota; kingdom Metazoa; phylum Mollusca; class Gastropoda; family Semisulcospiridae; genus Semisulcospira; species Semisulcospira habei. The sequence goes on from BTPG01000003.1 coordinate 90,579,840, forward strand.
TTGGAGTGAGTGAGTATAGATTGCTTTACGTCCCGCAAGCGACAAAGGCCTTCTCAGTACGTGCCTGCGCTAAATGAAGAAAAGAACTGCAAAAAGCGCAGACAGGAGGGAGAATTTCAAAAGAAAAATACAGATGAATGGACCAGAAAGACAGAAATACAAACCCCCAAAAGAGTAGAACCCACCTTGCAGGGGTTAGACAAGGTGGCCCTAGGAACTAAAAAGTAGTCAACCCCACCAAGGTCCCCTAGGGCAGACCCGGGACCTTGAAAGGAGGATACAAGCCACCGAAATGAGATGTTTTCGAAGGCTGCTTGGCATTTCATACACAGATCACATCACGAACGAGGAAGTGGGAAGCAGAATCAGGCAAGCCATCGGGCCCTATGAAGACCTATTAGCCACTGTGATAAAACGCAAACTGAAGTGGTATGGGCATGTCACGCGTTCAGCAGGGCTTGCCAAAACAATCCTGCAAGGCACTGTGCAAGGAGGACGAAGGAGAGGAAAAGATGGGATGACAATATCTCAGAGTGGACAGGACTGAGGCTGGGTGATACGCTAAGAATGGCAGAGAACAGAGAGGAGAATGGATGGAGCTGGTTGCCAAGTCATCAGTGGCGTCCCAACGGTCGTCAAGACTACGGGATATAGATAGATAGATAGATTACTATATTATATTCTTCTTCTTCTTCTTCTTCTTCTTCTTCTTCTTCTTCTTCTTCTTATTATTATTATTATTATTATTATTATTATTATTATTATTATTATTTCTCGATAGCCACAAAGACAGCCCTCGTTATTCGCCATTGCGGTATTAAGTAGTGCTGACTTGTGTAGAAACCCACTTATACTTGACGCATATAACGACGTGAACGTGTAGACACGATGAGGAACTCTAGCATTCTTTGTGTGCGTGCTTGACCCCGAGTGGCTTCGCTTTGCAGTCTTGCTATGCCAGTGAACCACCTTTATGTGCGTGCGCGCGCGCGCGCGTGTGTGTGTGTGTGTGCGCGCGCGCGCGTATGTTGTCTGTGCGCGCGTGTGTGTGTACTCGTATGTGTGTGTTTGTTTATGTGTGTGTCTGTTTGCGTGTGCGTGTGCGTGTGTGAGCGTATTTGTTTGTGCATGTGTGTTTGGGTGCGTGTGTGCGCGCCGGTATCTATGTGTGCGTATGTGTATGTGCGCGTTTCCGTTTGCGTGTGCTTATGTCTGTGTGTGCGCGCGCGCGCGTGTGTGTGTGTGCGTGCGCGCGTGTTTCTGTGTGTGCGTGCGAGTGTGTGTGTGAGTGTGTACGTGCGTGTGTGTGTGTGTGTGTTTTGGAATGTGCATGTGTGTACATCCCAGTGCGCGGGCCAACGGCGGTCGACATCGGCCTGATGGCCTATTGCGTATTGGGATGTGTCTTTTCCCGTTTACGCGTGCGCGCGTGCGTGCGCGTGAGAATGTGTTTGTCCCGCACAGGGACTGTCCTGTCGCCTTGTTTTTTTTGTTGTTGTACACAACAGATTGTAGAGCCATTCATGACGACTGTGTCATGGACAAATACGCTGACAACACGACACTGACAGGACAGATTATGAATGAGGACGACAGACACTATCGACAAGAGATCGGCGACTTTGTAGAGTGGTGCGATAGAAACTATCTTGATTTACATGTTGGCAAAACAAAATAGATGCTCATAGATTTAAGGAAAAACAAGCATCATCCCGATCCTGTTGTCATCAAGGGAACAGAAGTTGAGCGTGTAGAGTCCTATAAGTATTTAGGTGTTCTTTTTGACAACGCGCTCAACTGGAAACAAAACACAGAGGCTATTGTGACAAAAAGCGCATTCTTTTAACCGTTTGAGAAAATATGAATTTGACAGCAGACGTATCGAAAGAAATGGCAGAATTCGAGCACCCTAAAGTAGTACATTAAGTTATGCCAACTGATTTGTCCCTCAGGCTGTTACCCTTTTCAACAGTAATATCAGTAGTGTCTGTCAACATTCTTTAGTTGTTTAGTACTAGTCTATTCAGTAGTTCACTGCAACATTGCTGACACCAGAAGCACAGGGGGCATAAACCATAAGTGTTTCTGATGCCAAAATTGTGTTACAGTACATCTCTTTAACTGACAGTTATAGGTTATTTAATTAATTGAATGGGTGAATGATGATGCCATGTATTGTGTGGGCAGACAGTGAATTTCCACATGAGAGATTCATAAAGTATTATTGTATTGTATTGTATTGCATTGCATTGCATTGTATTGTATTGTATTGTATTGTATTGTATTGCATTGTATTGTATTGTATTGTATTGTATTGTATTGTATCGTATTGTCTACACTAATGACGCTAATGACACTGTCCGTACCTACTCTCTTGCTCTGCCTGACGGCCGTGATCCACATCGGCTTCGCACCCCCCCCCCCCCCCCCCCCCGCCTCTCCCCTCCAGTACGACCCGGTGCCTCCAAAGATGAAGGAGGCGTTGTTTGCCGGGTCCTACACTTAGTTGTCCACGACCCCATGTCTCTCCTGGTACAGACCTGCACAGTGCCGCGTCGTGCAGCAAAAACACCAGTGGCAAAACGTCTGCAGGCCTGCTGCGGCCGTCGTGGGACGGAGGACCTTTGCTAACTGGGAGGTCTTCGGGCCGACGGAAATTTAAAACGTTTGATCGATTGTGTTTGAAATCTATAAAGCGGCCTGCAACCATTACCGAAGTGAAGGGGGAGGAAGAGCCGGAGTACCCGGAAAAAGAATCCCCGACGGTCAGAGAAAGGAACATGGAGAATACAAGAGATTTTTAGACAACGTCAATTTTCCATTGTTTTTGACCACAAATCGCTCGTCTAATGACAAACCCCGTTTTTCTAGGTTTCTCTTATTTTTTTCAGTAAAATAAAGGTTTCCAAAATCAATGACATTTAAAATTATTATTTGTTATTATAAAATGAATCAAGACGAATTACTTCTTCTAAATGATATCAACGCTGTAGAAAACAAAGATTTAGACTCTAAGAAACAGCGTCTTTTGTCTGTAGTTGTTTCAGTGAAGTCAAAGGCTTATCTCGGAAAACAATACATGACAGAGGATATTGAATCTCTCGCCACTGACGAACTATTAAAACTTCATTCAAAATATGAAAACCACATTGCCTCACTAATGACACGTGATTTGAGTCGATCACTTGTATGCCTATACACAAAAGCAGTGAGTCACTTACTACCTGTGGATAGTGACAGTCTTTCACACGACCTTGAAAGCAATCCTATTGTTTCAAGTTCAATAGGCAAATTAGCATGTGTCATGTTTTACAAGTTTGGAAATTATCTTGCACCTTTGGTAACTTTGCTTGTCACTGGGAGTCATATTGATTTCTCGAAAATAAATTTTACTGCAGAAGAAAATGGACGAAACCCAGATGACTCCACAACCGAACCCCAGTCCAGTTTTGACGCAGGTTCAAACTGTGACTAAGACTAAAAGTCCAGGCAGGATTGAGGCTGGAAAAAGATTAGCTGAATATAACAGACAAAAAAAATTACAGCTTCAAGCACAAACAGAAAAGGCTCATGTGACTGACCAGGCGTCAGGACCGTTAGGACCAGTGTCAATACCGTCACTACCATCACACTCTCATCAAAGTGAAAGACAAACAACTAAGCCTGACCCTGACCCCGAACCTCAATCAACAAAATATATAGTTGCCGGATTTGTTGTAGGATTTTGTTACGTAGGTTACCAATTATACAAAAAATATAAACCACAGACTCGTACAGTGACCAAAAAATCAGACACTCCAAAAACAAAACCAGAAGTCGCCACATTACCAGTAACACCCAAAGCCGTTGACCCATTTTATATGCAGTAAATAAAAATATTATTTTAATTTTTATTGCCTTAGAAAATGAGCAACACAAAGAACATGATGAACCTTGTCTATCACTCTGCCGTAATCAGTGGATTAGCAGTAGCTTATTCTATGCTGGGAAAAAGTCTACTCAAAATGAAATCAGCAGACTTGAGTAGACTAGATTTTGAAGACAGCGCTAAGCTAATTGCAGTCGTTACAGTGTCAATTGCGACAAAAGACTTTCTCGTTAAGCAAGGAATTATTCCAGAAAATGTTTCTATGTAAATAAAAATAATATGGCGACGATAGCTATTATGATTGGTGGGGCAGTTGTTAACGCCCTCGCATTCAGTGGCTCTAATTATCTCTTTTCAAAAATGGGTAGAGAGGAATCTGCAGAAGAATTGAAGCATCATAATGAAGCGTCAGAAAAATTAGCACAGGCAGAACAGGAATATGAAAAGAATAGAATTGAGAAACTTGATTTCATCAATGAAAAACTGAGGCTAGAAGGTCACGCACAACATACGTTTTCAAATACAGACGAAGCAATCAGGGAATATTTTCTTGTCACAGGTGAAGACATGTCTATACTGAAACCAAAACTAAGTGACTATTACAAACCAAGCACACAACAAAGAAACAGGTAGATAATCTTTGTTCTAGTGGGAATGACATTTGTTTATTTTACTGGACTTTATATTGCTAGAAAAAATGGCAGCCGAAAATAAACTATCAAAAATATATTACTCTCCATCAGGCTATTGGAAAGGGCAAACAGCTATTCAGAAATTACATGCCGCTGTGGGCGGAGATATAACACTCAATCAAGTCAAACAATGGTTACAGAGACAAGCAATTTGGCAGATATATCTCCCTGCTCCAAGAAAGATAACAAGACCCCATTTCCAAAACACATCACCAAATGACACACACCAAATGGACCTCCTGTTTCTTCCACACGATACAATAAGAAAGAAACGATACAAGTACGCATTAACTGTTGTTGACATAGCTTCAAGGTATAAGGACGCTGAACCCTTATCTGACAAAACTGCTAACACAGTTGCGAATGCTTTATCTAGTATCTATAAAAGAGGCCCTCTGAAAATACCCCAGACTTGTGCAGGTCGATGACGGATCAGAATTCAAAGGCGCAGTTAATCAGTTATTTGCGAAGCACGGCGTAATAGTCAGACGAGGCATTCCAGGTGTACACAGATCACAGGCAATTGTAGAGAACTTTAACAAACAGTTATCAGAAAGACTTTTCAGTTACCAGTATTCTAAGGAACTCATGCATGACACCCGTAACACTGAATGGGTAAAGAGATTACCACATGTGATAAAAGCAATGAACAATTAAGGACACCCAAAACCTGCTGATGCTATTAAATTGAAAACAATTACAGAGCCAAAAACAGGACCAACCCCGGCACCAGACACAAGTTTATTTACTAAACAGGTGAGATATTTATATCAGCCAGGGGAGGCTGAGAACGACGACAGACGCAGGGCAACAGACCCCATCTGGTCAACGTCCGTTCATAATATAAAAAAAATAATTCCCGGTCCTGACGCAACAATATATTATCTGTATGACCCTGCGCCACAGAGGGCATTTGTCAGAGAAGAATTACAGATTATTCCCCCAGACACCGTTACTCATTTCAGTAACTAACTCATCAATTAATTCATCAACCAGTTCATCGGCTATGTCTTCAGATAACTTGAGCCTGTAATGGCCTGGTGCATAAGCTTTTTCCTTAGTGTGAAACACTCGTTTCGTGTCTCCAACTGCAAGTGACTTCTTATGTGTTTGGATCATTTCAAGATTGTGTCTATTTGATCTCAGTGACTTGTTTGGATAATCAGGCATTAATGCACCATCTAACACTTGCTTGTAATGTTCATGACGAATGTCTTTATTTTTATTGCTGTTTTTTTAATTCCTTTGGCTTTCGACTGACTACCTTTCTGGTGCAGTATAGAATACATTTTTGATCTCAGTCCAACATACTCAACTATTGGCACACAATTTAGTTCATCCTTAAACTTCCCAGGCACTTTCTTGTTTTGTGTGCTGTACAGTGGATGGTCTTTAGGATAGTCAGACGTGTCATACATGTCTAACTCTGTTTTCATGTCTTCATAAAAGTCTTCAGTACACACATCAATGATCATAGAGTCAGTGTCAGTGTATAACAACCGACACTCAGGATATTTTGGTTTGAAGTAATCATAATAAAATTCAAGCATCAACAGTTTTGACAACTCAAGAATTGCCATACCGATGAATACTGGCTTGTCCAGTTTGACAATCTTTTTTTTGAGTGACACTGCATACAATGATGAATGAAATTCTTTATACCCTGTGTACTGTGGCTTACCTGTAAGTTTAATTGCACCTGATTCAGTTGTGACCAGTCTCACATCTTTTCTGTGATGAGGATTTTCCATTGTCTTGCCAAAACAGGCATTGTTCATAAGCTTAAAGAAGTCTTTGTCAAATGCAGTGTTGCCGTCTCTGGCACGAAGGGTTGTGTTCTTCATTATGTAATCTTTCATGAAAGCACTCTGATCAAATTGAATTCCTTTGTTAACTTTCTTTAGTACTAACCCGTGTCTGATGTAAAACTGTAACAAGCGATAGTGGCAAACGTAATTGAATTTGACATTCAAATTTGGCACAAGTTTAGTGTCTTCTTTTTTCCCTGTCATACTCATTTTCTCAACAGCCAACGGATAATCATTATGGTAATCATGTAGATGGTGTGGGTACTCTAGGTCGACTTCAAAGATCCAACCCTTCGCGTCGTTTTGGTCAAGATTCATAATATTGTTTGTTAACCCTGACTCTGTTACATCATACTTTGACAAATCATGCAGACAAAAGTTTTTCAAGGGCAATAACTCACACATTGCCCAGCCATACAAATTGTTAGCGTCTACGTACATAATGAATGACCTTGACCTCGAGGGGTCAAAACCCTGGCCAAGGTCACCATGACCGTCCAGATATTTGTTGTTGGCCTTGGTGTAATTATTTGCTGCAATACTAATACCTCCCCTCAATCCACGTTCCACCATTTCACCCATCGTACGATCTGACAACAGGTCTATAGATATCTTACTGGATTTCAAAAATGCATCCCACTTCATGCCAGGACTAGTTATGTAGCAGGCTGGGTCAAGTCTGTAGTGCAACAAACCCTTCTCACGGTAACTTTCAAATACGTCTGCTAGCAAGCAAACATCAGCTTTCAAGTACTGGTCATGACAGTCACCAATCGTCTGACACCCCAACTTCCCCCACGCATCAAGTGCGTGTTGATATTCAGAGTCAGAAATGCCTTTACCAGTTAGTGTAGAATAAAATTTCTCTTTTGGTGGCAGTCTTGTTTCCTCAAACACAACCCAGTGATCAATGTACTCATACGGATAAACTCCTTTCTTAATCAAGTCTGGCTCAAAATATTTACTCGTTATTGGATACTCAGTCAGTCCTTCTGCCAGACTAGCAAGACCTAAAGACAAATGTTGCATGGAGTCATAAAATGCTAATTTGTCTAACCTAAAAGTTAAGTATTTCTCAGTTGTCTGGGCTATACAACTTATGTTTCTGTAAGACTCATCTACAGCCTGCATGATGATGTGTGAATCATATCCCTTCAGATTGTGGAAAAAGATTGGTAACTTATATGTCTTAAGATCTATTTTTAATAATAAGTTACAATTGTTATGTGCAGCACCTCTGTAACATCCAGTTATGTGATCGTGGTCACGAACTTTATCACCACCTAAAGGTTGTTCACAAATCCAACACGTCTCAGCTGTATCAAATTTTAGTTTGTCTTCTTCTGACATCACCAAAGACATCTGACATGTTGTGAGATATTGTACTACCTGACTATACAGATGTCTCATTTCTGTTAAAAACAGACATGCTGCATTTTCCCCTCTGTAGATAACAGGTTCTGAATGCAAACCGTCTGACCTAACAATAATGTATCCAAAAGAACACACCACTTGGTCACTCAACTTTAGTCTTTGGTAATGACTCTGGAACAGGACCTTCATATGGTACAACTCTTACAAATTTAGTGTAGTTAGATACACGTTCAGGTTTTGATTTTATAAAGTGTAGTTTAGCAAGCACACACCACATGAAACAATGGTTGTCATTGTTCTGTATATTAACAACAGCCTTTTTGTTTACAACCTCTGTTGGCAGTGGTATCCACGATTTACCTAGTATAGGATGATACCTTGACTGTTTTAATTGTAGTTCATGTACATGTCCTTCGTGCCAACCAGACCCCTTCATTTTTGCACTGTCAATTGCTTGGAGGAAGTCAGGTAATAGTTTGTCTCTAAACACGTTCTCTAATTCTCTTCTTGTGTTAACTGTGTGTTGTCTTGTTGATATATACGATACAATCACTTCACCGTCTACTCTAGTAAATTCTATTTTAGCAACAATCTGAATCTTTACACTGCCTGTAAGAAGATTTTGTTGTATTACAGAAAAAGAGTTTTCTATTGATTCATAGACATTGTTACTATTGGATATAGGCAAGTTTGTTGTGTGAAACACATTTCTTAAACCAGATGAGCCAGGGTTTGATGAGCCAGGGTTTTGAACATTGTCCGTCATTTTTATTTGTCCGACAAAATAATAAATGAAAAAAAAATTACCGCTGACACACCATATGTAATACTGTATTATCTGTAGTTATGATAAACAAGTCAACTACTTTCCTGGTGTTTGTCCTGCAGGTGTAATATTACTTTATTAAACGTAACACTTTCAATATAACAATGTAGTTTTCTTAATTGAACAAATATGTCTTCACACAGTACCTCAAACCAACGCAAGTGGCCACTGTTAGCATTATAAACTTTAAAAGCATTTGTCTTAAGATCAACAGTCTCAAAATCATAATGTGGTAATCCATCTGAATATTCCAAAGTAACATTATATGTCGTGTATATTCTTATTGTCGGTGTTGAGAGTTTAAAGCTGGGTCCAAAAACACGTGATTTTAAGTCAGTAAAGTGCATAACATCTTTGAAGCATTCTGTAACATCAAACACTTGGGTTTGTCCGTCTGTCATTTTTATTAGTCAAGACAAATGTATAAATTAATTTACTAACCCATAACCTGTTTGTTGATCTGTCTTTAAAATGAGCTTTAGATGCTTAGTTGATTTCAGTTTATATTTTACATCATCACGTTCATGCTTATTTGGGATGACATCGTTTTCTCTGAGACAGTCTTCGAAGCTGTCACGATTCTTACAGTAAAACAAACAGATAAACTTTAACTGTTCTCGAAAATCTTTCAGTACAGCATTATATTTCTGAGTGAGAATCCATACACTAACATTTGCGTGTCTGCCACTGAAAGCAAGTTCTGATAGAGTGTTTCTCTTCTTGACAATGTCTTTCTCTGCAGAACAGTCATCGACTATGAACAATGTTGACTGTCCTTCAAATTGCTTGTAAAAATATTGTAGGTAGTCATTCAGTTTTTTCTCAGGGTCAACTAAATATATGTTGTTGTCAGTCCAAATGAATAAACGGTTGTGATAAGCTTTGATGTGTTTGATTGTAGGACAAAATATTACAATGTTTTCAAAATGGTGGATGTATCTTGTTTGTAAGAGGTTAAGTACAAATTCAGTTTTCCCACACCCTGTGGCACCAACAAATAAGCCACAGTGTGGGTCAAGGGTCATCAAGCTCCGGTTCATTTTAATACACAATATAATTTTAATATATGTGTCCACTCAGTCTACTGTCTTGTATATTGAGTTGTGCGTCATATATCAGGTACAAATATATATTTATGGCTTCGGCTTTTTCAACCTTTTTTGTATCTGAATTGTTATTCCATCACTACCATTCTCGACAGTTCGACCTGACCCATGAAGGTAGTCGTCATCTGTACTACGCAGGTCTAGCCACAGTGCATATTTGTTTGTCAGGTATTGTCCGATCCTAACGTCATACAGATGTAGATCTTTACACACAATGTTTGCTGGTTTATCTCTAATCCTTCCACCCGCAAAATACTTTGTGATCTCATCGTAGTGCTGGTATGGTAACATTCCAGACGCGTACACTTGATTAGGACGGCCTTCAATTGTACAAGACAAATGTGTAATCTTAGGATTGTAGAATTTTTCTGAATCTCTTTTGTATGGACTCACCGGTTCAATAAACAACATAAGAATACCTTTCAGTGACCTGGCAGGTGTGTTCAGGTTTATGTTCCACATTGGGTCACTCTTGTCTTTGGGTATTAAACTATGTCTAATCACACGGTCATAATAAATTGGAAGTCTTGACTGGTATTGATTTTGAATGAGTCTGGCTAGTTCAGTATGTGTGACAATTTCATATTCCAAAGAAATGTTAGAGATCTTATATGTTGCATCTGTGGCAGATGATTTTATAACTTTGGAGTAGTCATTGAAAGTTAGTTCAAAGCTCAGACGGTCATTCAGTGCCCCTTGATAATAAGGCAAATGTGCTGTTAGGATTTCAAACTCAAGTGGTATGTAAAATCTGGTTCCATATGTTTCTGCTATAATAACGTCCTGGGCTGCTGACGTTGATTTATCTCCAGCATCAATTCTAAGTTTACCAACATTATCTGACTGTATGCCTTGGTAAATACGGTCTTCTCGTTCTTCTCTTGTGAGCCAAAGATCTTTATAACAGTAGAACACATCTGAGTCGTCAAGACTAAACACTTCCTGTCCTTCAAGTTTTACTTTAATAGTTCTAACAATTGCTCTGCCAAGATTGTCAACCAGTGTTCTGTTTACATCTGCGTCTGATGAAAGTTCAATATTAAATGCTAGGCGTGCAGTGCCAGGTACGATAACGTCACTGGGGCCTAGGTTTGGAAACTTGACTGTAAGTGTTTGGTTCTGGTCTATGGTACTTGGATTGTTCGTGATGACGATTGATTGTCTTATGCCCTTAACACCCAGGGGCTCACGTAGTTTTCTGTATGGGTCTAACTTTGATCCGTAAGACTGTGTCATTTTTATTATGCACAAAAAAAAATAATAAATTAATAAAACAATGGCAGCGGGAGGATTTAATCATGAAGATTTTGAAATGGATGACATGAATGTCTCAGATATCAGTATCACAGATATGACTGGAATGGTAACTAGTAGTAGTAGTATGCATCATGAACTGTTAAAAGACAAAGTAAACTCATTTTATGACAGTGTTGGAGCGCGCCCAGATGTAATAGATCCTAATCAATTTGAATATGATAAAGGGCACTTATTTGTAAATACAGACAGAGGGAAAATATATCTAACACATAAAAATAATCCTTCTAAGTTTAGAGCTTTAAGTACAATTAAAGGTGAAGTCGGTGGTAACTCTGGGTTGGCAAGGTATCTTGGAATTGGAGGGTCTCCTGTCACGCCAAGACTGGTTAGTGTTCTTCACGACACGCAAACAAAGTTGCCAACAGGGCAACAAATTGAAATGGCACCAGTAACAAGCCTACCAGAAATAGCAAACACAGTGATACAAGAAACCTCATTTACTGAAGGACAATTAAATGATGCTATGAAAACAATAGATGACCCGCCTTTGTCAATGAGAGAGATTATAGGATTGGATAAATCACTGCAGACAATAAGAGGTGAGATGGTTAATAATGTTGCCAAACTGGGTGAGCTTGATAAACACATAGAACGTGAAAAAGAGAAACTGGCTACAGCAGACAATGGGAATCTTGACACAGAAATGAAAAAAAGAATCCAACACAGATTAAATGATTTGCAGATAGAAAGATCAGGACGGTTAGAAGTGATTAGTATCGGGAGACAAAAACTTAAAACCCAAGTTAACAGGATTAGAGAAACTATTCAGAAAATACTTCACGAAGACACTACTCTGGCTGAGAGATTGAAAACACTTTTCAGAGAACAAGGTATCACAATTGCTAGTTTAATTACTGCTCTTGGATTTATTATCAGTACTGTTGTGTTAGCTGTCTCTGGTGCTGGGGCACAAGCGGTGGTGGGGGTCCAACCCCGGCACCGCCAGGTCCGCCAGGTCCGCCAGGTCCACCAGCCCCAACTGACCCAAAAGATTTACAGTCATGGGTAAGGAAACAGTTGTCTCACATAGACTTGCTTAAAAAATTGGCTCTGAAAGCAATAGATGCTTTGCCTGGTATAATTGGCACTGTTGTCAGTTGGCTGATTAGTACAACGGCAAAGGCAGTAGGGTTTATGGCAGAGCATGTGTGGGTCTTTTTGGTTACAGTAGGAGGGTTGATGGTGGGTTATTTAATGAAACAGATAAAGAAGTAATACCCCTAATCCTGTTAGACCTATTACCAATGCAGTTCTTTCTGACTCATGTGTGTCAAGGGTTGGTAGCGGCGTTACTGGCTGTATGGGTGTCAGTGGTGGGGCAGGGGAAGTAACCACCTGTAATGATTTTAATGACAGTACAGGCGCAGTGGTTCCTCCTAAGTTTACAGATTGATTGAGTCCGAGTTTTTGACCAACACCTGCAACAATTATTTCATTATTATAATTTGTTATTGTACCCATTTGGAGTTGAAGGTCAGATGGTAACATGTATAAACCGATACCAACTACAAAGTCAACTTTTGATCTGGCATATCTGAGAACGTCTTGGTAGAGCTGTATGCTTGATGGGAGATCTACTGTTGAATTAATTGAATCTTCAAGATTTGCAAGAAACTGTTTTTGTGCTTCAAATTTACCTCTTCCATTCAAATTATTTGATTTTGTTAGTAATTGTGCTCCTAGTAAATACCAGACATATGTTCTGATAGACTCATTGACGCGCTCAACTCCCGCTTGAGTAAACCCGTCAGTTTTATCTAAAATAAATGTGGTCCATGTGTTAGTCTGCTTCTGCTCTATTGATCCTATCCAGACTTGTGATTTTGATGAGAATGAAGTGTAACCAGGGTAGTAATCTTGAGGGTATTGTCTGTGACTCAAAGCGTAATACAATGTACCAATGCCGTGGTGATCATCAAGTTTTTGTGTGAAGTCATACTTAGTGCTTATGTTAAATTCATTACAAATGCGTTCAAACGCTTTCATATCCATGGGGTTGTTATACCTGTTGAAACTGGATTCAGTGGGTAATGGTGTATGCAGTTCTGACAGTATACGTCTAAGCTGGTAATAAACATGAAAACGATAGACAGACCTAATCAGTTTGTTTGAGTGATTCAAGTGGTCTGTAAATGAAACACCACAGCCTGTAGTTGAGCATAGTATTGCAAAGTTGAGTTGGTTTTGAAACATCTGTAGTGGACTTGAAGACCACTTTCTTGCAGTTGAGTCATCTGTTATTGGAGGGTTTAGGTAATGGTCAAACGGATTCGGTACTTTGACTTGAAATAGATCTTGTTCAGACACAGCTATGTCAAGTTGATTTAGTTGAATTATTTTCTGTTCATAAGTAGGTGCAACATTATATTTGGCATCCACATTAAATTGAAATGCGTTTGTAGTGGTAATGGTTGGTGATTTAAATTCCATCCTTTTTTATATGAGATAATAAAAATGTTTATTACCTTAACAAATCTTGACACAAGCAAACCAGTGTGGTTAACTAATGGGATTGATAATCGTGATGGTAGTAAGGCTGTAGCTATCCATGAAATGTTCTACACAGTAAAATGGTTTAATGTAGAAGATGATATATATAATAAAGTAAATTTAGATGGTAAGACTGAAGCTTTACCACCCGGGTATTATGACTTTTGTACTATAGCTGAATGGTTTCAAAGTAAATTTAAAATTAAAGCAACTTTAAATCCGGCTAACTTACTTGTTACATTATAATTTCCAACACAAAATTGGTTAAGGATCTCAGATAGATTTGCATATTTACTTGGATTTTATATTGATGAAGATTGGTTAAGATCAGATGATTTAGATGAAGCTATGTTTGGTATTATAACAATGAAGACAAAAAAACTTAAAATAACTGGAAAACGCCCTGTTTATTTGGCAGTACACACAGTATTTAATGTTTATTTGAAAGAACTAAACACGACTGAAAATGTACACAATGGAAAGCCTTCAACTTTGTTGAGATGTGTGCCAGCTGGAACTGCTCCTTATTGTGAAAGTGTAGTTGTTAGATTTCCTGCGCAGTTTAAGAAATTAGGTTCTAGTTTCTTTGAGTCACTGAGTATATCTGTAACTAATCAGGATAACAAACCAGTTGTTATGCATGGTTTTAGTGTTCTGTTAGAAATTAAATAATTTTATTTTTGTTTATAAAAAATGAGTGGTGGTCCAAAGCCAAGAATCATACCAGTTGCATGTCCAGTAACAGAGTTGAAAGATTTGGCTGATGTACAGGATTTTGAGAAGGAAGGGGATGTTGGAGAAATATATGGTTTTGAACTTGATTTAAATGGCATGTACAAGAGGAAAGTAATTGTTGACATGAAAGACGGTGAAAAACAGATTCCTAAACTATGTCAGCTGCGTGATGTTACTGTACCTACTCCACCTGTCAATAATTCGCCCTACAACTTAATACATGTGGGAAATAAGTGGGTGGTTTCACCTGTGCCTGTTCCACCACCCACAATTGACTGGGACATAAAGTTGGAATTTATTAGTCCTTATGTATACACTGATGACGAAGGTGCCTTAGTGTTTAGGAAGGTTGTTAATTCTGGGCCGCTGATTGTAAGTCTTGTTCCAAGCTTTGCCCCACACGACAATAGCAGAGAAAAACTGAAAGTTGAAAATTATGAGAGACGGAGATATCTTCTTACACATAGGAAGGGTAGGACTGATGCGAAGGTCGTGTTTGCACCAATAAACTTTTCCATCGCAAGAGAAGCGACAATAGTATTTGAAATTATCATGAGATCAGTAACTACTGCTAAAGAGGCTCAAATTGCACAAGGAATTAAACTTACATGGAATGACACAGTGGCAGAGTCATCAAAGGTCTTTATTGCTATTACAAAAAATAATGATGTTATTAATGTTTCGAGCAGTGTTCCAGCTGTCAAGGTGGTGGTCGACAAAGCAACTTTTGTTCGTCTAACTTACATAAACCTTGAACACATTGATCTTGTTTTGTTTTATTATGCTAGCAAATTGTATACTTTTGAAGAGTTGCAAAATGTAATTGCTGATTAAATTTTTAAAAAAATATTTGTCAATAAAAAAAATGGTAAACTTCTATCCGCAACTACCGACGCTTGAGCCGACTGAAACAAATGTGATGACTAAAACAACACTTGCGCCTGATCCACAGGTGACAGCTGTGCCAATTGCTTCAGATAAAACATTACAGGCAGACGCATTCAGATTAATAAATATTACAGAAGCTTTAAAATATTTGGAAAGTAAAGAGGCTAAGTACTCACAGTGCAAAAGGAGGTATAAGTCAGTATTTAATTCTGTTCAAAACACTTCTATGGCTATTGGTGCAGTTTCAGCTTCATGTTCTGTAGGGGGTATTGTTCTGTTTGCCATGGGAATTGGTAGTTTGGCTGGAATAGCAATTGAGGGTGTTAGCGTTGCTACATGCCTGACTTGTTTTGGTTTGGAAGCCTTAAACAAGAGGTTTCACACAAAATTACAGAAACATGAAGCATTGAGTACGCTGGCTGGTGCGAAGCTGAGCAGTATGAAACTTATTATCAGTAAGGCATTAAATGATAATTGTATTGATGACGAAGAATTTAAGCGGGTCCAGGATGATTTAAATAATTACAAAAAACAAAAATCTGAAATACAGAATAAAATGCGTAGTCAATCTCCCGTAAATGTTGAAGAACTGAAGGCTAGTTTTTTAGAGATGGGAAAACAGATCGGTGTTCAGGAAACCACAGAAAAACTACACAATCTTTTAAACAAATAAAAATCAGATTTGGTAATCGTTTATTAATGTCATACACTTCACAGAAAAATGTCATGCCACCTAACTATTTAACCCCATCAGCTCCACCACCACCACCAGACTATTACTAAAAAAAAGTTTTTTCATTGTTCTTGTATCTTGACATATCTGTCCGAGTAAGTTGTGACTTAAGTTGTGACTTCAGTCAAGAACTTACATTTTGTTATGTTTAAGTTCTTATAAGTTCTTGACTTAAGTCACTTAATAACTAATTATAGGTTCTTAAAAGGTTACCTGTAAAGTTATTTGTCAGTTATAATTGACTTTGGAAAATTTGTTATCAAGTATCTGCAGGTAACTTAAATAATTTTTATCAAGTGCATATAGCAATGTTAATTGGTTGTTGTTTTTGTGTGTGTGTGTGTGAGTGTGTATGTGTGTGTGGTTATTATTTAAATAACTATGTTTTGGGGGGTATTGGCACAGAGGCAATGAAAAAAAAATGTTCTTGGAATCTTATATCTTATATCTCTAACACACATATATCCACGCACACAAACAAACACACACGCACGCACGCAAACACGGACGCACATACACATATAAACACATGCACACATGCACGCAAACACACATACATACAAACATACATGCACTCACACAGACAAACACACATACATGTACGCACTCGCACAGACAAACACATGCACTCACGCACATGCACTCACACGCATACAAAACATACATGCACTCACACGCATACACAAACACTCACACACATACATACATACATGCACTCACACAAACGCATACAGACACACACGCACATACACACGTACATACACGCACACTTACACACGCACTCACTCACAGACAGACACAAAATCTTTATTCAGAATGCACGAATATTGTAGACTCCAGCCTGCAGAAAACTTTACCGCATTTCAGTTGTATGCACCGCGACTGTATATCAGCACTGCGCACTTCACCCTGTTACTAAGACCCTGTGACGTAGTACGATAGATACCGGTTCGACAGTGTCAAACTCGTTTCTATCGTACTACGTCACTTGTTTACGCCGTTACTAAGACCCTGTGACGTAGTACGATAGATACCGGTTCGACAGTGTCGAACTCGTTTCTATCGTACTACGTCACTTGTTTACGCTGGTTACCACGATCGCATGAGATTACACAGTTTCTCTAAGGTCCTTGTAAACAGAGTCATTTAACTCTGTGTTCCGTCTATCATTTCTTAGTTGTCTACGACATGAAAATGATAACAAATGACTCTGTTTTAAGAGGCTCAATATTCTGTTAACACCTTCAATATAACCCGTCACTAATGCTACGTGAGATCATTATACCTATTTTCACGGGTGCGGCACAGCATATGGCTTAGTAAGGTTTAAATCTGCACAACTACCACAATTTGAAGGCTTGTCCAGGGTGCTTAGTTATCAATCAATCAATTATTCAGATACAAAGCCAAAATCATCTTTCTTTGCCAGGGTGCTACAGGTATACCCCACCGTCAGTCCTGTTGCTAAAACCTATGTAAAATCCGTTTCAATTCACTTGCAAAAAGCAAGCTACTTGCATGAGCGCGGCGAAACACCTCACACTTGGTCCATAACATTTATGATGAGACAAATACAAAACAAACATATAAACATTAGCTTCTCGTGCGACTTGGTCATTATGGTGTTTGTCACACATCAGACAAAATCTCACTCCGTCCATTTTATGACCTGACCGATGATTTTCTCACTCTCAGTCTTAAAGCCACTTTTACGTGTAACCTGTCCGATGATTTTCTCACTCTCAGACTTACAGCCTTTTTATGGTATGTTCTGTGTTTTCACACTCTCAGACGTACAGCCTTTTTGTGGTTTGTTCTGTGATTTCTCACTTAAAGTCTTAGTCTTGTTATCAGCTTGGTGATAGATCACACATTTTCATTTGTCTTGTTTGTGATCTGATCAGTAATTTTTTACTCAGACTTACAGTTACACATTTGTCTTATCTGTGATCTACTCAGTGATTTTTTACTCAGACTTACAGTTACAGTTACACGTTTCATTTTCCTTGTTTGTGGCCTGCTCGGTGATATATCACTTTCACGGACTTATAGTTACGCGTTTTCATTTTCCTTGTTAGTGCGGCCTGCTCGGTGATGATCACACGGGCTTAGTCAGTGAACAAAACGAAAGTGATAAAAATGTCTCAGATGTGATTCAAACAGGGTTGTTAAGACGCATTAGAACCTTTGTACAAACAAACAAAACAAACAAACAATCATAGATATGGACCAGCGTTAAAGGTTTTTCCAAAAATCGGCTATTTCCTGTATTTTCAACATTTGTTCAATTTGCTTCCGCAAACTAAACACCTTTCGGAAAGAGAGTGCAAGAAAATGAAATTTGGGGTACCCTCGTAGCAGCCTGGCTAGAACACACAACCGATGAGCATACGACTTGGAAATTTTTACGTTTACTTTTAGCCAATCTGGCCAGTTCAATTTAGTCTGTTTTCATATTTTCTGAATTTTAAGGATTTCAGCACCTTGGATTAGCCACTCTCCATAGCAGATTGAAGCTGAAATGTTTAGGCGTTTGGTTTTCTGAAGTATTTTGTAGCCGTCTTCCAAATTCTTTTTTAACATGTCTAAAGTAAATATACTCAAATCACATTGTTCTACTCTACTGCATGCAGGCGGCTTGCCATCAGAAAGATTTTGTCTAAAGAACAAATCAAGTTCTTTTGGTTCTTTATTTGTCTTTTGTTTTTTCGAACCACTGTTGAGTATATCACTCCAAATTTCCGAGTGGTTTTCCCGGTTTTTCAAGCCAAAATTTCGGAGTTTTGTTCAAAACGGAATGAATGAAAGCGGTCATTTTTTCATGGTATTCACCATGAGATCGCAAGATTGTCACCTCTTCCTGAGCCCAATTCATTTTCTAAAATGAGCGAATGTTAGTGAGTGTAGCCTGGGTAAATAAAACTAGACCGGTCTGGTTAACTATTGAACAGTAAGACTTAGCGCAATCCAGACTAACCGCGAGGCCTGTCTTGTTTCTAAATGTGACAAATTAAACAGACAAACTATCGATCTTACCGTCGTATATATTCACAAGATTTATCGAGAATCAAGTCAGTCCTCAAAACACGTCCGTCTCCTACAAAGCCGCTTAACGAAAAGAACACGACCGGCTTGGTGTTTACAAAATAACACGTGGCCGTTGCTACGCGTCGTCTAAGGGAAGTAACTACTTTTTGCTTTTTTGCTTATAACCAAAAGTTTGCTCCCTTGTCTGTGCTGTTTGCTTGTGTGTGCGTGAAATTGACAAAGCAGGTGTATAAACAAGGCTATTTAGTAGGCAGATTTGATTGCTCTTATTGATTGAGAAAATAGATTTAGTCAGTGTGTTTACCACATATTTTTTACTGGCATAAGTGTGCGCGTGTGTGACGGCGCCCACAATCGTCTATCTGAAATACCCGTAATTGGCTAAGTAATCAATAAAATACGCGTTGCAAAATGTACACACTTACATAACTGATGGATTAATTAGCTCGGGGGGTTAATTTTGCTTTAGTCATGAATGACATTGATTTTGGAAACCTTTATTTTACTGAAAAAAATAAGGAGAAACCTAGAAAAACGGGGTTTGTCATTAGACGAGCGATTTGTGGTCAAAAACAATGGAAAATTGACGTTGTCAAAAAATCTCTTGTATTCTCCATCTTCCTTTCTCTACGGTCTGCCCGAATTAACGGTGAAACTTACTAGAGGAGAAAAGTCCGACGCCGGAACCGGGTATCGAACCTCGCATCTTTAGAATTGGTGGCAGACGCTTTACCTCTCCCCTGCGCCGCTCCATACACCACCCATTGCCTCTTTTGCCGCGCGGATACGACATGGTGCAGGGCGGTGAAGGGTTGGACGCCGGGCACGCTAGTAATACTAGGACATATCTCACGGAGAGCTTACCTGTTGCTATGGTGTACATAGGCGGAAAGGTCTTGGTGATCAATGTGTTGTTGACGTACTCCGCACTGACCCCTTCCTTGACCAGGCGCGCCAAGTTGTCCAGACTGAACAGGATTGGTGCTAGGGTAGTCCCACCCAAACCCGTTAACAAAAACCAGCATCACTTTACCCAAGAAGGCACTCACACGCACATTCACCACGGCTAGCACCACAGCCACAACAGCCACATCGACATTTAGCTTGCGCATTGTTTTCTAGATGGGTGATGATGAAACGGCTGTGATCATTGCAAATGGCGTAAATTGTTAACCCTGTGGCTCTAGGAGGCGAAAGCCAAAGTGTTATTTCATTCGAGACGTGCCGCCTCCGGATACGCGGCTTATGCCGCGCATCCGGAGGCGACACGTCTCGAATGAGTTAACAAATATTTGTATCAAGATCTTCAAGCATGCGCAAGTGCTCTGAGTTTCCTCAACATTCAAGAGATGTCGTCACTGAAATGTGGTGCAATGTGTAAATTGAACGCTTCTGTGGCAAAGACTTCCAGTCACAGATGACTCTTGGAAGCAGCCACACGCACACAAAAACAGCTAACTGATGTCATACAATAACTTTTTCAAACTGTTCGTATCATGGCATCTAGTTTTAGAATAAGACGTGATCATATGGAACAAATAATTGTTGTCTATAATATTAACTGTTTCAGTAAGAAAAACATAAATGCCAACAATCGTGCGTGTTTCAGTTTCTTTTCAATCATTCGCAGTACATGTTATATTTGTGGAGGATGTATTCCTTTTTCCATGCTGATGTCACTCGCCATGACGCAAAAATATTAAATCTGATACAGGACACGCAGAGATACTTTGTAATACAATGTAGGTGGTTACTTTTTTTCTCTCTCTCTCTCAAAATTAACTCCTTCGGCTGCAAATATGTTCTGGCCCCCGAGTCACGTGTGAAACATAACTCTGGTATAAAAGAAAACCTTCGTTGGCGCTGCA
This sequence comes from Semisulcospira habei, assembly GCA_036245525.1. Taxonomy (NCBI): domain Eukaryota; kingdom Metazoa; phylum Mollusca; class Gastropoda; family Semisulcospiridae; genus Semisulcospira; species Semisulcospira habei. The sequence continues at coordinate 90,600,593 of BTPG01000003.1, forward strand.
GGCCATTGTTGATTAAAACAACAAACAAACAAACAAAAAAAAAACGCGATGTAATGCGATAATACAAAGGACATATGTAAAAAATAATAGTCTCAACAAGCATATAATATACCAGAATGTACAGGTCTTGTAGACATCATGGCTTCGACAAAAAGCATTCTCCACTGACCTCTTTTTCACATCTGGAGAATCTCACTGCACATAAATATGCGTCTGCAGTATACTAGCTGTGATTTATACGTGACTCGGCCAGCCAGGCTGCTACACGCACAATGCGTTTGCAGTATATGTGAATCACATTTTCAGCAAATATTTTGAAGGCAGTGGGTTTTTATTTTCGAATACCTTTATGACAAGCGATCTGCTTTGTAGTACCCAACCAATTTTTCATAAAGATCGTCTATAACAGCCTGGTTCTCCTCCTGCCTCATGGATGTGATTCGGCGCGTAAGCTTAAAAAAAATGCATATGTGCATGTAGTAAGGGGAAAGTTCGCTTTCACCTTTGACCCACTTCTGAGAAGAGCTAAACGTAAGAGCGTCATGGTGGAAAAACTGCCTACAGACTAACTATGGCCCAAAACCCACCACCATCAAGAGACATAAATTCCCATGAGCCCCTGGGAATGCACCAGTCCAGTACTGCGAATGCAGGGCTCGTGAAAATGTATGTCTCTTGCAAAAGAAACAGGCTGGCTGGAGGGCTGTTTTGTCTGAAATAAAAACTGAAACTTACATTCCGGATTTTGAAAAAGCTGAATCTGTCTCCAGGAATGTAAATGGGTTACAAAACTGACAAATGCACACATTTTGCTCCTCTTGCCTAAAACGGGTACAACCAGACAACATTCACTCTCATGAATTATCCGGGTACTCGTGTGGGTAAACACTTTCTTACAAAGAAAGAAATTATTCTCCAAAGAAATTATTACAGGAAAGTATGTTCCACTAGCACTGCAAACGCAATATTGCGTTCCTTTCCTGCTAAATCAGCGGTAAACGTTACGCACTTCAAACTATAATTTGACTGGTCACGTTTTAATTGGCATGAAGACCAAAATACCAACTTTCTACACACATTACCAGTCTTCTGTGAAAGGTATCGAGATTTAATACAGACTGCTTTGAATTGCTCAATTGACGACCTATACTTGAACATTGAATTTCCAAAATAATCAGTCAATCATCCAACCCATCAAACAATTTTACTAATTGACAAGATCTGATTCTCAAGGCAGCAGTTTGGATGTGTCACCTAACGGCTATGTCCCAGCTGCAGGAGATGGACCAATGGCACCAATCTAATCTGGTACTACCCAAGAATTTTCACGGTCGATCTATCTCCTGCTGTAGTGCGTCAGAGCTAAATGGGTTAATAAATCACGGATGCACAGGGTGAAAGATAAAGTGTGAATTTTAACCAGCATTTCCTCAATGTTCAACGTCACTCATGCTCAGGTACTGACCTAATGCGCAAAAGGCCGTCAGGCCGACATCGGTCGCAGTTGGCCGGCGCACTGTCATGAGCGGGCCGACGGTGGCCGACGTCGGCCCGATGGTCTTTGCGCACTGGGCAGATAACACGGAGAGAAAGAGCAAAGTTGGTCATTTCACGACATTTTAAACTTCATTAGTTAAAGTTGGCCGCTCTCTGCTTCAGTGTCGTAAGACAAACTAACAGCAGTTTTATAAAGCAGATATTGCGCACTATGAACGCATTATTGCGTGCCGCATGTCCCTTCAACCAAAATGTGATAGTGTGAAAAATGCCCTCTTCTGGCAAATTAATTGTAAAGGTTGTTATTGCTTTGTATTTTTGTTGTTGTTGTTGTTGTTGTTGTTGATGTTGTCTATGATAATCCATTTTCCAATCTTGTGGTGCAGGAAAATTATAGCAACAATTCACAGTAATACATTTTAGTGAACCAGAGCCGGGCGGGTCCAAGCATTTTTTAGCAGAAGTAGTTTGCTCGATAAATGTTCACTTTCCCAACACTTTCGTCAAGGAAGCTTCTTACGCGAGGTGACGTAATACAAATGGTGACGTATAACCTGTAAAGATGTCACAATCGACGTCTACTTTACATACATTGCTGAGTGCAGAAGTAAAACAGTGAGCTGGATATTATAATCTGTGGAGTTTTTTCAGTGAGTATGATATTAACTGATTTGTAGAGCATCTTTCTCGGGTTTTGTGAGTCTGGTCCAGGTCTGTAACTTTCGTAAAAATCAAAGCATTTGGAAATTGTCACGGGTTTCAACCGATCCTGATGAAACAAGACAGCAACTGAGCGCCATGAAAGTCCGATCCGCTCTGACCATTAACCCGCTCGCTGCCGAGAAAAATTGAACATTTGCAAGAGGCATAGATACTCATGAGCTCCCGCAATTGCGGGGGCTCATGAGTATCTACTCCTATTCCTGACTCCACTTTGTATCTATGTTCCTTTGAACAGCTTGGGCTATTCTGAGTTGGATTAACAAAGAGTTCCTATACACAATCTAGGTCGAAAGACAACGAAGGAGTTAGCCCTGATGCATGTTTTTAGTGGTGCTGTTTAAAGTGCCGCTGGCCGTAGGTGCAAGAGGGTTATGTGTCTAGATACACTTCCTCACAAACCAGATAGGTGAGGCTAGCGCTGGCAGAATTGTACACAAACCAAGAGGAATCACTCAGCGCCGGACAGACAAACAGTTAGATCCTCTGCCCCCGCCTATCAGGCACCCAATCAGAAGATGCAAATGATCGTCTTATTCTATACCTGCGTATTTCTCTGTGGGCTGGCGATTGGGTGCCTGATAGGCGGGGATAACTTTAGCATCTTTCATGGCATCTGGAAAAATACCTTGCTTGATAGAAAGGTTGAATATAAATGTCAAGGTGTCAGCTGTGTATGGAAGGGACAATCTCAGTACCATGTTGTTTATTCCATCCAGGCCACACGATTTACTTGTTAGAGTAGAAATATATTTACCTACTTCAAACACTGTCATAAGTGGTATGGAGAATGACGCACCTGTTGCAGACTCACAGTGTGTGCGCAGTTTATCAGAACAACTGTAACTATCAGTGACACTGGAAAAAGACTGTACAAGGGACTCAGCAATATTTAAAAAGTGGGAATTGAAGTCGTCTGGAGTTATGCCTGGAGAGGTAGCAGCATTGATGGAACTCCTCTTCTTTGTAAACAAATTGATTGCATTCCAGACACTTCGGGTATCTTTACCCTCTGCGATAACTTTTTCCGCAAGCGCTTTCTGTGCTTTTCTAACTAAGGATTTTACAAGATTACGTTGTTTCTTAAAATCCGCAAACTTTTTCTGCCGAGAGAGGGAGAAGTGGGGGGGGGGGACGGGTGGGGGGGGGGAGAGAGATAGTTATTTGCCGAGCAGGTGACTAAGGCTATCTTATGGCGGGAAGCGTAGAAAATCTGGGAAGCCAAACAAAGCGAAAGGTTTTAAGACAAGGTGTAAATACATGTATATAGACTAACATGTGATACGATAAAACAAATGATTGTTGTTTCTTTTCCAGCCCCGGCGCAGTGTCCGAAGGATCCCGGAATCGTGCTGGTCTGTATCGGGGTTGTTCTGTTTTTTTTACTGGTGTCTTTGTTGGAATTATCAAGAGGAAAGGTAAGTACCATGTCAGATACTAGGTAGACCATAACCCTGCAGTCTAACCAGACTATACGTGCATGTGGACATTACGCACACAGCATTTGCATCTTCATGATGACATTCTTAACCCTTTGGCTGTCGGTAGCGGTTTTTGTCGCGATGATTCCTGTAGGATGTCAGGGGGTTATTCCTGTGTAGGAAACATCGCGACAAAAACCGCTACCGACATGCAAAGGGTTAAAACTTGTGAATCTAAATTGTGGTTTGACCACTGTGGCTCTCTTCGGCGGTCTCAAATACCAGCATGTGAGCAAAAGCAGCCGACCCGGAAAAACGTCAGAGAGACCTGCGTACAGTGGTTACAAAATTCATCACGGCGGTTCACGAGGATCCATGTCTCTTGCTTGTGGGGTTGCATTTGTTCGTCACGTTCCGGGGGTTAAAATTTGCAGCTGCGGTGGTGCTGATGAGGATCTAGACCTCTTGCTGACACCACGTTGTACCCATATTCTTTGGACATATGGGGATTTTGGGCGTTCAGTAAACAAAGATTTTTAGAAACACAATCTACGTACACTGGCATGAAAGGGGTTAAGCCCCTCCCATATGCCCCTGTACGTACGTTTTTGTGTCTTAAAGCGTTATTCGTTTTATTGCGACTGATTGCGGTGTTCAGACAAAACACATGAATGTCAGACGACTGCATATCAGAGTCGACTCAGCGCGTAGATTTTGTCTGACTACGAAGACATCAGTGCTTTGTATAACCGTGCGTGTTACTGAGTAAATTCTACTTGTAACTGGATCACGCATAATGGCGGAAAATGCCAGCAGGTTTGTTTATTTAGCTCTTTTCTGAGGTTGTCGAAACCGCAAGCTGACATTTCGTCAATTTCTCTAGTCAGTGCAGCGACTCGCACGTTTGCTGACGTCTGTTCTCGAATCGTGTGTCTGTATAAGACATACTTTTCGCGTGTTCGTACATACTAAGAAGTAGTTCATTACTACTACACATAAGGAGCATGTTTATGTTGCAGTGTAAGCATATTTCGCGTTTCCGTTTGAAAAATAAAAGTATCAACAAGACTGAATCTGCTTGGCGTGCAAGAGATTTTGGCAAGGAAATTATATCATGCAAATTCATGAATATTAATTTACTTGATATACAATATATCAATATATGTGTCAATGATGGAAAGACTTTATTGAGTGGGTACATACTGTTTATAGCAGTCTTACGTCTAACCTGCAAATAATCTCTTATGATTTCAAATGTGGCTTATGTGTCCTTTCCTGTTCTACAGTTTTATTCGAAAGTGATCCTCTCAGTGATTTGGGGATCGTTGGGATTGTTTTGGTCTGTGGCGGCTGCGTTCTGCTGATTAGCGCCGGAATTCTGTTGCAGACCGGTAAGTATGGCAGACCTCAAAATTTTAATATGTAAATGGCTAGAAAACCAGATGGAACTTCCAGCATACAATAAATAAGTACCAGGGTGCTTGGAGAATTAATCTTCAGAACACGCGAAATATAAAACTAAATTAGTCTCTGGTCTGTCAACAAAGACATATGATTGAGCTTCTTTTTTAAGTTGATTGTTTGCTGTGAAAGCTGAAACAAAAACAATCGAGCAAATCAACAGGGATGCATAATTTCACAAGGACCATGATACGGAGGGAGCATAATGCGACACTCTTTTGTAATAAAGTAGAAGTTTATGATCATTTAGAAAATTAGAAACAACAACAACAAAACGCATGTCCATTTTGAAAGAGGCGACATATGGAGTTCATAAAACAAATGCTCTGTTACAGGGGAATGCGATGAATCGGCGTGTGTCTTGAGCAGCCGTCACGTCGCTAGTATCGTTATGGCCTGCATGGAGGTTGCTGCAATTATTGTGGGATTCATCCTGCTAATTGGTGGGTACAGCAAACAAAGCTTTGTGTCATATCCGACCTTGTTATAAACAAAGTAGACTGTAATGTTTTGTCGTTTATGTCACCTATAACTACTAACTACCCACTGCGCAAAGGCCATCGGACAGACGTCGGTCCGATGCCCTATTGTTCATTGTATAACTCTTGATAACCAGATATTTATTACAAACCAACCTGATCTTGTCACTATTAACTCATTCAGCCCGACGGCCGTATTCCCCAACTTTGGGATGCGTCATCTAACGAATATGCACCAGCCGCAGGAAATGGATCGAGCATGATAATTCAAGGGCAGTGCCAGATTAACGGCGCATACAGGCGCCAAGCTAATCTGGCACTACCCTTGATTTATCATGGTCGATCCATCTTCTGCTGTAGTGCGTCGGGGCTGAATGAGTTAAGAATATTGGTGTCTTCACACTGACAAGTATTTAATTATATTCTGGTTTATTTGTCTAGTTTGAAAATTAATTAACCACATTCAATTTCGCTGAAAAAAACAGGTGGGATATAATAACAGACGTTCCTTTAGGTCCCCACCACAGTTTGTCCGTATCAAGGTTGATGTCTGTTGTAGTCGTAGAGAAAAACGCCAGCAACGCCGGTATTACCTCGGTTATGGACGACACTACGAAAGCAACGGACCAGGAGGTCACCGTTACCGTGTCTTCTTCTGCTACCAATTATTCGGGCGAGCTAGAAGATTGGAGTGTGGCTGCTAGTTCTGTGTCGGATTCCGAGGGTATGTCTCCGGGTGTAACAGGAAGCAGTGTCGACTATGAATCAGGAGAGGTCACTGGGACAATTTATATAAATCATGTTTAACGTAATGCAGAGCATGCACACATGCAGACATACACGCTTGGTTTGAACTGAAGTGCAGGCAAGCGCCGTCTCATCAGTGTGGCGCCTTGTTGGTAACTGCTGCTGCTGTTTACAATTTTAAATTCAATAAAGCATATTTACCTAATGTTTTCATGTTTTTCTCTTTTCTTCTTTCATTTTTGTCTACCGTATTTTAAAAAATATATCTAGTCGGTTGACCCGCATTATAGTCCGGAATTTTCGTTCTATTTACTTTAAATTCTGAATATAGCTAGCTCGTAGATAGACATTGCATGAATTCGTTAGCCAGCTTTATATCTTTTGAACTTTAAAAACATAATAATTCATTGCAGAAAAAAAATAAAAAGTAAGAATTCTCGACTTGTAGAGAATGATTAGACAGTGACAGTGTTGTAAAGGCGCCAAACTCGTCAGTGCTACACAATGTTCCTAAATTGTCGCAGAGCACCAGACACATATCAGTGTTATACATGAATTGATGCAATCTTTCTATCTCACTCTATCTCTCTATGGCAGACACGCTGTTTGATTTAATACCCCACCCGGGTGTGCCCTGGGGGACTTGGGTGGGGTTAGGTATTTTTTAGTTCCCAGGGTCACCCTGGTCAGCCCACAGGGTGGGGTTTTCTCTCTATTCTGGGGCATGTGTTTCTGTCTACCCGAGGTCCATTCACCTGTATTTGCCTTTTTTAAACTCTCCCTACTGTCTGCACTGCCTGTAGCTCTTGATATTGGATGTGTGTTGCTAAATGGTCTTAGCTTTATTTAGGCCCCATGTGTTAGGTTTATTTAATGTGTTTGACCGGCTGGCGACATACATTCAATGTTCTGTTTAGTTGGTTGTTTTTTTTTCACAAGCAGTGCAGGCACGTCCTGAGAAAGCCTTGTTGCTGTCGGGACGTTAAGCAATGTACAATCAATCAAAGCTGTTTGATTTAGGAGGACACCCTCTATTTTTCTTATGCCGATGTAGACCCGCTGGAGCATTGCGCAAAAAGTAGTTAAATACTTGCAAGCTCATTATTATAGAAGAGACTGTGTGGGCTGGTTCATCCCAACTTGTTCTTTCTTCGTTGGGTACATCTCTACCGCAAAGTAGACGTACCGTATTGACAGTGTTTTGGACTAAATTCAATCTGTGCCAGCGTTTCAGGGGTACTTTTAGTCAGCTGACACACGCGTCCTGCCAAATGCCTTAAGGTTGTATACTATACCTACATTTTTTAATTGAAAACTGCCGCTTATATGGTTTTTTGAGAGCCTTATTGAGTCTGGAGGCTATTGCCACCCTGAAAGACCCATGGTCCCGGGCATATTTGTAAGTTTGAGCCTTTTGCGTGACCTACCCCATAAGCAAAAACACGCAAAATAGCTGATTTCAGAACACAATAAAAATTTATCGAATAGTGTGTTAAAATGATAAAGAAACATTTCGGTCACTTCATAAAGTATGTTAGTATTTTCTCGTAAAAAAAGTGTGCTCTGATAATTGGAATTCTAAGTGCAATCGAGAAAAGTGTATGTTGTAAATTCGCAAAGTGCCCGGATGTTATCAATAACATTACAAGTGTTTGCAATGTTGGGCAATTGCTCAGGTCCTTTTTATTCGATAAAGTCGTACTTTAGATCATATCACACACATTATTTATGAAAAAATGAGGGGGTCCCGCGCAAAAATTGGCACTTTGGGTCGTTTGCAAGTGCGTTTTCAAAAAGGGATACAAGCGATGTCTGACTTCCGGCAGATCATATCTCCGCCGTAGCCAGTCCCAAGCCCTCATGAGAAAGGAGGAAATCAACGACGCCAAACCAACAAGTATAACCTACGCCCAAACTGTTGCAAACTACTAGTCTTCGATCACTATTGGTGACAGTGGGAAAGTACACTGGAACAAACAACAACGGCAGATACGGGATGAGAAGGTTTATCTATAAGTAATTAAATGCACCCATTAATCCTTAGTAGTTGAATTAGTGCCGTGGTAAAATACTCTTTTTGCACGCAGGTAACCAGGGTTCAATCCCCGTAGCTGGATATTTTTTTCCCTGCTCAAAAATTTGATACAGTTTCTACTTCGCTAAATGAAACAAACGCACACACACACACACACAAAAAACAAAGCCAATATATATATATATATATATATATATATATATATATATATATATATATATATATATATATATATATATATATATATATATATATATATATATATATATATAAAAGAAACGCGTGGTAATTTTGTTTTTTTTTTAATTTAAAATATGCGATTATCATCACCGTTGTAATGTGAATGTTAAACCATGAACCAACCAACAAACCACTTTCAGTCTTGGATAAAAATGCATACTGGTTACCTCGGTACATTTGTTCATTCATTTTTTTTCAGCCAGGCATTGTGAGCATGTTTACATTACATGTTTACATTCATTCAATCATTCACAGATTCACTGATGAAAAAGCACACCAAAGAGTGTCGTCACAGAGTGTTTTTTATTTTATTTTTTCCTGGCATCATCTACAAACATTAATTAATGAATAAAAGATGAATTTGTTTTAATATACCTGCTGCAAGCAATGCTACATGCTCCTTTGGTGTATCCGTGAAAGCAGGTCGGTGAACATCTCTGGTTGAAAGATGTTTGTGAACAGATTGGTAGTGGATGTACCTATCTCTCCAGCTGAATCTCAGTTTCCCAGCAGTTTTTGGTTACAAATTATAAGGAAACAAAACAAACGTCACATGTTTCAATATGCCCCGTTATGTTTACACATGATCATTGTGAGTAAAGAATAATATCTGTTTATTTTCACAAGAAATGCGGTATTTGCAGACATTCATTTAAAGTATACATGTACAGTCAAGTATGTTGAAAGCATATTAGGCTACAATGCACATAGGCACCCATACAAAAGTAACTACCTCAAATACAAAATGTTAAATGTTTAGGGCTCAACATCTTTTGTCCATAAAAGGTGATTTCAAAGATGGGTCACAGAAATAGGGTCTGAACAAATTTTGACCCAAGCTGTATTCGAACCCATGACCTTTGGGATGAGAGTCAAACACACTACCACCGAGCCACCCAGCTCCCCCTCATATGCCTATGATCAGTTATCACCCAACCACTGAAATCTGCTGTGACAGATGGAGGGTAATGCAAGAACTACATGGTCAACTCACTCTTTAGAAGTATTGCGATTTTCATTGCGCAAGTCCACATTTGGTATATTTTGAGCAGAGGGTTTAATGACATATATGTATATATATACTACATACCTACCCCCCCCCCCTCCCCGGGCTGCATTTCTATATTTTGGCACACCCCCTCTTCAGAAAGGACCCATGGGTGTTATACTCTGAGGCCAATGACCATTTTCAGAATGTATATCATTTATAATCATGCAAAGCGGAGCAGTGATAAGTTTTCTCCTTGTTTCACACCGACGCTGCAAAATATCTATCTGTACCACTGTTTCCTAACCCATAAGAGTCAGCTGTGGAGTACATATTTTGAATGATTGATGTATGCCAGTATTTCGGAACTTGTCACAAACAAGACCTGTTTATATGCTGAAATGTCTTATAAAAATGAACACATTGGCAGTAAAGGGGTTTTCCTTGGATAATCAAAAACTAATACATATTAAGCTGCATTTCCAAATCGCGACATGACAGGAGAGTGACAAAAAGTAACTTTTCTGAGGGGGGGTCATCCAAATAAATATGCATAGGAAGGTCTTACCATCAGGTATCTCTTTACCAAGTTTAGGGTTACAGTTAGGAATACTTGAGAAAAATTCATTTTTCTCTAAAAGGTATTTTTTCGAAAAATACTTACCGATGACATGACTTTGTGGAAATGTCTACTACTAGCTCAATTTTAGCCTACTTACCCGTTGTGTGCCTACACAACCCGCTAGGCACTCGGGGAACCCCAGAGGGGCCGAGAGTTATCTCCCGCTCCTTCCTTACCCGTTCCTGTCACGAGACCAACCAGTCAGATACTTCGCTCGAAAGCGGCAAGCGGGGCAGGTGGGAGGGCCATCCGAGTCATGTCATCGGTAAGTATTTTTCGAAAAAATACCTTTTAGAGAAAAATGAATTTGTTTCCTCAAAAACATTATCGATGACATGACTTTGTGGAAGAATTGCGATGAGGCGGAGGGTGCCGCATGACAACTCCCTAGGAGGGAACAGAGCCGTCCTCCCAGTCGCAAACTCCCGACAATTTTAGCGAAGTGCATACCAACGGCGCCGGTGGCGCCGGGAGGGAGTGTTGCGCCGCTGCGATGTCCCCCACCATTGCGAGATTCTCTCGCTGGCCCGCCAGGTCCCTGAGGTAGAAGCGGGCGAATACAGATTCAGTCTTCCCGTCCAAGGTAGCCACGATGTCCGTGACAGCGCATTTTCTAACAAACGTGGCGCTCGTGGCCATGGCTCGTACCTCGTGTGCGCATATGTGCAGCCTCTTCGCTCCCTGCAAGGAGATATCTTGATAGGCGGAGCAAATGACTCAGGGAGCCAGGAAGAGAACGTCTGGGCCGTTATGTCATTCCGCCGGTCTCAGAGGTAGGGAGAGGCGTGCACGCCCTCTGCGGAAGGCTTTAGATCGTCGCAGAGCAGTCAAAGGTGCGCACGGGATCCTGTTACCTGGTCTCCTGTGACAAGGGTTTGTTTCATAGCGGCCGTAAGGTGAAACCTGCGGCGCGGTCAGAGGAGACCTGTTTGGCAAGGAAGGCCGGGGCAGTGAGAAGTAACACGGACCCGTCCGCTCAGAACTGTAAGCAGATAGGACGCGCCTAAGCGCGTGTAGCTCGCTCCCCCGTGAGGTGGTAGCCTGGGCCAGCAGGAAGCACGTGTAGCGTGTCACATCTGCGAACGGGCCGCTGTAAGGGTTCGAATCGGGCAGAATTCAACCACGTTAGCACCCAGGGTAGGTCCCAGCGGGGGAGGAGCGAGCGGTAGGCCGGGCGCCGGCTGCCGAAGTGTCCCATAAGGTCGGCGAGGTCTGTGCAGGCGCCCGGGTCTGGGTGTCCGCGGTGTCAACGTGTAAGCGAGCCTGGACAGGTGACCCCTCACCGTGAAGGGGCTAGGTCTAGGTCTCAGCCGAGCCCGATAGAGCTCCGCCAGCTGCGGATACGACAAATCCGTGATGTTCAGGCTGTGATCGGGGCATCAGGAAAACGGGACTCGCCATGTCCCACGTAGACTCGAATGGCCGAAGGTCTGGGGGCCGCAGCGATCGCCTCCACCGCTGTACCCGAGTAGCCTCTAGCACCGAGGGCTTGCCGCACAACCTCCAGTCGTGAAGGATGAGCCGCTCCGGGCAGGGAGGAACAGCGGCTGGCGCAGTGGCTTGAGCATGGTGCGAGGAGTGGGAAGGCGCATGGGGGGGGGGGCCGTGGCGAGGCTGAGAAGGCCGGTGTTCCTGTGGCGGATCCAGGCGAACGGAGTGACTAACAGGAGGACCGCCGGGCAGCGCCAAAGGTTGAGGAGGACTTTGGGTACGAGGCCCGTCGAGGAAAGGCGGAGGCCGCCAGGACGTCCCAGGGAATGGAGCGCGCATCGACAGCCCAAGCCCAGGGATCGGGAATCGGGGCGACGAAGAGGGGAAGCCGAAGGTTCCACCTTGTGGCGAACCAGTCGACCTGGGGAGACTCCTAACGGGCGCGGGTCCACCGATAGATGTCCTGCCGAAGGGTCCAATCCGCATGCAAGAGCTGGCCGCGGCGGGACAGCGAGTCGGTCCAGACGTACAGCTGTCCGGGAATGTGTCGGGCTCGCCAAGAAGGTCCGGTCCTCGCACCAACCCCAGCTCTGGTAGAGAAGCATACCAAGCTCGAGAGAGCGTGTGCCACCTTGTAACTGGAAGTAATCCACCAAAGGTGTGTTGTCAGAGAGGGCGAGCAGCTCCTGGTGTCTGAGGAGGTCATCCCAGCAATGAAGGGCTTGTCAACGGCCTGCATCACTGGCCGGACGATGAGATAGTGCGTTAATCCGAGGGCCGAGGGCCGGAAGTCAAGGGGAACCGCGGCAGGAGATGAGCATCCCACCCAGAGAGGCTCGCGTCGAACCCAGAGAGTACTGGGGCGGAGAAGATGCCCGGGGAACTGCCGAAGCCAGCCAAGAGGCGTCGGTCCACCGACGAAGGCGAGGCGACAGAATCTGGGGCACCGGCGCCATCGTCGATACGTCGCCGGAAGCCGGGCGCCCAAGGAGTAGGAGATGCAGCAGCAACGGCTGGGCGTAGAGACGACCTAGGGAAGGAGTGAGATCAGACTTGCCCTCGTTTACTAGGAAGCCCCAAGTGCGTCAGGAGGTGCAGTAGCGCGTCCTTGTCTGTCGCGAGAGAGCTCTCGGACTGGCGGCGAAGGAAGAGGTCGTCTGGAGGACTGGAGGAGGACTGTCGGGCCTTGGCGACTAAGGAGTCCATCGGCCCGGTGAACCGCCAGGGCAGAGGTTGAGACCAAACGGGAGCGCGGGAAACTGGAGAAGACGCCGTCGATCGCGACCAGCGAACTTCCTGGGGGCCTGGAGCATCAAGACAGCAGGTACACATCGGAAAGGTCCAAGCCGCCTGCGCAGTCTAAGGCTGGACCGCTGCTTTCAGGGCTCTGGCAGTCTCCGTCCGGAAGGAGGGCCGAAATCTGTACAGGCCGAGAGAAGAAACCTGACGCCACTTCCTCCAGCTTCGGAACGAAAAATCGGCGGCTGTAGAAGGTTGGCGAGTCTGAGAATCGGAAAACCTCCGTGGCAACTTACCTGAGGGAGGAGACACCTCCCGCCGCGCGGAGGCCTCAGCGAAACACGGGGAACATGAGACCTCGAGGGAAAAAGACGGCCAAGACGGGGTCAGGGCACAGTCGGCGGAGGCAGCGAAGCGTAGACCGACGCGAGGTAGGCGGCGCGGTAGGCGACTCCGCTAAGAAGAGCCGATCAACCCGGAGGCGTGATAGAAGGATGCCAGGCGTCTTCCACACGACGAACCAGGGCTTGAGGGAGCAGCTCCAGGAACCCAGCGCAGGCTAAGGTGTTCCGCACCAGGGACGCAGTCATATCCAGGCCACGAGGGGGGGGGGGGGAACGGGGAAGAAGAGCGGAGCCGCCAGCTTGCGACACGGCAGGGGGGTCCATCGCAGGAAGAGAGATGGAGGAAGCCTGGGAATGGCCGGCATACCAGTCCTGACGGAAGGCGATGTCCAGGCCAGCCGGCCAGCGATGAACGGAGAAGAACACCGGCTCTCGAGACGCGGAAAGTTGCAGGTGCGCTGAGAAGGCATCTCGCAGCTCCTCAAATCCAGGCGGCTGGGGAAGCGACTTGAACTTCTTAACTTGACGCTCGGCATCCACCAAGGCAGAGACCTTCCTCTTCAGGGGGGGGGGGGGAGAGGCTGGGCAGGAGTCCGCTGGCAGAGTGGCCGCGATGATCCTGGCGGCTTCATCCAAAGCTAAGAGGGTCTCCGCACGGGACGACGACGGAAGGGTCGAGGGGACATCAACACCGACGTCGGCGGGCGAAAGGGAGCGACCATCCTCACCCAACAGGGCTGAGACGGAGTCCTCGGGCAGCAAACTGATGGCTTCTTCGTCCAGGGGGCGGCGAGAAGGCGGGCGAGGCACCGAGGAAGGCCGAAGCTTGGGCGGGGACGCGTGTCGAACCTCGCGGGAAGCCCGGGAACGAGCCGGCAGCGACGACGGAGGCGGGGATCGCCGAGGCGAACGCGAGAAGAAGCGAGGAGGGGTCCTGTCCGGTGCGCGGGAACGACATCTGGACGAAGGACGGCGGACAACCGAAGAGGGGCGCCGACCACAGGAAGAGGGCCGATGATGGCGGCGACGCGGCGAACGCATCGAACGGTGCGAGGGCGAGCGCAAACGCGCACGCGACGAGGAGTGGCGGTGGGAGCGGCGACGATCCCGGCGGGGGGAATGATCCTTCCGGCGGCGCTCGCGGGCGAGCGCGAGTGTCTAGAACTGACGGTGGAACGGGATGAGTCAGGGGCGCGACTGTGTCGCGTAGGTTGAGGCTGAGGTCTCTCCTGGCCGGACTCAGTGAGAAGGGCTCTATGCCGGCGTACAGATCCTCCGGAAGGATCAGCGGGCTTATCGTGGAGAGAGAGAGAGGAGGAAGGCCAGTCAACGTGGGACGGCTCGTGGCGGACTGCTGCAGGCCGGGCTCAGTGAGGCGGGCGCTCTGCCGGTAAACAGACCCTCCGGAAGGGTCAGCGGGCGTGGCAGCAGTGGCAGTATTCTGATCAGCCAGCAAGTGAACTGAAAGTGGAACGGTGGGAGTCGGGGCGCGACTGTGTCGCGCAAGCTAAAGCTGACGCCTCTCTTGGCCAGACTCCGAGAGCAGGGCGCTATGCCGGCGTTCAGATCCTCCGGAAGGATCAGCGGCTTGTGGTGAGAGACGGGTGAGGAAGGCCAGTCAACGTGGGACGGCTCAGGGCAGACTGCTGCAGGCCGGGCTCAGTGAGACGGGCGCTCTGCCGGCAAACAGACCCTCCGGAAGGGTCAGCGGGCGTGGCAGCAGTGGCGGTCCTCTGGTCAGCCAGCAACACCGAGTCCCAAAGGAATCCTTTCCGTGAGGACAGGGCGGGAAAGGGCGGTCAGCACCGTAAGGGCTGCAGAAGAATCAACCGGAGCCGGAAGTGAGGAAGCAGGCAGGGGCCGCTCTCGTCGGTACAGGCTCCAGAGGTCCGACCAAACATCTCCGGCCAGGTCGCACAGACATCACAAAGGTGGTCCAGGTAGCAGCCCGCACAAGGTAGGCAGACCGCATGGTCATCCGTCGGCACTGGAAGTTTCCCCATAGGGAGCACATAAGCATTTGGGTTCTGTAACAGACAAAGGGCATAGCAAGGTCGCAAACACAGGCAAGAGGGCGCCGAGCCCTCCTTTGTGATATCATTGTTTCCATCTCACCAGCCCTACCGGGCATTCTCTTTTCAATTAGTGGGAATGACATTTTTATCATATGCCCTTGATTATGCGTGCTGTGTACATGAAGGCGAGACAGGCAAACGTAAGCCGAGTCTGTAGAAATTGACTAGATGGAATGAGGAAAGTCCATATCCCATTCCTGCCCCCAGGGGATACGAACCCGGGATCTTACGACTGCCAGCACAGTGTCTTATCCACTAAGCTACCTCCCCCTGTCCACCAAGGTACCCCAGGCGCCGTGACCGCCGGCGCGTGAAACAGTGGTTATACTCTCCAAGGGCTAAAGGGCCTTCAAGCTGGACGAACGGAACGTGAGTGCCGCCAGGCCCTACGAAAACCAGCGTCTGAAAGGCAAAGTCTACTCGTAAGCTAACGAGGCATAACCAGGAGAGAGAAGGCGACGTCCCGCTAGGAGAGTCGCAAGAAGGCTGTGCAAGGCACGGAAATTATCTCAATAGTTGGTGCCCTTATGTCGTAACCACAACGAAAGACGAGTCCCACGGCAGCCGGCTCTCGACCCGAGGGCCGGCTGTGGGTAGCTACCGTTACCTTACCTCCAAGCCGAAGCGGGAACGGGGGAAAGTGTAGCCATACAGCAGTCACAGCACAGAGGAGAGCCGAGGGAACCCGGAACGGCGCCAAGGAAGAAGCAGGCAGCGCTAGAAGGCGGCAGGCACGGAAGAGAAGTCGAAACGAGCGTAGGCAAGACGAAGACCGGTCGAGGCACAGCGGAGCAAAGCCCGACCCGTCTTCTCGGCACGAGCGAAGTAGCAAGACTAGTTGGTCTCGTGACAGGAACTGGTAAGGAAGGAGCGGGAGATAACTCTCGGCCCCTCTGGGGTTCCCCGAGTGCCTAGCGGGTTGTGTAGGCACACAACGTGTAAGTAGGCTAAAATTGAGCTAGTAGTAGACATTTCCACAAAGTCATGTCATCGGTAATGTTTTTGAGGAAACAAAAACATCTTTGGGCTATGGCTATCTTGTACCTATTTCCCGATTTCTTGTGACCCTTGACCTTTCTGACCTTTCATGCATACGAAATTAGTATGCATGAAAAGTTCTTACCACCTTGTACCAAGTCTGGGTTTGAAGTTGTGTATACTTGAGAAAACATCTTTTGGGTCAAAATACAGATATTTTTCACCTTTTTACTGCACTACAAATTACAACATGGGTGTCAAATCGCTTTGTCACATTGTTATATGAAAACACACAAAGCACACCCCCATCACTGTACAATAGCCCCTGAACTGCTCGACTGCATGTTACAATTTTGTCGCCCCGCTGCTTCTATGTCAGGCTTATGGAAACACTCCCTCTTTATTTCTATTTTCTCGAGTTTTGTCATTGTCACTTTGTTGTCACTGCCCCACTGCTGTTGTGTCTGCAGTTGAATAGCCAGGCCTAAAGCCTGCTTTCCCTTCTCCTAATATATGGCTATGCATCAGCTCAGGCAGTAAGGCACAGGCTTTTGCTGCATTGCGAATGATGTGACTGTCCAAAACCTTGACATTGTGGCCAGCCTGGTGGATAGACATCAAAATAACAGGACGTCTGCCCTCCTACACAGGACAATCAGTTCACTTCCTTTGCCTTCACGTCGGTTGGCCATCGCGGAGAGATGTACCCGCTGAACTCTTCTTCCCTCATCTTTCGCAACCTGCAAAAGATAATTTTGTATCAAAAAAAGTTCTGACATGCACATATTGCGTGCATATATGTTTGCAAGTATTTATACAAAGTACATACATGCATAATATGACAGTAGTCAGAACATGAACAAGAAAGGCACTGTCCTTATGGTTCACGTGTATGACCAATCCACATAATATGTCTGTCCTTTTTTACCTTGGCTTGACTTCTCCAACAGGTCTCTGAAAATGTCTAAACATAAGTATAGGGCTGGATTTTGTACCAGTGAAACCTGAGTATTTTTCCTAATCCCTTCATTTTTCACACATTTGTCAACCCTCTGTGACCCTTGACCTCTGTGAGGGGCTGATTACATTAGTAGCACAGAAAAGTGTTATCATCATGCCAAATTTTATTGAAAAGTTTGCAAAAACATTGATAAAAACTACAACTCTACCCGAAACTAACTTTTGTCACCCTTATCATGTGGTATCTCCATAGCAAGTTTGAGTTTGAAGTTGAAAATACTACTGGAGATGACCTTTGAAAGGTCACAGAAATTGGTATGTTTAGAATTATTTTACCACAAAGTACCCTTGTGCCAAGTTTGAAGTCTGAGGCTTGCATAGTCTTTGAGGAAATGCCAATGTTAAAGTTGCCCACAGGTAACAGACAGTTGACGGACGACCCATTACAAACACTTACTTTTGCTATCACACGTGCGCCAAAAATTAGACGCCATTGAGCTTGAAATGACCACAAAGGGTGTATACATATATCTAGAATCAGCATCAATATTCAAAGTGTAACTTGCAGAAATTATTTCAAACAGGACACAACGCATTGCTGTTTAGCAACAGCACACACTGGACCAAATGGGTAGTATTCAGATTTTTCTAGTCCTTTTGTATGCACTAAGTGCTTATTAAAGAAAACGACAGTATTTGGAGACTTGCCCAACCCTCTAGTTTTCAAATCAAATGCAATATGGTGCCACTTGTTGACAGCAAGTGATTTTAGCATTTGGTGTTGTTGAGAATGCTGGTACTACTACTACACCATCTTCAAAATGAAAGAAAGCATTACAGTGTGATGTGTTTCAACCAGTTGTGTTTTGTTATGAACCTGATTCTATTCACAAATCAATCGGTATGCTTTACCTCGAGTCCAGGACAATAAGTGTCGCCTTCGCTCACTTTAGTTGATCCGCTGGAACTGAAATTGCCTGCTTTTAGCTGTGGCCTTCTCCTTTGAGCAAACATGACCTGACTAGCTCTTGCCTCTTCTTGGTGTAGGCGTCATACTTCTGTGCTTGTTTGCAAGTATACCCTCTGGGCGTGACTCTGTAGTGAGACGTCAACAGCAGCACTGACCTGAAATGAAATACATGTTTATTGTCGTGTTATTCGGCAGCATGGCAATTTCACTTCTGATCTTATTTCAGGGTGGGTCGGTTCCAAACTCCACAAACAGGGACTTTGTTATAGCATTATGAACAATTCGGGGCCAGTGGGGGGAGTCCCCCCCCCCCCCACCCACCCACCCAATTCGTCCCTACATTTAGTTTACACATTACTACCTTCAAACTAATGTGAAATAAACTGTGAACACCACAAACAAGAATGGTGAAGCCTGGATCGCTCGTGTGCATTTAAAACTGATCATTTTCTTAATCTGAACTGTGTGACCTTTCCAAAAGGTGACTGAAATTTAAGTGCCATGCGTCTAAGCATAAGTAAAGGGCTGGCTTATGTACAGTTGTGAATAGTATTGGGAAAAAAATATCTTTTGTCAAAATATGGCTATTTTTTTTTTTTAACCTATTTCTTGATTTCTCATGACCCTTGGCCTGAACGCAAACTGGTAGGCTAAGAGTAAGAAAGGTCTTGCCACAAAGTATCCTTCAGCTACGTTTGAAGACTGTGGTTTGAATGGTCTCCGAGAAAATGCCAACATTAAAGTTTACCATGGACGACCAATGGCCCAGAACATAGCCTTACACTTGCTTCGCACATGAGCCAATGAAAGAAGGCATTACAGTATGATGTGTTCATTCACACCATAGTTGTGTTCTGCACCTGATTCTCATCACAGATCTACTGGTATGACTTACCTTGAGTCCAGGAGAATAAGTGTCACCTTCCCTCACTTCACTTGAGCTGTAAGTGTGACCTTGGTCAGTTGGTGTAGACGTCATAATTCTGCGCTTGTTTGCAAGTATGTACTCTGGGTGAAAGTACTGAGACTCCACAGCGAGAGGTCAACAGCAGTATTAGCCTGAAATGAAATACATGATTATTACTGTGTTGTTCGGCAGCATGACAATTTCACTTTGCGTGAACTAAATGCAGGGGCAGATTATTACTTTCAAAATAAATGTGACAAAAACTGTGTAAACCGCAAAAAACAAACAACAATGGCAAAGTCACGTCTGTACGCCTCATGCGCATAACTGATTCACAACCTGTGTGACCTTTCCAAAAGGTAGATTAAATAAGTGTCACGAGTCTCAACATAAAGGCTTGCTTTTGTACTAGTCAAATTTGTATTTTTCACACATTCTACGGTCATCCAAAATGGTAGTCAACAAATATTAGGGTTTCAGTCAAAGTAGCGTTTTCCTAGGTAACCCTTTTAATCCTGATACACCCACTGCTTGAAATAAATGTGACTATGATAGTTCAAGGGTGGTGCCAGAATAAATTGGCGTCTCATCCGCCAAGCTATTCTGGCACCATCCTTGAACTAAAAAAATGCTGGACCTATCTCCTAATCTGTAATATAGCCTTCATAAGACAGAGAATGGATGAGAAAACTAAGTTACTAAGTACTGAAAGCAGTTACTGAGTTAGTAATGCAAAATTCTCCCTTAGCAGGACTTTTTACTACACGCAGTACGTTTTCTTAAATAATAAGCACTGGCACTGGTTTAATATCACTACAATGTGGACTACATTCCTTCCACGTATTAGTAAAGGCTCTCTGAGAATGTATGGAAATGTTCTACTTCTAGGTGGTGACTGACATACATGGAATGCATGCCCCTGTCAACCCACAATAAAATGTAGTCTTCTGCATTGCAGGTAGGCTGTAAATGTCCATGCATAAAAGGACAATTAGCTATTGGGGTTTTACGCCGTGCAGGTGACATCTCATGGCGGTGCATACAACTTTTTTTTTTTTTAGAGTTGGAAAACCAGTCAGATATGCCACTTACGTACGACATTTTTCTGTCATTACTAGTAACTCGTGTTCTAGTCACTTAGCAAACACCACCAACCTCTTTTTCTACTTTAGTTTACCTTTTCCTTGCTGATGTCTGAAGAGATTTTGTTGTGTTTCTGGCTGCCACGTATATTGCTTCTCGTTTGGTTGGCCCGTTCATTTTTTTTTCTTCTTCTGAGAAATGGTTATGCGTTACTACTGACGCTCGATGACTTGTCGCAACTTATGCAAAGGTATCTTATTTCTGAAGAAACACAACATTTTATGCATAGAAACAGTCAGCTTACACACCTATTTCAGACAGTATATATCTTTTGTCAATTATCGATAAATTGAGCTTGTTTGCAATACGACTTGCCGTACGGCGGTTTTTTTCGGTGACCTCTAGTCTCAGGTCACGGCAGACGCAAGATAGCGGTATCTAAATGCGCAGAAAAGATGCGCGAAAGAGGTGTGTCCTACAACCTTAATATGTACAAGCCCTGCAACTCACTCCCGACAATGTTCTCCTGGATGCGGACCAAGGTTAACGGTTGTCATTTTCTCGTGCATGGGGGTCGTCTAGCAAGTTTGTACAACAATGTATCTGTAATGTGACGTAACTTTAATTGGTGACGTCTTTCTGGGATAGTTCGGGTAATGATGTCATCTGCCATTTGCTTCAGCAGAACCCAGACGGTAAGCTAGGCAAAGTTTGTTTGAGCAGTTTTTAGTGAGTAAAATTGCGAAATATATATGTGTACGAATTTCGTTTCTGTCTTCCTTAAGCAAAGGCATTCGGGCCCGTGCGGCCGTCGTGGGCCAGAAGAAGTTTTGCTACTGGGGTTAGCGATGAATTGTATCAGTTTCAATGGGTCATGATGTACAAGAAGGGCTGCGCACCAGGACTATGGAAACAAAGGTGACCATGCGTAAAACCTAGATTTAATATTACGTTAGTATTACTAAGCCTTGCTTTTGACCTACGTCCGCTTGTTAGGATCTGTCAAAATACTACAATTCTGTGCATGGACTAATTCCGCAGTTTAGCCCATGTCATCCTGAGGCTAAAAGCTTCACATGTGTACACTGCCATAATTCAAGCTACATTATAGTAATTTCATATAAGGATATATGCCAATGGTTTTAGTCCAAGGGTGGTGTCAGAATAGCTTGGCGCCTGGATGCGCCAAGCTATTCTGGCACTACCCTTGAACTATTTTAGTCAAACTTATTTCACACACTGGTGTTTTGCGAATGATAAGGGTTAACTAATGCACTAATGTATATGCCCGGTTAGCAGCCGCACACAAGAGAAGTGCACTTCTCAGAATGAAGGTCAACTTAAAGGTCACACTGTACCTGCTCACTGGGATCATCATGTACAGCAGCGTCATCACAGGTAATTGGATGGCTGTTTGGGTTTAGTATTGTAGTCTAAACAACTTTTGTAATCTGTACATCTGTTGTGTTTCTGTTTACATTTATACACTGCATTAGTGTTATCCTTTTCATGGGACCCCAATGATGATTTCGGGGTCGCTTGATCAGCAAATCCACATAGGGTATTTTCTGATCGAAGAACGATAGACGTTGATCGGAAATTACAAGTACCAGGTAGGCTTTGCCCGTGGTTCTTCTCACATCGAGGATCCGATCAGGGAGTTCAATATCACAGTTAAAACTAGAGAACCGCTGGAAAAGCCTAACTCGTAATACAACGATGGTCTTCTATCTTAAAGCATTGGAGACGCGCCGCCTACGGATACGCGGCGAATCGCCGCGTATCCGTAGGCGTCACGTCTCCAATGAGTTAAGAAGTAATTCCTTGAAAGAACCCCAAGCTGAGTACGTGTGACTTGGAACCTCAGGGAAGCTAATCTCAATGCTTTGGACTATCAGTCATCAATTTCGCGCGAACTGCAGACGCTTGGAAACTTCTTTTTAAGGCATTTTCTAATTTAACATTTTGTGTTATTCTTGTGTATGAAATTAGTACCATTGGTCGTGTATAAGTACGCATGCATTTAGTAACTTTGTTGCATAATCCTTCAGTTTTGTGGCTGCGCCGTTTTGAGTCACGTGGACGTAGCGTACTTACAGGTGTTTGCGGTTTGTTTTGTCTGTGCATGATGTTTACTAACTGAACACATGTTTCAGTTTTTACTGTTGGTGGTGGTGTTTTTTTGTGTTATTGTTGTTGGGGGTTTTCGTGTAAGAATTGGTACCAAAGGTATTACATAACACCCGCATAGAGTGTTTTGTGTTGTTGTGTAACTCCCCAAATTGATTATTTATCTGCATTTTTGTGTTTAGCGATTTGACTGAATGGAGAATAGTGTGTGTACGTATTGCGAAATTTCATTGAACAAAGACGGTTGTTATTTGTTTTGTTTTGCTTTTTTGTTTGTTTGTTTGTTTGTTTGTTTGTTTTTAAGGGTGGAGGAGGGGCGGGGGGGGGGAATTTACTCAGCGAGTATATTGCCAGCGTAACATGTGATAAGTTGAGACTACTTATCCCGTGTTGCCTTTGGTAACCTGTGATAAAAGGCCTCGGGTAACCTTGAGATCAGGGGTCAGTTGCATGAGCGAGCTTAGTCCTGCGCCAACCACTAAGCAAGGTGCGCCGCTCTAGCGGCGGACCTTGCTTAGTGGCTGGCGCAGGACTAATCTCGCTCATGCAACTGGCTCCAGGTGAGCAGGGAAAAGCAGCGAATAGAACTAGGCCAATGAGAAATCTGTAAAGCGTCTGAAAGAGGACACTGTGGTTTAATAACGCCGGGCACGCGACCATGGCCACCTGATGGCGGGTCGAATTTGCACGCGTTGTTTTTACAAAAACAGTGGATTAACCCCCGTCACTGTCACAGTAGGCACGCTGCACGGGCATTTTCTGTCTGAAATCTGGGTTCATTCAACGGCCAATAGCCACACCGTCAAAAATAAAACACGGATACCACTAGGTCTCAGCAAGAGGCATTCATCCTCATGAGCCCCAGCAGTCGCGGGGGCTCATGAGGATCTATGCCTCTTGCAGTTGGATCGTGCTCACTTCTTTCTTGGCAGTGAAGGCGTTAAAAGCCTAGACAACTATGTTTACTGCATTTGGTCCACAGTATTGTATGTTTTTGTCTACTTATCTTCAACTTTTTCAGGTGATGGCGCGGCGGTTACTCTAACGTGCCCAAAGGCATGGGTACATGGCTGTGTGGATTCCGTGTACTGCAGAGTGGACTCCACCAACTTCACAGCTGCTGTGTGTACTGGGCAATTTGCAAAGAGTGTAGACTTTTTTTTTTAAAACAAAAGTTCAACAGTTACAAGCAGAACGTGCTCATTAAACTTGTCTATGCCATGTAGCGGGATATTCAACGATGAAGGCTGTGCGTGCCTGTCTTTAGTCAAAAACATGTGCACCCTAAAGCACAGTGGAAATGGATGAAAGCAAGCATAGAAATGGTTCTTGGTCCTGTGGACCGGTGTGTTATTCGCCCGATTTGACGAGACCTCTTTCCACGCATAAATCTGACAGCTGCACTTTTGTCAAGTTCATCCGTAAGTATGACAGGCAAAAGGATTTGTTACGCGGACTAATAACAAGCAAATAAACGGAAACAAACATTAATGCAACAGTAGTCGTGTAGCCAGGAAGTTTCGCACACACAAATGCGCGCGCGAGCACACACACACACACACACACACACACACACACACACACACACACACACACACACACACACACACACACACCATGTACATTGTATGTCGACAATGATAGACTGGCAATGTCGATTAACATGATATCGGGCTTGATGATATCCCAGTGCGCAAAAGCCATCGGGCCGCCGTTGGCCTGATGGCCTTTTGCGCATTGGGATTTGTCCTCCGACTCTTCAAAGCAAATCTTGACTTTTCAAGAAGGAACTAGATAAAAGCAAAAGCAGGGAACGGTTATGAAAACAAATCGTTTTCTATCTAGCAACTTATAGTAGGGATTGAAACGGTAACCTAATGAGCTATGTTTCCCTTCAAATTGATTGAGATTGATTGAGTCAGTGGAAACAGCTCTTCTTCTAATGTTCATTCAAGCATCAGCCTTGAATTGTCCTGGTGGATATGTCTCTTCTACTGTGACGTAGTCCACCCAAGAAATTTAAAAAATTGGAGCATTGACCCGACGACTCCGTGTCTGCAATGCAACATTTCTCTAGCCCTCAGTATGACTCTCCGTAGTATAATATGACTTTTGAAATCTCCCTTCATTGTTAAGGTTCGGTTTTCGTTATCTTTCCGTTAGAAAAGCAAACGAAAACAGAACCTTAACAATGAAATGAGATATCATGTATTTTGGGTTTTTAATTAGCATCCACCGCTATGAAAATAATGACGTGGGCGGGGTATCATTTTGTTTACAGCTTTGGGTCTTAGGACGTCTTCTGTGAGTGGAGTTGCTTTCATCTGTTTCGGATGTGCACTTTATATTACCGGGTACTTAATAGCCTTCTGTAAGTATGTGTTACAGTGTGTCTGAATGCTTGTGAGACACATTTTTGGCTCACGTGCGATAGCAAAGTGAGTCTATCTAATGAGCCAGTGGTCGTCCGTACGTCGTCCGTCGTCTGTGGTAATACTTTAACGTTGACATTTTCTCGGAATCTATTCAAACTACAATCTTCAAATCATTTTGGCCCAAAGGTACGGTGTGGCAACACCTACCTAAATATACCAAATTCAGTCAAGGTAAAGGGCACAAGGGGTCCAGAAATAGGTAGAACAATGGCCATGTTTTGCCATAAACTGTCTTATCTTAAATACTAGTTTCTACTTCAAACCCAAAAGGTATAGAGATACCTGATGGTAAGACCTTTCTATGCTTACTAATTTGGCTGACTGCTCGAAAAGGTCAAGGGTCACAGGAGGTCCAGTGCCAGAAGCCGTAAGATGCTAAATCACAGACCAGCACGCTTAATTGTATTATTTTTGGACAGGTTCGAATCCAAAAACAAGCTACTCTGTTTATTCCTGGAGAGACATGATCCGACTTGTTTCAGTGACTGGCGCAGGCATTCTTCAGTATTACGGGTGTCAAGCGCTAATTGGTAAGAATATTTGCAAATGATTTTATTAACGCCCTTTGTGCATGCGGGATCCGGTACTGTAAGCAGTGCCGGCGCATGTATAAACAAAAGTCTTCACACATTCGAGACGTGCCGCCTCCGGATACGCGGCTCCCGAGGCGGCATGTCTCAGAATGAGTTAAAGTTAGTACCTTAAAGATGACAGTCCTGTTTGAACTCTACTTTATCAGTCAGCATTTCGGCTTACTGATGTGGGATAGAAAAAAAAAGTTAGTCCATGTAGTGGGACGTCCGTCGTCTGTCCGTCGTCCGTTTGCCGTCTGTCCTCAGTGGTGAGCTTTAACGTTGGCATCTTCCAACAGACTATTAAAGCTACTAACTTCCAAACCTAAATCGAGGTGTACTTTGTGGCAAGACCTTTCTAAACATACTAATTCAATGGACCTTGCTTAAAGGTCAAGGTCACAGGATCAATAAATTGGACAAACATTGCACTCGTTTTGACCATTATTGTACTTTCTCAAATACTATTTTTAATGTTAAAGCCAAACCTGATGAGAATACTTCTCGATGCTTACTATTAGTTATTGGTCGGAGAGGTTCGCTACACGGACCATTGTAGGCCTGAGGGAGGTCAAAGGAATCATTGTACCCCTCAGGCCGAAGGCCTGAGGGGTACAGCGATTCCTTTGACCTCCCAAAGGCCTACAAGGGTCCGTGCAGCGAACCCCTCCGACCAATAAGGTATTTGTTTTCATTTCTCCACTATTTTCGTAAAAGAAATCAAGAAGACATCTTGCGACCTGGATCACGCCAGACATGACTGACGTCAAAGGAATATACATTTATACATAATAGACTTACGACGTAGTTTAAAATATGTCATGGCGTTGCCGTCTCCAGTACTGAGTGTGCTTGTTGTTTCGAACAACACTAAGTAACCTTGTACTTTAGAACCTTTGGCGATCTTTTATAGAACAAAACTTGCATCCAAGATGGGTCATCGAGAGGGCTACAAAACGTTCGCCATTTTTCGCTGCAGGGGTTTTTATATCACGGTCGCATGCTACGGTTTGCGCTAAAGTGACTGGTCATGTGACGTTGGGAGGAAAACAATAATTTTTGTCCCCTTTCTAAGGTCAATGGTCATGGAAAAAAGCAAATGTGACAAACTGCCTATATTTCCATAGAATGTTAACTTTCATTGGCACTTTTCCACATGTAATTGAAAACATTGAATTTTGTATACTTTGATCAAATGTTGGTGTCCCATGCTCGACTCTTGCAAAAGTGAAATGGACTGAATGCAACGTGTTTTTTTTTCCAGATGATTTTGGTCATGAACGCAGTGCAACGGAACACGCTGGGATTACGTTTGTATTCTTCGCATCAGAGAAAGAAGAAAGTACAATACAAAGACTCCAGATTCTCAAGAGCCGAACAGATGCCCTAAACTAATCAATTTTAATCGCACTCACCCACAATGACCCATTGTCTTAATTAACCCCAATAATTAAATTAATTAAAGTCATTAACTTCCACACTGCCGTTTCTCTCAAATCAAACCAAAATCCTGACTGCGCTCTCTGTAATAAACTAATAACTTTTTACACACACCCCTGCCAGAGTCTATTTCTGAGGAACACGATTTTCTCAAGTAAAACTTTATACTTACTAACAAGTTACAACTAACTTTTAGGAACCTGCAGAGGTAACCTTTAAAGTTAGTTGTCATAAGAACTTATTAATTACTTATCATAAGAACTTATTAATTACTTACTGTAAGTTTTTATAAGTTCTTACAACAACTTGACTTAAGTCACAACTTACTCGGTCAGATTTGTCAAGATACAAGGACAATAAAAAAACTTTTTTTTCTCAGTAGTACTCTGGCGGTGGTGCAGATGGGGTTAAATAATCAGGCCTAAACTGTGTAAGTGGCATGACATCTCTCTGTGAAGTGTATGACATTATTAAACGATTACCAAATCTGATTTGTATTTGTTTAAAAGATTGTGTAGCTTTTCTGTGGTTTCCTGTACCCCTATCCTTTTTCCCTCTGCTAAAAAACTAGCCTTCAGTTCTTCAACATTCACAGGAGACTGACTACGCATTTTATTTTGTATTTCAGACTTCTGTTTTTTGTAATTATTCAAATCATCCTGGACCCGCTTAAATTCATCATCACCCCACCCGGGTCTGCCTTGGGGGACTTGGGTGGGGTTAGGTATTTTTTAGTTCCCAGGGTCACCCTGGTCAGCCCCACAGGGTGGGTTTTTCTCTCTATTCTGGGGCATGTGTTTCTGTCTACCCTTTGTCCATTCACCTGTATTTGCCTTTTTCAAACTCTCCCTACTGTCTGCACTGCCTGTAGCTCTTGATATTGGATGTGTGTTGCTAAATGGTCTTAGCTTTATTTAGGCCCCATGTTGTAGGTTTATTTAACGTATTTGCCCGGCTGGCGACATACATTCAATTTTCTGTTTAGTTTTTTTTTCACAAGCAGGGCAGGCACGTCCTGAGAAAGCCTTGTTGCTGTCGGGACGTTAAGCAATGTACAATCAATCAATTAAATTCATCATCACTAATATTATTATCATTTAATGCCTTACTGATAATAAGTTTCATACTGCTCAGCTTCGCACCAGCCAGAGTACTCAATGCTTCATGTTTCTGTAATTTCGTGTGAAATCTTTTGTTTAGGGCTTCCAAACCAAAGCATGCCAGGCATGTAGCAACGCTAACACCCTCAACTGCAATTCCATTTAAACTTCCAATTCCTGTGGCAAACAGAACAATACCCCCCACAGAACAACCAGCTGAAACGACACCAACAGCCATTGAAGTATTTTGAACAGAATTGAAAACGGTCTGATACCTCCTTTTGCATCTGGAGTACCTCGCCTCTTCACTTTCCAAATATTTAATTGCTTCTGTAATATTATTTAATCTGAATGCGTCTGCCTGTAATGTTTTATCTGATGCAATTGGCATATGTGGATCAAGCGCAAACGACGACACAGTCTCAGGCGCAAGCGTCGTCGGTAGTTGTGGATAGAAGTTTACCATGTTTTTTTTTTATTGACAAATATTTTTTATTTAATCAGCAATTACATTTTGCAACTCGTCAAAAGTATACAATTTGCTAGCATAATAAAACGAAACAAGATCAATGTGTTCAAGGTTTATGTAACTTAGACGAACAAAAGTTGTTTTGTCGACCACCACCTTGACAGCGGGAATACTGCTCGAAACATTAATAACATCTACATTTTTTGTAATAGCAATAAAGACCTTTGTTGATTCTGATACTGTTTCATCCCATGTAAGTTTTATTCCCTGTGCAATATTTGCCTCTTTCACAGAAGCTATAGATCTCAAGATAATTTCAAATACTATTGTCGCTTCTCTAGCCACGACTAAGCTTGCTGGCATAAACACAACAGAAGTATCTGATCTTCCCTTTCTAGTTGTAAGAAGATACCGTTGTTTCTCATAATTTTCAACTTTCAGTTTATCTCTGCTATTGTTGTCTGGGGCAAAGCTTGGAACAAGGCTTACAATCAGCGGCCCAGAATTAACAACTTTCCTAAACACTGGAATCAGGCACAAGTGGTGTAAATGACGTGTCATCTCTCTGCGAAGCATATGACAAAAATATTGATTGATTACCAAATCTGATTTTTATTTGTTTAAAAGATTGTGTAGTTTTTCTGTGGTTTCCTGAACACCGATCTGTTTTCCCATCTCTAAAAAACTGGCTTTTAGCTCTTCAACATTCACAGGAGATTGACTACGCATCTTATTCTGAATTTCTGACGTCTGTTTCTTGTAATAATTCTTGTAATTATTTAAATCATCCTGGACTCGCTTAAATTCTTCGTCATCAATAAAATTATTATTCAATGCCTTACTGATAATAAGTTTCATACTGCTCAGCTTTGCACCAGCAAGCGTACTCAACGCTTCATGTTTCTGTAATTTTGTGTGAAATCTTTTGTTCAAGGCCTCCAAACCAAAGCAAGCCAGGCATGTAGCAACGCTAACACCCTCAACTGCTATTCCAGCCAAACTTCCAATTCCCGTGGCAAACAGAACAATACCTCCTACAGAACATCCAGCTGAAACTGCACCAATAGCCATAGAAGTGTTTTGAACAGAATTAAAAACGGTCTGATACCGTCTCTTACATCTGGAGTACCTCGCCTCTTCACTTTCCAAATATTTAATTGCTTCTGTAATATTATTTAATCTGAATGCGTCTGCCTGTAATGTTTTATCTGATGCAATTGGCATATGTTGATCAGGCACAAATGATGACACAGTCTCATGCGCAAGTGTAGTCGGTAGTTGCGGATAGAAGTTTACCATTTTTTTTATTGACAAATATTTTTTTTATTTAATCAGCAATTACATTTTGCAACTCGTCAAAAGTATACAATTTACTTGCATAATAAAATGCAACAAGATCAATGTGTTCAAGGTTTATGTAACTTAGACGAACAAAAGTTGTTTTGTCGACTAATATCTTAACAGCTGGAACACTGCTCGAAACCTCAAAAACATCTACATTTTTTCTAATAGCAATAAAAACCTTTGTTGATTCTGATACTGTTTCATCCCATGTAAGTTTTATTCCATGTGCAATATTTGCCTCTTTCACAGAAGCAATAGATTGCAAGATAATTTCAAATACTATTGTTGCTACTCTTGCAATCAGAAAGTTTACTGGTGCAAACACAACCTTCGCATCAGACCTGCCCTTCCTATGTGTAAGAAGATACCTCCATTTCTCATAATTTTCAACTTTCAGTTTATCTCTGCTATTGTTGTCTGGGGCAAAGCTTGAAACAAGGCTTACAATCAGCGGCCCAGAATTAACAATTTTCCTAAACACTAAGGCGCCTTCATCATCAGTGCATACATAAGGACTAATAAATTCCAACTTTATGTCCCAGTCAATTGTGGGTGCTGGCGTAGGTGTAGGTGGTACAGGTGAAACAACCCACTTACTACCCACATATATTAAGTTGTAGGGCACATTATTTACAGGTGGAGTAGGTACAGTAACATCACGTAGCTGACCAAGTTTAGGAATCTGTCTTTCACCATCTTTCATGTCAACAATTACTTTCCTCTTGTACATGCCATTTGAATCAAGTTCAAAACCATATATTTCTCCAACATCCCCCTCCTTCTCAAAATCCTGTACATCAGCCAAATCTTTCAACTCTGTTACTGGACATGCAACTGGTATGATTATCGGCTTTGGACCACCACTCATTTTTTATAAATAAAAATAAAATTATTTAATTTCCAACACAACACTAAAATCATGCATAACAACTGGTTTGTCATCCTGATTAGTTACAGATATACTCAGTGACTCAAAGAAACTAGAACCTAATTTCTTAAACTGCAAATTAGGAAATCTAACAACTACACTTTCACAATAAGGAGCAGTTCCAGCTGGCACACATCTCAACAAAGTTGAAGGGTTTCCATTGTGTACATTTTCAGTCGTGTTTAGTTCTTTCAAATAAACATTAAATACTGTGTGTACTGCCAAATAAACAGGGCATCTGCCAGTTATTTTTTTGTTTTTTGGGTGCAAATAGTTTTAAATCTGTCAGTTTCCAATCTTCATCATCTGAAAATATAAATGTACAATAAAAACCAAGTAAAGTTATAAGAGCATTTGATAAGAAAAATGACTATCTTTTGGAAATTCTAATGTAACAAGTAGGTTAGCTGGATTTAAAGTTGCTTTAATTTTAAAATTACTTTGAAACCATTCAGCTATAGTACAAAAGTCATAATACCCAGCTGGTAAAGTTTCAGTCATATCATAAAAAACTACTTTATAATTTATATCATCTGTTACATTAAACCATTTTACTGTGTAGAACATTTCATGGATAGCTACAGCCTTGCTACCATCTCGATTATCAATCCCATTAGTTAACCACACTGGTTTGCTTGTGTCAAGATTTGTTAAGGAAATAAACATTTTTATTATCTCATATAAAAAGGATGGAATTTAAATCACCAACCATTACCACTACAAACGCATTTCAATTTAATGTGAATGCCAAATATAATGTTGCACCTACTTATGAACAGAAAATAATTCAACTAAATCAGCTTGACACAGCTGTAAGCGAACAAGATCTAATTCAAGTCAAAGTACCAAATCCGTTTGATCATTACCTAAACCCTCCAATAACAGATGACTCTACTGCAAGAAAGTGGTCCTCAAGTCCACTACAGATGTTTCAAAACCAACTCAACTTTGCTATACTATGCTCAACTACAGGCTGTGGTGTTTCATTTACAGATCACTTGAATCACTCAAACAAACTGATTAAGTCTGTCTATCGTTTCCATGTTTATTACCAGCTTAGACGTATACTGTCAGAACTTCATACCCCACTGCCAACTGAATCCAGTTTCAACAGGTTTAATAACCCTATGGATATGAAAGCGTTTGAACGCATCTGTAATGAATTTAACATCAGCCCCGGTACAAAGTATGACTTCACACAAAAACTTGATGATCACAATGGTATGGGCACATTGTATTATGCTATGAGTCATAGACAATACCCTCAAGATTACTACCCTGGTTACACTTCATTCTCATCAAAATCACAAGTCTGGTTAGGATCAATTGAGCAGAAACAGACAAACGCCTGGACCACATTTATTTTAGATAAAACTGATGGGTTTACTCAAGCAAGAGTCGAGCGCATCAATGAGTCTATCAGAACATATGTCTGGTGTATACTAGGAGCACAATCACTAACAAAATCAAATATTTTGAATGGAAGTGGCAAATTTGAAGCACAAAAAACAATTTCTCGCAAACCTGGAAGATTCAATTAATTCAGTGGTTGATCTCCCATCAAGCATACAACGCTACCAAGACGTACTCAGATATGCCAGATCAAAAGTTGACTTTGTAGTTGGCATCGGGTTATACATGTTACCATCTGATCTTCAACTCCAAATGGGTACAATAACAAATTATAATAATGAAATCATTGTTGCAGGTGTTGGTCAAAAACTCGGTCTTAATCAATCTGTAAACTTGGGGGCTACAACCACACACGTACAGTTGTTAAAACCATTACAGACGGTAACACCCCCGGCCCGGCCCCGGCCCCAACACCGGCACTCATACAACCAGTACAGTCAACCCCTGACACACATAAGTCAGAAAGAACTGCATTGGTAATAGGTCTAACAGGATTAGGGGTATTACTTCTTTATCTGTTTCATTAAATAACCCACCATCAATCCTCCTACTGTAACCAAAAATACCCACGCATGTTCTGCCATAAACCCTACTGCCTTTGCCGCTGTATTAATAAGCCAACTGACAACTGTGCCTATAATGCCAGGCAAAGCGTCTATTGCTTTCAGAGCCAATTTTTTAAGCAAGTCTGATATGTGAGACAACTGTTTTTTTACCCATGACTGTAAATCTTTTGGGTCTGTTGGAGCCGGGGGGCCCGGGTTTGGTGGTGCTGGAGGTGGAGAACCACCGGGTCCACCAGCACCTGAGACAGCTAACACAACAGTACTAATAATAAATCCAAGAGCAGTAATTAAACTTGCAATAGTGATACCCTGTTCTCTGAAAAGTGTTTTTAGTCTCTCCGCCAGAGTAGTGTCTTCGTGAAGTATTTTCTGAATAGTTTCTCTAATTCTGTTGACCTGTGATTTTAGTTTTTGTCTTCCAATACTAATTGTTTCTAACCGTGCTGATCTTTCTATCTGCAAATCATTTAATCTGTGTTGGATTCTTTCTTTCATTTCTGTGTCTGCTGTAGCCAGTTTCTCTTTTTCAAGTTCTATGTGTTTATCAAGCTCACCCAGTTTGGCAACATTGTTTACCATCTCACCTCTTATTGTCTGCAGTGATTTATCCAACCCTATAATCTCTCTCATTGACAAAGATGGATCATCTATTGTTTTCAAAGCGTCATTTATTTGTCCTTCAGTAA
Organism: Semisulcospira habei; assembly: GCA_036245525.1. NCBI lineage: Eukaryota > Metazoa > Mollusca > Gastropoda > Semisulcospiridae > Semisulcospira > Semisulcospira habei. Next base: position 90,633,873 of record BTPG01000003.1, read on the forward strand.
ATGAGGTTTCTTGTATCACTGTGTTTGCTATTTCTGGTAGGATTGTTACAGGTGCCATTTCAATTTGTTGCCCTGTTGGCAACTTTGTTTGCGTGTCATGAAGAACACTAGCCAGTCTAGGCGTGACAGGAGACCCTCCAATACCAAGTTGGCACCACCTTCATTTTTTATTGTACTTAAAGCCCTAAACCTACTAGGGTCTTTTTTGTTAGTCAATAGTACTTTTCCTTTGTCAACAGTATTTAAATATAAATGACCCTTGCCATCAAGTTCAAACTGATTAGGATCTACGTTGTCTGGGCGGCCACCAACATGATCATAAAATGAGTTCACTTTGGTTTCTAAAAGTTTGTGACGTAAACTGTAAATATTTCTTGTACCAGTCATATCTGCCATATCTGACATATCTGTTGTATTACCAAAATCATACGTGTCATCCATTTCAAAATCTTCATGATTAAATCCTCCCGCGGCCATTGTTTTATTAATTTATTATTTTTTATTGTGCATAATAAAAATGACACAGTCTTACGGATCAAAGTTAGACCCATACAGAAAACTACGTGAGCCTCTGGGTGTTAAGGGCATAAGACAATCAATCGTCATCACAAACAATCCAAGTACCATAGACCAGAACCAAACACTTACAGTTAAGTTTCCAAACCTAGGTCCCAGTGACGTTATTGTTCCTGGCACTGCACGCCTAGCATTTACTATTGAACTAACATCAGACGCAGATGTAAACAGAACACTGGTTGACAATCTTGGCAGAGCAATTGTTAGGACTATTAAAGTAAAACTTGAAGGACAGGAAGTGTTTAGTCTTGACGACTCAGATGTATTCTACTGTTACAAAGATCTTTGGCTTACAAGAGAAGAACGAGAAGACCGTGTTTACCAAGGCATACAGTCTGATAATGTTGGTAAACTTCGAATCAATGCAGCAGATAAGGTAACTACTGGGGTAGCCAAGGACGTTATAATGGCCGAAACATATGGAACCAGATTTTACATTCCACTTGAGTTTGAAATCCTCACAGCACACTTGCCTTATTATCAAGGGGCACTGAATGACCGTCTGAGTTTTGAACTAACTTTCAATGACTACTCCAAAGTTATTAAATCATCTGATCTCAGTGCAACATATAAGATCTCTAACATTTCTTTGGAATATGAAATTGTCACACATACTGAACTAGCCAGACTCATTCAAAATCAATACCAGTCAAGATTTCCAATTTATTATGACAGGGTGATTAGACATAGTTTAATACCCAAAGACAAGAGTGACCCAATGTGGAATATAAACTTGAACACACCTGCCAGGTCACTTAAAGGTATTCTTATGTTGTTTGTTGAACCGGTGAGTCCATACAAAAGAGATGCAGAAAAATTCTACAATCCTAAGATTACACATTTGTCTTGTACAATTGAAGGCCGTCCTAATCAAGTGTATGCTTCAGGTTTGTTACCTTATCAACACTACAATGAGATCACAAAGTATTTTGCGGGTGGAAGGATTAGAGATAAACCTGCAAACATTGTGTGCAAAGATCTACATCTGTATGACATTAGGATCGGACAATACCTTACAAATAAGTATGCTCTTTGGTTAGACCTTCGTAGCACAGACAATGATTACCTTCATGGGTCAGGTTGAACTGTTGAGAACGGCAGTGATGGAATTACAATCCAGATACAAAAAAGGTTGAAAAAGCCGAAGCAATAAATATATATTTGTACCTGATATATGATGCACAACTCAATATACAAGACAGTAGACTGAGTGGACACATATATTAAAATTATATTGTGTATTAAAATGAACCATAGCTTGATGACCCTTGACCCACACTGTGGATTATTTTGTGGCGCCACAGGGTGTGGGAAAACTGAATTTGTTCTTAACCTTTTACAAACAAGATACATCCACCACTTTGAAAACATTGTAATATTTTGTCCTACAATCAAACACAACAAAGCTTATCACAACCGTTTATTTATTTGGACTGACAGCAACATTTACTTAGTCGACCCTGAAAAGAAACTGAATGACTACCTACAATATTTTTACAAGCAATTTGAAGGACAGTCTACATTGTTTATTGTTGATGACTGCTCAGCAGAGAAAGACATTGTCAAAAAGAGAAACACTCTAGCAGAACTTGCTTTCAGTGGCAGACATGCAAACGTCAGTGTATGGATTCTCACTCAGAAATATAATGCTGTACTGAAAGATTTTCGAGAACAGTTAAAGTTTATCTGTTTGTTTTACTGTAAGGATCGTGACAGCTTTGAAGACTATCTCAGAGAGAATGATGTCATACCAAATAAGCATGAACGTGATGATGTAAAAAATAAACTGAAATCAACTAAGCATCTAAAGCTCATTTTAAAGACAGATCAGCCCACAGGTTATGGGTTAGTAAATTAATTTATTCTTTTGTTTGTCTAATAAAAATGACAGACGGACAAATCATACAAGTGCTTGATATCTCACACTGCTTCAAAGATGTTATGCACTTTACTGACTTAATATCACCCAAACAGACTAACATAAGTCTTTCAGCACCATCAGAAATATATGCTACATATAGTGTGACTTTGTATTATGTCGATGAGCTTCCAGATGTGGAGCGCATGACAGTTGATTTAAAGACACCTACTTTTAAAGTTGATGATACCAACTATGGTTGGTTAGGGGAAGTTTGTTATAGCATATTTAAACAACTACGCAAACTAAATGTTTATATTGACAGTGTTACATTTAATAAAGTGGTATTACACAAGGTGAGCCAGCAGAGTTAACGTTAATATTTTTTATATTATAATAAAATGAACCAAGACGAACTCCTTCTATTGAATGATATCAATGCTGTAGAGAACAAAGACTTAGACTCTAAGAAACAGCGTCTTTTGTCTGTAATTGTCTCAGGCAATTCAAAGACTTATCTCAGTAAACAATACATGACAGAGGATATTGAATCTCTTACGGCTGAAGAGCTAATCAAGCTTCATTCAAAATATGAAAACCACATCGCTTCACTAATGACTCGTGATGTGAGTCGATCTCTTGTATGCCTATACACAAAAGCAGTGAGTCACTTTCTACCTGTGGATAGTGACAGTCTATCACACAACCTTGAAAGCAATCATATTGTTTCAAGTTCAATTGGCAAATTAGCATGCGTCATGTTTTACAAGTTTGGAAATTACCTTGCACCTGTCGTAACATTGCTTGTTACCGGGAGTCATATTGATTTTTCGAAAATAAATTTTACTGCAGAAGAAAATGGACGAAACCCAGACGACTCCACAACTGAACCCCGACCCTGTTTTGACACAGGTTCAAACTGTGACTAAGGCTAAAAGTCCAGGCTGGGTTGATGCAGGAAAAAGATTAGCCGAATGGAACAGGCAGAAACAATTACAGCTTCAAACACAAACAGAAAAGGTTCATGTAACTAACCAGGTGTCAGGACCATCAGGACCGTCAGGACCGTCAGGTCCGTCACACCCTCATCAAAGTGAGAGACAAACAACTAAGTCTGACCCTGACCCTGACCCTCAAACAACAAAATATATAATTGCCGGATTTGTTGTCGGATTTGGTTACGTAGGTTATCAATTATACAAAAAATACAAACCACAGACTCGTACAGTGACCAAAAAAATCAGACACTCCAAAAACAAAACCAGAAGTCGCCACATTACCAGTAACACCCAAAGCCGTTGACCCATTTTATATGCAGTAAATAAAAATAATATTTTAATTTTTCTTGCCTAAGAAATGAATGACACAAAGAACATAATGAAACTTGTGTATCACTCTGCCGTAATCAGTGGATTAGCAGTAGCTTATTCTATGCTAGGAAAAAGTCTACTCAAAATGTAATCAGCAGACCTGAGTAGATTAGATTTTGAAGACAGCGCTAAGCTAATTGTAGTTGTCACAGCGTCGATTGCGACAAAAGATTTTCTTGTCAAGCAGGGAATTATTCCCGAAAATGTTTCTATGTAAATAAAAACTATGGCGACTTTAGCAGTAATAATTGGAGGCGCGATGGTCAACGCCTTGGCATTTAGTGGCTCAAACTACCTCTTTTCAAAATGGGTAGAGAGGAATCTGCAGAATAAATGAAGCGTCATAATGAGGCATCTGAAAAACTTGCTCAAGCCCAGCAGGATTATGAAAAGAATAGAATTGAGAAACTTGATTTCATCAATGAATAAATGAGGCTAGAAGGTCACGCACAGCATACGTTTTCAAATACAGACAAAGCAATCAGGGAATATTTTCTTGTCACGGGTGAAGACATGTCTATCCCTAAACCAAAACTAAGTGACTATTACAAACCAAGCACACAACAAAGAAATGGAGAGATAATCTTTGTTCTAGTGGGAATGACATTTGTTTATTTTACTGGACTTTATATTGCTAGAAAAAATGGCAGCCGAAAATAAACTATCGAAAATATAATACTCCACATCAGGGTACTGGAAAGGAGCAACCGCTATTCAGAAATTACATGCCGCTGTGGGCGGAGATATAACACTCAATCAAGTCAAACAATGGTTACAGAGACAAGCAATATGGCAGATATACCTCCCTGCTCCAAGAAAGATATCTAGACCCCATTTTGAGAACACATCACCAAATGACACGCATCAAATGGACCTCCTGTTTTTCCCCCATGACACAATAAGAAAGAAACGATACAAGTATGCACTGACTGTTGTAGACATTGCTTCAAGGTATAAAGATGCTGAACCCATATCTGACAAAACAGCTACCACTGTTGCTACAGCATTATCAAAAATATATAGTCGAGGTCCTTTAAGATACCCCAGACTAGTGCAGGTTGATGATGGATCTGAATTTAAGGGCGCAGTTAATCAGTTATTTGCTAAGCATGGTGTACTGGTCAGACGAGGCATTCCAGGTGTACACAGATCACAGGCAATTGTAGAGAACTTTAACAAACAGTTATCAGAGAGACTTTTCAGTTACCAGTATTCAAAGGAACTCATGCATGACACCCGTAACACTGAGTGGTTACAAAGATTACCACATGTGATAAAAGCAATGAACAATGAAGGTCATCCTAAGCCTGCTGATGCTATTAAATTGAAATCAATTGCAGAGCCAAAAACAGGACCAACCCCAACCCCCGCACCAGACACAAGTTTATTTACTAAACAGGTGAGATATTTATATCAACCAGGTGAGGCTGAGAACGACGTGAAGCGCAGGGCAACAGACCCCATCTGGTCAACGTCTGTACACAATATAAAAAAAAATAATTCCTGGTCCTGACGCAACAATATATTATCTGTATGACCCTGCACCCCAGAGGGCATTTGTCAGAGAAGAATTACAGATTATTCCCCCAGACACCATTACTCATTTCAGTAACTAACTCATCAATTAATTCATCAACCAGTTCATCAGCTATGTCTTCAGATAACTTGAGCCTGTAATGTCCAGGTGCATAAGCTTTTTCCTTAGTGTGAAACACACGCTTTGTGTGTCCAACTGCAAGTGACTTTTTGTGTGTTTGAATCATTTCAAGATTATGTTTGTTTGATCTCAGTGACTTGTTTGGATAATCAGGCATCAATGCACCATCTAACACTTGCTTGTAATGTTCATGATGAATGTCTTTATTTTTTATTGCTGTTTTTTTAATTCCTTTGGCTTTTGACTGACTTCCCTTTTGGTGCAGTATAGAATACATTTTGGATCTCAGTCCAACATACTCAACTATTGGCACACCATTTAGTTCATCCTTAAACTTTCCAGGCACTTTTTTGTTTTGTGTGCTGAACAGTGGGTGATCCTTAGGGTAGTCAGACGTGTCATACATGTGTAACTCTGTTTTCATGTCTTCATAAAAGTCTTCAGTACACACATCAATGATAATAGAGTCAGTGTCAGTGTATAACAATAGACACTCAGGATACTTTGGTTTGAAGTAATCATAATAAAATTCAAGCATCAACAGTTTTGATAACTCAAGAATTGCCATTCCAATGAATACTGGCTTGTCCAGTTTAACAATCTTTTTTTTTGAGTGACACTGCATACAATGATGAATGAAACTCTTTGTACCCTGTGTACTGTGGCTTACCTGTAAGTTTAATTGCACCTGATTCAGTTGTGACAAGTCTCACATCTTTGCGGTGATGAGGATTTTCCATTGTCTTGCCAAAACAGGCATTGTTCATAAGCTTAAAGAAGTCTTTGTCAAATGCAGTGTTGCCGTCTCTGGCACGCAATGTTGTGTTCTTCATTATGTAATCTTTCATGAAAGCACTCTGATCAAATTGAATGCCTCTGTGAACTTTCTTTAGTACTAACCCGTGTCTGATGTAAAACTGTAACAAGCGATAGTGGCAAACGTAATTGAATTTGTCATTCAAATTTGGCACAAGTTTGGTGTCTTCTTTTTTCACCGTCATACTCATTTTCTCAACTGCTAAGGGATAATCATTATGGTAATCGTGTAGATGATGTGGGTACTCCAGGTCTACTTCAAAGATCCAACCCTTCGCGTCGTTTCAGTCAAGATTCATAATATTGTTAGTTAACCCTGACTCTGTTACATCATACTGTGACAAATCATACAGACAAAAGTTTTTCAAGGGCAATAACTCACACATTGCCCAGCCATACAAATTGTTAGCGTCTACATAGGTAATGAATGACCTTGACCTCGAGGGGTCAAACCCAAGGTCACCATGTCCGTCCAGATATTTGTTGTTGGCCTTGGCATAATTGTTCGCTGCAATACTAATCCCTCCCCTCAATCCACGTTCCACCATTTCACCCATCGTACGAGCAGACAACAGGTCTATAGATATCTTACTGGATTTCAAAAATGCATCCCATGTCATGCCAGGACTAGTTATGTAACAGGCAGGGTCAAGCTTGTAGTGTAACAAACCCTTTTCATGGTACCTTTCAAATACGTCTGCTAGCAAATAAACGTCTGCTTTCAAGTACTGGTCGTGGTAGTCACCAATCGTCTGACACCCTAACTTCCCCCACGCATCAAGAGCATGCTGGTATTCAGAGTCAGAAATACCTTTTCCAGTTAGTGTAGAATAAAATTTTTCTTTTGGTGGCAGTCTTGTTTCTTCAAACACAACCCAGTGATCAATGTACTCGTATGGATAAACACCTTTCTTAATCAAGTCTGGTTCAAAATATTTACTCGTTATTGGATACTCAGTCAGTCCTTCTGCCAAACTAGCAAGACCTAAAGACAAATGTTGCATGGAGTCATAAAATGCTAATTTGTTGTCCAATCTAAAAGTCAAGTACTTCTCAGTTGTCTGGGCAATGCAACTAATTTTTTTGTAAGATTCATCCACAGCCTGCATGATAATGTGTGAATCATATCCTTTGAGATTGTGGAAAAAGATTGGCAGTTTGTATGTCTTAGGATCTGTTTTTAATAACAAGTTACAATTGTTATGTGCAGCGCCTCTGTAACGCCCAGTTATGTGATCATGGTCACGAACTTTATCACCCTGGAGGGGTTGCTCACAAACCCAACACATCTCAACTGTATCAAATTTCAGTTTGTCTTCTTCTGTCATCACCAAAGGCATCTGACATGTTGTGAGATATTGTACTACCTGACTATACAGATGTCTCATTTCTGTTAAAAACAGACATGCTGCATTTTCACCCCTGTACATAACAGGTTTTGAATGCTGACCGTCTGACCTAACAATAATGTATCCAAAAGAACACACCACTTGGTCACTTAGTTTTATAGTCTTTGGTAATGACTCTGGAACAGGACCTTCATACGGAACAACTAATGATTCAAAATCAGCGTACACTACAAACGGCAGCTTTTGTTGATTCCCATAGTTCTTAAAATATACTTGACTACCAGGATCAGGGTACTTAAGTACAGTTTGTATGTCATCAGCTGATCTACAATGTAGGATGTGTTTGTGCGCTACTGAAATAGAGGAGAATCTTTGTAAAAATTTTTTACAAACTTCCTGTTTGCCATTGTGTTTTTTTGTATGTCCATGAATTAGACGTGACATATTTCTGATAATTGTGTAATGGAAGTTATCATTATCACCGGCAGGGCCGATTAGCAACATGTCAACATGCTTATCTTCTGACTGACCATATGTTGGAGCCAGAGGTGATACTCTAATTGGTTGTAACTTGTCAACAGACACATTATCCCACACATACACATTTACAGATATACCAGGATTTAGTTTTTCAAACAAGTCTATGTCTTCTATTTTAACAGGGAACTCAATGCCACTGAAGTTAAGTTCGTTTACAAATTTAGTGTAGTTAGAAACACGTTCAGGTTTTGATTTTACAAAGTGTAGTTTAGCAAGCACACACCACATGAAACAGAAATTGTCATTGTTCTGTATGTTGACAACAGCCTTTTTGTTTGCAACCTCTGTTGGCAGTGGTATCCATGATTTACCTAATATTGGAAGATACCTTGACTGTTTTAATTGTAGTTCATGTACATGTCCTTCATGCCAACCAGACCCCTTCATTTTTGCACTGTCAATTGCTTGGAGGAAGTCAGGTAATAGTCTGTCTCTAAACACATTTTTTTCCTCGCGCTGGGACCATACGGCGTTGAGGCGCGTCCCCTGGGTGGTGGATAGGGGGTCCCTCGTGAGAGGGGTGCACCGAATGAAATAAGGTGCCGTGAACCAACATGGTCTAAGGGAAGGTGACCCCGACAGAAAACCCCTGGTCCTCCTAGTAAGGGGGTTGGGCGTGGGGGTAGCTTCCCCACCCTGCAAAAAAGGAAATAGCTACAAAAACGCCGACGAAAAGACTAACAGTAATTCCTTTCCTGGAGGAGGAAGGTTCTTCTACTAGAAGACTTATGACGTCCTGTGGTGAAAGCCGGAAGTCTTCGGAAGCCACAGGACCGAGCCGCCTCTCTCTATCCAGGAATACAACCATGGGCACATGGAATGTCAAGACCATGTACCAGAGCGGCAAGGCCGCCCAGATAGTAGCGGAAATGCAAAAGTACAACCTTTCCCTGCTAGGCATCAGTGAAGCCAGATGGACGCAGTCTGGCCAGAAAAGGCTGTTAAGTGGGGAGATGGTTCTGTATTCAGGTCATGAAGAGGAGAATGCCCCCCATACAGAAGGAGTAGCACTCATGCTGTCACCAGTGGCACAGGGAGCGCTGATGGGCTGGGAACCTCTTGGGCCAAGAATTATAACAGCAGCCTTTAGAACCAAGAAAAAGCTCAAGCTGAACGTCATCCAGTGTTATGCGCCCACCAATGACAGTGACGAGGAAGAGAAACAAGAGTTCTACGACCGACTCCAGAGTGCCGTGGACAAATGTGCGGAGCGAGACATCACCATCGTCATGGGAGATTTTAATGCCAAAATAGGGGAGGACAACACCGGATACGAAGAGGTGATGGGGAGACAGGGACTAGGCTCGGAGATGAGTGAGAACGGGGAGAGGTTTGTAGACTTTTGTGCTCTAAACCGACTTGTCATTGGAGGCAGCATCTTCCCACACAGAAGAATACACAAAGCAACTTGGGTCTCACCTGACCATACAACAGAGAACCAAATAGACCATATCTGCATTAGCAAGAAATTTAGAAGATCCCTTCAAGATGTTCGAGTGAGGAGGGGAGCAGATCTCGCCTCCGACCACCATCTGCTTACCTTAAGAATGAACCTCAAGCTAAAGAAAAGCCGCACAGAGACGACAAGAAGACAGCGCTATAATGTAGGCCTCCTGAGAGAAACTGGAGTTAGAGAAGAGTTCAAACTGGTGCTGTCCAACCGGTTTCAAGCGCTACAGGAGCTAGTAAATGAAGAGGAGGCGGTCACCACAGAGCAGCAGTGGAAGGCAGTTAGAGAGGCGCTGAACTCAACCTGCAAAGACACTGTAGGGTTCAGGAAACACCACCACAAGGACTGGCTGTCGGCACAGACCTTGAAGAAGATAGAAGCGAGGAAGCAGAAGAAAGCAGCGGTCAACAACAGTCGCACGAGAGCAGCCAAAGTAAGGGCACAGGGGGAATACTCGGAAGCCAACCGCGAGGTGAAGAGGAGTATCAGGGCAGACAAGAGGGCCTACACAGACAGCCTGGCAGCAGAGGCAGAAAAGGCAGCAGGCAGCGGCAACATGAAACAGCTCTACGACATTACCAGAAGATTGTCGGGTAAGTATGGCCATACAGAAAGACCAGTAAAAGACAAAGAAGGCAAGCCTATTGCAGACAGAGCAGACCAACTCGACAGATGGGCCGAGTATTTTGAAGAGTTACTGAACAGACCTAGCCCACCCGACCCCCCCCCCCCCCCCCCGACATCCAGCCGGCAGAGACCGACCTACCCATCAGCTGTGACAGACCCAGCCGGGAAGAGATCAGAAAAGCAGTGGCATTTTTGAAGAATGGCAAAGCAGCAGGGCCAGATGGCATCCCAGCGGAGTCTCTGAAAGCAGACCTAGAGACAACAGTTGAGATGCTGTACCCACTGTTTGGAAAGATCTGGGAAGAGGAGGTGATGCCAGCTGACTGGAAGGAGGGGTACCTAATCAAGCTTCCCAAGAAAGGCGACCTCAGCAAGTGTTCCAACTACAGAGGAATCACCTTGCTGTCAGTACCAGGAAAGGTCTTCAACAGGATCATCCTAGAGAGAATGAAGAGCTCCGTTGACCCCCAGCTGAGAGACCAGCAAGCAGGATTCAGGAAGAACCGATCATGTACAGACCAGATCGCCACTCTCCGCATCATCGTGGAACAGTCTCTGGAGTGGAGCTCCCCGCTGTACGTCAACTTTGTGGATTATGTGAAAGCATTTGACAGCGTGGACCGAGAGACTCTGTGGAAACTCCTACGACACTACGGTGTACCCACAAAGCTCGTCCGCCTGATCAAGAGCAGCTATGATGGCATGACATGTCGCGTGATCCACGAAGGGCAGTTCACCAGAGAGCTCCAGGTCAGAACTGGTGTCAGGCAGGGGTGTCTGCTGTCTCCGTTCCTCTTCCTACTGGCCATAGACTGGGTCATGAAGATGACCACAGAGCACAGACGAAGTGGAATACAGTGGACACTGTGGACACAGCTTGACGACCTCGATTTTGCAGACGACTTGGCATTACTGTCCCACACTCATCAACAAATGCAGGACAAGACCACGAGGCTTGCTGACATCTCGTCCCAAGTGGGCCTCACCATTCACAAACAGAAAACAAAGACAATGAGGCTGAACGCAACCAGGGAAGAACCAGTCTTGCTTGCTGGCACCCCATTGGAGGAGGTGGAGTCCTTCACCTATCTGGGGAGCATCATAGACAAAAAAGGCGGCACTGATGCAGATGTCAGAGCACGAATCGGTAAAGCCAGTGCAGCCTTTCTCCAGTTGAAAAAAGTGTGGAGTTCCAGAGAGCTGTCACAACACACCAAAGTCCGGATTTTCAACTCCAATGTAAAAGCAGTTCTCCTATATGGAGCAGAGACATGGAGATTGACAAAAACCACAGTCAACAGAGTACAGACCTTCATGAACAGTTGCCTTAGAAGAATTTTGAAAATCCACTGGCCAGAGAAGATCAGCAACGTCAGACTCTGGGAGAGAACAGAGCAGATAACAGCAGAGAATGAAATTGGGCGAAGAAGATGGGGATGGATCGGTCACAGTCTGAGAAAGCCAGCTTCCAGTATCACTAGGCAGGCATTGTCATGGAACCCCCAGGGAAAGAGGAAAAGAGGTAGGCCGAGAAACTCCTGGCGTCGAGACCTCCAAGCAGACATCAAGAGACTGGGAACCACCTGGAGTAGATTCGAAGGAGAAGCACAGGACAGGAGTTGCTGGAGGTCTCTCGTCGACGGCCTATACCCGGGTAGGGGTGACAGGCATAAGTAAGTAAGTAAACACGTTTTCTAATTCCCTTCTTGTGTTAACTGTGTGTTGTCTTGTTGATATGTACGATACAATCACTTCACCATCTACTCTAGTAAATTCTATTTTGGCAACAATCTGAATCTTCACACTGCCTGTGAGAAGATTTTGTTGTATTACAGAAAAAGAGTTTTCTATTGATTCATAGACATTATTAGTATTAGATATAGGTAAGTCTGTTGTGTGAAACACGTTTCTTAAACTTGACGCGCCTGATGAGCCAGGGTTTTGAACATTGTCCGTCATTTTTATTTGTCGGACAAAATAATAAATGAAAAATAGCATGCCCCACATAGAACATAAACACTAAAATAACATGGGACATAATCACTAAAAAGTCATCCACAGTCAACCACTAAAGAGGGAGTTGTCTCCCATAGACTTATATGCTCACCCACAGATTTTAAGAATCATTTTTAACACTCTGACTGGTGTGAGGCAGTGTGTGTGTGTGTGTGGATGTAATAATAAATCCAAAGAAAAATTAAACAAAAAATAAATAAATAAATAAAAAATATATATCTCTTTTTCTAAAAATATATCTATGAGAAAAAAAATATTATTTTTTTTTATTTTTTAATAAAAGGGCTGCTTTGGTGACCTTCCACCTGCTTTCACAGGAATCGATGTAACCCGGGTTAAACTGCGCTATTAACCCCCTATGGAGGGGGTTAACCCTGGTGGGTAGCGCATTCACCTTTTCCTGTGAAAGCCCTGTAGTGTAGAGAATGTCAACTGGACGCAATCGGGAAACGAACCCCGGCACAGTGAAGCTAGTTGATCAATACTAAGCTCCACTATCCCAGAAGTATCCCCTCGGCCACTTGCAGTCCCAAAGAAACATAAATTATTTATGTATTTATGTTTGTCTGTTGACTGAAATCCTGAAAAAGCAGTGCTCATGAGAATCTAAGTAAGATAAAATACAAAGAAAGAGGCTCCTGAGAATCTAAGTCTTTTGTAAAAATAATCTCTGGTTTTTACCTCCTCAAAGGGTGGAAGTCAGATGTGTCAGAGTCATGTGATTCTTGTACAGTAACAGTACACTTCTGTCGCCTCAAGCACCAGTCGGCGCAGAGAGGACTGAATGAATAAGAGTAATTATCCTCTCACAGGCTCTCCCGTCAGACATGTATAAACAGTATACACCCCAGAAGTAAAATCTTACAATAATATTGCACTGGCGTGAGTCCGTGTACAAACCTTGTGTTTTTGCGTCCGGTGTTATATATGGTGTTTTGTGTGTGTTTGTTGTGTGTGTGTGTGTGTGTGTGTGTTAGCGTGTGTGAGTGTGTGTGTGTATATGTGTTGGGGTGTGTGTTAGCGTGTGTGAGTGTGTGTGTGTATATGTGTTGGGGCGTGTGTGCGTGTGTGAGTGTGCGTGTATATGTGTGTGAGAGAGAGAGACAACCAAACATGAGTACATTAAGCCCACTTGTACAAATCCCCCTCCTTTCAAAATCATGATGTCTCCCTGTTGATCTTTGTCATTATCTAGCAATTTAAACGGCTGTATTTATAAAAGGCTTTTGTCGGGTGGTAGCCTTTCAAAAGCACAGTCTCGTCACGGCTGAGTGTCTGAATTGAAAAGAGAGGAACGGCGCCGCTATTGAATAGCGGGGTGTGAAGCAATACAAAAGGCAAACAAACTGTGACACTACCTGGCAGCTCAGGGCTTATGGTAAATTGTACAGGCATGAGTGTCTGTAAGTGTGTTTGTTTATGTGTACGTGTTTGTAAATGTGTACGTCTGTTTGTAAGTGTGTTTGTTTGTGTGTACGTCTGTGTGTGTGTGTGTGTGTGTGTGTGTTAGATATTACTTGTTAGTTTCTTATACAACTGTTTTTCCAGCTGCCTGTATAGTACAGAGTATAGGCCACCGTTTGATTTCTCGGGAACCAGTCATTGAGTAAATATGAAGTCAATTTCGAAACTCTTCTTGAGTATATTGACACCTCTCAGCAATAGCCTTTTCAGAGCTGTAGAGCCGGATTATTCATAACCCCTCTCACAGTTGAATAGGGGCGTGCCACTGAGCGACGCGTGACAACGATTAGACAACACAGGTGGCTTACAAATGATATGCGCCACAGATTAAGACCCCTCTAACTTACTCATTGAAAAGAGGCTGATTTAAACGTATAAGTTTTACATGAGTGGAGTCTTGGTACAGTCACTAGTTTATGTCTGTGTTGACAGAGTGGGTCTCACTCTCTCTCTCTGTGTGCGGTAGCTAACGGGGGGCTGTGTTGTCCTTTATTCCCATTCAATCTTAAAACCAATTTACATTTGTGGGGGGGGGGGGGGGGGGTCATGATTTTTCGATGTGCATTTCTTAAGGTCAAAAATAATTGTGTGAATATCGAGACAGGTGTGGTGCATATCGATCTAGCAGCTAAAGGATTTGAAAAGATTCTGAACAACGTTGTCAAAACATTGCAACATGGTGAATACACTGTAAGTGCTACGCATATTTTATTCTGACGTGTCGTGTCTTCCATGCCTAGAGTGCTGGCAACGGGCTGTGTTTACAACATCGGTCCATATGAGCTAATTAAGAGAGATAGAAAGAAAGAGAGAATTGAAGTATTATTAACACAATGACTGAGTTAACCCCTTAATTATTAATATGTGAAGGTACATAAAATTGTGACTGTTTAAAAAAGCAATGATTTAGGGGATAACTTCCAACGGTATTTACTCTGTGTGGGGAACATAGCTGATGAGTTTCTAAAAGTTATAATTAAGGGGGTTAACTCAGTCATTGTGTTAATGCTGGTTCAATTCTCTCTTTCTTTCTATCTCTAATGTAAGTGTATGGATTCTCACTCAGAAATGTAATGCTGTACTGAAAGATTATCGAGAACAGTTAAAGTTTATCTGTTTGTTTTACTGTAAGGATCGTGACAGCTTTGAAGACTGTCTCAGAGAGAATGATGTCATCCCAAATAAGCATGAACGAGATGATGTGAAAAATAAACTGAAATCAACTAAGCATCTAAAGCTCATTTTAAAGACAGATCAGCCCACAGGTTATGGGTTAGTAAATTAATTTATACATTTGTCTTGACTAATAAAAATGACAGACGGACAAATCATACAAGTGATTGATCTCACACACTGTTTCAAAGATGTTATGCACTTTACTGACTTAATATCAGCCAAACAGACTTACATAAGCCTTTCAGCACCATCGGAAATATATGCTACATATAGTGTGACTTTGGATTATATAGATGAGCATCCAGATGTGGAGTGCATGACAGTTGATTTAAAGACACCTACTTTTAAAGTTGATGATACCAATATGATTGGTTAGGGGAAGTTTGTTATAGCATATTTAAACAACTGCGCAAACTAAATGTTTATATTGACAGTGTTACAGTTAATAAAGTGGTATTACACAAGGTGAGCCAGCGGTAATATTTTTTCATTTATTATTTTGTCGGACAAATAAAAATGACGGACAATGCTCAAAGCCCATCAGGCCCATCAAGCCCTGGCCTACGTAATGTGTTTCACACAACAGACTTGCCTATATCCAATACTAATAATGTCTATGAATCAATAGAAAACTCTTTTTCTGTCATACATGATAATCTTGTTACAGGCAGTGTGAAGATTCAGATTGTTGCTAAAATAGAATTCAGCAGAGTAGACGGTGAAGTGATTGTATCGTATATCTCGACAAGACAACACACAGTTAACACAAGAAGAGAATTAGAGAACGTGTTTAGAGACAGACTGTTACCTGACTTTCTCCAAGCAATTGACAGTGCAAAAATGAAGGGGTCTGGTTGGCACGAAGGTCATGTGCATGAACTACAATTAAAGCAGTCAAAGTATCATCCTATATTAGGTAAATCATGGTTACCACTGCCAACAGAGGTTGCAAACAAAAAGGCTGTCGTCAATATACAGAACAATGACAATTATTGTTTCATGTGGTGTGTGCTTGCTAAACTACACTTTACAAAGTCAAAACCTGAACGTGTATCTAACTACACCAAATTTGTAAATGAACTCAACTTCAGTGGCATTGAGTTCCCTGTTAAAATAGAGGACATAGATTTGTTTGAAAAACTAAATTCTGGTATATCTGTAAATGTGTTTGTGTGGGATAATGAGTCTGTCGACAAGTTACAACCCATTAGAGTATCACCACTTGCTCCAACCTATGGGCAGTCAGAAGATAGACATGTTGACATGTTGCTAATCGGTGATGATAATAACTTTCACTACACAATTATCAGGAGTATGTCAAGTCTAATTCATAATCATGTATCAAAATATGGTAGGAAACAGGAAGTGTGTAAAGATGTTTACAAAGATTTTCTTCTATTGCAGTAGCCCATAAACATGTTTTACACTGCAGGTCGGCTGATGACATACAAACTGTACTTAAGTATCCAGAACCGGGTAGTCCAGTTTATTTTAAGAACTATGGGAATCAACAAAAGCTGCCGTTTGTAGTGTATGCTGATTTTGAATCACTAGTTGTTCCGTATGAGGGTCCTGTTCCAGAATCATTACCAAAGACTATAAAACTAAGTGACCAAGTGGTGTGTTCTTTTGGATACATTATTGTTAGGTCAGACGGACAGCATACAGAACCTGTTATCTACAGGGGTGAAAATGCAGCATGTCTGTTTTTAACAGAAATGAGACATCTGTATAGTCAGGTAGTACAATATCTCACAACAAGTCAGATGCCTTTAGTGATGACAGAAGAAGACAAACTGAAATTTGATACAGCTGAGACGTGTTGGATTTGTGAACAACCCCTCCAGGGTGATAAAGTTCGTGACCATGATCCCATAACTGGGCGTTTCAGAGGTGCTGCACATAACAATTGTAACTTGTTATTAAAAACAGATCCTAAGACATATAAGTTACCAATCTTTTTTCACAATCTCAAAGGATATGATTCACACATTATCATGCAGGCTGTAGATGAGTCTTTCAAAAACATAAGTTGTATTGCACAGACAACTGAGAAATATTTGACTTTTAGGTTAGACAAATTAGCATTTTATGACTCCATGCAACATTTGTCTTTAGGTCTTGCTAGTCTTGCAGAAGGACTGACTGAGTATCCAATAACAAGTAAATATTTTGAGCCAGACTTGATTAAGAAAGGTGTTTATCCGTACGAGTACATTGATCACTGGGTTGTGTTTGAAGAAACAAGACTGCCACCAAAAGAGAAATTTTATTCTACACTTAATGGTAAAGGTATTTCTGACTCTGAATATCAACACGCACTTGAAGCATGGGGGAAGTTAGGATGTCAGACAATTGGTGACTACCATGACCAGTACTTGAAAGCTGACGTTTGTTTGCTAGCAGACGTAATTGAAAGTTACCGTGAAAAGGGTTTGTTACACTACAGTCTTGACCCAGCTTGTTACATAACTAGTCCTGGCATGACATGGGATGCATTTTTGAAATCCAGTAAGATATCTATTGACCTGTTGTCTGATCGTACGATGGGTGAAATGGTGGAACGTGGATTGAGGGGAGGTATTAGTATTGCAGCGAACAACTACTCCAGAGCCAACAACAAATATCTGGACGACCCGGACCAGGGGTTTGACCCCTCAAGGTCAAGGTCATTCATTACGTACCTTGACGCTAATAACCTTTACGGATTCGCAATGTGTGAGTTATTGCCCTTGAAAAATTTTTGTCTGTATGATTTGTCACAGTATGATGTAACACAGTCAGGGTTAACAAACTATATTATGACTCTTGACCGAAATGATGCGAAGGGTTGGATCTTTGAAGTAGATCTAGAGTACCCACACCATCTACATGATTACCATAATGATTATCCATTGGCAGTTGAGAAAATGAGTATGTCAGGTAAAAAAGAAGACACTAAACTAGTGCCGAATTTGAATGACAAATTCATTTACGTTTGTCACTACCGCTTGCTGCAGTTTTACATCAGATACGGGTTAGTAGTAAAGAAAGTTCACAGAGGAATTCAATTTGATCAGAGTGCTTTCATGAAAGATTATATAATGAAGAACACAACATTGCGTGCCAGAGACGGCAACACTGCATTTGACAAAGACTTCTTTAAGCTTATGAACAATGCCTGTTTTGGAAAGACTATGGAAAATCCTCATCACCGCAAAGATGTGAGACTAGTCACAACTAAATCGGGTGCAAGATTGTCAAACTGGACAAGCCAGTATTCATTGGTATGGCAATTCTTGAGTTGGCAAAATTGCTGATGCTTGAATTTTATTATGATTACTTCAAACCAAAGTATCCTGAGTGTCGTCTACTATACACTGACACTGACTCTATGATCATTGACGTGTGTACTGAAGACTTTTATGAAGACATGAAAACAGAACTACACATGTATGACACGTCTGACTACCCAAAAGATCATCCACTGTTCAGCACACAGAATAAGAAAGTGCCTGGTAAGTTTAAGGATGAACTGAATGGTGTGCCAATAGTTGAGTACGTTGGACTGAGATCCAAAATGTATTCTATACTGCACCAAAAGGGAAGTCAGTCAAAAGCCAAAGGAATTAAAAAAACAGCAATAAAAAATAAAGACATTCGTCATGAACATTACAAGCAAGTGTTAGATGGGGCATTAATGCCTGATTATCCAAACAAGTCACTGAGATCAAACAAACATAATCTTGAAATAATCCAAACACATAAGAAGTCACTTGCAGTTGGAGACACGAAACGAGTGTTTCATAGTAATGAAAAAGCTTATGCACCTGGACATTACCGGCTCAAGTTATCTGAAGACATAGCTGATGAACTGGTTGAAGAATTAATCGATGAGTTAGTTACTGAAATGAGTAACAGTGTCTGGGGGAATAATCTGTAATTTTTCTCTGACAAATGCCCTCTGTGGCGCAGGGTCATACAGATAATATATTGTTGCGTCAGGACCGGGGACTATTTTTTTTTATATTGTGTACAGACGTTGACCAGATGGGGTCTGTTGCCCTGCGTCTGTCGTCGTTCTCAGCCTCCCCTGGCTGATATAAATATCTCACCTGTTTAGTAAATAAACTTGTGTCTGGTGCTGGGGTTGGTCCTGTTTTTGGTTCTGCAATTGTTTTCAATTTAATAGCATCAACAGGCTTAGGATGACCTTCATTGTTCATTGCTTTTATCACATGTGGTAATCTCTTTACCCACTCTGTGTTCCAGGTGTCATGCATGAGTTCCTTAGAATACTGGTAACTGAAAAGTCTCTCTGATAATTGTTTGTTAAAGTTCTCTACAATTGCCTGTGATCTGTGTACACCTGGAATGCCTCGTCTGACTATTACGCCATGCTTCACAAATAACTGATTAACTGCGCCGTTAAATTCTGATCCGTCATCAACTTGAACAAGTCTGGGGTATTTCAGGGGGCCTCGACTATATATTTTTGTTAACGCTGTAGCAACTGTTGTAGCTGTTTTGTCAGATATGGGTTCAGCGTCTTTGTACCTTGACGCAATGTCAACGACAGTTAATGCGTACTTGTATCGTTTCTTTCTTATTGTGTCATGGGGTAAAAACAGGAGGTCCATTTAATGTGTGTCATTTGGGGTAGTGTTTTCAAAATGGGGTCTAGATATCTTTCTTGGAGCAGGAAGATATATCTGCCAAATTGCCTGTCTCTGTAACCATTGTTTGACTTGATTGAGTGTTATATCTCCGCCCACAGCGGCATGTAATTTCTGAATAGCGGTGTTACTTTTCCAGTATCCTGATGGAGAGTAATATATTTTCGATAGTTTATTTTCGGCTGCCATTTTTTCTAGCAATATAAAGACCAGTAAAAAATACAAATGTCATTCCCACTAGAACAAAGATTATCTCCCCGTTTCTTTGTTCTGTACTTGGTTTGTAATAGTCACTTAGTTTCGGTTTTGGGATAGACATGTCTTCACCCGTGACAAGAAAATACTCACGGATTGCGTCGTCTGTATTTGAAAACGTATGCTGTGCATGGCCTTCTAACCTCAGTTTTTCATTAATGAAATCAAGTTTCTCAATTCTATTCTTTTCATATTCTTGTTGCGCTTGTGCAAGTTTCTCAGACGCCTCATTGTGACGCTTCATTTCTTCTGCAGATTCCTCTCTGCCTACTTTTGAAAAGAGATAATTTGAGCCGCTGAATGCCAGAGCGTTGACCATCGCGCCTCCAATTATTACTGCCAAAGTCGCCATATTATTTTTATTTACATAGAAACATTTTCGGGAATAATTCCCTGCTTGACAAGAAAATCTTTTGTCGCAATCGACGCTGTAACAACTACAATTAGCTTAGCGCTGTCTTCAAAGTCTAATCTACTCAAGTCTGCTGATTTCATTTTGAGTAGATTTTTCCTAGCATAGAATAAGCTACTGCTAGTCCGCTGATTATGGCAGAATGATACACAAGGTTCATTATGTTCTTTGTGTCGCTCATTTTCTAAGGCAATAAAAATTAAAATAATATTTTTATTTACTGCATATAAAATGGGTCAACGGCTTTTTGTGTTACTGGTAATGTGGCGACTTCTGGTTTTGTTTTTGGAGTGTCTGATTTTTTGGTCACTGTACGAGTCTGTGGTTTGTATTTTTTGTATAATTGATACCCTACGTAACCAAATCCGGCAACAAATCCGGCAATTATATATTTTGTTGATTGAGGTTCGGGGTCAGGGTCAGGGGTAGACTGGGTTGTTTGTCTTTCACTTTGATGAAGGTGTGACAGTACTGACACTGGTCCTGACGGTCCTGATGGTGGATCAGTTACATGAGTCTTTTCTGTTTGTGCTTGAAGGTGTAATTTTTTTGCCTGTTCCATTCATCCACTCTTTTTCCAGCCTCAACCCTGCCTGGACTTTTAACCTTAGTCACAGTTTGAACCTGCGCCAAGACCGGACTGGGGTTCAGTTGTGGAGTCGTCTGGGTTTCGTCCATTTTCTTCTGCAGTAAAATTTATTTTTGAAAAATCAATATGACTCCCAGTAACAAGCAATGTTACGACAGGAGCAAGATAATTTCCAAACTTGTAAAACATGACGCATGCTAATTTACCAATTGACCTTGAAACAATAGGATTGCTTTCAAGGTCGTGTGATAGGCTGTCACAATCCACAGGTAGAAAGAGACTCACTGCTTTTGTGTATAAGTATACAAAAGATCGACTCAAATCATGAGTCATTAGTGAAGCGATGTGGTTTTCATATTTTGAATGAAGCTTGATTAGCTCATCAGCGGTTAGAGATTCAATATCCTCTGTCATGTATTGTTTACCGAGATAAGCCTTTGATTTGCCTGAGACAATTACAGACAAAAGACGCTGTTTTTTTGAGTCTAAGTCTTTGTTCTCTACAGCATTGATATCATTCAGTAATAACAATTCATCTGAATTCATTTATAATGTAATTAAATTTTTTTATATAAAATCAAAATTGCAGGCAACTTTAAAATTGTTATCAAGCAAAATCATGTTTTTCTAGGAAGTTACACTGAACAGTAATTTTATACGTTTACACCACTCAGCAATATTGCCAATAGTTTTTGAGTTTACCCTGTCGTGTTATTGCTTTATGTAAGCTAGATAGATTTATATTGAAACCACAGCAGTAAACACACTATTTTCTGCTCATGGGACATAATCACTTATATCTACATAATCACTGGAGAAAAAAAAACACTAAACAGAAGTTGTCTCCCTTAGACTATAAATGACATATCCACAGATTAAAAAAACAACCCCACCACTCTGACTAGCTGAGAGGTTGCTGGGCACTGCGTTATATTTGATAAAGCACTAGACACAGGGTGCAATAACAAGTCAATAATTTGTGGTGTGGCGCAAGGCAAAAATATTTCACAATGATTTTTCACAAATCAATCAACCACAAACTCTTGGTGTGTGTGTGTGTGTGTGTGTGTGTGTGTGTGTGTGTGTGTGTGTGTGTGTGTGTGTGTGTGTGTGTGTGTGTGTGTGTGTGTGTCAGTGTGTGTCAGTGTTGGGGGGGGGGTGTCTTGAAGATCTGTTGTATATGTACTCAGTCGGGTGTCTGTATAAAGCAAGATATGATTTTCTGAGGTGTCTCTTTTCACCTTATTTACAGTCTAGTCATGTACACCAGTCTAGCCCACAGGGCGTGAAATTGAATAAGAGTTATTATCTCTCACGGGCTGGTGGGTTTCAATGACTCGCGTCAGGCTTGTTTAGACAGTATGCACCCGAAAGTAAAATCTTACAATAATATTTCACTGGCATGAGGCCATACTTAAACCTTGTGTTTTGGCGTCAGGTGTCATGTATGGTGATTTTGTGTGTATGTTAGCATGTGTGTGTGTGTGTTAGCGTGTGTGTGCTAGTGCGTGTGTGTGTGTGTGTGTGTGTGTGTGTGTGTGTGTGTGTGTTTTGTTTTGTTTTTTTGTTTGTGTGTGTGTGAAAGTGTTTGTGTGTGTGACGAGACCAATTTCGGTGCAGACAGACAGGTGTTTATGACTCACTGTAGGCAAACAAGACTACAGCTTTTTCATGTTACTGTACACTGGATTAAAGAGACAGGTACGTAATAGCACATCTATATAAACTTTTAAATCAGACCTCTTTCTCTATGTGAGGTGGCTATGAAGACATGTATGTTAATGTATAAATGCGTCACTTCTGTTCCTAGCAACATGAGCAACAGTAGGGGACAGGCTATTCAGCAAACAATGGTCGTTACTTGACCTCATTCACGTTAACGCGACATACTTTTCAGGTAGTCCTAGGGAGTGCAGGAGTGTATTGGACTGGCTCGTGGAAAACGTATGTCGCTAAAAACCAGCAGTCTACTCACAAAGAGATGTAAAGAGAACAGTAAACCTGTGCTGTAAAGTGATACCTGTCCTGTTTAAGTCTGTGTATATTTAAACTGTCATTTTGTTTACCCTGCAGTGAGTCATGAACACCAGTCTGTTTGCACTGAAATCAATCTCGTCATAATTTTGAGCAAAAGCCTACGCATGCAAGGGCCCATGTGTAACATAGCTGAAATTGTATAGACCACAACAGCATACTGAGTGTGTGTGGCAGACATGGTCTACAAGCTCTGTCAGGCGTGTGATTGTCATGGGATATTACCCTTGTGAAAATGATGTGTACCTGTGTTGCAAGGTTTGTACTTAATGTTTTTGTTTATGCATGTTTTATGTTAGTATGTATATATGTATGTATGCCAGTTAATGTTTGTCACTGCGTGTGTGTGTGTGTGTGTGTGTGTGTGTGTGTGTGTGTGTGTGTGTGTGTGTGTGTGTGTGTGTGTATTTGTACTCAAGCAAACACAACCTTAACAGTTAAACAAGCCTCCCATGTGTGTGTGTGCTAGTGCGTGTGTATTTGTACTCAAGCAAACAGAAACCTTAACATGTACCAGTAACTCAATGATAAACAAGCCTCTCAAACCTACTCATAATGAGAAATCAAACACTACAAATAACTGAAAATGTTGTAAAGTGGGGCTCATGTGACTCTATTTACTCAGTACAAGCCTTTATGTTGGTGAAGCCCCCATTCACACACGGTCTGCTGTACAATTTTCTAAGGATCTTTTCAAGCGTGGCCTGTGAATGGGCGCTGTCCCCAGTCTTGCCATGCGTGTTGTACAGAGCTTGTGAGTTTTTCGGAAATCGACTCTGACAGTATTGAGAGACAATGGAGAGTAATTCTCTAATTATTAAAGGGTTTGAAATGTCATTAGTTTTTATTTGCAGAGTGCACTATCAGGATTTTGGTTTGATTTGAGAGAAACGGCAGTGTGGACGTTAATGACTTTAATTAATTTAATTATTGGGGTTAATTAAGACAATGGGTCATTGTGGGTGAGTGTGATTAAAATTGATTAGTTTAGGGCATCTGTTCGGCTCTTGAGAATCCGGAGTCTTTGTATTGTACTTTCTTCTTTCTCTGCATCTATTTTCCTTAATGTCCCTAGATTGATTATCATATTAGTAGGTATGTGCACTCCATGGGAAACGTAAATGACCATTTTAACTTTCTTCGCAAAGACACGAGTGTTAAGGTTCTGTTGGTTTTGTTTGTTTTTTTAATTATTTTAATGGTTTTTTGAGGGCACATTGCTTAACGTCCCTACAACAACAAGACTTTCTCAGGAGTGCATGCGCTGTTTGTCAACAGCAACATCAACCACAAATAAATAAATAAATAAATAAAAACAGAATATTGAATGTATTTCGCCAAATTGCTAAATAAACCTAAGACATGCCCTGGTTTACAAAACAGAGTAGAAAATCATTACAATTAAAAAATATGTAGATGGAAATGATATACAAAAATGCATTAACCGCAAACACATAACTGAAACAGCTTTGCTGAAGATATTCAATGGCCTGCTTTGTGCTTTGGACGAGCGTAAGATCACAGTCCTTGCTTTGCTTGACCTGTCCAGTGCGTTCGACACTATTGACCATGAAATTTTGCTGTGCTGTCTTCAATCTGTATTTGGCCTTGAAGGCACAGTCTTGGCATGGTTTAGTTCATACCTGACTGAACGATCCCAGATTGTTTCTGTCGACGGCTGTCGCTCTGAGCCATCACCTCTTCGGTTTGGTGTACCCCAGGGCTCGGTCCTAGGACCTGTATTGTTCTTACTGTATGTTCAGCCCCTGTCCGACCTGATTTGTAGTCGCTCCATTTCCCATCATGCATTTGCAGATGATACGCAGATGTACAAAAGTGATACTGTCGAGCAAGCTGTGAATGCCGTCCAAAGTATAAGCCAGTGCATTGACCATGTCAAATCATGGATGACCACCAACAAACTGATGTTAAATGATGGCAAAACTGAAGCAATGTTGGTAGCTAATCCAAGATTATCTCCGTCCCTGCCTTTACCGTCATCATTGTCTGTGGATGGAACACTCATTGGCTTCTCTGCGAGTGTGAGAAACCTGGGTGTTACACTTGACAGCGAGTTATCTATGTCACAGCATGTCAGTGCAGTGTGTAGATCGGCTTATCTGGAACTTCGTCGTATTAGTTCAGTTCGTCACCTGCTGACCGTGGAAGCCACTAAAACACTAGTTTGTGCATTTGTGCTGTCCAAGCTAGATTATTGTAACTCTTTGCTTTGTGGCTGCCCTCACTGAGTATCTCATTGATCGCCTCCAAAAAATTCAGAACAATGCAGCCCGGCTTGTTGTGAGAGTCCGTAAGACTGAGCATGTCACACCCATCTTGAAGTCTCTTCACTGGCTACCTGTGTCCTCACGTATTCAATACAAAGTTATGTCAATCTGTTTTAACTGCCTTTCAGGCACCAGCCCAGAATACTTGTCCTCTTTGCTACATGTGTATACACCCTCTCGTGAGCTCCGCTCCTCTTCTGATAAACTAAAGTTGTGTGTACCCTCTGTTCAAACTAAAACATTTGGTCAGCGCACTTTTGTTTATCAAGCCCCAGTGTTGTGGAATACACTTCCTCTTGAGGTCAGAAACAGTGAGTCTGTCTCTGACTTCAAGAGGTCGTTGAAAACTCACCTCTTCAAGCTTTACTTTGAATAACTGCCAGTGTTTGATGCCTTAGCTGTAGTTCTGCAATCCTCCTTGTTTAGACTGAATGTTAATTAGAATTATTATGTATGTATTGTTGTTTAGTTTATTGTAAAAGTGGTGTGTTCGGGCATTGTGCTTTGTTTGTTATGTGTATATGTCATTGTATTTTTATTGTTGTGTACAGATTGTAAAGCGCTTAGAGCTTTTGAGTAAGATTAAGCGCTATATAAATACTCATTATTATGATTATTATTATAACTGTGATCTGTAAGACGCAGCAGACCATTTAGCAACACGTTAAACATTGCTGGCTAAACTCTGGCGGGAAATGATGAGTATTTTCCATAAAAGTCGACACGAGGTGAAGATCCTCATGTACCCCGCAACTGCGGAAGCTCACGAGCATCTGTACGTCTTCCAGATTGTTCACATTTTCTCGGCACTGAACAGTTTAGTAGGTTACAATGTGTTTCGGTCCATACCATCTCTGTATGCCTAGCATGCGTAAAGGCTGGGCCCGCTGGGGATCACAGGCACCACCAACAGGTCCTGGAAAAAGGAATCAGCTTGGCCCACGGCGGGTGTGTTCTTCTCGCAATTGCCGGGATCATCATCATAACAGGTAGATTAACCCCTTCACGCTACCCAGCTGCAACAGACATAAACCCTTAAGCGCCCCCGCTAAAGTTGTAGTCAGGACGAAATTAGGCTTAAGGAACATAGTACTAACAAGAGACATAAATCTTGCGCGTCCGCATGAGGATTCATGTCCCTTGTTAGTCCTATGTTCCTTACGCCTAATTTCATTCTGATTACAGCCTTGCTCTTCACGCCTATGTCGATCAGTCTGTTGTTGTTGCAGTCGCGAAATTTGAGACCAGTGACAACGAACGGGTTAAGGTTGTATATTATACCTACATTTTTTAATTGAAAACTGCCCTTTATAGGGTTTTTTGAGAGCCTTGTTCAGTCTGGAGGCTATTGCCACCCTGACAGACCCATTGTCCCGGGCATATTTGTAAGTTACAGCCGTTTTTCTGAGGTACCCCACGAGAAAAAACACGCAAAATAGCCGATTTCAGAACACAATAAAACTTTATCGAATAGTGTGTTAAAATGATAAAGAAACATTTCGGTCACTTCATAAAGTATGTTAGTATTTTCTCGTAAAAAAAGTGTGTTCTGATAATTGGAATTCTAAGTGAAATCTAAAAAAATGTATGTTGTAAATTCGCAAATTGCCCGGATGTTATCAATAACATTACAAGTGTTTGCAATGTTGGGCAATTGCTCAGGCCCTTTTTATTCGATAAAGTCGTACTTTATGTTATAACTATCACATTGATTATGAAGAAAATATGGGGTCCCGCACAAAATTGGGCACTTTGGGTCGTTTTCGAGTGCGTATTCAATAAGGGATACAAGCGATGTCTGACTTCCGGCAGATCATATCTCCGCCGTAGCCGGTCACAAGCCGGCATTAGAAAGAAGGGAAAACGACTATGCCAAACTTACAAGGGAAAACCTATGCCCAAACTGTTGCAAACTACGCCAAAACTGCTAGTCCTCGATTACTATTTGTGACAGTAAACTGGAACAAACAACAACGGCAGATACGGGATGAAAACGTTTATCTATAAGTAATTAAATGCACGAGCTGTTTCTTAGTAATTTAGTTAGTGCAGTGGTAAGGTACTTTTCTTTGCCACGCAGTGACCAGGGTTCGAGTCCCGTAGATGGCGACATTTTTTTCCTGCTCACATTTGAAACCCATACAGTTTCCACTTCGCTAAATGAAACACACCCAAAGCAAAAAAAAAATTAACGCGTGTTATTTTTTTATTTTTTTTAAATATGCGATTATCATCACTGTGGTAATGTGAATGTTAAACCATAAACCAAACAACCGGATTCAGTTTTGGATAAAAATGCACACTGGTTACCTCGGTACATTTGTTCATTCATTTTTTTCAGCCAGGCATTGTGTGAGCATGTTTACATTCATTCAATCATTCACAGCTTCACTGATGAAAAAGCACACCAAAGAGTGTTGTCACAGACAGTGTTTTTTAATAATTTTTACTGGCATCATCTACAAACATTAATTGATGTGAATTTGTTTTAATATACCTGCTGCAAGAAATGCTACATGCTCCTTTGGCGTCTCCGTGAAAGCAGGTCGATGAACATCTCTGGTTGAAAGATGTTTGTAAACAGATTGGTAGTGGATGTACCTATCTCTCTAGCTGAATCTCAGTTTCCCAGCAGTTTTTGGTTACAAATTATAAGGAAACAAAAACACACTACCACCGAGCCACCCAGCTCCCCCTCAAAATACAGCTTTACTGCAGAACATATTTCAACTACATGTAACATTATTCACATTTACATTGACAAAGTGCTGACTGTATACAAGCTATTTGGGAGAAAAGTGGAGCTGATGTCATTTTTAGTTGTGTGCATGCCAACGGAGACCGACACCGGCAACCACTTGCTCACGAGGTATTTATTTGGGAGCCAACTGCACAGTATATAAAAGAAGGGGGATAGGAGAGAAGGAATGACAGACTTATCATTTAGAGCCTTCCACTACATATATTATTTTGCTCATATATATATATATATAGAGAGAGAGAGAGAGAGAGAGGGGGAGGGGGAGAGGGAGGGGGAGAGAGAGAGAGACCATGTACCATCACTGTAGTCCTGATATAATTCAACATTGCACATCCCACAACATAATAACAGTGAAATGCAGTACCAAACTACATTACACAGATACTGTGCACAATGTTGGCATGAAAATCAAACAATACTGTTACCAGTACCACACTGTGTCCAATTGCAGCACAACAAAGTGAAATGCAGTCTCAAGCCCCATAACTTGCACTGCACAATGCTGATGTCAACACAAAATACCATAACAACTGAATAACAAGGGTACAATGCACTGTGTCACCTAGTCTGCATAATATAGGCATGCACACCAAACAATACCTGTACTGCTCTTGATACAAAATCGACCATATAACACTGCAAAATACATGAGTGCTACGCTGGCAAAGTGTCTACAACAGAGTCTGCACCATGCTGGCCCGTAATCCAAGCAATTCCATTGCTGCTCTCCAAAAACTCAACATGGTGCAGGCTATCATGTCACAACTGATTGCTGCATAGCACCCTGTGCACAATGTTGGCATCAGTTTACTTTATTTAATTTTGGACCCGCTGGGGCATGAAAAAAATCACAAAAGAACTTAAATGAATGTGCTCAGAAATGAAATATTATCCTTATTACTACACTGTACGCATGTTCCTTAGCACAAATCACAAATGGACACGGATCATAGTCAGATCATTCTGTTTGCTGGCGTGTGTCATGTACAGTACATCTGTAAAACTTGTGAAATGAACCATGTGGTTAGCAATTCTGATACGATAAGTAAAGCCACACAGCTGAAAGTCAAAGATTGACAGTGGAAGAAAAAAACAAAACAAACACAAAGTACAGTACATATCATATGCCTATGATCAGTTATCACCCAACCACTTAAATCTGCTGTGACAGCTGGAGGGTAATGCAAAAACTGCATGGTCAACTCACTCTTGAGAAGTATTGCGTTTTTCATTGAGCAAGTCCACATTTGCACAACATTTTAAGCTGAGGGTTTAATGACATAAATATACATCCCCACGTTTCTATATTTCCGCACATCCCCTCTTCAGAAAGGACCCGTGGGTTTTATACTCTGAGGCCACTGACCATTTTCAGAATGAGCCCTGTATATCATTTTGAATCATGCAAAGCGGAGCAGTGATAAGTTTTCTCCTTGTCTCACACCGATGCTGCACAAAATCTATCTGTACCACTGTTTCCAACCCCATAAGTGTCAGCTGTGGAGTACATATTTTGAATGACTGATGTATGCCAGCATTTAGGAACTTGTCACAATAAAGACCTGTTCATATGATGAAATGTCTTCGAAAAATGAACACATTGTCAGTAAAGGGGTTTTCTTTGGATAATCAAAAACTAATACATATTAAGCTGCATTTCCAAATCGCGACATGACAGGAGAGTGACAAAAAGTAACTTTTCTGAGGGGTCATCCAAATAAATATGCATAGGAAGGTCTTACCATCAGGTATCTCTTTACCAAGTTTAGGGTTACAGTTATAGTCCACAAGCTAGGAAGGTCTACCGTGCACCCCAGTACTCAAGAAGTGTTTTGAACAGAATTAAAAACGGTCTTATACCGTCTTTTGCACCGTGAGTATTTCGCCTCCTCACTCTCCAAATATTTCAAAGCTTCTGTAATATTATTTAATCTGAATGCGTCTGCCTGTAATGTTTTATCTGATGCAATTGGCACAGCTGTTACCTGTGGATCAGGCGCAAGTGTTGTTTTAGTCATCACATTTGTTTCAGTCGGCTCAAGCGTCGGTAGTTGCGGATAGAAGTTTACCATTTTTTTTATTGACAAATATTTTTTTTTATTTAATCAGCAATTACATTTTGCAACTCTTGAAAAGTATACAATTTGCTGGCATAATAAAATGCAACAAGATCAATGTGTTCAAGGTTTATGTAAGTTAGACGAACAAAAGTTGTTTTGTCGACCACCACCTTGACAGCTGGAACACTGCTCGAAACATTAATAACATCATTATTTTTTGTAATAGCAATAAAGACCTTTGTTGATTCTGATACTGTGTCATTCCATGTAAGTTTAATTCCTTGTGCAATTTGAGCCTCTTTAGCAGTAGTTACTGATCTCATGATAATTTCAAATACTATTGTCGCTTCTCTTGCGATGGGAAAGTTTATTGGTGCAAACATGACCTTCGCATCAGACCTACCCTTCCTATGTGTAAGAAGATATCTCCGTCTCTCATAATTTTCAACTTTCAGTTTTTCTCTGCTATTGTCGTCTGAAGCAAAACTTGGAACAAGACTTACAATAAGCGGCCCAGAGTTAACAACCTTCCTAAACACTAAGGCACCTTCGTCATCAGTGTATACATAAGGACTAATAAATTCCAACTTTATGTCCCAGTCAATTGTGGGTGGTGGAACAGGCACAGGTGAAACCACCCACTTACTACCTACATGTATTAAGTTGTAGGGCACATTATTTACAGGTGGAGTAGGTACAGTACCATCACGAAGCTGACCAAGTTTAGGAATCTGTCTTTCACCGTCTTTCATGTCGACAATTACTTTCCTCTTGTACATGCCATTTGAATCAAGTTCAAAACCATATATTTCTCCAACATCCCCTTCCTTCTCAAAATCCTGTACATCAGCCAAATCTTTCAACTCTGTTACTGGACATGCAACTGGTATGATTCTCGGCTTTGGACCACCACTCATTTTTTATAAACAAAAATAAAATTATTTAATTTCCAACACAACACTAAAATCATGCATAACAACTGGTTTGTCATCTTGATTAGTTACAGATAAACACAGTGACTCAAAGAAACTAGAACCTAATTTCTTAAACTGCAAATTAGGAAATCTAACAACTACACTTTCAGATTTCTCTAACATTTCCTTGGAATATGAAATTGTCACGCACACTGAACTAGCCAGACTCATTCAAAATCAGTATCAGTCAAGACTTCCAATTTATTATGACAGGGTGATTAGACATAGTTTAATGCAAAAAGACAAGAGTGACCCAATGTGGAACATAAACTTGAACACACCAGCTAGGTCACTGAAAGGTATTCTTATGTTGTTTGTTGAACCAGCAGATCCATATAAACGGGATTCAGAAAAATTCTACAATCCTAAGATTACACATTTGTCCTGTACAATTGAAGGCCGCCCTAATCAAGTGTACGCTTCAGGTTTGTTACCTTATCAACACTACAATGAGATCACAAAGTATTTTGCGGGTGGAAGGATTAGAGATAAACCAGCAAACATTGCGTGCAAAGATCTACATCTGTATGATGTTAGGATCGGACAATACCTTACAAACAAGTATGCACTGTGGCTAGACCTTCGAAGTACAGATGATGATTATCTTCATGGGTCAGGACGAACTGTCGAGAACGGCAGTGATGGAATTACAATCCAGATACAAAAGAAGGTTGAAAAAGCCGAAGCCATAAATATATATTTGTACCTGATATATGACGCACAACTCAATATACAAGACAGTAGACTGAGTGGACACATATATTAAAATTATATTGTGTATTAAAATGAACCAGGGCTTAATGACACTCGACCCACACTGTGGCTTATTTGTTGGTGCCACAGGGTGTGGGAAAACTGAATTTGTTCTTAACCTCTTACAAACAAGATACATACACCACTTTGAAAACATTGTAATATTTTGTCCTACAATCAAACACAACAAAGCTTATCACAACCGTTTATTTATTTGGACTGACAACAACATATACTTAGTTGACCCTGAGAAAAAACTGAATGACTACCTACAATATTTTTACAAGCAATTTGAAGGACAGCCAACATTGTTTATTGTTGATGACTGCTCAGCAGAGAAAGACATTGTCAAGAAGAGAAACACTCTAGCAGAACTTGCTTTCAGTGGCAGACACGCAAATGTTAGTGTATGGATTCTCACTCAAAAATATAATAGGGGGTTAACTCAGTCATTGTGTTAATGCTGGTTCAATTCTCTCTTTCTTTCTATCTCTAATGTAAGTGTATGGATTCTCACTCAGAAATGTAATGCTGTACTGAAAGATTATCGAGAACAGTTAAAGTTTATCTGTTTGTTTTACTGTAAGGATCGTGACAGCTTTGAAGACTGTCTCAGAGAAAACGATGTCATACCAAATAAACATGAACGTGATGATGTAAAAAATAAACTGAAATCAACTAAGCATCTAAAGCTCATTTTAAAGACAGATCAGCCCACAGGGTATGGGTTAGTAAATTAATTTTTGTTTTTTAAAAATAACAATATAAATGAACCCTGATGAAATCCTTCTATTGAATGATATCAATGCTGTTGAGAACAAATACTTAGACTCAAAAAAACAGCGTCTTTTGTCTGTGATTGTCTCAGGCAAGTCAAAGACTTATCTCGGGAAACAATACACAACAGAGGATATTGAATCTCTTACCTCTGACGAGCTAATCAAGCTTCATTCAAAATATGAAAACCACATCGCTTCACTAATGACTCGTGATTTGAGTCGATCTCTAGTATGTCTATACACAAAAGCAGTGGGTCACTTTCTACCTGTGGATAGTGACAGTCTTTCACACGACCTTGAAAGCAATCCTATTGTTTCAAGTTCAATTGGCAAATTAGCATGTGTCATGTTTTACAAGTTTGGAAATTACCTTGCACCTGTCGTAACATTGCTTGTTACCGGGAGTCATATTGATTTTTCGAAAATAAATTTTACTGCAGAAGAAAATGGACGAA
The DNA here is from genome assembly GCA_036245525.1 of Semisulcospira habei. Taxonomy (NCBI): domain Eukaryota; kingdom Metazoa; phylum Mollusca; class Gastropoda; family Semisulcospiridae; genus Semisulcospira; species Semisulcospira habei. The sequence goes on from BTPG01000003.1 coordinate 90,666,787, forward strand.
ACCCAGACGACTCCACAACTGAACCCCGACCTTGTTTTGACACAGGTTCAAACTGTGATGAAGACTAAAAGTCCAGGCAGGGTTGAGGCTGGAAAAAGATTAGCTGAATATAATAGGCAAAAAAAAATACAGCTTAAGGCACAAACAGAAAAGACTCATGTAACTGACCAGGCGTCACTACCGTCAGGACCGACAGGACCATCACACCCTCATCATTGTATTGCTGTGCATTGGCGTATACATGTTCTGTGTGTTTGTGTATACATGTTCTGTGTGTTTGTGTGTGTGTGTGTGTGTGTGTGTCAGTGCGTGCGTGTGTTTGTCTGTGTGTCAGTGCGTGTGTGTATGTGTGTTATGTACCTATAACAAAACCTGTTTGGCTTAAATAGCATGTTTTCAAAGTGACGGTTGACACACATGGCACTGGAATAGAAACGTGGGTAGTGTCACTGCACCTCGCTGAGAACGCCGGTAAACAAAACCTGTTCGCCCATACAGGGGTGAATGTAATGGGTGTACACACAAGTATTCAGGGCTGTCAGCTGGCAATGGTGGAGTGCCACAAAGACTTTGTATGGCATAGGCATTGATGGCTGTGTGGTGTAAACATATTCCGGGTAAACATTAGGATGACATGATTGAGAAAAGTGTGTTATGATACCATTGTGCGCGTGTGTGTCTGTGTGTGTGTGTGTGTGCGTGCGTGTGTGCGTGTGTGTGCATGTGTGTGTGTGTCAGTGTGTGTCAGTGTGTGTCTGTGTTGTGTGTGTGGGGGGGGGGGGAGTGGGGGGGGAGTGGGGGGTATCTTAAAGATCTGTTGTATTATGTACTCAGTCGGTGTCTGTATAAAGCAAGGTATGATTTTCTGAGGTGTCTCTTTCACCTTATTTACAGTCTAGTCATGTACACCAGTCCAGCCCACAGGGCGTGAAATTGAATAAGAGTTATTATCTCTCACGGGCTGGTGGTTTTCAATGACTCGCGTCAGGCTTGTTTAGACAGTATGCACCCGGAAGAAAAATCTCAGTGCAGACAGACAGGTGTTTATGACTCACTGTAGGCAAACAAGTCTACAGCTTTTTCATGTTACTGTACACTGGATTAAAAAGACAGGTACGTAATAGCACATCTATATAGACTTTTAAATCAGACCTCTTTCTCTATGTGAGGTGGCTATGAAGACATGTATGTTACCTACAGACGGCACCAAGGGTAACAACACAAACATTAGTAAGCAGACGACAGGCCTATTCAGCCAAACAAAAGAGCGACGACATTATCGCTTGAATATTATGTCGTTACAATTATTCATAAATCTTGGAGCCTTCACGAGTTCGGCAGAGTATTCGAAACTGAAATGCTAACCTATACGTTGCTCATGGCAAATGATCACAGTCAAGACCCTCAGTCTACTCATAATGTGAGTCCTGAGAGTACAGCTGACTGAAACGTTTTACAACGGAAGTCAAGCCTGGAGTCTTGGGGGCTCTTGAGGATCTGTTGTTTATGTACTCAGACAGGTGTCTGTTTAAAGCAGTGAGTAATGTGTCTATTTTCAGCTTGAAAGCGTAGTAACAGTCTAAACAAGTACACCATTTACGGGCGCGTGAACTATAGCTCGAGTCAGGCATCAGTTATGCACCCAAAAGAAATATCTTTCAATCTGTGTGTGTGCGTGTGTGCGTGCGGGCCCTGTGTATGTGTCTGAGTGTGTCCATGCGTGTGTGTCCGTGCGTGTGTGTGTGTGTGTGTGCGTGAGTGTGTCCGTGCGTGTGTGTGTGTGTGAGTGCGTGCGCGTGCGTGCGCGTGCGTGCACGTGTGTGTGTAAGATATCACTTGTTAGTTTTCCAACTGGCTGTTTTTAGTGCAGAGTATGACCTCCGTTTTGATTTCTCGGGAACCAGTCATAAGTATATATGAAGTCGACTTCACAAAGCCTTAGGCTTATTCATAGAGTGTCAGGTCTCGCGGCGCGCTACTGTGCCAGCTGGCTTGCAACGCGTCGTGTCCTGCCTAAAGTGCTGGCGACGGGCTGTGTTTACGTACATAGTAGCATTGCGACATTAGTCATATGAGCTAATTAAGAGAGAGAGGAATACTGAGTGGACTGAAGTATTATTAACACAATGACTGAGTTAACCCCTTAAGTATTATTTTTGATTTTCATAAAAATGTGGCTGTTTAAATAATAATGATTTAGGGGTAACTTCCAATGGTATTTACTCTGTGCGGGAGACATGGAAAATGAAGGGTCAAAAACTTATAATCAAGGGGGTTAACTCAGTCATTGTGTTAATGCTGGTTCAGACCACTCAGTATTCCTCTCTCTGATGTACACGCCACTTCCTTCATTCCGCACGGCATCTTGTGTGGTATCACAGCTGCTGTGAGGGTAGCGCTTGTGCACAACCTCCAGCAAGATGGCTTTGTGCAGTGCCGCGACCTTTGGCAAAGAGTCCTGGAACATTGTTTATGTTGTCTTGAAGGCTCTTTCGAGATGTCCAGTTATCTGAAGGGAGCTGTTCACACATCTTTGGGCTTGGTTCCAGGACGTCAGTGTTAGCCCTTTGCAGGACCTTCAGTTGGCGGTTCAGATTTGGGCGGTTCTGATTTGGACATTTCTGACGGTTCTTGGTCTGCTCCTGTAGCCTCCAATGCTGTCGGTGTTTAGTAAGTTTCTTCATCGTGTGTGCTGTTCTGCATTCCAGTGGCTCCAATGTCCTCCATTTCCTAAATTGGGGTGCTCCAGATGGCTCTAAGAATGTCACTGCATCATGAGAATGACCCATGTTCTGCATCTTGTCAAGCCTGGCTTTTTGGGTTTTGCAGGCAGTGTTTCATGTTGTTGATGTATCTTGGTACCGCACGACTGGTCTGACCGAGCAGGTGTTTGCTTGTGCCAGGATGCTGTAATTTGCGCCAATGTGGTCCCCACCAGTTTCTTCATCAGAGACTTTTCTTTTTTGCAGCTCTAGTTTCCATGGCTTCAATGTGAGGCCTCCACGTGAATCCAGTAATTTATTTGTTGCCAGTAAAGTTGGCCTGTCTGTCTTTGGTACTCGAAGGTCTCCAGTTTTGAGGTGACCTCTTCCGTCTGATTGAAAGAGATGGTCTAGCTCAGTTTGAGTGGCCTCTTTCAGTCCAGCTGCTGACTCTATTGGCAGCATCCTGGATTCTGGAGGATGCTATTTCTATATGTTTTTGAAGGATGCTATTTCTTTATGTTCTGCTGCGCTCCACACTGCAAAGTCATCCGCATGGAGGATGTTCGAGACGAACCTTGGTACTGTTGTACTGATGTCATTAATGTAGACCAAAAACAGCATTAGACACAACATCTCCCTGAGGTACACCTTCCCCGAGTTTGACAAGAGTGCTGAATGTGCAGACGATAGAAGCTTCAGCGGCAGCCCCTGTTAAGCATGCCTTAAATAAAAAGAATTGCAATTAAATTGATGGGTCACATTGAAATTAATGAAATTATCACAAATGTTTATGCTCAATATGCATATTTTGTTAAGAAAACTGGCAACAAACATATTTAATCAGAGGAGCAATTGTTATGATCATTTTTCGTTCCTTTGCGTACAGGTAAAATGGGGGTAGGGCAGCAGATTCAGCCACTGTGGCCCTTAAATGCATCACAGCATCATAAAATCAGGTTGGGAGTAACTGTGGTACTCTTTCCTAAACAATAAAACCTAAACAAGACCTATCAGTTATATACAAAATTTCTGAGGGCATCGGAAACAACGTACGTTTCCCAATTCGGCAATTTTAAATGGGAAAAAGCTATCATTCACCACGAACATACCGTAAAGGATGCCGACTTTCCTTATTTTCTTGCACTTTATGCTCACATTATTCAAACTTAATAGGTAAAGAGAGGTCAAAATAAAATGGAATAACTGAAGCAATTTTTTCTAATTAATTTTGTGTATTTTTACAACTTGGGGGTAGGGATACAAAAGCAACCACTGTGGCACTCACAGTGATCACAGAATCACCTAGTCAAGTTTATAATAATTGTGACATCCAGTTTTAATGATGTAAACCTGAAAATGGACTGTCAGTGCTATAGTAAATGTCTGAAGGCATCCGACACATTATTTTTGTCTTTTTTTGCGATTTCGCGGAAATGGTCGTTTACTGGGTGCACAAATACCTTCACTGTGAGCCAGAGATTCAATATTTTTTCATTCTGTTTTTTGCAGAGGATGCAGAAGGTGTGCCTTGACATAATATTGCCTGATTTGGGTTCTGGAATGAATTCTGATTTATTTAGAGGAAAATGTTTCTCAACCTCATTTTAGCACCTGCGAAGAGCGTGAATGGGGGTACCCTTGCGCCAACGGCTATATCTCTGGTGTGTTCCTAATGATTTTCGGGGAACATGGCTTAAACATCTCAGGAGATACTAAGGAACACTTTGAAACCCATCTTATTGAGTACTGGGGGGGGGGGTGCACGGTAGACCTTCCTAGCTTATGGACTATTAGGAATACTTGAGAAAAAAACATCTTTGGGCAATATATGGCTATCTTGTACCTATTTCCCGATTTCTTGTGACCCTTGACCTTTCTGACCTTTCATGCATACGAAATTAGTATGCATGAAAAGTTCTTACCACCTTGTACCAATTCTGGGTTTGAAGTTGTGTATACTTGAGAAAACATCTTTTTGGTCAAAATACAGATATTTTTCACCTTTTTACTGCACTACAAATTACAACATGGGTGTCAAATCGCTTTGTCACATTGTTATATGAAAACACACAAAGCACACCCCCATCACTGTACAATAGCCCCTGAACTGCTCGACTGCACGTTACAATTTTGTTGCCCCGCTGCTTCTATGTCAGGCTTATGGAAACACTCCCTCTTTATTTCTATTTTCTCGAGTTTTGTCATTGTCACTTTGTTGTCACTGCCCCACTGCTGTTGTGTCTGCAGTTGAATAGCCAGGCCTAAAGCCTGCTTGCCCTGCTCCTAATATATGGCTATGCATCATCTCAGGCAGTAAGGCACAGGCTTTTGCTGCATTGCGAATGATGTGACTGTCCAAAACCTTGACATAGTGGCCAGCCTGGTGGATGGACATCAAAATAACAGGACGTCTGCCCTCCTACACAGGACAATCAGTTCACTTCCTTTGCCTTCTCGTCGGTTGGCCATCGCGGAGAGATGTACCCGCTGAACTCTTCTTCCCTCATCTTTCGCAACCTGCAAAAGATAATTTTGTATCAAAAAAAGGTCTGACATGCACATATTGCGTGCACATATGTTTGCAAGTATTTATACAAAGTACATACATGCATAATATGACAGTAGTCAGAACATGAACAAGAAAGGCAATGTCCTTATGGTTCACGTGTATGACCAATCCACATAATATGTCTGTCCTTTTTTACCTTGGCTTGACTCCTGCAACAGGTCTCTGAAAATGTCTAAACATAAGTATAGGGCTGGATTTTGTCAGTGAAACCTGAGTATTTTTCCAAATCCCTTCATTTTTCACACATTTGTCAACCCTCTGTGACCCTTGACCTTTGTGAGGGGCTGATTACATTAGTAGCACAGAAAAGTGTTATCGTCATGCCAAATTTTATTGAAAAGTTTGCAAAAACATTGATAAAAACTACAACTCTACCCGAAACTAACTTTTGTCACCCTTATCATGTGGTATCTCCAAAGCAAGTTTGAGTTTGAAGTTGAAAATACTACTTGAGATGACCTTTGAAAGGTCACAGAAATTGGTATGTTTAGAATTATTTTACCACAAAGTACCCTTGTGCCAAGTTTGAAGTCTGAGGCTTGCATAGTCTTCGAGGAAATGCCAATGTTAAAGTTGCCCACAGGTAACAGACAGTTGATGGACGACCCTTTACAAACACTTACTTTTGCTATCACACGTGCGCCAAAAATTAGACGCCATTGAGCTTGAAATGACCACAAAGGGTGTATACATATATCTAGAATCAGCATCAATATTCAAAGTGTAACTTGCAGAAATTGTTTCAAACAGGACACAACGCATTGCTGTTTAGCAACAGCACACACTGGACCAAATGGGTAGTATTCAGATTTTTCTAGTCCTTTTGTATGCACTAAGTGCTTATTAAAGAAAACGACAGTATATGGAGACTTGCCCAACCCTCTAGTTTTCAAATCAAATGCAATATAGTGCCACTTGTTGACAGCAAGTGATTTTAGCATTCGGTGTTGTTGAGAATGCTGGTACTACTACTACACCATCTTCAAAATGAAAGAAAGCATTACAGTGTGATGTGTTTATCCCAACCAGTTGTGTTTTGTTATGAACCTGATTCTATTCACAAATCAATCGGTATGCTTTACCTCGAGTCCAGGACAATAAGTGCCGCTGGAACTGGAATTGCGTGCTTTTAGCTGTGGCCTTCTCCTTTGAGCAAACATGACCTGACTAGCTCTTGCCTCTTCTTGGTGTAGGCGTCATACTTCTGTGCTTGTTTGCAAGTATACCCTCTGGGCGTGACTCTGCAGTGAGACGTCAACAACAGCACTGACCTGAAATGAAATACATGTTTATTATCGTGTTATTCGGCAGCATGGCAATTTCACTTCTGATCTTATTTCAGGGTGGGTCGGTTCCAAACTCCACAAACAGGGACTTTGTTATAGCATTATAAACAATTCGGGGCCGGTGGGGGGAGTCCCCCCCCACCCACCCACCCAATTCGTCCCTACATTTAGTTTACACATTACTACCTTCAAACTAATGTGAAATAAACTGTGAACACCACAAACAAGAATGGTGAAGCCTGGATCGCTCGTGTGCATTTAAAACTGATCATTTTCTTAATCTGAACTGTGTGACCTTTCCAAAAGGTGACTGAAATTTAAGTGCCATGAGTCTTAAGTAAAGGGCTGGCTTATGTACAGTTGTGAATAGTATTGGAAAAAAAATATCTTTTGTCAAAATATGGCTATTTTCTTTTTACCTATTTCTTGATTTCTCATGACCCTTGGCCTGAACTCAAACTGGTAGGCTAAGAGTAAGAAAGGTCTTGCCACAAAGTATCCTTCGGCTACGTTTGAAGACTGTGGTTTGAATAGACTCCGAGAAAATGCCAACATTAAAGTTTACCATGGATGACCAATGGCCCAGAACATAGCCTTACACTTGCTTCGCACATGAGCCAATGAAAGAAGGCATTACAGTATGATGTGTTCATTCACACCATAGTTGTGTTGTGTTCTGCACCTGATTCTCATCACAGATCTACTGGTATGATTTACCTTGAGTCCAGGAGAATAAGTGTCACCTTCCCTCACCTCACTTGAGCTGTGAGTGTGACCTTGGTCAGTTGGTGTAGACGTCATACTTCTGCGCTTGTTTGCAAGTATGTACTCTGGGTGAAAGTACTGAGACTCCACAGCGAGAGGTCAACAGCAGTATTAGCCTGAAATGAAATACATGATTATTACTGTGTTGTTCGGCAGCATGACAATTTCACTTTGCGTGAACTAAATGCAGGGGCAGATTATTACTTTCAAAATAAATGCGACAAAAACTGTGTAAACCGCAAAGAACAAACAACAATGGCAAAGTCACGTCTGTACGCCTCATGCGCATAACTGATTCACAACCTGTGTGACCTTTCCAAAAGGTAGCTGAAATAAGTGTCACGAGTCTCAACATAAAGGCTTGCTTTTGTACTAGTCAAATTTGTATTTTTCACACATTCTACGGTCATCCAAAATGGTAGTCAACAAATATTAGGGTTTCAGTCAAAGTAGCGTTTTACTAGGTAACCCTTTTAATCCTGATACACCCACTGCTTGAAATAAATGTGACTATGATAGTTCAAGGGTGGTGCCAGAATAAATTGGCGTCTCATCCGCCAAGCTATTCTGGCACCATCCTTGAACTAAAAAAATGCTGGACCTATCTCCTAATCTGTAATATAGCCTTCATAAGACAGATATTGATTGATTGATTGTACATTGCTCAACGTCCCGACAGCAACAAGGCTTTCTCAGGACGTGCCTGCACTGCTTGTGAAAAAAAAAAACAGAATATTGAATGTATGTCGCCAGCCGGTCCAATACGTTAAATAAACCTACGCCATGGGGCCTAAATAAAGCTAAGACCATTTAGCAACACACATCCAATATCAAGAGCTACAGGCAGTGCAGACAGTTGGGAGAGTTTTAAAAGACAAATACAGGTGAATGGACCAACGGTAAACAGAAACACATGCCCCAGAATACAGAAGAAAACCCACTCTGTGGGGCTGACCAGGGTGACCCTGGGAACTAAAAAGTAGTTACCCCACCCAAGTCCCCCAGGGCAGACCCGGGTGGGGGATAAGACAGAGAATGGATGAGAAAACTAAGTTACTAAGTACTGAAAGCAGTTACTGAGTTAGTAATGCAAAATTCTCCCTTAGCAGGACTTTTTACTACACACAGTACGTTTTCCTAAATAATAAGTACTGGCACTGGTTTAATATCACTACAATGTGGACTACATTCCTTCCACCGTATTAGTAAAGGCTCTCTGAGAATGTATGGAAATGTTCTACTTCTAGGTGGTGACTGACATACATGGAATGCATGCCCCTGTCAACCCACAATAAAATGTAGCCTTCTTCATTTCAGGTAGGCTGTAAATTTCCATGCATAAAAGGACAGTTAACTATTGGGGTTTTACGCCGTGCAGGTGACATCTCACGGCGGTGCATAAAACTTTTTTTTTTTTAAAGAGTTGGAAAACCAGTCAGATATGCCACTTACGTACGACATTTTTTTTTCACTACTAGTAACTCGTGTTCTAGTCACTTAGCAAACACCACCAACCTCTTTTTCTACTTTAGTTTACCTTTTCCTTACTGATGTCTGAATAGATTTTGTTGTTTTCCTGGCTGCCACGTATACTTCCCGTTCGGTTGGCCCGTTCATTTTTTTTTTTTTTTATTCTTCTGAGAAATGGTTATGTTACTACTGACGCTCGATGACTTGTCGCAACTTATGCAAAAGTATCTTATTTCTGAGGAAACACAACATTTTATGCATAGAAACAGTCAGCTTACACACCTATTTCAGACAGTATATATCTTTTGTCAATTATCGATAAATTGAGCTTGTTTGCAATACGGCGGTTTTTTTTTTTTTTTCGGTGACCTCTAGTCTCAGGTCACGGCAGACGCAAGATAGCGGTATCTAAATGCGCAGAAAAGATGCGCGAAAGAGGTGTGTCCTGCAACCTTAAACCGGTTAGGATACAGAAACACTTTAACATGGGATGATATTGTGACGCTAAGATCAGGTGCTTTAACCCATTCAGCCCGAGGCACTACAACAGGAGAGGGATCGACCATGATATTTCAAGAGTAGTGTGATTTCACTGCAAAGTGAAACGGCAATGTTAAAGTTGACCAGTAAAATACAAATAATAATGAGCGTTTTATCGGGTGACGGCGGTGAGGGATGAAGAGCGCGCTGGGGGGGGGGGGGGGGTCTAATTTATATATAGATACAACGCGTATGCCTCATTGCTAGCTCGCAAGCGTTATCAATACCCCAAAGTTGCTCACAGATGGTGAATCGTACATGTCTGAATTATTTTGATGTCATAATTTGTACATTTTCTTCTTGTATTGTTTCAGACTGTTACAACTCTCTTTATGTGCTCAACTGCAGTAATGTGCGAAAATAAATATTGTAATACTTGGAAATCTGCTACCGCGGTCAGTGTCTTCTTCCGCGTCCATCTCTGCCTCAGCAGCCATGTGCTTGAGCCACAAAGTGGCCAGTTGCCATACAACCCGTTGGTGCATTTTACTACTTTAAAATGAGATTAACTCATTCAGCCCGATAGCCGTATTTCGCAAATTGTGGAGGTGTCATCTAATGACTATGCACCAGTTGTAGGAGATGGATCGACCATGATAATTCAAGGGCAGTGCCAGATTATCTTGGCACCGACAGGCGCCAAGCTAATCTGTCACTACCCTTCAATTATCATGGTCGACCCATCTCCTGCTGTAGGGCGTCAGGGCTGAAGATTGACTTTAGCGTCTGTGAATTGAGTATCTGTGAAATGACGCTAGTTGTGCACAGACGACAACATCAGGCTCCTACTTCCATGCAGATGAGTGCCCTAGTTCAGATGATTCCCGCAGTTCAGCTGAAGAAGCTGGCATTCCTCTGGCCACCATTGGCTTTCTACTCCTAGCTGCCTGGATTTTTGCATTCATCGGTACGTATGACAGATCTTAAATTATTGTAACCCATTCAGTCCTGACGCACTACAGCAGGAGATGGGTCGACCATGATAATTCAAGGGTAGTGCCAGATTAGCTTGGTGCCTGTCGGCGCCAAGTTAATCTGGCACTGCCCTTGAATTATCATGGTCGATCCATCTCCTACCACAGGTGCATAGTCGTTAAATGACGCCTCCAACATTGGGGAAATACGGCCGTCGGGCTGAAGGAGTTAATTATTAGAGTTGGTTATACTTACATGTTTTCGATCCTTACAGTGTATCTTTGCTTATTTGGCTCTTCGGTAATTCTGGTAACACGTACGCGTATTAAAGACGTTTTCACAACATTCAAACATAAACGTTTTTTATCAACGGTTTTCACTAGAACAGTTTGTTCGAACTGCTTACAGGTAGTCTGAATGTTTTGACATAGCATATGATCTGAAAATACCAACGACTTCCAATTCAGATTGGTTTTGTTAGTTTTTGTGTGTACTTTTCGGGCTGCAGTAGTTGCTGAATTTACTAATCTCAAGCCTTTCTTCGCGCTCTGTACATGCAAATAACACTTGATTGTTAGAGTCTTGACGAAAGAATGTAAAGGACGGGGGATTTGACCTAAGTCTGTGTTCTGCATATGTAACCATTACCGTGGAAATACTTCCCAGATAGACCCACTCGAGGAGTACGCCACAAATGCACTTCTGTTCAAATGAGATGCTTATTGTATCTCATTTGAAAAGCAGTGTACCTCGTAGTGTGGCATACAGGCTCCCCGAGAGGGTCTATGTGGGGAGTGCACCCGGTCAGCAAAAGGTACGAATAAGATTTTTAAATTCTGCTTTTCAATGCGAGCAGCACAACTCCTGATATTGGCTACACCACTGTAGAGACGGACCAGAAGTCTACGGCCACCAGAAATCCCGACGGGCCTGGGCATGTGGGCTTGGCTACTAACACTCCGGGCGTAGCTGCTAATCCTTTTGGGTGTGGCTGGTAGTAACGTGGATGTGGCTGCGAGCAGTGTGGATGTGGCTGCGAGCAGTGTGGATGTCGCTGCGAGCAGTGTGGATGTCGCTGCTAGCACTGTTGCCGACACGAGCCAGTTGTCTGTGCATGCATCGGACACTAGCGTTGACGGCGGAGAAGCAGAGGACTCTGGGGCGATTACTGAGAGAACTGTGTCCAGTGTTCTTCGGGTATTAGATTAACCTATTCAGCCCTGACGCACTACAGCAGGCGATGGGTCGACCATGATCGATAATTCAAGGGTAGTGCCAAATTAGCTAATTTGGGACTGCCCTTGAATTATCATGGTCGACCCATCTCCTGCAGCAGGTGCATAGTCGTTAGATGACGCCTCCAAAATTTAGGAAATACGTGCGCCGGGCTGAATGAGGTAAGTGAACAAGACCAGCTATGGTTCAGTAAGAAATATACAGTTTGTTAGGTAAGTCTCAGTATATTGCGGTTATCTCTCAAACACTTAGTCGGACCACGTTATTCGCGATCGCGCTATTGTAGTTTAGAATTTTTAATAGACTGCGGAAAGAAACAAAAACAAAGCAAAAGTTCCTCAGGCCGATGTAGTAGTGGTGCGCGGGCCAGCTAAGACTGACGTCGGCCCGAGGACCAAACGCTCACCGGGCATGTCGGGGGAAGTCAGAGACCCGTGCGCGTTGTATCAGGTACCGCGGTGTACAGGAGCGCGTAATACTGGGGCTGACCTGTGTCTGTAGTTTGGTAAAGAATTCCAAAAGTTGATTACATAGTTAACTTCCCGTTGGTGAGAACTGTTGGACGGAAAGACACACCAAAGAACACCTCAAAAGCGTTGGAATACGTCAAATCTTTAAAACCAAGGCATTACGCAGACCAATCATGTACGTGTGTTTCGAACGTCCTGCCGTTCTTGTTTCCAGTTAGTTGCACTTCTCGTCGAGTTGAATCATGTAGCTAAAGGGTTCAGTACTAGAAACAAATATACACTACGCATCAATAAAAACTTTACAAAGTTGTGGCGACAATATCTTTCTAATGCCTGAAGATTTTTAAAATTCCTGTCTGCAACACGAATCAGTTTACACACTTATGAATACAATGCAATAAACTGTATCTTTTTCCGTCGTGTTACCTTTAAGTTACAACCCTTGAAACACGACACCCCCAAAATCAAAAGTTGCAAAGTAACATTATCAGGTGATAGGCTTGATTTATCAAGCACTGCTCACGTTTCACCCAGAGCTTTGAAAATCTGATTGCACCATTAGTAAAAGAACATTCATTTATCTCCTCATGTTGCAACTGATTTTTGTTTTAAAAGAAACCTGTTGCTGTTGTGGTCAGAATAAGACATGCACCCCACAAAAACATCACTTGTACCGGTCTCAGACGCATATCTCGCATTTGCCGGCTAGTGATACAAATTCCGAGTAATATAGTGAGAAGGAGAATTATTTCTTTATCAGATGCAACCAAGAACATTCATTTTAAGCGGGAATTATGGATTTTATCGCAACAAAAGCCGACCTACCCCCCCCCCCCCACACCCAAATCAAAACATTTCGTTGGTCTCTTCTAAGAGGCGAATGCAAACATTTTGTTTCTGGGGAATTCAAATCATCAAATTTCTTAGAGCGTTTCATGAGGCGTTTTTACTCCACTCATGCCCATCACACAGCATAATAAGTTGTACCACAGATGAGGGGGGGGGGGGGGTGAGTGAGGGGTAGCCAGTCTCGGGAGAAGGGGAGCCAGGCGGGGTAGGGGGGCTGGGGGTGAGATATAGCGAATGACCTCGAAACATTTACTTTTCTCATCAATAACACACATTTTCACCGTCTCCATGAGGGTGCGTGGGTCCGTGCGTGCGTGCGTGTGTCCGTGCGTGCGTGCGTCCGTTGCGTGCGTCCGTGCGAGCGTGCGCGTCTGTTTAGGTGTGCGTGCGTGTGTGTAACTGCTTTATTGCTTCATGTTTGTGTGATTAGTCGACGGTCTACTTATTTACTTGTGTTGTTTCTTTATTGTACAAACACCATTACACTTACCAACAAAACCACAATCAAAACAGCAAGAAAAAAGACAAAGAAAAAAACGGGAAATAAGAGTAGCAATAACTCTTATGAAGCCACACATTCTGTAAAACAGTGCATCGAGTCAATACCGATGCAGAAAATGATACATGTATTTAGTTCAAGCGAAGGGGGGTAAAGGGTGAAAGTGGGAAAGGGGGAGGGTGTCAAAGATGAGATGTAGTGCTTATGATCTTAGAACTTTTACTTTCCTGTGTGTGATACTTGAAATAACACATTTTTTTACCGTCTCCTTGAGTCAGTGTGTGTGCATGTGCGTGCGCGCGCGCGTGTGTGTGTGTGCACGTGTGTGCGTCTGTGTGTCTGTGTGTCTGTGTGCACGTGTGTGTTGCTTTACTGTTTCTTGCTTTAATTGACAGTGTGAGTCGGATACTCAAACATGAAGCAATAAAATAAAAACACACACCGTAGAACACGTACACACTAGCACACACAGACACACCAACAACACACACAAACAAACACGCGCACACACACAAACACACACGCGCGCGCACACACAAACACACACACATACACAAACACAAACGCGCGCGCATGCACACACGCAGTCAAGAAGACGGTGAGAAATGTGTGTTATTTCAAGTTACTTGTTGAAAAGTAGAAGTTTTGATATCATAAGCGATGTACTACATCTCACCCTCGACACCCCCCCCCCCCCCCCCCTTTCCCGCCTCCTCACCATTGCCCTTTGCGGTACTACGTATGCTGTGTTAATATATATATATATATATATATATATATATATATATATATATATATATATATATATATATATATATATATATATATATATATAATTTAAAAACATATGTAGCGTAACGCCTCATGAAACGCTCCCCAAACCATCTGATGATTTGAATTTCTTAAAAATCCTTTGCATTCTCTTCTTATAAGAGACAAACAAGAGAAAATTGCGCCATCAGTTGAAATGTTTGGAATCGGGGGTAGGTGAGCTTTTCTTACAATAAAATCCACAATTATCGGTCAAAATTGGTTGCATTTGAAAGGGAAATGATCCCCCATGTCACGATATAACTCGGAATTTAAATCACTGGCTGGCAAATGGACGACATGCGTCTGAAAATTGGTTCAAGTGATGTTTTAGGGGGAGCATGTCTTATTCAGACCACAACGGCAACTGGTTTTTCTTAAAATAAAAATCATTTGCAGCATCTGGAGATAAATGCATGCCCTTTTAAATAAGATTTACGAAACTCCGGATGAAACGCGAGCGGTGCGTGATAAAACAACGCGTCTCACATGAAAATGTTACCTTGCAAGTCTAGATTTCGGGGGTGTCGCGTTCAAAGGGTTGTGATTGAAAGGCAACGCAACAGAAAAAAGATGCAAGTTGTTGCATTGTATCCATAAGTGTGTAATATTTGTTGTGATGAAGTCAGAATTTTAAAATCCTAAGGCATTAAAAAGATATCTTCTCCCAAACTTTGTAAGATTTTTTTTATGCGTAGTGTATTTGCTGGCGTAAGAACTTAGTTTAAAGCTTTTGTGTCTAGCTTATGCGAGTATGAAATAAAATATGCAAAGCGCATTTGACACCGCCACAAAAAAAATGCTACGCACAGTCCTTAAATGTACATAAGGCATAGTTATATACTGCCTTGTGTTCTGCACCGTTTCCAAGTGTAGAGCAATATGACTGGTGAGCTCTAGACAAAACCTTTTAGGCAGCAGCAATGATGCACGTTTTCGTAACAATTGTCCCGCCGGCCCTGACTGCGCAAAGCTTTCACACATCCCACGGATCACATCTTCCATCTGCAAAAGATATAGATTCATATGAGCCTCTGCACCCGCAGGGGCTCATGAGAATCTATGCCTTTAGCCAGCTGTTTGATTCAAGATATAAGTTTTACAAGTGATTGAACGCAAGCCTGTGCATGCATAAAAACAAAGTCCGACAACTTTCTGTGAAAGCAGGCGCGTGAATACATTGAGACGGATCCGCACTGTCTGTACGAGCTCCTACGTTCCCGCAGTGGTTTATGAGGATCTATGCCTCTCGCAGATCAAAGCGGCTGGCGGCTAGAATGCGTAAATGTTTTATAGCGTCCTATTTTGAGCACTTCGAAACATAATGAAGGCTGTTCCCTGACGGAAGCTGATGTTGCTGACTGGGATTTGGCCCTGGGTTAACCCCTTCCCTGCCACTGTACGTACAGTTCTGTGTCTGAAATCGTGGTTCATTCAACGACAAAAAGCCAACACCGTCCAAGAAACGGGGATGCAAATTGGTTTCTGCAAGAGACATAGATCCTCATGAGCCTCCGCGACTGCGGGGCTCATGAGGATCTATGTCTCTTGCAATTGAATCGTTTTCACCTATTCTCGGGAGTGAAGAGGTTAACCGAGAGAGAGATATATAGGTCGGGGGAGCGGAACGGGAGGGGGGATGGCTGTATTTGCATTTTTTGGACTGCAATGTGAATGGGATGTAGCACGGGTGGATGGACTCTAGGCAGTGCGCGAAAGACCATTGGGTCGACATCAGCCACAGTCGGCCCGCACACTGCTGTGTGTGTATGTGTGTTTCTGTGTGTGTGTGTGTGTCCGTGCACGTCTATGTGTTTGTCTGTGTGCACGGCTGTGTCTGTGCACGTTTGTGCGTGCACTGCTCTGTGTGTCTATGCACGGATGTACGAGAGTTGAATACGACCGACAGCGGCCCAATGACCTTTTCTACATTGGGATAACGACGGAGAGTTTATTAGTTTCTTTATTTGTTTGTTCTGTTGCCATGCCATGAACTGTGTATAGAGATCTGTTTCAGTAGTCGGTCTGTTAGTATGGCAATGTTAATCTTGGCAATGTTAGTCTGGCAATGTTAATTAGTCTGCCAATGTTAGTCAGTCTGTCAATGTTAGTTAGTCTGCCAATGTTAGTCAGTCTGTCAATGTTAGTCAGTCTGTCAATGTTAGTTAGTCTGCCAATGTTAGTCAGTCTGTCAATGTTAGTCAGTCTGGCAATGTTAGTCAGTCTGGCAATGTTAGTCTGGCAATGTTAGTTAATCTGCCAATGTTAATCAGTCCGTCAATGTTAGTCAGTATGGTAATGTTAGTCAGTCTGTCAATGTGTTTTGTTTGGTTTAAAATATTGCATACAACCATATGCTTGTTTCTTTCTTTCTTTTTTTGGTACAGACCATTTTAAATGTACACATTATTGGTTTCTTGCCTGGTCGGTGGCTTGATTGCTTGTTTTATTTGCTTTGTTTTCAAACATTTTAACATTGATTGTTTTAATGGCAATATAAACACAAGTGAATAAATTAAAAAGCACTGATCGACCGCTCTTTTACCGCGTTTCTCTTAGCTCGCTTGTTCGACTAATCATCGGCTCCGTTTCATGTCTTTCCGTAGGATATGACCTGTATGTCCAGATGTGAAAAAGACTCCAGTTTCTAGTGACAAAATCATCGCAATTCTGAAAGTCACCTGTCGCTAACCCTTTGGCTGTCGGTAGCGCTCTGTCGCGACCATTCCTGCAGGAAGGAAGGATTACAGAGGAGGTTTTCCTGAATCGGCATGCCATGTCAAATGAAAGTACTTCACAATGAAACAGCTGTTTAACATACATTCTACCCCCGGACCGAAATCCCCAAATTTTGAAGTTGCTCTCTGAAGGACTGTATTACAATTCTAGAGACAGATCGAGCATGATATTTCAAGGGTGGTGCCAGAATAGCTTGGCGCCCATGGGCGCCAAGCTATTCTGGCACCACCCTTGAAATATCATGTTCGATCCATTGCTTGCTGTGGTGTTTTGGGGCTGAATGAGTTAATTTAGAACGGCTGTTTAATTCTCATTAACCCTTTCAGTGCCGAGCGCAAAAACAACATCCAAGTGAAAGACTGACGCACAGACTGATCCCCGTGAGCCCCGCAGAAGTGGGTTCATGGGGATCTATGCTTCTTGCGAATGCGGGGACGGGTAAATCTTTGTCTCTTGTTGGTGTCATTGCATGTGGGTGTGTCTCAGATAGACAAGGTTAGGAGGTGGTCAATTTAGATGAATACAGTGTGCAGATTCACGCCTTGTTGGACTCAAGCTGGCGATAGTCTTTCGATGGGTAGATTCACGCTAAATATGGGAAAGTTCAGCTTCACTCCCGCTGACAGTGAAGCTGAACTTCCGCATATTTAGCGTGAATCTACCCATCGAAAGACTATACCAGCGTGAATCCAACAAGGCGTGAATCTACACACTGTATAATTGCTTCTACCATTATATTCAACCCATTTGGGTTGTTTTTTTAGTTGACTGGATTCAGACCTGTGTGGACTAATTCTGGGTCGAATTTACAACTTGAATCAACCCATGCGCGAATCTACGCAGTGTAAATTGGTGATGTCACTATTCCAATCGGATTTTTTATTTTTAGTGGTGTACTCAAGCCTGTGCGGATTTATTCTGGATAGATTTATGTTGTGCACCTGCGCAAAATAATCCATCCAGAATAAATCCATACAGTCTTCACACCAGAGAAAGTTTCGGCCTTTCTAAGTGGAATCGCGGCAGCTCATTCTTCGTGCTAGGGAGATTCCACGCCTGGATGGATTGGCTTTGGGTAGATTTATGCACAGATAAAGCGAAGCTGACCACTTCAGCTTCATCAGCAGTGAAAGTGTTGTGATTAATTGCAGCGAATTGGTCGGCCACAGTAGAGGAAATTAAAAGTTTTCAATGACATAAATGAACCATGACACCCACCATCCAGTTAAGCATGAAAACAATTGAACTGACGGATATCAATTGCAGGGTGTATTGTATCATTACCTGTGGGCTGGTCTTTGATTTTGAACCTTACGGTGTTCAGCCGTAAGGTTCAAAATCTCAGACAACCACACATACTATTCCCATATATACAGTCAAAACATGCATCGAGAAACTTTTACACAATGTATTACACGTAAAAAAGCAGCAAGCTGCAAAAATAAATTGCAGTCGACTTGATAGCAGGAAAAGATGTTACAAAAGTTGGATATAACGAAATTACGGGGTTTTTTGTCAGAGGATCCGACTACACTTTCTCTAAATTATAGCCGTGAAATGGCCTTGGTTGCCTGATCGGCGTTAAACTTTATACTGACGAGTAAAAGAAATGCAACATTTTGGAATTGTAGGAAACACTAAAGTGTTTCCTACGATTCCAAAAATGTCGCATTTCTTTTGCTCGTTAGTATGTCTATGTAAATTACTTCATTCATAAAAGGCTTCATCGCATAATAACAAATAAGGGTCCCGTAACAGATTTGTTATAAGCGAAGTTTAAAACTTAATCAACTATTTCATACTTATTTTAGTTGTTTAGATCCACGACAAATTATGGCTTAACAATTTTAAAATAAACGAAACGATTATTTGCGACAGTCGGAATGTGACCAAAAGCCATACTTTTGTCACGAATTTAGACAACGAATTTGTCTCGATTCACTTTCACAATTCCATAACTGAGAGTGTTCTGACGTATTCACAAAGAGATGCATATGGTGACGCTATTTTATTGACGTCGCTGTATACGAGCTATATAGGTCAAGGCCTTTCTCGTCAAACGCTTCCATGAGACCTGATTTAAATTATGTCGACTTCCCTTCCTCCTTTGTGATCATGTGAATTCACGTCCGAAACATGTCAAAGTACTATCCCAATGTGCAAAGACCATCGGGCCGATATCCGAAGCCGTTGGTCTGCGTACAGCTGTGCTCGGGCCAACGGCGGCCGACTCGGCCCGATGGACTTTTGCGCATTGGGATAAAACACCTTGTATAGAGCAACCTTCTCTAAAACGAGAACTGAAATTAATACCCGGGCGTAAATCAGTATACATGAAAAAAAAAAAAAAAAAAAAAAAAAGAACATAACAATGACAATGATTGTAAGCCTGGACAGGAACAACAACTTGTTTTCATTTACTTTTGAAGTAATTTTTTTTTTTTTTTACAAATACAGCATATAAACGATGAAAAGTGTCCACCGCAAAAAGCAAAAAATGTCAGGCAAAAAAAAACATTCGACTTTGCTTGTAACTAGGTCGGGTATCTGAAAGGCGGATATAACGACACTTTTTCAGAGATCCCCAATTTCTGAATACAAATTACTTCGATAAAATCAACGAAAACATGTGGGTCCCCAAATGATTTGTTACACTACATCCGAAATTCGCTATGCATAAACGATCTTGCAAATGAATGAGATAATTGTGTATGGTCCACAATTTCATTAACTCATTCGAGACGTGCCGCCTCCGGATACGCGGCATAAGCCGCGTATCTGGAGGCGGCCCGTCTCGAATGAGTTAACCCGTTCACTGCCGAGAAAATTCGAACAGCATCTAAATGAAGAGGTTTCAAACCCATGAGCTCCGGCATTTGCGGAGGCAGATGAGAATCTGAGCCTCTTTCTGACACCACTCTGAATCCATGTTCCTTGGACAGCCAGGTTTGTTTTGTTTGTTTGTTTGTTTGTTTCGTTGGTTGGTTGTTGGTTGGTTGGTTGGTTGGTTGGTTGGTTGGTTGGTTGGTTGGTTGGTTGGTTGGCTGGTTGGCTGGTTGGTTCTTTGTTTGTTTGTTTTTTCCGGTGTTGAAGTAACGAAGATTGCAAAGACTGTGTGCGTCAAGTGACTCTGAACGGGTTAAAATCGTAGATGTCGACACTTTTCAATTATTAAAGCACATGTATACGTGGCATCGTAAAAAAATGTATTTCTCTGCTCCAGTCTGTGGCTACAAGTAAAAGACGACATGCAAAATTGCTTGTAATGTCATTTATGAAACCTTCGCAAATTGAAGCAAAAATAAACACCACTCGGCTTCAGTCATAATAGATGAGAAGGCCCACAGCCATATCAGTATGGCACTGTTATTGATTCATCATCACTATATAACTAATCCACTTTAGACTTACGGATGTTAATGACACCAGCAAGAGACATAGACACGCATGAGCCCCCGCTAACCGCGGGGGCTCATGAGGGTCTATGTCTCTTGCAGTTGAGGTGATGTTCTTCGTCGCGTGCTGGCTGTCAAGAGTTAAAACGACGTACCACTTTTCCATTTGAAGGGAGCTCTGTTGAAACCGTCGTGCGGAAAACCTTGTGATATCCACTAAATCACAAACAGGTCAACACATAGCACGAACTCCAAACATTCCGTGGACTCACCCAGCCCGCTCCATCTGCAGAAGGCGAATATTCTCAGTCATGAGCCTGCGCGGGCTCAGTAGAATATGTGCATCTTCCTTGCGATGATTTGACATGCGCAATTTGAAGTACGTATCCGGTATCAACAGTACGACTGCTACGCGGATACATGATGCGGTGATAGTGGATCCAGCAAAACGGTCCCATGAAGTCCTTACCCATTTATAATAACACACCTCACCGTCTTTCCTTATTGTAAAGGGGCTCAACCTAGTAATGTCCTTGGCCTGACTCTGAATTTGGACTTGCCCCTATAGAATCAACTTCTGTTAACTCATTCGAGACGTGCCGCCTATAGATACGCGGCGTTTCGCCGCGTATCCGTAGGCGGCACGTCTAGAATGAGTTAAGTAGATGACATGCGCGTATACAGGGGTATGCTGATCAGAATGGCAAGTACCGGATTTCAAAATGTCACACACTTTGGTAACTCCTTTGTCCACTCTGAACGATAACTCTGGGAAAAAAAAAGAAGAAAAGGGACGAATAAGTATTTATGAAACATGACTTTGCATTCTCAATTGTCTCGTTAATCATTCACAGATCAAGTGAATGACGATATCCCAGCCGTCAGTGCTAACATGACGTATATTTCAATTCAACGCGTGATCATCTGGCACTACCCTTGAATCATCATGATCAATCCATCTCCTACAACTGGTACATAGTCGTTAGATAACGCCTCCAAAAGTTTGGAAATGTGGCCGTGGTATTAAGAGGGTTAAATATATAGATATTAACGTAAAGTAACACTTAAGGTAACGAACATAAATTATTATGATGGTAGACCGAAAGGGTTGACTGCCAGTGCTTGATGATGGTAGTTATACTGTTGTTGAGTGTGCAGGTGATAATGATAATGACGATTGTGGTGATGACCATGATGCTGTCACTCCAGCACTTAACATCAATACCACCACCATCACCGTCATCATCACGGCAAACATCACCATTATCGATGGCCCCCAGCCGTAAGTCCAACTCCAAGGGATCAGACTCATGAGTGAGCTTAGTCCTGCGCAAGCGACTAAGCAAGGTGCTTCGCTACAGTGGAGCACCTTGCTTAGTGGCTGTTGCAGGAGTAAGCTTACGCATGCAACTGGCCCCCGAATCACTGCAAAGCACACACGTTCTTTACCTTCTAGATTCACTTGTTGGAAGTGACGACCCAGCAGCTATGACGTCACACTGAACTTTCACGCGGATGTCTGAACAGGTGAGTTTGCGATAAATCTGGAAAGAAAAATTCCGAAATGCACAAGGTAAATGAATTTGTAAAGCTTTTAAGACGTGATCGCCGTGCATGAAACAAAGTTAATACATGTACGACCTGAATACTGATCAAGTCAGGCGCACTGCAACTGTGCCACCATGATTTACCAGGACCTTTCAGCGGACCTGCTTTTCAACAAGCCCGTCTTTCTTCCCTGAATTGCGAGTCCAGCTACCGGGGCGGGACGGGGACTCGAACCCATGACCCGGCGATTCCCTTCGCTCTCTTGCTCCGACGCTTAACCGCCTGAGCTATTTCGGACTCGCCGTACACATCCTCATGAGCCCCCTCCCCCTCCCCTCCCCCCGGGCTATTTATACGCCGTGACTTCGTTGCCGTTTGTAGTTGGGAGTCGTTCGGCATAAACGTAATATCATTAGTGTGATGAAACTCTATGCTCACGCATAGGGTTCACACAGAGGGTTTAGTACGGTACAGTTTTGTTAGCGGTTTGTTTTGTGACAGATATTCCGTGAGGCACGTGGCCCATGTGGAATCTTTTAGAAACGGTTAGCACGGGGAGTTTTAATGAGCTCATGCGAACAGAGCTGTAGAAACGTTAGTACGGGGCTATACTGTCAGTGTGGACAGACGTGTGTGAGATACCTTAGCCCGTGTTCCAAAACTCTGAAACCTAGAATTCAGAGTGCTTGTCGGAGAGTGGAGCGACGGACGTCAAGACGTCAGTCACCAGGGACCTATTGTGAGGTCATCTCTTCACTCAGGGAGTGAGCGACCGGTGCCGAGACACCCTGGTCACAGAAAGGACTGCGCTACAGAGCGAGTTACGAGGACGTCCACGGTACGAGAGACGGGACGACTTGGGAGCGTACGACAAAGGGCTTGCACCCTAGCCGTGAAAGGACTGAACGTAACCAGGCGAGAACACCAAAGCAGGTTGGATTGTGAGAGACAGCTACCTAGCCTGACATTTACATTGTGTGTATGTGGTGTTGAGGTGCTTGTAGTGGGAAAGGTGTGGTGTACATAGCTGTGATAATCTTTTGAGTGCTCTTTTATTATTTGGATATAAACGTCTTTGTTAGAAAGGAAGAACCTACTCTTTTCAACATCTTACTGGAAAGAATCATGACGGACGCTCTGAAAGATCAAGAAGGAACTGTCAGTATTGGAGGCAGAACAATCACGAACTTGCGCTTTGCGGACGATATTGATGGCCTTGCAGAAACAGAGAAGGAGCTAGCTCAGCTGGTGGAAAAGCTGGATAGTACAGCCATTGTATATGGGATGGAAATCAGTGCAGAGAAGACCAAACTGATGACCAATAACGCCAGTGGCATTGGCTCTGAAATCATGGTTGGAGGCCAAAAACTGGAAACAGTTAAGAAATTCAAATACTTAGGAGCCAATGTGACAGATGAGGGATCAAAACCAGAAATGCTGTCCAGGATTGCGCAGACAACAACAGCACTGACAAGATTGAAGACCATAATATGGAAGGACAGAAACATCACACTCTGCTCCAAGATCAGACTGATGCGCTCCTTAGTCATCTCAGTGTTCTTGTATGCCTGCGAGTCATGGACCCTCACAGCAGACCTTGAAAGGAGGATACAAGCCACTGAAATGAGATGTTTTCGAAGGCTGCTTGGCATTTCATACAGAGATCACATCACAAACGAGGAAGTGGGAAGCAGAATCAGGCAAGCCATCAGGCCCTATGAAGACTTATTAGCCATTGTGAGAAAACGCAAACTGAAGTGGTATGGGCATGTCACACGTTCAGCAGGGCTTGCCAAAACAATCATGCAAGGCACTGTGCAAGGAGGACGAAGGAGAGGAAGACAGAGGAAAAGATGGGAGGACAATATCTCAGAATGGACAGGACTGAAGCTAGGCGATACGCTGAGAATGGCAGAGAACAGAGAGGAATGGAGGGAGCTGGTTGTTAAGTCATCAGTGGTGCCCCAACGGTCGGCAAGACTACGGGACATATATATAGATAGATAGATAAGCCCGTGTGTTGAGTTTTACCGCGTGAGTGCGCCCGTCTGAGTCAGTGGCGGTGTATGCGTCTGTTGTGCGAGAGTCTGTACGTGCGACTGGGGGCAAGTCTGCGTGCGCTACAATTAGAGAGGTAACAGGGGCGGATCAGTTACCTTCAGGAACGGGGGGGGGGGGTCCCAACATTTTGTTTGGGACCTTTAGCCTCATACAAAAGGCATCCCCGACGCCAGAAATATCAAAAATCGGGGGGTTTCGGGGGGGGGGGAGGGGACTTGTTATATTGTATAGCATTTTTTTTTAATGTGGCCTGGAGGGGGCCGTTCCGGCACCCACCCACCCCCCCAAATCCGCCCCTGGGTAACCTATAATTATGCCGAACGGCTCCCAACGAGGGCGATGTGACGGCGGATAACCAGCACGTGTCATAAACATACACAACACTCGGATCATCTCCAGGATGTTGGGAGTGCTGTCCATGCTCATGACAGAAGTCTGTCGTCATCTTACTTTCCTTTGTTGTTGTGAGTCCTTCGGCATAATAACGTAACATTATTAGGCCTGAACCGATTGTGTATAGGCAGTACCAATGTTGACGCTGGTTGTTATTTTGACCAGGCACTACTGAAATAAAATACCGATTGTCCTGATCACTGGTACTGTCCGAATGCGCAAAAAGGCCATCGGGCCGATGTCGGTCGACGTCGGCCGCCGCTGGCCAGCGCACAGTTGCGCGCGGGTCAACGGCGGCCGACGTCGGCCCGCTGGCCTTTTGCGCGCCATTTTAGAAAGAGTCCACCCGTCTACTCACAACATAACAAGGCACGAATACAATCCAACACAGGCAGAGGAACACGATCCATTTGGGACTGCAGTCAAACTGGTGGCTGTACACCCTGTGATTTGTGACGCACAGTCGTGTTCTGCGCGTACGTAGGTTGTGAATGTCGTCACAGCTTGTGATGGCGTCACGATTTGTCATGTACCAGTCTAGCAGCACCTCAGTGAGGTCAATCTGCACAGAAGAGAGGGATATAATACATGTGTTAAAATCGTGACACGTTAAAGCTGTGTTTTAGTTGAAAAGCTCTGCGCTTGGAAGGCAAAAGACAGTAATTACATTCCTTGTAAACAGCGACATTTTCATTGTATTTGAACATCTCACGCATACCAAGGGGAATTACTCGACGCTGGACAGACAAACAGTTAGATCCCCTGTCCCCGCCTATCAGGCACCCAATCGCCAGCCCACAAAAAAATACGCAGGTATAGAACAATACCGACATATATATCTCTTAATGCATCAGGTCAAGCCTATAACCCATGTCTTTTTCTGGAACTTAGAAAGTAGGCATGAGAAACACACATACACAGCAAGAAGGTGCACTACTAAATGTGGTCAGGTAATAATAATAATAATACCGGTTATTATATAGGCGCTTTACCCAATTCTGCGAATCGGCTCAAAACGCCGCGAACAGAACCCAACACGCACGCTCACGTGACACACACGCATTCACTCTGAAGACGAACACATTACAAGACAAACACAGGACATTCACGTGGTGCGAAGGGTCACCTCAGCTACTGAGGTTTCGGACATTTTGATCGTTTGTATTTGAAACTATGAAGTGGCCTGAAACCGGTACCCTGATTTCCCACAGTAGATGCACAAGACAATACACAACAATGTAAGGATACAAATTTGACGCTGGTACAATTCTACCAGTGCTAGCCTCACCTATCTGTCGCTTTCCGCAAAAATGCATTGCCTTCCAAAAGCACGGCTTGTAGGATCGATGTGAAAAAACTATGCCTCGTAGTTACAATATCAAACTTTATTCAAGCCCTCTCTCGACAATGCACTGTGACAGTTTTAGTATTATATATGTTCCATTCTTCTGGGCAGTTTACAAGAACCTATGAATTTGTTGTCCAGCTGGTGATGACGGAGTCTAAATCTCTTTGAATATTAATAAAATTAAACTTGCATTATATGTTCTACGTTTTTATGTGTGGGCAAGAGGTAAGTAATACCGGTTACTATTATTAGTTGTATTACGAGTTAGGCTTTGCCAGTGGTTCTTGTCGCCTCGAGGATCCGGTCGGGGGGGGGGGGGGATGCCGGGGGCGGGGGGCCGGGGGGGGGGGGAATGTCGGAGGGAAGAGACGAGGGCTTTGGCCCGCCGGAGACACTTACCTCCGACACTGCACCCCAAATAATTAACTAACTACCCCCCCCCCCCCCCCCCCCCCCCGGCCGGATCCTCGAGGCAACAAGAACCACTGGAAAAGCCTAACTCGTAATACAACGATTTTGTCTTCAACTGTAAAAAGTATGAGGGTGAAGTTTACCCTTGAAAAAAAAAAAAAAAAACAAACTTTACGTGTGACGTAGAGATTCAGGCGACGTAAATCTCAATACTTCCGACTATCAATTAACAACCTCTTGTGAACTGCATTCGCCTGAAATTTCTCTCTCTTTTGTTTATGATACTTACCGGTATTTTTTTTAATTTAACACAAATTCAGTCAATATTTTGTATGAAATTGGTAATATAGGCCTAACACAACGCGTGCATATAGTTATTTGGTTTCGTAACCCCCTCAATTTTTATTTATCCAGCTTTTTGTTTCTTGGCCGTTTCGAATACGGTCAGTACGTGATAGGGCCTTCGCTTAGTTGAATTTTCCTGTCGATAATATTATCTAACTGATCCAATTATTCAGTTATGTTTGTATGAAACTGATATCAGCGGTATCACAGCGCAACTACATATAGTTCTTTTTGTTGTGTAGCGTCTAAAATTATTTATTTACCGGCATATTTTTGTTTAGAGGTTTGACTGAATGAAGATTAGGGTATAATTGTACCGAGAAATGTGATTGGCCAAAGATTTATTTACGGGAGAACGCTTTGCTCAGCGAGTAACATTGTTATCGTAACATGTCATAAGGGAGTCTACTTTACTTTGGTAACATGTTGCCATGAGAACGGACGGCCAGGACAAAAAACGAATAGAGCCAGGCCCATGAGAAAAAGTGTAAAGAGTCTGAAACGAGACAATAAGTATACGTTGTTAATATCTGTTCGTTGGAAATGTGCTTTGATTTTCAGTATTCGTATTAACATCAAAATATGACGTCTTTGTCAACGACATACACATTATACCTCTATGACCAATGCACAAACTATTCATAAGTTGAAATGAATTTCATTTCCCGTCGACATATAAACACAAGTATCGTAACAAGACAAAAAGCGCAAATTATTAAATGTAAATGATGTCATAGCCATCAGATTATTCCCGTGTGACAAATGCACAAAATATTATAAAGTTTAAATTAATTTTATCAGCCGTCGACATACAAACTAAAGTATATCAGCGAGACAAAAAGCGCAAATAGTGAATGTAGAAATGATGTGTTTATGCCAGAGGCTACAGACAGGTCTATTACCAACAACATAAAAGAAATGCGCGCCATTCTGGCTTCCAGAATTACATTTTAACCCTTTGGCTGTCGGTAGCGCGTTCTGTCCATGATTTCTCGCGACGAAATGCACTACCGACACCCAAAGGGTTCCGTCTTGCCAACTTACAATCCAACGTGACAGGAACCCAGTGCGCAAAGGCCATCAAGCCGACATCGGCCCCATGGCCTTTTGCGCATTTGGAAGCTGTGTCTGAAATGCAGTGATATCTGTCAGAACTTTTTCCTTCTAAAATTATCTGCTGAACACTTAAAACCGCGGTTTTCGGATCGACCGCGATAGCTCAAGGCTGGTGCCTGGTTAGCTTGGCGCCTGTGAGGCCGCTAGGCGTCAAGCTAATCTGGCACTACCCTTGACCTGTCACTACGTTTGGACTATCATGGTAGATTCAGCTTTTCAGTTGCCTATGGACATAAAAGAGCGAGCCGAACGAAGGCTGTTTAAAACCATTCGCGCTTCTCAAAATAATAATAGCGATTGGCATGTGTCAGTTTAGTCTCTATTAGTTCAAGCGCGGAATGTTGGCGGTTGGTCAGAACATTGCCGCTCAAGTGCAGTGTCGCGAAAAGCGCCAAGCAGTCCAGGCACCCTTGAGTTTGCAGGCGCCAAGCTATCACGATCAGGTCGGAAAATGCCCGCTAAAGGATAGTCATGACTAGAACTGCGCTTGAGGACTAAAAAAGGCAACTGAAATGCCTTATCACACACATCAGCGCTTTTAACTACTGACCAGGATTTCAGGTTTCAGGTCCAAATCGGGACACGCAAAACTTGAGATATCATGAGCGAGGGCCCTTAACCCTCTAGTGCACTAAGACACCGATGCTTAAACAGCACATGCACTGCTGCATGCACAAAGGGGTCAACTCATTCGAGACGTGCCGCCTCCGGATACGCGGCATAAGCCGCGTATCCGGGGGCGGAACGTCTCGGATGACGTAATCTTGTCACTGCCGGGAAAACTGAAACTGCACCGCCAAAACTGCGAGACGCAAAGAACCTCATTCACCGACGCAAATGCAGGAGCTCATGCCGTCCTTCGCCTCTTGGTGGCCACATTCGTATCATTGTTCCTTGGTTGTAGGAGGGGGGGGGGATATCATTGAATTTCCACTCACGTTACCAAATTAATAGCTTCTGATAGCGAAGAGGTTCATCCTCTTGTGTACTCAGCCGCACTCACTGCAAACAGTATCAGTGGCGGCATGCACAATTTTTACTCATTCGAGACGTGCCGGAGGCGGCACGTCTCGTATGAATTAAGAGTCTTCATCCCTTCACTGCCTCCGGACGCAGACTGTGAATCTGTTCATTTAACCCCAAAGAGTCCCGGCCGACAAAGTTACGTGGATACAAATCGTCTGAGCAAGAGGCATAGATCCTCATGAGCCTCCGCAACTGCGGGGGCTCATGAGAATCTATGCCTCTTGCCGATGGAATTGTAGCACTCGCCTTTCTCGGGCGGTGATGGGGTTAATCGAACATCACCCACTGAGGGCTAACATAAAATAAGAAATTTTCTCGCTCTGGTGATGAAAGGCGCTGACGGAAATTAAATCCGCCCGTGAATGGCAACAGGAGGAGGGGTGAGCTCAGAAACGCAGCCCAGAAATTGAACGCGAAGAGGATTTTTGGTTTTTTTTTTGTTCCAACACACCGCGAGAAAAAAAAATGGACACTGCAACAGAGACGAGAGACTCGCAAACAGGAAGAGCCCTGTGCGCAAAAGTTATGGGACCGACGTCGGTTGCCGCTGGCCCGCGTACGCCGAAGTAGGCCAGATAACTTTTGCTCACTGTGAGAAAGAAGGGTCGAGACACCTCAGTTTTATCTTCTATTTAGGTTTCATTTCGTGGTTATAATTCAGGTTTGGGGAATAGGGAATCGAACATTAATAAGGCAAAAATCGTACGACCCTATCAAAAAATCTTTGTCAGAATTTGCTTTTGATCCTATCAACCTTGTAATGTCGCGGAAATGGTACGCATGTGTATAATGCACATGCCCTGGTCTTTTATCTTGTCTTCGGAGAAAAAAACGCCCATATTTCGAAAGTTCAAGAGTTAGGCCAAAGGAAAACGAATAAAGTAAAGGATTCGGCTTAACTCATTCAGCCCGGCGCACGTATTTCCCAAATGTTGGAGGCGTCATATAATGACTATGCACCTGTTGCAGGAGATGGATTGATCATGATAATCATGGTCGACCCATCTTCTGCTGTAGTGCGTCAGGGCTGAATGCGTTAAAGACCCACTCCCGCCGTAACTGTTCAAAGATACACTTCTGTGACAGACGGTTACGAAACGCTACACACAGGTGTAGCTATGGTTCGTTTAGACACAGGACAATCCAGTTCACTGCACTTCGTCTTTATATCAAGTAACCTGACAAAGACTCCACTCCCTTCTATAAATACAACGCTTTTAGTACGAGAAACAGCAAAAAAAAAAAAAATAGATGGACACTCTCTAACGGCGGCGCAGAATAAATAAGTGCGATTACGCGTGTGCTTTTGCTGCGTGTCCCCACTGCTGTTAAAGTTCATTAGGTAAGTCGGCAAGGCATAACCAACACAAATGGTGCTGAAATGTGTCTTCAGATTTAAGCGTAATGCTACTTTAACCCCTACATTCAGCATCAGGCACCTTTATCATCCAAAAGGAAATGGTTGTAAGGTGGACAATGCAAACAAATAAATATAGTCTAATTGTATAACACATTTACGCAGATACGGATTCATACAACGTCACTGTCTAATTTAAGGGCATTTTTGTGTGTAAACAAATAAATGAATCAATGAATCTTTATTTTACAACGGTAAAGAGATTAACAATGCCAGAGGCAATGCCATATTTCAAATCTGCCGTTGTAATAATAATTTTTTTTTTAATGTAAACGAGGGGAAAGACAGAAAAAAAAAATCACGAGTTAAACTCATTCGCGGCCAGCCGCATCCGGCTGCGCGGGTAAGCCGCGCGTCCGGATGCGGCTGGCCGCAAATGAGTTAAACTGCTACAGAAAACGTAACAGCTGATAGCCTACGCGGACTGTGTTTCTGAAATCTTTGTTAATTCATCGCCAAACAGCACGTCGTCAAAGGAACCTGGTTTCAAAATGATGTCAGCGACTGCGGGGGCTCATGAGGCTCTATGTCTCTTGCAGCTGGTCTGCGTTTCACCTTTTCTCGGCAGTCAAAGGGATTACGTTGAAGACTATCTCACCTCGGTAAACAGAAACATCAGACATTCAAATGGAGACTTACCAACCTCAAGACAGAAGTTTCTGTCCCGTCTCAAGCAGTCTGTCGCCCGCTGTGCTGCCTTGGTCAAAGACACGCTGAGGCTGGGATGGGAAAAGTTGATCAGGACGGCGAAGTCATCTGAAAACACAAACGACAAAATTTGTAAGACTTGGTGTGAAATTGGTAAGTGGTGTCCGGCCTCATCAGTATCGTCATCGCTGTCATCGTCTTTATTATAATTGTTGACATCGACATAAACATCATCATCACAATCACCATCATCAGTCATCAAACATAGTCAGCATTATCAACACTGTTACCTTCTATGATAGTGACCGTCTCCACACTGTGACGACTGGCAATCTCTGTGTGGTACACCGTAACTCGGGTCAAAGTCAAACGCTGCTGTAATCTCCATATCACGTGGCACAGCTCCTCGCACGTGCGCACGCACAGTACTACGTCATCTCTGAAAATAAGAACAAACATGTTAATTTTCGTATACCAGAAATATTCATTAATAGTGTTTCTGTGTTAAAAATGTCAACGCCTCAAGTGAATTTTTTTTTTTAATAAATAAATAAAATAAATATTTAAAAAAAAAACGACCAGGAATTGATTTACACAATTAAAAGTGATGTTTTTTCTTCTGTATGCTGGGAAATGAAGAAATTGGTCTACTGACACAATGATTGGTTGCACAGACACACTAAGCCATCATGTCAAAAGCGGGTATCATCTAAAGACTCGGAAGTTCGGAGATAAATCGACCATAACCGTTCAAGGGATGTGTCAGAATGTATTAATGCCTCAATGCGCCAAGCACCTCCCTTGAGCCATTATGACTGATCAATCATGTGATATAAAATAGTATATCAGGATTGAATAGCATTAAAACAAACTTCACTTTTCTATCTCCATGGTGACTCCGTCGCAACTGCCATGCTGCGTCAGGTCAAGGACAATCTTGGGGTCACAAACATGGCGACCGTCCTGATAGGACAAGCTGCAGTGCATGCGGGCTGGGTGGGCGCAGAACACAGCCCAGTCCAGAACCCTCATGGGCGCCTCGCTACTGAACGTGTCCATGGTATTCAGTCAAAGATGGCATAGCATGGTGCTGGGCGCGCATCATCGTGTCTGAGGACAGGCATGAAAACCAATTGCTGAAATACTATCTCACTTGACGTCAACTTTGTATTAACTATTCGAGACGTGCCGCCTACGGATATGCGGCGGTTCGTCGCGTATCCGTAGGCGGAACGTCTCAAATGAGTTAATATTCGATGAATCGACCACACGTTTTGGGCGAGAAACTAATGTTTTTGCGATGTGAATCGATTTACGGTTATATGTGTGGGGCACTCGATAAGTTTCGGAATGTGCTTTACTGGCAAGGTTTGGCCACAAGTGTGTGATGTCAGCTTGCAGAGCAACTTAGTTTGAGTTATTACACTTTTGCTCAGCCCCTCAAATCCTGTGGCCCACGCTCCAGCTGGCGTTAAATCATGTAGGGTGAAACAGCCCCCGTGAACGCTCGGTGGACAGCGTTAATAGTCAATAACTCGATGCAACTCAAACATTTTTTCTGAAAAAAAAAATAAATAAAAAAAATAAAAAAATAAACAGGTATCAGACAAGGGTAGATAAGATTGGCAAAGTGAAAGACATCTCGGATGCTGATTACTGCTAGGAATCACGTCATCCCATCATAGCGCTGCAGGCTAGAAGTGTCATGGGAAAATGGAGGTATCTTAGTTCAAGCTTGCTCTCATGGTAGAGCGTCTATGTAAAAAAGGAGTGAGTTTGCCAGTCGGCTGTTTCTTACCATCCATTTGAGCATAGTTACCGAAATTGTGATTTTACAGAAATTTCCGCTCTGATACATCGGAACCTTGTGTTCTTTTGCCAGTCTGAAATATTCTTTGATCAAAGGAACTCTGAACGAGTTTAGAACTCTACATGCGCCTGATCGGTTTGCTTCCTTCAAATGTAACATTTGTAGTGTCGAAAATGTTTTCATTGGAAGTGTCCAGCAAACGGTTTTGGACAATCGCTCTCAATTACTTTAAAATACCTGACACCAAACACTCTACCTTCTTTCCGCTTGACGTCACTGTGATATGGGGTGGTCCTCGCTAAGTTTGCTGTTGACCTCTCAAGTGTCTAAATCACAGGCCCATAATTCCATAAACCTATGCCTGTTGTAGATGTTCTGAGCGGCTGAAAATTTTACTTGTCTCTTCACTGCCGAGAAATCGTGAACACGATCCGACTGCAAGAGACATATATCCTCATGAGCCCCCGCAGTTGCGGGGGCTCATGAAGATCTATGCCTCTTGTTGACACCATTTTGAATCCAGGTCCCTTTAACGACGTGCTGTTTGGTGCTGAATTATGAAAGAAATCTTGTATCATAATAATTCTGTTGTTGAAGACATTGAAGACTCTACTCCTTGAGATGGAGAGCATGGGACACATATCGAGCGCCCCTTGTATGTTATTTATCCTGGTCTCCTGACAATGGAAAAGAAAAGATTCACAATGAATAAATAAAAGTAAATGAAACACGCTTATGAATGCACACAACGTCAGCGGGCCGATGTTGGCTACCGTTGGTCCGCCCACGGGAGTGCGTGGGCCAACGGCGACAAAAAAATCGACACGAGGGTCTTTTGCGCACTGGGCTTTACAACAGTGGTGGTGACAGCTCTAGAGTAGCGTCTGATTTGCTTGAGTCGGATAATGACATAGCTTTGATCAATCAAGGTCGGGACACATTGCCTTCCGCTAAAATCCTATGCTGATAGGACGATCATACTAGAGTCGTTCAGCACTGAAACAATGGCTTCTCCAGACCGATCAAACTGCAAGAGAAATAGATTCTCGTATGTCTCTGCAGACTACAGAGATTAATTCATGAGAATCTATGCCTCTCATCAGAATTGACTGACTTTATTTGCATCCTTAATTGAGGAAAAGCACTCGAGTTAACGCATATCATACTGAGATTCATAAAAGCTTCAAATTTGTACACTGCCATATGCAAGTTACATTATAGTATTTACAGATAAGGTTATAGACCAATGGCTTTAGTTCAAGGGTCGTGCTAGAATAGCTTGGCGCCTAGAGGCGCCAAGCTATTCTGGCACTACCTTGAACTAGTTTAGTCATACTTATTTCACACACTGGTGTGTTCCGAATGTTTACAATTAGCTACACGACTGGAACGAGAAAGACGTTAGTCACGTTATTACTGTATACGATGACCAAATTGGTGTCGCTGAGAATAAGGAAAAATGAACAAGCGTTGTTGTAACGTTTAGGTTGGTCTCATTTAGCAATTGAACGTGTTTCAACCCTTTCCATCCTGTTGCAGGTTTGCATGAAATAAATTCGACTATAATAGTTCAAGAGTGGTGCCAAAATACCTTGGCGCCTTGAGGCGCCAAGCTATTTTGACACCACACTTCAACTAAAATGGTAGATGTATCTCCAAATCTGTTATGTAGCCTTCATAGGACAATACACATATCTGAAAACTTGCAGCCTCAGAATTTATTGGGTTAATTGGCGGAAGGGCTGAAGGGAGCTCTCGTTTGTTTAGAGATGCATTAAAAGTGTGCAATATGCGCAACATTCTAGCATGCGGAACGGTGTTTCAGTATGCTGTAAGGTGTTTCACCATGCGAGATGATGTTTCAGCATGCAGCACGATGTATCGCGGTACGATATTTCAGCATGTGATACCATGTTTCAACGTGCGAAAAGATGTTTCAGCATGCGGTACGACGCTTCATCATGCTGCACAATTTTTCAGCATAAAAAAACGATGTTCCAGCATGCGGTACGATGTTTCAGCTTGCGGAATAATATTTCAGCACACGCGCGGTAGGATCAGTGTTTCATCATGCGATTTTTCAGCATGGGCGGAGCGTTAGGTTACAGCATGCAGTACGATGTTTCAGCACGCGGTAGAATGTTGCAGCAAACGGTACGATGTTTCAGCATGAAACCTGCGCATTGAGTTATATTATAAATATGAGAAATGCGCCATATAAATACTATGTATTATTTGATTATTATTATTAATATTATTATGAAGAACGATGTTACAGCACGCGGTAGGATGTTTCAGCATGCGATACGATGTTGCAACGTAGTGTAAGACGTTAACGCGCAGCGATGTTTCAAAATGCGGATCTGTGTTTCAGCATGCGGGATGATTTTTAAGCATGTGGTGCGATATTTCAGCATTCGTTACGACATTTCAGCGATTCGATGTTCCAGCATGCGATACGAGGCTTCAGCATGCGATACAAAGTGATAATAGGCGAACAGTACCATGGTTCTGTCTTACGTGATCTTTCAAAGCAGAACCCCTCGGGGGTTCTTTCTCCGGGTACTCCGGTTCTTCCACCCCTCACCCACCCACCCCCACCCCACCCCACCCCCACACACACACTTTGTACCGGTTTCAGGCCACTTTACAAATTTCAAATACAAGCGATCAAAAATCGAACTGGCCATTAGTCTGTCTTGTACTGTGTTTGTCTTAAATGGCGTAAATCCGTGTCTGTTACGTGAGTGTGCGTGTTGGGTTTCAGTTCGCGGCGCTTTGAGTCGATTCGCCTAAAAATTGAGAAAAAGCGCCTATATAATAACAGTATTATTATTATTATTATTATTATTATTATTATTATTATTATTATTATTATTATTATTATTATTATTATTATTATTATTATTATGCATCGTACTGCTCGGTTCTCCACCGTAATGCAGACCAAACAAAGATGACTGCCATGCGTATGAAATGCAGAGTGTTGTAACTGTCTTTTCTAGACGTGTTTCTTTCTTCCTTGGGATGCTCTCTTTCCAGTTACCCACCGTGGTATTGCACAAGCTGGAGCTTTACATTACACCGCTAAGACGCGGACGGAATGGGGTTTGTGTCAGCAGACACGTCTGAATTACTGGCTAATTAAAAGCCAACTAACAAAAAAATGACTGAATTCAATAGCTGAAGCTGGGTTCTTAACCTCTCGACTGCTACTGACAATACCGCTCGGCGGAAAAGACGCGTGTACGCGTCTTTTCCGCCGAGCGGTATAGTCAGTAGTATACAAAGGGTTAACGTATGCTCTGAGGACATAAACAAAAGTTTGCTAGGATTTCAGGCCGCAAAGCCTGGTTTTTGACATCGCGTGCACGGGAGCCATTTGTCGTCACCTAGTTTTCACACAATGCCAAGCGTTAACCTTCTTGCGCATGCAGCCACTGGCACGATTATCCGTACTGGTGGATGCGTGGACGAGAAGGTTAAAATCGGTGAGGATTAAGGGGGAAAATTTTCACACGAGATTACACGCGGTTGCCGTGGGAATGTTTTTTCGTCATTCGTGGCACAGTTTAGTGACATTAGAGTGGTCAGCAAACTTCAAACGATTAAAAAGTTTATGGTGTAGTAGCAGCAGCAGCAGCAGCAGTAGTACTACTAGTAGTAGTAGCAGCAGTAGTAGTAGTAGTAGTAGTAGTAGTAGTTGTAGTAGTAGTAGTAGTAGTTTGACTAGCTCCTCGTGATGCCTTCAGATTTAGACAATAAAGGTCAAGCCTTTCTGAAGTTGTGTTTGCAAAAAAATTAAAAAACTCAACACAAAAGCAATAACAATAATACTAATAGTACTGTTGCTGCTACTAATAATAATAATAACAAAATAATAATGATACTGATAATAAAATAAAAGTCAGGGAGGACTATGTTTTCTACCACCCTGGTAGCCATCGGAATACCGTTCAAGTTGACCCTGGCAGCCCGATTTTTTTTCCCCCAGCACAGTTGTGTGTGTGCATGCATTGTAAAATTTCCAATCGCTGTTTGGGTTCCCGGAAACACGACTCTGCTTCGCACGACACGAAATCTGCTCTAATTTAGCTTACGAGCCAGTAGATTCGATCCGCCCGCGAAAAGTCATAGTAGCTTTCAGTATCATGCGATAGAAATTCTGTACAACTCATGATAAACCTATGCCTCTTGTACGTGTTATGAGCGGCTGAACATTTTACCCTAAAACTTGACTCTTCACTGGCGAGATATAGTAAATGCGTTCAGCGGCAAGAGACATAGATCCTCATGAGCCCCCGCAATTGCGGGGGCTCATGAGGATCTATGCCTCTTGCTGAAACCACACTGCAACCTTGTCTCTTAGACATCTAGGGCTGTTTGGGCGTAGTTTTAAGCTCACAGCCTGCGTCCAATATCCGTGAAAGTATTAACCCAAGTGACTTTCCCTCAGTCTGAGGACGCAAATGGAGTCCATCTAAGCCAGCAAAAGATGCCTGGGTTCTCATAAGCCCCTGAAGCTTTAAGAAACCCATGAGCATCTAGGCCTCTTTGTAGAAGGTCAGAGTCAGATGAGCGATCGAAAAGTTTATCGCGCAATAAAAGAGTGCCGTAAATTTTCCTTTGCGTTGCAGAGACTGTTTTGTGAACCGTAGCCAGTGCAATAGATTGGCTGCAGCGATTTGTGGAGATGTACAGGCGTTTGCTGGTCAGCGGGTATGCGGGTAACCCCTTCACAGACGAGAAAAAAATACACCACCACCTAACCGCAAGAAGTATAGATACTCATGAGCCCCCGCAGATGCGGGGGCTCATGAGGATCTGTTATACCTTATGCTAAACTGACCACTTTGTGTGGAAATACATTTTTCATCAATTTTCTCATGACGGCTGGGGATCTCTGAAGTTTAAATTTACAATGATTGAAAAACATAATCTGTGTACACTGGCAGTGAAAGTGTTAAAAAACAGAGTGTGATATTGAAATTGACGGGTTTAGAGCCTAAAGTCCAAAATGAAAGATCAGAACACAAAACATATTCACGGTCAGAATGCATTCAAATTGAGAATCATGCGCAACAAAAGTGATTGTCTAGGGAATTGATCGACAGCACGAGAGTTAAAAGGATAGTGCCTGGTTAATGTAACGGCACCTCGCGTGATAGTTAATCAAAAGCACTGCCCATAACTGACATTTACCCACAAAAAGCTTGCCACAACCGTTTGAAGAAAGATGGATACAAATTGGTCTCAGCAAGAGACATAGATTCTATTCTCTATGGATCTATGTCTCTTGCAGATGGATCGCGTTCCCATTTTCTCCGCAGTTAACCGGTTAAGCTTGCCGCCTGTCATGGAGCCGTGCTGAGCTCACGTCACTCTTAGAACAACAATAAAATCAAGCTATAGCCTTTACCGATGAAGGAAAAAAAGCACAGTTTACTGTGGTGTCTGCAGGGGCATACTTTACTTTGTAACCTTCTTAAAATATTAGCACTGGCAGTCTCCCCTTTTCTTTTCATTTATTACTACAATACCGACTGCAACCCCTTCCCCCCTTTTGATAGGTTCTCTTTTAGGGTGCATGGAAATTTGGCTCTAGGTGGTGGCATGGAATGTATGCCCCTGCAGACACCACAGTAAAATGTGGAGGTCATTGCAGGTAGGCAGAAATTCCTGCCTCCACTAGTATTGCCGAAGGTGTGCTGAAGAGGTCGCCAAGACCGAAACAGCTGTCCACACCGGCTAAATATCTGGACACCTCTTGGGGGGACCTAGATTTAAATTTCCATGCACTGAGTGGCTGGAACAGTGGGATATGTGATACGCCCCCTTCGGGGGGGGGGGGGGGGGGCTTCCATATGCATTGCTTCCAGTCACTTTCTTAGCTCACCCCCTTTTTCCTATTTCTTCTTTTTTTTTACTTTAGCCACAGTAGACCTATGATCACTGGTCGATCATGCACACTTCATTTCCCTGACAGGGCTCTTACCTACTTTACTTTGTAACCTTCCCAAAATATTAGCACTGGCAGTCTCCCCTTTTCTTTTCATTTATTACTACAATATCGATTTCAACCCCTTCCTCCCTTTTGGTAGGTTCTCTTTTAGGGTGCATGGAAATTTAACTCTAGGTTGTGGCCTGGAATGTATGCCCCTGCAGACACCACAGTAAAATGTGGCTGTCATTGCAGGTAGGCAGAAATTCCTGCAGAAATTCCTGCCTCCTCCAGTATTGCCGATGGTGTGCTGAAGAGGTCGCCAAGACCGAAACAGCTGTCCACACCGGCTAAATATCTGGACCCTTCTTGGGGGGACCTAGATTTAAATTTTCATGCACTGAGTGGCTGGAACAGTGGAATATGTGATACGCCCCCCCCCCCCTTTTCGGGGGAGCTTCCATGTGCATTGCTTCGTCACTTTCTTATCTCACCTCCTATTTCCAATCTCTTTTTTTGTGTGTGTGTGTGCTTTGGCCACAGTAGATCTATGATCACTGGTCGATCGTGCACACTTCTCTCCCCTGACAGTGCTCTTACCTACTTTACTTTGTAACCTTCCTAAAATATTAGCACTGGCAGTCTCCCCTTTTCTTTTCAATATCCTTGAACGAAAAAGAAAACTGTCATGGTCGATCCGTCCCCCGAAGCGTGAAAAGTTAAAAGGAAAAGTGGCATGGCCCGCATTTGCAATTGCATGTTTGTTTGAGTGCACTGATCGCGGAGCCACATTGTTCAATGAAACGCTATGCTTGGCGATTTTAATGACGGCTATGAAATGCATTGTCCATAGACAGGTTTGACTGGATGAGTGGTTGAGGGATGCATGCCACTTCGAAGCCACTGTCCCAATGCGCAAAAGGCCATCAGGCGGAATTCGGCCGACGTTGACCCGAGCACGGCGGAAGTAGTTGTAGGAGTGATGAGAATATTGACTGTCCCTTCAGAAAAAAATACTATAACTATTCTCAGAGAAACCACCCACTTACATAAACTACACTATTAACACATTCAGCCCTGACGCACTACAGCAGGTGCATAGTCGTTAGATGACGTCTCCAAAATTGGGGAAATACGTGCGCCGGGCTGAATGAGTTAAAACAAATCTTTGTTGATTTAACCCCTTGTACACGTACAGCCACCAGAACTGGGAACAGTAGAAGCAAGCACGAAAGGGTTATCAAAGTGGATGGCTTACCAAACAACCACCACCCACCCCCACCCGCCCACCCTCTACCCTCCCCATCCCGCTCCCCCATTTAGCTAAGGCACTGGTTTATCGTGCATACAGATCCATGTCCATGGCTTAGTCAACTCATCCCAGTCTCACTTATCCGACGTATCCATGTTAGTGCATATAATTCCAGAACAACATACCCTGTCACGAATGATATGGATCAAGAATCGCCTATAACTTGTATTTTCTTGGCCTGCAAGGGTTCTTGGGAAGGAAGTATATAAAACAAATTCATGACAATTAATTTGCTTGTCATATAACATATTAGTAAATGTTTCAACGCAGAGAAAACGCAATATTATACTGAGCACCATTTTGCTTCATATAGTGCCGATAACAGGCAGATGTCATTACGAGGTAAAAATCAAAATGTCCGAGTCGTCAGACGAGGACATTTTGATTCGGGTCAAGTAATCACATCTGTCGGTTATACGCACTATATCAAGCAAACTGGTGTTCAATATAGTTGAT
Organism: Semisulcospira habei; assembly: GCA_036245525.1. Taxonomy (NCBI): domain Eukaryota; kingdom Metazoa; phylum Mollusca; class Gastropoda; family Semisulcospiridae; genus Semisulcospira; species Semisulcospira habei. Next base: position 90,706,867 of record BTPG01000003.1, read on the forward strand.
GTACCCAGTCTAAAACAAAAATGTGCCTCCCGTTATTCATTTTTTGCTGTTGTTGTTGTTGTTGTTTTTTTTTTTTTTTTTTTTTTTTTTTTTTTTTTTTTTTTTTTTTTTGTTTTTTTTTTTTTTTTTTGCTGATTGCAACATGCAGGACACCTGGTGGGACAGCAAGGCAAAAGAACTTGAACCCTTTGCTGAATCCAACAACTCCAAGGAGTTTTTCAGCGCAATGAAAGCTGTCTACGGCCCTGCCAGACTCAGCACAACCCCTCTCTTTTCTTCCGACGGCTTCACCTTGCTAAAGGACAAAGGTTGCATCACTAAGCGCTGGAGAGAACACTTCTCAAATCTGCTGAACCTGCCTTCCACTGTCGACCCCGCGGCCCTGGACATGATTCCCCATAAGCCGACACTGGATGACCTTGACCTCCCGCCTACCTTGGACGAGGTCAAGAAAACGATCAACCAGACTAGCACCGGCAAGGCTGCAGGCATGGACGGCATCCCCGCAGAGCTTTTCAAAGTAGCTGTACCTGAGACCCTTGATGCCTTCATAAACATTCTGACATGCATCTGGGCAGAGGAGAACATGCCACTGGAATTTAGAGACGCTACAATCGTCTCCCTGTTCAAGAACAAGGGCAGCAAAGCAGACAGACTGTGCCAATTACCGAGGGATTTCACTCTTGTCTATTGCTGGTAAGATCCTCGCGAGAGTCATCCTCAACCGCCTGATCAGCTCGTATCTGAGGAAGCACTCCCAAAGGCTCAGTGTTGCTTTAGACCCGGCCGCAGCACAGTCGACATGGTCTTCTCTGTGAGACAGGTCCAGTAGAAATGCATTGAGCACCACATGGACCTCTACGCTGTCTTCATGGATCTGACAAAAGCATTCGACACCGTGAACAGAGAAGCGCTTTGGGTCATCCTCGCAAAGCTCGGCTGCCCCAGGAAGTTCAACATTATCCGCCTCTTCCATGATGGAATAGTAGGTGTTGTCCAGTCAAACGGCGATACATCCGCACCCCCTTCAACATTTCCAACGGTGTCAAACAAGGTTATGTTCTTGCCCCCGTGATGTTCAACCTGTTCTTTACGTGTGTCCTGACCCATGCAGAACGTGCCCTTGAGAAGGGAGTGTACCTGAAGTACAGACTAGACGGCTCTCTCTTCGACCTCCGTCGACTGAACGCCAGGACCAAGACCATCGAGAGGCTGATCCTTGAGGCGCTGTTTGCCGATAACTGTGCACTGATGGCGCACACAGAGTCTGACCTCCAGACCATGGTCAACAGGTTCACGGAAGCCTCTCGACTGTTTGGCCTCACCATCAGTCTCAACAAGACAGAGGTCCTGCACCAACCAGCCCCAGGCACAAAAGCACATCCATCCAACGTGTATATCGAAGGCACCGAGCTGAAGACTGTCGACCAGTTCAGGGGAGCATCATCTTTTCTTATGGTACTATCGACAAGGAAATCGCAGCTCGCATCAGCAAAGCCAGCCAAGCCCTGGGTCGTCTGCGCACTCGTGTGTTGAATAACAACAACGTCAAGCTCTCCACCCTGATCAAAGTCAACAAGGCAGTAGTCCTCCCCAGCCTCCTCTACGGCTGTGAGTCATGGACGCTGTACAGAAAGCACCTGAAACAGTTTGAACATTTCCACATGAGATCCCTGCGCTCAATCATGGGCATCAAATTACAAGACAAGGTAACAAACCTGAAAGTCCTGGACAATGCTGGCTTAGTGAGTGTTGAAGCCTTGATCTTAAAGACACAACTTCGCTGGACAGGTCTTGTCATACGCATGGATGATTTTCGCATGCCAAGCCAACTCCTGTATGGTGCACTATTATCTTGGGAGATTTCAATTTCCATTTTGATTCACCTCACAGTGCCAACAGAGTCAAGGACCTGATCTACCAGTATGACTTCCATCAGTGTGTTACAGTTCCTACTTATAAATCTGGCCACATCTTGAACTGGTTCCTCCATCGTAAGACCGACGGACTACTACACTCCACGTCTGTGTCTTTGGACCTCACATCTGATCATTTCACAGTTGTGTGTGAGCTGAACGTTGCAAAGCCTGTGTGTCCCCCAGCCACGATTGTCCGCCGCAATATTCGCGGCATTGATCGTAATGCATTACAGACTGACATTACACAGATGCTGACCGACCATCCAGACATTGACGCCATCACCTACAATAGTGAACTTCGCCGCCTCGTAGACACCTATGCCCCTGCCACCATGCGTCAAATCCGCACCGATAAGTCCGACCCGTGGTTTACTCCGGAAGTGACGATAGCCAAGCAAGACCGTCGGCGTGCTGAGCGTGCCTGGCGTAAATCCGGACTCACTGTGCATAAACAAATTATGACACGAAGAAACTTGTTGTCAATCAGACTGTGTTGAATGTGAAAACTGATTTTTACTGCTCCAAGATGCTTGAAAGTGACACTTGTAAAAAATTGTTTGCCCTTGCTGATAGCTTGCTTGTTAGATCTCGTGACTCTCCCCTTCCCACCAACATCCCAGCTGCTCACTTAGCCAGCGCCTTTTGTAGCTTTTTCACCGACAGCGTGACGTCCATTCGAGACAGCCTTCTGTGCGGTGTACCCATATTGACACCCACCCTCCCCATATTGATCACCCCTTTGTCGAGTTCACTCCCGTCTCTGAACAGGCTGTTTTTGACATTCTTAAGAAATGCCCGCCTAAAACGTGTGAGCTTGTCCCCATGCCAACTTCACTGGTTTTTGAAAACATCGGAATTCTTCTGCCCATCATTACCAAAATCATAAATCAGTCCCTTGAGTCAGGCGTCTTTCCGTCAGAATTCAAATCAGTCGTTGTCAAACCTCACCTGAAAAAGTCGAATCTTGACCCCAACCAGCTAAAAAACTATTGCCCTGTTTCAAACCTACCCTTTCTGTCCAAGTTCTTGAGAGAGTCGTTCTGACACAGCTCACTAAATACCTACAGTCAAACAATCTCGTCCATCCGCTTCAGTCTGCTTACCGTGCCGGGCACATTACTGAAACTGCTCTCCTCTGTGTCGTTAATGGCCTCCTAATTGCCTATGATGAAAACCAGATCTCAGTTCTTGCCCTGTTAGACCTATCAGCTGCGTTTGACACCATTGACCACTTCATCTTGCTCCAACGTCTAAAAAACTACTTTGGTATTTCTGGTAAAGCTCTCATCTGGTTTCACTCTTATCTGTCTTCCCGTCAGATCAACGTCTCTGTCAAGAACGTTCTTTCTGAAGCTGCTGCGCTAGAGTTTGGTGTCCCCCAGGGCTCTGTCCTGGGCCCCATTCTATTTACGCTGTACACCCAGCCTCTGTCTCAGGTTATCGCATCGCATTCAACCGATCATCGCATGTATGCGGATGATACACAACTTCGGAAATCTGCACCTCCAAACAGCTCCAGTCAGGCTATTTTAGATGTTCAGAACTATATCTCAGATGTTAAGTCCTGGATGTGTGAAAATAAACTTCAGTTAAACGAGGGCAAGACGGAAGCTCTTCTTGTCGGTGCCTCTCGACTGCTGCCCAATTCTCCAGACTCAATGCGCATTGTGACGCACCTATTCCATTTTCTGATTCAGTTCGCAATCTTGGCGTTTTTCTTGATAAAGATCTTCAAATGAAGGAGCATGTAAATCATGTCTGCAAATTTGCTTTTCTGGAATTAAGACGCATCAGTTCTATCCGTCATTACCTCACTACTGAAGCTACTACCAAACTGGTCGTCTCCTTAGTCTTGTCCCGCATTGATTACTGTAATGCCCTCTTAGCTGGCCTCCCTCAGTTTCTCATTCAGAAATTGCAGCGAGTTCAGAATTGTGCTGCACGTCTCATCGTCCGCGCCTCACAGCATCAGCCCATCACTCCTATTCTGAGACAACTTCATTGGCTGCCAGTCAAACAACGAGTCTCGTACAAAATCGCCTGTCTGTGCTACAAAGCTATTAACTACTCTACCCCCGCCTATCTCGCTGATCTTCTTCAACTGTACACTCCCTCCCGCTCCCTCCGTTCAAGTAGTGACACGCGCCTTCTCAGACTCCCGCTCTTCAAATACAAAACCAGAGGTGATCGTTGTTTTGCGCACGTTGGATCTGTTGTCTGGAACTCACTACCTATAGACATCAGACATTCTTCCTCATTCACTGCCTTTAAATCTGCCCTTAAGACACACCTGTTCGATACCCCAATGTAGCTCAGTTCTTTGTCATTATGCACCTCTGTGTGTGTGTGTGTGTGTGTGTGTGTGTGTGTGTGTGTGTGTGTGTGTGTGTGTGTGTGTGTGTGCGTGTGCGCGCGCGCGCGCGCGCGTGTGTATTGTAGAATCCGTTGTTTCTTTAGTTTTATGACCCTCTCCACTCCCACTCTTTATTTGTAAAGCGCTTAAAGCTTATGTAAGGATAAGTGCTATATAAGTTGCCATTATTATTATTATTATTAAAAGGCCACTGGAAGTAGGACGACCAAATGAACGCTTCAATGACTGCATAAAAGACAGCCTAAAGTACTGCGTCTTCCGGTAAAGGAACTTGATGCACAAGCACAAAACAGATCTGGCTGGCGTGCCGCCACCAGGAAAGCCTGCACGCTCTTTGAACACAATCGGCGAGAACAGATCACCAGTGCCAGAGCTCGCAGAAAAACAGCGTCGACTCTCCCAACAGTTACGTTCAAGTGCCCCCATTGCCCTCGCAGGTGTGGCTCCAGGATTACCTTGGCCAGCCACACCCGAACCCACATATAGAAGTCATGCACAATGACGACATCGGTTTTCGATGGTCTACCTATTATTATTATTATTATAAATGTTTCAAAGAAGGGAAAACTTTATGGATTTGGTACGCTATATTATACTGAGCACCATGTTGCTTCATATAGTGCCGATAACAGACAGATGTGATTGCGAGGTATAAATCAAACTGTCCGAGTCATTAGACGAGGACATTTTGATTCGGGTCAAGTAATCACATCTGTCGGTTATACGCACTGTATCAAGCAAAATGGTGCTCACTATAGTAAATATAGTTGATGCACCCAGTCCAAACAAAACTGTGCCTCCCGTTTTTATTTTTATTTTTTATTTATTTTATTTTATTTTTATTTTTTTTTTTTTTTTGCTGCTGATTGCGGTGTTCAGACAATACACATGAATGGCAGATGGCATATCGCAGTCGACTCAGAGCGTAGATTTCGTCTGACTTCGAAGACATCAGTGCTTTGTATAACCGTGCGTGTTACTGAGTAGATTCTACTTGTAACTAGATCACACATAATGGCGGAAAATGCCAGCAGGTTTGTTTATTTAGCTTTTTTCTGAGGTTGTCGATATCGTCAGCTGACATCTCGTCAATTTCTCTAGTCAGTGCAGCGACTCGCACGATGCTGGAGTATGTTCTAGAATCGTGTGTCTGTATAGGACATAATTTTCGCGTGTTCGTACATACTAAGAAGTATTGTATTACTGCTACACATATGGAGCATGTTAATGTTGCAGTGTAAGCATATTTTGCGTTTCCGTTTTCAAAAATGCAAGTATCAACAAGATTAAATCTGCTTGGCGTGCAAGGGATTTTGGGAAGGAAAGCATATCAAGCAAATTCATGAATATTAGGTTGCTTGTTATACAATATATCAATGCTTGTGTCAAAGATGTACAGACTTTATTGAGTGAGTACATACTGTTTATAGCAGATAATCTCTTATGATTTCAAATGTGGCTTAAGTGTCCTTTCATTTTCTACAGTTTTATTGCTTTGGGGATCGTTGGGATTGTTTTTGTCTGTGGCGGCTGTGCTCTGCTGATTAGCGCCGGAATTCTGTTACAAACCGGTAAGTATGGCAGACCTCAAATATGTAAATGGCTAGACAGCCAGATGGAACTTCCAGCATACAATCGATAAGTACAAGCGTGCATGGAGGATTATTTTTAGAACACGTGAAATATAAAACAAAATTATTATCTGGTCTGTAAACAAAAACATCTACTTGAGCTTCTCTTTAAAGTTGATTATTTGCTGTGAAAGCTGAAGGCACAACTCACCACCACACACACAACCACACACTTCTTTCCTCTTTCCTATGCCCTTCCGCCTCCCCCTGCCTCCTAGTCTTCTCTCTATCCCTTCCTTCTTCTCCCATTTCTTCTCCTCTCTTCCTCATCTACCGCTCCCCGCTTTCCTCAGCCGCCTCTTCCCCCACCCCCCTCCCCCTCCCTCCCCTCACCCTCTCCTCCTTCGCCTGCTTTCTCCTCCTCGTCCCCCCCCTTTCTCCTCCCCTTCACCCTCCCCCTCCCTCATCTTTTCCTACTTTCCTTCCTCCCCCTTCCCCCTCACCCTTCTCACGCATCCTCTTTCATGCCCGGCTCTCATTCCCCGTCTTTTCCTCCTCCCCCTTCCCTCCTCTTTCCCCCTCCATCCTCCCTTCCCCCTCCCCACCCTTCTCCTCCTTCGTCCTCTTTTTCGTCCGTTTCTTCTCCTTCTTCCTCTTCTGCCTCATCCAACCTAAAACTGTGTCTGTTCAATGCACAGTATGTCTGCAAAGATGGCAAAGCCGACGTGATTTCAGATTTCATTCTAGACAATGATCTAGATAATGTCGTGATCACCGAAACGTGGCTCCGCTCAGCTGGCAATGAACCCATCATCGCCAGCGTCACTCCGAGTGGCTACCGCCTGGCCTCCTTCCCGCGTGCTTCCAGAGAGGGTGGCATTGCCATCATCTACAGGGACTGTCTTTTCGCTCACCTCTCCTTCTCTCAGTCCTTCCCTTTTGCTCATCCATCCTTTGAATCCGTCGAGGCCGTAGCAACACTCCCTGGCCAGTCCCTCATCTTCTCATGTAGCTATCGCCCCCCTCCAAGCTCTCAAAACAAACTCACAAACTCCATGTTCCTCACCGAGTTCGACCTCCTCCTCGACTACTACACCACATGACCCGGAAAACACATCCTCCTTGGCGACTTTATCTTCCATTTCGACAAACCCGACCACCCTGACACAAAACGCCTTCGCAAATTACTTTCAAACCACAATCTTACTCAACACATCACCAAACCCACCCACCGACTCGGCCACACCCTCGACTGGATAATTACACGCACCTCCGATCAACTCTTTCTCGACTCTGACACCACCTCTGTACTTCCCTCTGACCACCTCGCTATTCTCGTCTCCCTCAACCTACCTCCCCAGAAAAAAAAAACCAAGCTCTTTGTCTCTCGTTGCAAACTAAAATCTGACAACCAAGAGAGCTTCTTCGACCAAGCTGTCGACCTTCTCTTGAACCCCGCCTCCTCTCCCGATTTTGCATCCCATTTCGACTCCTCCCTTCGAAAACTTCTAGACACCCATGCCCCTGTCACCACCTGCTCCATACCCAACCGACGCCCCTGCCCCTGGCTCACTGATGACATAGCTGAGGCCTTGCGCGACCGCCGACAAGCGGAACGCCGCTGGCGCTCATCCGACCGCACGTTCACAGACAGATCTTCCAAACAACTAGATCAAAAGTCTGCAGAATGATCTCCGACTCCAAACGTAAACATCTTCAAAACAAAATCCTGGAATCCACTTCTTCCAAAACCCTCTAGGCCACCATGAACACACTCCTTGGCACTTCTAAAGACTCTCCTCTCCCAACACACACAACAAAGAAGAACTCCCGTCCGCTTTTTCCACCTATTTTTCCGACAAAATCCAAACGCTGCACAACATACTCGACACTGCCTTCTCCGCCTTGCCCTCCCGACCCACACTTTTCTGGCACTCCCCTCTCGTCCTTCCGCCCCGTCTCACAGGATGAAGCCCTCAAGACCATAAAGTCCATGCATTTCAAAACCTGCGAACTAGATCCCCTCCCAGCTTCTATCTACCGGGACGGCCTTCCAAAACTTCTGCCCTTCATTACCGACATCATCAACACATCTCTAGAGAACGGCTCCGTCCCCGCTATCTTCAACTCCGCCATCGTCCGTCCTCTCCTCAAAAAACACAACTTCGACCCAAACGAACTCAAAAACTATCGCCCAGTCTCCAATCTCTCTTTCCTGTCCAAGCTTCTTGAGAAGGTTTTTCTCAACCAGCTCAACCTCCACCTCACCGACAACAACCTCCTCAGTCCCGTCCAGTCCGCCTATCGAAAACATCACAGTACTGAAACAGCCCTTCTACATATCCTAAACGACATGCTTCTCTCCACCGACTCGGGGATCATCTCCCTTCTTACGCTACTCGACCTCTCTGCCGCATTCGACACTATTGACCACTCTATCCTCCTCCACCGCCTTCACCACTCATTTGGAATCACGTACACTGCTCACTCCTGGTTTCTCTCCTACCTCTCCGACAGACAGCAGTCCGTCACCATCGACGGCGTCTCCTTCAACCCAGTCACGCTCTCCTGCGGAGTTCCACAGGGGGCCGTCCTGGGCCCTGTCCTTTTCACGCTCTACACCTCTCCCCTGTCCAACATCATCCAGTCTCACCACATACACCACCACCTCTACGCTGACGACTCACAACTACTAGACAAAGACAAACTCGACAACACTCAGTCACTACTGACTCGCACGGCTGACTGCTACGAAGACGTGAAAAACTGGATGACAGAAAACAAGCTTAAACTGAACAACAAAACGGAAGCGATGCTGGTAGGCACTCGCCAGAAACGTTCCCAGCTCCCTTCCTGTCTCCACCTTCAACTCGACAGCACCCCCATCTCCCTCTCTGACTCGGCCAAATACCTCGGCGTTATCCTCGATTCCTCTCTTTCCATGACCAGCTTTGTCTCTGCCACGGCACAGGCATGCTATTGCCACCTCCGCCGCATCAGTCAGATCAGAAAATACCTCACTACCGAAGCTGCCACCAAACTTGCTGTCTCTCTCATCCTATCTCGCATCGACTACTGCAACTCTCTCCTTTCCGGCTTCCCTCACTCCACCACTTTCACTCTCCAGGTTGTCCAGAACAATGCTGCCCGCCTCGTCCTCAGAAAGAAAACATCCGACCACATCACTCCCCTGCTCAAACTCCTTCACTGGCTTTCCATCCCCCAACGCAACCAATACAAGATTCTGTCTCTCTGCTACGAATCCCTGAACAACTGCGCTCCTGCCTATCTCTCCAACTTACTTCACCCCTACACTCCTCCCCGCTTCCTCCGCTCCGCCTCCGACCCTCTCCGCCTCCACATCCCCCGCACCAAACTCAGCACTTTCGCCCCCCCCCCCCCTCCTTCTCTGTATACGGTCCATCCGCTTGGAACACTCTCCCACTCTCTCTTCGTCAGAAACACTCTTTCTCTCTCCTCTTTCCAGTCCGCCCTCAAAACTCACCTCTTTCAACAGTTCTAGCACTATATCACCACACTCCCACCCCCCCCCCCCCCCCCCCCCCAAGTCGACTGTCGTAATGTATTTCACTTTTTGTTGTCTAAGCGTGCGCATGCGTGCGTGAGTTGTGAGTGCGCGCTTAGAGTTATAATTATTATAAGATAAACGCATTATAAATACCGTAATTATTTTATTATTTATTATAAAAAAAAAACAATCGAACAAACCAACAGAGGTGCCTAATTTCACAACGGCAATGATACGAAGGAAGCATAATGCGACACTCTTTTGTAATAAAGTAGATAAAGTTTAGGATCATTAAAAAAAGTATATACAGCAATAACAAAATGCATGTCCATTTTGAAAGAGGCGACATATGGAGTTCATTAATGCTCTGTTACAGGGCAATGCGATGAATCAGCTTGTGTCTCAAGCAGCCGTCACGTCACTAGTATCGTTAAGGCCTGCATGGAGGTTGCTGCTATTATTGTGGGATTCATCCTACTAATTGGTGGGTACAGCAAACAAAGCTTTGTGGTATATCCGTCCTTGTCATAAACGAAATAGACTGTAATGTTTTGTCGATTATGTCACCTAGACCATCGGGCAGACGACGGCCCAATGACCTTTTGTGCAATGTATAACTCTTGATAACCAGATATTTATTACAACCAAACCCATCACAACCCAACCTGATCTTGTAAGTATTAACTCATTCAACCCCAGGGCCGTATTCCCCAACTTTGGGAAGTGTCATCTAACGACTTTGCAACAGCTGCGGGAAATGGATCGAACATGATAATTCAAGGGCAGTGCCAGATTAGCATGGCGCCAACAAGCGCCAAGCTAATCTGGCACTACCCTTGAATTATCATGGTTGATCCATCTTCTGCGGTAGTGCCTAGGGGCTGAATGAGTTCAAAATATTAGTGTCTTCACACTGACAAGTGTTAAATTATATATTTGTTTATGTGTCTAGTTTGAAAATTAATTAACCACATTCAATTTCGCTGAAAAACATTTCGGATATAACAACAGACTTTCTTTTAGGTCCCCACCACAGTCTGTCCGTATCAAGGTTGATGTCTGTTGTAGTCGTACAGAAAAACGCCAGCAACGCCGGTTATGGACGACACCACGAAAGCAAGGACCAGCAGGTCACCGTTACCGTGTCTTCTTCCGCTACCAATTATTCGGTCAACCTAGAAGATTGGAGTGTGGCTGCTAGTTCTGTGTCGGATTCCGAGGGATTGTCTTCGAATGCAACAGGAAGCAGTGTCAACTATGAATCAGGGGAGGTCACTGGGACAATTTCTCTAAGTCATTTTTAAACGTAATGCAGAGCATGCACACATTCAGACATACACGTTTTGTTTGAAGTGCAGGCAAACGTCGTCTAATGTGGCGCTGCTGTGTACAATTTTAAATTCAATAAAGCAAATTAATCTAATGTTTTCATGTTGTTCTCTTTTCTTCCTTTATTTTTTGTCTCGTGGTGGTGGTGTTGATTGAGGTTGGAGGTGGCTTTATTCATTTAAATAATTAGTGATTACAATACGTCTATTACTACAGTCGATGACGCTTAAGTCGAACCTGCAGGGGAAATCTTTTTTCGTTCGACTTATCCGTCGTTCGACTTATCCATCATACGGATACATGACACCGGTTGAAACGTTAGAAACCCGGAATTCACACACACAATTCACGGATATATAAAGCAGACAGATTTATCAGCTTTCAGCAACTCCATTCAATGCGCACCACACGCCCTCCAGAGTAAGGGATATAATTTTCTCTTTTCGAACGCCTTTTGTTTAAGCGATTTCGGTCCATTTCCCCTGATTTCACCACGTTATCCAGCTCTGTTGAAATAATCTATGCTATTATGGATTGGTTGATCTCTATTTTGCAGCTTACATCCACGTTCAAGGTTTTTATAATTAAACACAAATTGTGTGTTTTTTCATGAGACTCTTGCATTGTGACCAGTACTAAATAATGACCTGATTCTTTTCGTGAGTCTTTGCCGTAAAAAGCAAATAAAAAGTTATCAAAACCACTCCAAAATCTGGTTTATAGACAACGCGTCTTCAATAAGTGTATTGCTGGTGAAAATAAGCTAAAGTGGAAACATTGTGACAAACGATGTTCCTGTGAGCGGTGGTAAATAGATTTCAGGTGTGGACTGCTACTGATGATCTAAGCTGACCCCAAAAGAAATTGTTATCTGAATGACATTTACTGGAGAACTAGAACTTCCAGTTCATATTTATTTTTAATAATTATTGAGATCTACCGCAAGGTGCTTTGATTTCAAGTAAATGTAATAAATCACATTTACTGCCGTGTGTCTTGTTTTCAAGTAAATCTTCATTGCATACATGACTGATATAGTAATAACGAATCGCATTGCTTATACCGAATTCCCCCCACCCCCACCCCCACCCTCCCCCTTCAGCGGGCCCTGTTTATGTGCGTCGGAAAAGGGAGGGTTGGGTTCACTGAAAGTTCAGTTTTTTCCCAGGCACAACTCATGGTATGTTCTGCGCTTTTTAACAAGCCGATATTTTTTATTCAGAAACATACATGAAAAAGGACAGTTCTTTCCTCAAGTTAACTCTTTCCTGTCAGGCAAAGTGAAATACCACCCGAAAGCAAGAGGCATAGATCATCATGTGGCTCCGCAGTCGCGGGGGCTCAAGAGGATCTATACACCTTGCTGAAACCTCTCCGCCTCTATGCCTCTTGCTGACACCACTTTCTATCCCTCTCCTTGCACGGTTGTGGATCTATCTATCTATCTATCTATCTATCTATCTATCTATCTATCTATCTATCTATCTATCTATCTATCTATCTATCTATCTATCTATCTATCTATCTATCTATCTATCTATCTATCTATCTATCTATCTATCTATCTATCTATCTATCTATCTATCTATCTATCTATCTATCTATCTATATATATTTATATATATATATCTCCCGTAGTCTTGCTGACTGTTGGGGCACCACTGATGACTTGGCAACCAGCTCCCTCCATTCCTCTCTGTTCTCTGCCATTCTTAGAGTATCGCCCAGCCTCAGTTCTGTCCACTCTGAGGTATTGTCCTCCCATAATTTCCTCCGTCTTCGTCTCCTTCGTCCTCATTGCACAGTGTCCTGCAAGATTGTTTTGGCAAGCCCTGCTGAACGCGTGACATGCTCACACCACTTCAGTTTGCGTTTTTTCATAATGGCTAATAAGTCTTCATAGGGTCCGATGGCTTGCCTGATTCTGCTTCCCACTTCCTCGTTCGTGATGTGATCTCTGTATGAAATGCCAAGCAGCCTTCAAAAACATCTCATTTCAGTGGCTTGTATCCTCCTTTCAAGGTCTGCTGTGAGGGTCCATGACTCACAGGCATAAAAGAACACTGAGATGACTAAGGAGCGCATCAGTCTAATCTAGGAGCAGAGCGTGATGTTTCTGTCCTATTATGGTCTTCAATCTTGTCAGTGCTGTTGTTGTCTGCGCAATCCTGGACAGTATTTCTGGTTTTGATCCCTCATCTGTCACAATGGCTCCTAAGTATTTGAATTTATTATCGGTTTCCAGTTTTTGGCTTCCAATCATGACGTCAGTGCCAATGCCACTGGTGTTATTTGAAATCAGTTTGGTCTTCTCTGCGCTGCTGTACTGTCCAGCTTTTCCACCAGCTGAGCTCGCTCCTTCTCTGTCCCTGCAAGGCCATCAATGTCGTACGCAAAGCGCAAGTTCGTGATTGTTCTGCCTCCAATACTGACAGATCCTTCATGATCTTTCAGAGCGTCTGTCATGATTCTTTCCAGGAAGATGTTGAACAGAGCAGGTGAGACTGTAGTCCTAAACCAGTTTCCTATTTTGCCGTTAAAGCAGACTGCGCTAGTGGCCTTGTTGTAAAGGTTTGCTAGGACTTTGATCAGGTTGGCATTGATGTTGTATAGCTTCATGGTGGATCAAAGGGCTGCATGCCACACCCTGACAAACGCTTTCTTAAAATCCACAAAGACATGATAGAGGTCTTGCTGGTGCTGGAGGTACCTCTCACATAGAATTCTCATGTTGAAGATTTGCTCAGTTGTGCTGCGCCCTGGTCTGAAACCTGCCTGTTCCTCGGCTATGATTTCCTCTGCCTGTGGCTTCAGCCTGTTCAGTAAGATATTTAACATGACTTTGCTTGGGTGGCATATAAGGCTGATCGTGCGATAATTCTGGCATTGATGTAAGTTGCCTTTTTTGGGGACAGTTATTAATTGGGTCCATGGTGTGGGCAAATCCCCTGACTGCCAGATCTTTTTGCAGATTGTTAGTAAGGTGCTTATCATGTCTTCTCCCACTTCTTGGACTAGCTCTGCAGGGATGTTGTCTGCTCCTGCTGCCTTCCCTTTTTTCAGCGACTTCACTGCAGCCTCTACTTCTTCTCGGAGGATGGGATAGTTGCCATTGTTGGTCACGGGTGGGTTGACAATGCCTGGGTCCCCTGTAGCTCGGTGTTTGTACAAATCTGAGCAGAACTCCGTCCATCTCTTCAGTATGTCTTGGTCTTCCGTAAGACAGTTCCCTTCACTATCTTGTATGATCGAGGAGCATCCTTGGTTTACACTGGTCAGGTCGTTCACCAGCTGGTATGCTTTTTTGCTATTATTTTTGTTCAGAATTTCTTAAACGTGTTTACACTGATCTTCAATCCACTTATTCTTTGCCTTTTTCGTGCTTTTCTTGATATCCTGGTTAATTTCCCTGTATTGTTTCGCTTCTTCTACCTCTGATTTCTTTTTCTTTAATTCTCGACGCTTGTCACACAGAGAAAAGATGTCAGCTGTAACCCAAGGTTTCTTTGCTTGTCGGTGTTTGCCTAGGATCACACTGGCTTTTTTGGGTTTCAGCAGCGTTAAATGTGTCGATCAGTGTGTCCACATCCGTGTCTTTTGCACCTAGAAGTAGCAGTGGCACGAATTTTCCGCCTATCTTTGCCTGGAAGGCTTCTGCTAACTCTGGGTCTTTCAGCTTCTCGAGGTCGAACTTGATTCTTGTGGGACCCTGCTTGTTGACCTTCTTTAGGCGGAGTCGGAAGGTCATCATCACTAAGTCATGGTCGCTTCCAATGTCTGCTCCTGGAAAACTTCTTGTCTTGGCAATGTTCACACTGGTTTGGAAGCGTCTCTTCACCATGATGTAATCAATTTGGTTATCGTGCTTTCCGTTCGGGCTGTGCCATGTCCACCTTCTGGATGCTTTGTGTGGGCCAAACGTGTTCATCAGCTTTGGATCATTTGAGCTGGCAATTTCCAGGAGTCTTAAGCCTCTGTCGTTGGTCTCTGCATTGCAGTAGCGTCCGCATGTGCCTTTCCAGTTCCTAACAGCATTCTCTCCTATTTTGGCTTTCCAGTCTCCCTGCACCACAAGAATGTCTTTCTTGGGGGTCTGGTACAAGACTTCTTGCAGTTGGTCATAGAATTCTTCTATTTCCTCATCGCCATAGTCTGCTGTTGGGGCGTAAACTTGTACAAAGGTGATATTGAATGGGGTTGCCCTCAAGCGCATGGTGATAAGCCTACTGGAGACTGGCCGACAATTCATGACTGTGTTCACGGTGTCTTTGTGGAGGAGAAATCCGACACCTTGTTCGTGTTTGTCTTCTCTGCCACTGTAATACAGTTTGTAGCTTTGCTGGGTTGATGTTTCCCCAAGGTTCTTCCATCGTACTTCGCACAGTCCTAGGATGGTCCAGTGGTATCTGTTCATTTTGTGCATCAGTTCCTCTACCTTTCCAGGCGTAAATAATGTTGTGACGGTCCATGTGCCAATGCTGATGTTGTTTCTGGCACGGAGTTTTGGTGGTGCACCAGTAGCACACTTAACACCTCTGCCCTGGCGCAAGACAGAAGGCGCGGTCCTTGTTCCGGGCGACGACCGATCCGGTATGGATTGAGGTAAGGTTGTCATTGCATGTGGTGTGTCTTGGGCAAAAGAACCTGGCGGAGCCCATCCCTCTCTAGGCTGTTAACCACAACCGAAACTCCACATAATTTGTGGCTCGCCTTGGTCCTGGACACGTGACCGATGAGAACCTCATGGGACTCTTTCGCCCTGGGTGGTGACTTCATCAAGGAAGTTTATACACCCAAACAGGTACCGTGTCAGCATCCTAGCCTTTGGTTATCCAAAACCTAACCTGCAAGGCAGCAGGGGACTCGTGGAGGGTGGGGTCGTCTATGTCCCGTGCAGATGTGAACATCTGCCCACTGCCCACTGCACACGGACGGCTGTGGATCTTTGACGTTAAATTTACAGTGATTTCAAAAACACAGTCTACGTCCACTCGCAGTGAACGGGTTAACAAGAACATTTGCTCTCTTGCCACGTGTACTGGGACTGTTGGCTCCAACAGGACTAGTCCTGTAGCGAAATACTTCGAACCGAAAATTCTTGCTTGTTGTTGACATGTCGCTATACTTACGTTCATACGATCAGATTATTTCAAGATGGCTGATGCCTTAACTCATTCGAGACGTGCCGCCTACAGATACAAGGTGATTTGATGCGTATCCGTAGGCGGCACGTCTCGAGTGAGTTAACCCATTTAGCTCTGACGCACTACAATAATAAATGGATCGACCAAGATCATTGAAAACTAGTGAGTAGTGTCAGACTGACTTGGCGCCTGATGGCGCCAAGCAAATCTGGCACTACTTTGAATTATCAAGGTCGATCCATCTCCTGCAACCGGTTTTAGTCGGTGACACTTCCAAAATTTGGAAAATGTGGCCTCGGGGTTAAAGTAGTTAATACACAACACAGCTCAACCGATGTGTTTGATTATTCTGCATGGATAGAGCGCATAAGACAAAAAAAAAAACATCGGACAGCTAATTTTGGACTCTTCTTTTCTCACTCTCACGTCGCACGGCAGGCCTGAAAATTGTACAAGTCATAGGGCCAACGTCGACCGCCGTGGGCCAGTGCGAGAGCCAACGGCGGCCGTCATCCGCCCGATGGCCTTGTGTGCCTTGGGATGCTTCATTTTTGCACTGGTTCGTACGATTCCCATGCAAAGTTCACTAAAATCAGGTCTTTATAGGCCAGTGTGTCAATTGTAATACAAAGAATTCTATTTGTGATAACATGGACCTTGTATCTGCTGAAGAAGTAGTTGTAGGCAAGCCACGCTGCTAAAATTTAATAATCGGATTAATTAAGCACTTAAGAAAATACGGCTCTGAACGTGCTTCTGGCATACACCTATCCCCCATGTTAGTGACTGTTCTGTCTTCTGTTTCCCTAAAGGTCCTGGGACCAACGTCTGGCCTAAGTTGGACGTGCACAGCCGTGCAAGGGCAAACTTAAGCCAACGTCTGTGGCAAAAGCTTTTGCTTGTTGGGATCAATATCTCTCTCGCTTTCAGGGCCGGCTGACCAATACTAAAAAAATCGCCTGTACAAAACATGGATCAATAAAACAACACACACCAAAAAACAAACTTCGGAATATAGCAGGAATAATACGGAAAACTCAGCTCATTTGAATTTAGCTGAGACACAATTTCGAAGCGTGTGTCCTTTCTTTGTTGGGATGTTCTCTGCATTTCTGGGCATGTCACGCTTTCAGTAGGGCTTGCCAAAACAATCTTGCAAGGCACTGTGCAAAGAGAACGAAGAAGAGGAAGACAGTGGAAAAGATGGGAGGACAATATCTCAGAATGGACAGGACTGAAGCTGGGCGATACACTTAGAATCGGAGAGAACAGAGAGGAATGGAGGGAGCTGGTTGCCAAGTCATCAGTGGTGCCCCAACGGTCGGCAAGACTACGGGAGATAGATAGATAGATAGATAGATAGATAGATAGATAGATAGATAGATAGATAGATAGATAGATAGATAGATAGATAGATAGATAGATAGATAGATAGATAGATAGATAGATAGATAGATAGATAGATAGATAGATAGATAGATAGATAGATAGATAGATAGATAGATAGATAGATAGATAGATAGATAGATAGATAGATAGATAGATAGATAGATAGATGATGATGAAACTTTATTACATAACGGTAGAAGTTTTGACAGATACAAATACGTCATTTTTTAAACTTGCCGTTTCTAACGTTCTACAACATGAAATATAATGAAGACAAACAAAAAATATTTAACGCAAACAAAAAACATAACTAAATAAGTACAGACACACGCAGTACAGAAAATGATACTAATAAGGTAGCAATAAACAAATACAAAAAAGGAAGTAACACTCCTCAGCACAAATTACATAGGAGAAAAATCATAGCACAGCAAAAACAAGCACAAAGTACCAAGAATCAAACATACACACACACACACCTTTACAGCCGTGTAAATGCACGCACTAACATATATACATTTACATAACCTTTCATCAGAATGACAGGATAAAAATAATATATCTAAGCAGTTTCCATCAGGTATATGTGCAGTTTTGTTTTAAAGGAGGAAAGGTGGGTTAGTGTTTTTAAATGTTGAGGAAGAGAATTCCATAAAAGTGGTCCCGAAAAGGCTAGGCTTGATTTGAATAAGTCAATGCGAGGTAGTGGTAATCGAAGAGTACTGTTCCTCGAGGACCTTTCACACTGTCGTGGAGTAAATTTAGCTGTTAGATACTGTGGAGCTTTCTTGTGGAGAATTTTAAACATAAGTATGCACTTGTTGTAAACGAGTTGTTGACGAAGGCCAAGAAGTTTGAGATTTTGCAGTTTTACAGCGGTAGGAATGGGTCTTATATCTACATGTTTAATGGCTCTTTTGTATAGTGAATTTAGTTTTTTGATATGCACATCACCGATACCATCCCAAACAGTGGAGATGTAATCAACATAAGATTTAATGTGTGCATGAAAAACATTTTTCGTGTATTTATGTCACTCACACTTCTCAATTGTGATAAAATAAAAATATTTTTTGATATTTTCTTACATATATTAGTCACATGTTTCTCCCAACTTAGTTGCTCATCTATACATATTCCAAAGAAGTTGCGTTCATGAACTTGTTCAATAGGTTGGCAATTAAGACTGAGCGTTAGAGAAGGGGGGTGAAGTTGATGTTTTTGTCGTGAGGTGATTAACATGCTCTTCGTCTTATCAGGATGTAGTACCATGTGGTTTTTACAGCACCAATCAGAAACTTCGTCAAGACTGGATTGTAAACGACGACTAATATCATGACTGTTCTTACCAGGAACGTGAAGGCTTGTGTCGTCCGCAAAGAGATTACAATTAACGTTAGGGTCGGAAATATGTAAAGGAATGTCATTTATGAAAAGTAAAAATAGGAGGGGTCCTAGAATTGATCCTTGAGGAACTCCAAATTTGACATGGCCTTGCCTAGAGTACTGACCATGGACGTATACTTTTTGCTTTTGGTCTTCCAAATAGGATCTGAGAAAAGTTATTGTAGTTTCGTCCATGTGGTATATTGTAAGCTTATGTAAGAGAATCTCATGGTCCACAAGATCAAAAGCTTTTTTAAGATCTAGGAAAACTGCTCCCGACATTAAATTTTTATTAATTGACTCTAGCCAGCAATCTACAATATGTGTGAGTGCTGACTGGCATGAATGGGTCGGGCGAAAACCGGACTGATGAATGTTTAGTAAATTACCCTTCTCAAGGAAATTAAGAAGATGCTTGTGAATGTGCCGCTCTAATGGCTTTGACAAGGCTGAGAGCAAAGAGATCGGTCGGTAATTATGAATATCTTCAAGGTTTTTAGTTTTGGGGATCGGAACTACCTTTGCTTGCTTCAGGACTGTAGGAAAATAACTTTTATTTATACACAGATTAAAAATGTATGTAAGGGATTGTATTGTGTAAGGCAACGACAATTTTAGTGATTGGTTATCAATATCATCAATCCCTCTACTTTTCTTATTCGGCATGTCAGAAATATACTTGCCGACTTCTGCTATTGATATATTAGGAATTACGAATTTTTGTGTTATATTTGTTGCTTCGCTGAAAGATCTCAGAAGACTTGAGATACTATATTGCGTACTGATATTTGATGCCGATTGGGCTAGATTTTCAGCGGCTGATAGAAAATATTTGTTAAATTTGTCTGAAGTTAAATGAGATGGTATTTCTGGGGCTGCTTTTCCTTCAGTAATAGCATTTAGTGCTCTCCAAATGGATGCTGTGTCACGGTTTTCTGAGATCATTTGATTGAAGAATGTTTTTTTTTGCAGCCCTTACCAGATATTTTACTTGATTACGTTGTTTTTTGTAGTCATCAAAGCGTTTTTCTTTTCTAAGTTTGTCTCTGAGCGACATAGCATTTTTAATGTCCAATGTTAACCAGGGCGGCATGGTAGTATGTTTAACGCGTTTTACCCTGAGGGGCGCGTGCTTGTTAAGGACTCCGAGGAACAGACTCATCCAGCAAGACAAGGCATTGCAGGGCAAGTGTGGCAGTATACATCATCAAAGGGTGTATTGTGCAAATCGTGCATGAATTTATCCCTATCAAATTTTTTATAAGAACGATACATTATAGTTGTGTGTTTGTTTTTCTTTGGCCTATCAAGCTTCAGAGCAATTGAACAACATACCGGGTTATGATCACTAATGGCTAAGGTCGGGACATTCGCACTAGTTATTCTGTCCTTGTTGGTAACATAAATATGATCAATGAGCGTTGATGATGTAGATGTGATTCTAGTTTGTGCTTTAATTATTTGTGTCAAACCAAATAGCGATGTGGTCATGGTCCATGCTGCATTTGAACCCTTAGGTCTAGATAGGTCGATGTTGAAATCACCTAGGAGAAATATGTCACATTTGCTCCGACTTGCCTTGTCCATCAAAGCTGTAAACTCATCAAACCAATCCCAGCCGGCTGCCGGATTTCTATAGACAAAGCTGATTAGTATAGGTGATGACTGTGGTGTTTTTAACTCGAGCCACATACACTCCACTTTGGTAAATAGATAGATAGATAGATAGTAGATGGTAGATAGATAGATAGATAGATAGATAGATAGATAGATAGATAGATAGATAGATAGATAGATAGATAGATAGATAGATAGATAGATAGATAGATAGATAGATAGATAGATAGATAGATAGATAGATAGATAGATAGATAGATAGATAGATAGATAGATAGATAGATAGATAGATAGATAGGTAGGTAGGTAGGTAGGTAGGCAGGCAGGCAGGCAGGCAGGCAGGCAGGCAGGCAGGCAGGCAGGCAGATAGATAGATAGATAGATAGATAGATAGATAGATAGATAGATAGATAGATAGATAGATAGATAGATAGATAGATAGATAGATAGATAGATAGATAGATAGATAGATAGATAGATAGATAGATAGATAGATAGATAGATAGATGGGTGGGTGGGTGGGCGGGGGGGGGGGGGCGGACGGATGGACGGACGGACGGACAGACAGACAGACAGACAGATAGATAGATAGATAGATAGATGTATATCTCTGCATTTGTTACGCTTGGCAGACACCGTTTTGGTCTGGAGCTATGACATAGTAGAAAATAAAATAACCTACCAGGAGAGTTCAAGGGTTGTGCCAGAATAGATCGGCATTGGTAGGTGCCGATCTGTTCTGTCACATCCCTCTGACATGTTGCGTCTGCCACATAAATGCCCGGTTATGGAAAGCTTTAGAGGACAACTCCAGTATTGATGAAATCGAACCGCAGTGTTTCGTGGGTTAATTTTTGTGATAAAGCGTCTTTTCATAATTACAATAAACTTCGGACTTCACGAAGGGCCAGGGAACCCTGCCCTATTTGCTGTTAAAACCGAAGTTTGTCATAAACGAAGTAATTTACAGTCCGCTTCGCATTTCACAATGTTGGGTGTATCAAACGACGGACTCAACAACACTTTTTCAAATGTCAGATACACGTTCTCCTGCTGTATACAGCCGACTTTACTTATAAGAAGTTCGGGCAGATAATACAAAACGCTCATAGACGTTTCGACCACAGTTTTTCAACATAAATGTCACACGCAGAAAATTCTTCGCCTTTTAACAAACGTCGAATATAGCAACAAGCAAACTTGGATCCCTGGCCTTGTGTTATGTGCGATGTTTACTGTATATCAAAAAGCATGATCAGGCGGACCTCCGAGGAAGCGTTGTTTTATCCAGCTGTGAAATATCCAACCTTGCTATACGCGAAATCGATGCCATGCTAATTAAGCATCTGTCTCTGGGAGTACGCTACAAGTACGTACACATCTATTCAAATGAGCTGCTAAAGCACCTCATTTGAATAGAAGTGTACTTGTGGCGTACTCCCCGGGTGGGCCTATTTATATCTGCGGAGTACTCCTGCAAATGGTTCATTTTAGTAAAAGCCATCTACATGTTACGTCCGCGTCCTTCTTAGCGCGATGTGCAGTGACATTATCAAGTGACGAGCGTGATGCTAATGATGACATATTAAGACAAGGTCGTCATAATTACAATAAACACACATATCACAACAACCACCATGTTAATTATACTATATAAATAATATTCGCAAGCAAAAAAATAATTCTACTACTCTCAATCGTGGTCATACAAATCACGTTCAACATGACAATAATCACAATCAGAATAGTACTAAACCCAATCAAGATAATCACATATCAAGTCATACAAAAATCAGATCAAAATAAAAAAATAAATAAATAAAATCTGTAAATGGTCACAGAAGGGACAGCAAATTCATAAATACCTGTATTACGTAACTTTTTTTTTTCTTTTTCAGTTGTGCTGAAAAACCGAAAGGTGTGTTTACAAGAAGAACATTAACTCAATCAGCCCTGACGCCCTACAGCAGGAGATCGGTGGACCATGATAATTCAAGGGTAGTGCCAGATTAGCTTGGCGCCTTTCGGCGCCAAGCTAATCTGGCACTACCCTTGAATTATCATTAACATGGATTAAATATTTTGGCTGTCGGTAGCACTTTATGTCGCGATGATTCCTGTATGAATCATCCCGACGTAAAGCGCTGCCGACGGTCAAAGGGGAAAAACTGTACATCATGGTTTAGAGGTTTCAGGCTGGGGGAAGGTAGAAGTGTGTGAGAGGTGGTGAG
Source organism: Semisulcospira habei (assembly GCA_036245525.1). Lineage (NCBI taxonomy): Eukaryota > Metazoa > Mollusca > Gastropoda > Semisulcospiridae > Semisulcospira > Semisulcospira habei. The sequence goes on from BTPG01000003.1 coordinate 90,729,356, forward strand.
GTTAGGGGTCTGGTGGTGGGGTCCTTTAGAAGTTTAAGTTTTCGAAGGTGACTGTCAGGTGCTCCGGCTGTGAGGTCCAAAATCATGGACCAAAACACTTGGAAATGCTTACAAGCTTGACATGGCTTGCCAAGCAACTTCCTGAATGCACTATTTTAACTGCTGGCTACCAACAGTTACGTTCAAAATCACTAACAAGCACACAAAGTGACAACTGTGATTCAAACAACTTCTTTCTTGCGTCATGCGAATTGATTTGGGGAGGGTGACAATGGGATAATCGGGGTAGGGGGATAGGAGGATGGAGGGATGTGTGGGTGGACGGGGTGTGGTGGTGGTGGGGAGGGTGTGTGTGTGTATGCAAGGGCTGAATGGTGACATTGTTATAGGTACTTGCTCTGGCGATTTTCCAACTGATATCTGTTAGAAATCAAATACTAAAGGCTAAAAGTTATCTGCGTACTGGGAAATTAGGTGCGGGATTTAAATCTGGGTTCACAAAGTTATCTCTACACACAGGTGTTCGGTGTGTGTTTGTCACGGTCTGATGATCCCAACTTCTACCCCTTTCACTGCCAGTGTACGTGGGTTTTTTTTATCGTTGAAAATTAGACGTCAAAGATCCCAAGCCGTCAGACAAACGTGCACCCAAAGTGATTTGAACAAGAGGCATAGATCCTCATAAGCCCCCGCAACTGCTCCGCCTCTATACGGATCTATACCTCTTGCAGCTGGGTCGTGTTAATTTTTTTCCCTAGGCAGTTGCGGATGTTCACTTTTTCTCAACATTGAAGGAGTTAATTATTTAAGTTCATTCGTCATAGTAAACAATTTTCCCAGAGGAAAAAAGGCCAGGTGCATAAAACCTTAAGCGCTCGAATTTTTTTACCCGCCAATTATTCTAAACAAAATGTAAATTATCTGTAGGGGTAAGAGGGTGGGGGTGCAAGGAACTTCCGTATCGAATGATTCCCTGCTTAGAAGGAAATAGGATGTGCATATTTTTAGTTTTTACAATCAGATGGATTTGCAGACAAGTCTCATGACATCCATTCTGCTTAATGGAAGTTGAAACCTGTGCAATACAGGCTTTTGTTCGGGTCGGGGAGGGTCGGTGGTGACGCCGGTGGTGGGTATGGAGAGGGAGAACCATGAGAATTATCCTGGTGCGGAAATCAAAGTCGTGTTGTTTTTTCGAATATTCGTGAAGTACTAAACAAGGATTCATTGTTCACACGTCCGGTTCTTAATTAACCCTTTAACTGCCGAGAAAAAAATTAACGCGATCTATATGAACTGCAGCAAGAGGCATACATCCTCATCAGCCCCCGCGACTGCGCCGGGGGCTCATGAGGATCTATCTTGCTGAGACCGTGTTCTTTGGTTAGTAATATTGTGGTTGGTCGTTCATTGAACACAGATTTCAGACAAAACTGAATGCGCTTCTGTCCTCAGAGAAAAGGTTCAAAGACGCTGTGTCACACACAGAAACGAACTTTGGCAAAATGACAAAGAACACGCCCTTTGTGCAATTCTAAAAATGGCAAGGACGATCGGGGTGGGGGGGGGGGGGGATACTACAGGTGGGGGTTGGTGGGGTGGAGGTATTTACTTTACGGGAGCCGATTTTCCTAATATTATGAGCTCACTCCTGAAAAATTCCGTGTAAGGAGGTCACGCTATCTATTCAGTAAAACGAACGGCTGCCTATCTATTTCACGTTGTCTGCGCATGCGCAAACTTTAGTTGAAACAAAATTCAACGACTGCTTACTTCGCGTCGTAATATCATGCACAGTGGTTAATTCTTGACAGGTCGTACGACTGCTTACTTCACACCTAAATGGCTGCTTATTTCACGCTATATGCGCATGTGCAATAGTGAGATGATAAGACCTTTTCAAGTATTCCCGGGCTGTCAGTAGGTAACACTATCTATTCAGTACAACCAACGGCTGACTATTTCATGTTGTCTGTACATGCGCAATCTGTAGTTGATGAAACTTTCAAGTGTTTCGCAAACAAAATTTGACGGCTGCTTACTTCACGTGTGAGCATGCACAATGGTTTATTCTTGACAGATCGCGCGATTGCTTACTTCACCATGCGCTGTAATGGCTGCTTATTTCCCTCTAAACGCGCATGTGCAATAGTGCGTTTGACAAGTTCTTTTCAAGTATTCAACAAACCAAAGAGAAAGCCTGCTTACTTCACGTCACTGATATGCGCAAGCGAGTTGGAATAAAATTTCAGAAAATATTATTTGATTCGCAAACTATTCGCACACGACTGCTTATTTCACGCCTTCTGCACATGCGCATTGCCCACTCGTTCTTATCGGCCGGCGGCGCAAAACAACGGGCTTCAAGTCTACATTTTCACACGGCTACATTTTGCGGTCGAGAAGTCCGTTTTTGTGTATTTATTCCTTCACATAATTGACTCATTCTGTTCCACTGTTAAACGTACTTTAGCGGAACAGAAGGGGTCAATATTGTAGACTGATCACATAATGATAATCACATATTTCACTCTTAGTTTGATCCGTCGTGGTGGTATCAGTGGAGAAGATCGATAGCTTAAATTTATACACATCGTGAAAAATTAGTTTTTCACCCTCAGTTTGATCTTTCTTCACAGAGAGTGTGCAAGGGGACGAAACTCATATTTGTCAATATAATTGCATTAAGCTTACACGAGTTACTCCTCCTGCTTAGTAAAACGTTGCAATACTGAGTCACATACAGTAATCTTTAGATAGAACTAAGCACCATGGGTTCCATACATGTTTGTTTTAAGCGAAGTCATTTACTTTTGATTTCATTTACAAGATCGGATATAATTACCAACACTTTTTCAACGGTCCATGTCCGACCTCACTGACCAGTTGTTGTTCTGTTTTGACGGTATTTTTCTAAACAGTGTACTACTTTGCCCTGTAACAATATTGACTTCAGTCTTTCAAAGAAGAAATATTGGACCTCCTTGTGGTGTACTTTGTTCTAATAACCCTTTGCGTGTCGGTAGCGGTTTTGGTCGCGATGATTCCTGAAGGAATCATCGCGACAAAAACCGCTACCGACACGCAAAGGGCTAACTGATTCACTATACGCAAGTCCGGACCTCCGAAACAGCGATGTTTTATCAAACGTTTGGTATATCCGACCTCGCCCTAAATGATATCTTGTCTGCTCTGGGGGGGGGGGGGGGAGGGGACTTGGGTGGGGGTTAAATACATTTTCGTCACCCTGGTCAACCCCACAGGTTGGTTCTGTTTTTATTTCTTGTTGGGCTTATGTTTCTGTCAATCCTTGGTCCATTCACCTGTGTCACGACACGGTTTTTTTTTTTTTTTTTTTTTTGGGGTTTTTTTTTTTTTTTTTTTTTTTTTTTTTTTTTTTTTTGGTTTTTTTTTTTTTTTTTTTTTTTTTTTTTTTGCTTTTATTTTGGTAGGGGAGTTAAATTTAGAGGGGTGACAGGATTTTGTTAGTCACGGAACGTGATGGTAGTTTAGATGAGTTATTTGGCCTTTGCACGGGTGTTTGTTGCCGATTGATTTCATCTCCTCGTAGTGACAATGTTGTGAGAGGAGCTTTGTCGCAGTGCCAGGAAGATTTTGGAATATTGTATTATTTAAAAGCAGCCATGTGTTACGAAAGGCTTCCGTCGAGAAGGTCCAGTGACTTATTAACTATACTAAGTTTGTTCAACTTTCAGTTGTGTTTTATTAAGGATATTTGTTTCATTATATATTTGATATTGTGTATTAAGAAACATTTTTTTGTTTTTGTTTTAGTTCGTGGTTTAACGTCCACGGCACCGAAGTGATAATGGACTGCCCTGACGGGCGGGTTATGGAGGAGAGGGAAATCTATTGCCTATGGAGTACGACCTGAACACTGATCAATTCAGGCACACTGCAACTGTGCCACTTTGATTTACCAGGACCTTTCAACGGATATGCTATGGAACAAGCCCGCGTTTTTTTCCCTGGACGTTCTGAAACATTGTGTTTAAAGGAGCCATGTGCTATGAAGGTCTTTATTGCGGAAGCGAAAACATCCATTTAATTTGAACTTGTGGGTCGTGCTCCCCGCTGAGAAGATTTCAGTAGATTGTGAATTATTTGTTTTTCTCAATCTTTTGTATTTTATTAAGGATATTCGTTTTATTATATATTTATTTGTTATTTTGCATTGTCTGTAATGCATATTCAGGATGGATTTTGGACGTGTGTGAATGTGATATGTGAGTGCATGGATAGGATTGAGTGAGGATATTTTTGGATTGTTGATAATTTTATATGTAATAAATGTTGTCGTAATTGTTTCCTCTGGTATTTGTGTTAGTGTGGATTGGCTGTTCTCGAGTGGTAGCGCTTATAGCTCGCGCCCCGGAAGCGGGCTTCGTGACAACCTGCATTTTCCTTATTTGCATTCTCCCTACCGCCTGCGCTGTCTGTAATCCTTGATGCTGGATAATTTGTTAATGGTCTGATTTACTTGTTTGTGGTTAATGCGGCATGTTGTAATTTAAAGGCAACGCAACAAAAAAAGATGCAGTTTGTTGCACTGTATCCATAAGTGTGTTGAATCTTTGTCGTGTTGCAGTCAAAATTTTAAATTCGTAAGGCATGAAAAAGATATCTTCTCCAAAACTTTGTAAAGATTTGTTATGCGTACTGTATTTGCTGGCGTAAAAAAAATTGTGTTAAGCTTTTCTGTCCAGCTTATGCGAGTTTGAGATAAAATATGCAAGGCGCATTTGACACCGACACAGAAAATGTTGAATCCTTAAATTGTACGTAAGGCGTTATATACTGCCTTGTGTTCTGCACCGCGTGTCCAAGTGTAGAGCAATATGACTGGTGATTTTCGATTAGTTCCGGGTTTAACGTCCACGGCACCGAAGTGATAATGGACGGCCCTGACGGGCGAGTTATGGGGGGAGAGGGAAATCTATTGCCTATGGACTACGACCTGAACACTGTTCAACTCATAATCACTCCAACTGTGCCACTTTGATTTACCAGGACCTTTGAACGGACAGGATATTGAACAAATCCGTCTTTTCCCCCTGTCCAGCTACCGGGACCGGGACGGGGATTCAAACCCACGACCCGGCGATTCCCTTCGCTCTCTTGCTGCGACGTATAACCGCCTGAGCTATTTCGGACTCTATGACTGGTAAGCTCTAGACAAAACCTTTTAGGCAGCAGCAATGATGCACTTTTTCGTAACAATTGTCCCGCCGACCCTGACTGCGCAAAGCTTTCACACATCCCACGGATCAAATCTTCCATCTGCAAAAGAAATATATTCATATGAGCCTCTGCAACCGCAGCGGCTTATGAGAATCTATGCCTTTTTGCCAGCTGTTTGATTCAAGATATAAGTTTTGCTAGAGATTGAACGCTAGCCAGTGCATGCATAAAAACAAAGTCCGACACCGTTCTCTGAAAGCAGGCACGTTAACACATTGAGACGGGGATCCGCACAGACAAGAGGGATAGATTTATATGAGCTCCTACGTTCCCGCAGTGGTTTATGAGGATCTATGCCTCTCGCAGCTCAAAGCGGCTGGCGGCTAGAATGCGTAAATGTTTTATAGCGTCCTATTTTGAGCACTTCCGAAATATAATGAAGGCTGTTCCCTGACGGAAGCTGATGTTGCTGGCTGGGATTTTGCCCTGGGTTAACCCCTTCCCTGCCACTGTACGTACAGTTGTTTCTGAAATCTTGGTTCATTCAACGTCCACAAGACAAACCGTCCAAGATACGTGGATGCAAATTGGTTTCTGCAAGAGACATAGATCCTCATGAGCCCCCGCGACAGCGGGGGCTCATGAGGATCTATGTCTCTTGCGGTTGGATCGTTTTCACCTATTCTGGGGAGCGAAGAGGTTAACCGAGCGAGATAATTATAGGTCGGGGGAGCGGAACGGGAGGGGGGATGGCTGTATTTGCATTTTTTGGACTGCAATGTGAATGGGATGTAGCACGGGTGGATGGACTCTCGGCAGTGCGCGAAAGACCATTGGGTCGACATCAGCCACAGTCGGCCCGCACACTGCTGTGTGTGTATGTGTGTGTGTGTGTGTGTGTGTGTGTGTGTGTGTGTGTGTGTGTGTGTGTGTGTGTGTGTGTGTGTGTGTGTGCACGACTGTGTGCGTGTCCGTGTACGTCAGACTCTGTGTGTTTGTCTGTGTGCACGGCTGCGTTTGGGTGCACGTGTGTGCGTGCACTGCTCTGTGTGTCTATGCACGGATGTACGCGAGTCGAATACGACCGACAGCCGCCCAATGACCTTTTGCGCATTTAGGTAACGAGGAGAGTTTATTAGTTTCTTCAAGTTATTTGTTTGTTCTGTTGCCATGAATAATTTATTGTATATAGAGAGCAGCTGTTTTAGTAGTCGGTCCGTTAGTTAGTCTGGCAATGTTAATCAGTCTGTCAATGTGTTTTGTGTGTTTTAAAATGGTTTAACATGAATTGCATACAACCATATGCTTGTTTGTTTGTTTCTTTGTTTGGTTCAGACCATTTTCAATTTACACATTAACGGGTTCTTACCTGGTCGGTGGCTTGGTTGTTTGTTTTATTTGCTTTGTTTTCAAACATTTTAACATTGATTGTTTTAATGACAATCTAACCACAAATAACCGTGAATAAAGTAAAAGCACTGTTCGACAACTCTTTTACCGCATTTCTCTTTGCTCGTGTGTTCTACTAATCGTCGGTCTCGTTTCATATCTTCCCATGGGATATGATATGTATGTACAGATGTGAAAAGACTCCAGTTTGTAGTGACCAAGTCATTGCCGCAGTTCCGAAAGTCACCTGTTGCTACCCCTTTGGCTGTCCTTAGCGCTCCATGTCAAATGAAAATACTGCACAATGAAACAGCTGTATAACACATTCTAACCGAAATCCCAAATTTTGATGTTGCTCTCTGAAGGACTGCTAGAGACAGATCAAGCATGATATTTCAAGGGTGGTGACAGAATAGCTTGTACAACATCGAACGGTGTAGAGGTTACGGGGAGGGGAGGGGGGGGGTCATGGAGGAAGTTTGTGAGTGGTGGTGGGGGGGGGGGGGGGTAGGGGTGTGCAGGTAGGTGGTGGTGGAGTAGTGTAGTGGTTTCAGTTTTCGAACGTGACTCAGCTGGTCCGCCTGTGAGGTTCCAAACCATAGACCAAAACACTTGGAAATGCTTACAGTATTGACATGGCTTGCAAAAACACAACTTCCTGAATGTAACTATTGTAATTGGTGGTTACCAGCAGCTACGTTCAGAATCAAACACAAGCACACAGAGCGCCAACTGTGATTCAAACAACTTCCTGCTTGCATCGTGTAAATTGACTGGGACATGCTGACAGAGAATAATGGGGGAGAGGGGGCGGAGTAGGGGAGCGGGGGAGGGGGGGGGGTGGCCGGGGCAAGGGCAAGGTGACATTGTTATAGGTACTTGGGCTCTGGCGATTTTCCAACTGATAGGGTAAAGGACCTGTCTGTTAGAAATCAAATACTAAAGGCTAAAATTTATCTGCCTAGTGTGAAATTAGGTGTGTGTGTGTGGGGGGGGGGGGTGTAGAAGAGTTAAAATCTGGGTTTGCAAAGTAATCTATGCACGCAGGTATTCTACCCCTTTCACTGCCAGTGTACGTGTTTTTACAATCGTTATAAATTCAACGTCAAAGATACAAAGCCGTCAGACGAACACGCACGCAAAGTGATTTAAACAAATTGCGGGGTCTCATGAGGATCTATGCCTCTTGCTGAGACCGTGTTCTTGGGATAGTAATATTGTGGCTTTTGGTCGTTCGTTGCGGAACGCAGATTTCAGAACACTAAATGTACTTCTGTCGGCAGGGAAAGGGATCAAAGCCGCTGCGTGAGACAAACAGAAACGAACTTCCTTTGGCAACTCAGATGACACAGAACACGCCCTTGATTTACTTCTAAAAATGGCAATGACGATAAACAACAGCGGGGTGTTATTACGGGTGGGGGTTGGTGGGGTGGTATTTACCTTCCGGGAGATTTTCCTATTATGAGCTCACTCCTGAAAAATCCCGTGTAAGAAGGTCACACTATTAAGTACAACGAACGGCTGCTTATTTCACATTGTATGCACCTGCGCAAAACTGAGTTATGCCTTTCAAGTACTGATTATTTTTTTCAAACGAACTCCAACGACTGGTTACTTCACATCGGCTGAACATGGGCAATGTCTCATTCTTGACAGATTGTACGACTGCTTACTTCACGCTATAATGGCTGCTTATTTCACGCTATATGCAACTGTGCAATAGTGAGTCAAGGCCTTTTCGATTATTCCCGGGGTGTGTCAGTAGGTCACTCAATCTATTCAGTAAACGAACGGCTGCCTACTTCACTTTTTTGCACATGCGCGTAAACTTTAGTTGATAACATTTCGCAAACAAAATCTAACGACTGCTTACTTCACGTCGTATGAGCACAACGGTTACTTCTTGACTGCAATAATTGCTGCTTATTTCACGATACTAACAGCAGTTGGGACACACAGCGGCAAAAGCGCACCGAGATCGCACGACCGCTTACTTCACACTATATGGCTGCTTATTTCACTCTAGAGCATGTGCACAAACCAAAGAGAACGCCTGCTTACTTCACGTCATCAGCGCAAGCGCAATGGAATGAAATCCATAAAAATACTGATTTGATTCGCAAACTATTCGTACACGACTGCTTATTTCACACCTTCTGCACATGCGCACTGCCCACTCGTTCTTATCGGCCGGCCGGGCACAAAACATCTGGTGAAAAGTATAACCTATATTTTCACACGGCTATCAGCGGTCGAGAAGTCCTTTTTTGTGTATCTATTCCTTCACATAATTGACTCATTTCGTTCCACTGTCAAACGTAGTTTGATAGCGGAACAGAAGGGGTCAGTATTGTAGACTGATCACATAATGATAATCACATATTTCACTCTTAGTTTGATCCGTCGTGGTGATATCAGTGGAGAAGATCGATAGCTTAAATTTATACACATCGTGAAAAATTCCTTTCTCACCCTCAGCTTGATCTTTCTTCACAGTGTGCAAGGGGACGAAACTCATATTTGTCAATATAATTGCATTAAGGTTACACGAGTTACTTCTCCTGTTTAGTAAAACGTTGCCTTAATGAGTCACATAGTGATCTTTGGATATAACTAAACATCATGGGTTCTTAACATGTTTGTTTTAAGCGAAGTCATTTACTTTTGATTTCATTTACAACATGGTCAGATATAATTACCAACACTTTTTCAACGGTCCATGTCCGACCCCACTGACCAGTGTTGTTCTGTTGTTTGTTTGTTGTTACTTTGCCCTGTAACAATATTATTTACTTCAGTCTTTCAAAGAAGAAATAGTGGGCCTCCTTGTAATGTAATTTGTTCTAATAACCCTTTTCGTGTCGGCAACGGTTTTGGTCGCGATGATTCCTGTAGGAATCATCGCGACATTACAGGAATCATCCTGACAAAAACCGCTACCGACACCGCGCAAATGGCTAACTGATTCACTGTACGAAAAAAAAAATGTAGCCCGGACCTCCGAAACAGCGATGTTTTATCAAACGTTTGTTATATTTGAACTCGCCATAAATTATCCCTTGTCTTCTCTTGGGGACTTGGGTGGGGTTTAACTACTTTTTCGTCACCCTGGTCAACCCCACAAGGCGGTTCTGTTTTTATTTTGTTGTTGGGCTTATGTTTCTGTCAATCCTTGGGCCATTCACCTGCATTTTCCTATTTTGCATTCTTCCTACCGCCCGAGCTGTCTGTAATCCTTGATACTGGATAATTTATTAATGGTCTGATTTATTTGTTTGTGGTTAATGCGGCATATATATCATTTCACTGTACACATTTTATATTTCCTATAATTTCATACTCTACCCTTTTTTTGTGTGAACTGGTTCGATCAATTAACATAAAGGGACAGCGTCCCTAACATATCTTATGTTTATTTTGCGTGACCGCTAGGCGACATATGTATTTAATAATACATTCAATACTCTGTGAGTTGTAGTTGTTGTTGACGTTTGTTGTGTTTTTGTGTTTTTGTGGTGTTGTTTTTTTCACAAACCTCTCAGGCACAACCTCAGTGAAAAGTCCTGTTACTGTCTAGATGTTAAGCAATGCACAAACAACCGACCAACCAATCGTCATAACTAAGCAACGTTCATAACAGGGACTTGCCTTTATCCCAGGAGATGAAAGCCAAGACCAGTCATGTTTTCTGAATATAGAGGCCTACATGAATTGTAATGTGTGCGCTGGTCTGTGACTTTGGACATTAGGTAAGCACAGACCTGCGCAAATCGATTAAAACAGGAGCATGGAGGGGGGGGGGGGGGGGGTGGAGGTGGGGAAGCAAGCTTACTTGCCAAAATCCTAACAAGTAACGGTTAACTGGACAAACAGCGTGCTTTGCTGCAAGATCCTCATGACCTGTTTAGTGCCAGCTGACACGGCGGACTGTGTTGCAACAATCTTTGTTAATTCAAGACCAAAAAATCCTAGATGTCCCAGCAACATGGATTCAAAGTGGTGTCAGCAAGATGTATAGATCCTCATGAGCCCCCGCAACTGTGAGGGCTCATGATGATCTATACCTCTTGCAGTTGGATGGTATTCTAGTTACTCGGCACTAAACAGGTTTGCCGTATGACTGTCGGTATCCTAAAAATAAATAATATCTCTTGTAATTTTACACAGTAAACTTCGGATATGAGAAATCGCCTGGGGACCAAAATGTTGTTAGTCTATCGTTACTTTGTTTTAAACAAGGGAATTAAATACATTTTGTTTGTTTTTTTAAAAAAAAAAACGTTTTATCGGGAGCTCTGAGAAAAAGTGTAGTTATATCCGACTTTTTATAAAAGAAAATTAAAACTATATCCGACCTTGTTATAAGCAAAGAAGACTGTAAATGTTGCTGACTTCGTGTACGTACTGAAGGTCCTTAGCCTAAGGACTCAGTTTGAAGGCACTCAAGAAGGCAAGCACGCATCCACGCACGTAAGCAACCAAATACACACACACACACACACACACACACACACACACACACACACACACGTGCCCGCAATCACGCATGTACGCACGCACGCACGATCGCACGATCGCAAGTCCACACGCACGTACGAAAGCAAAGAACACACGAACGTTTGCAGGTAAACGCGCACGCGCGCGCGCGCGCGCGCACACACACACACACACACACACACACACACTCAATAAAAACACAAAATCAAGATTTAACTCTAATTTTTTCAAGATTTGACCAAAAAACAAAAAAAACAAAAAATAAAATAAAACATTGATCCCATGAAAAGCCATGTTAGAGGAATGTGTGCCAAAACAAAACGAACAAAACAAAAAGCAATCAAACCACACACAAAAAGAAAATAAAACACAACATTTATTTACTTAAAATATACATTCATTACATCAAAGTCAATATGTAAGTTAGCGAATGCTATGCACACAATGGCCACTGCAAGTACTATTCCTCTATTTTCGAAACTACAACTGGAAATGCCGACAGAGAGAAGGAAAAAAGGCAACACATGTCAGCCTGTGGAAATGCCGACAGTGAGGAAGAAAAGCAACACAATCATGCCGCCTGTGGAAATGCCGACTGGCAGAGAGAGAGAGAAAAAAAAGCAACACATGTCAGCCTGTCGAAATGCCGACAGTGAGAGAAAAAAAAGCAGCCCATGTCCGCCTGTGGAAATACCGACAGTGAGGAACACGTCAGCCTGTGGAAATGCCGACAGTGAGGAAAATAAAGCAACACGTCAGCCTGTGGAAATGCCGACAAAGAAAAAAAAGCAACACATGTCAGCCGGTGGAAATGCCGACAGAGAGAAATAAAAGCAACACGTCAGCCGCAGGCTTACATGTGTTGCTTTTTTCCCCTCTCTGTTGGCATTTCCAGTTGTAGTATACATAATGCATAATGCATAGCATTTATATGGCGCATTTCTCATATTTATAATATAACTCAATGCGCAGAATGTAGCCGCGAACTGAACCCAACAAGCACGCTCACGTGAATCACACGCATTCACTCACACACTGTACGTAAACACAGAACATTCACGTGGTGCTAAGGGCAAGCTCAAGCGAGCTACACGGTATTTGGAAATCGTTTTGTATTTGAAATTTTATTAAGTTGGCTGAAACTGATACCAAAGGCGAACAAAAGACGTTAAGCCCTAAATGTTAACTTTTTTACAACTTCCAAGTGAATACCCGGTGATACCTGGCGAATGAAAATGTCCTCGAGTGTAAACCAGCTAAAAAGCTAAGGATGAAGTCTGCCCCCGGTCCTTTTGCTCCTGTCACGACTCCCGCTTCCGAGGCGCGAACTATGACCGCGACCACTCGAGAACAACCATCTTAACTTAACACAAACATCAGAGGAACAATTAGGACAACATTTATTAAATATAAAAATAACAACAATTCAAAATATCCTCACTCAACCCTAATCCCACACTCACGCATTACATTCACACACACACACACATCCACACTCCACAGCACGAATATCCAAAGTACACAATACAAAATAACATCTATCTATCTATATCTATAACATCTATCTATCTATCTATATCCCGTAGTCTTGCCGACCGTTGGGGAACCACTGCTGACTTGGCAACCAGCTCCCTCCATTCCTCTCTGTTCGCTGCCATTCTTATCGTATCGCCCAGCTTCAGTCCTGTCCACTCTGAGATATTGTCCTCCCATCTTTTCATCTGTCTCCTCTCCTTCGTCCTCCTTGCACCGTGCATTGCAGGATTGTTTTGGCAAGCCCTGCTAAACGTGTGGCATGACCATATCACTTCAGTTTGCTTTTTTTCACAGTGGCTAATAGGTGTTCATAGAGCCCGATGGCTTGCCCGATTCATCAGTTTGGTCTTCTCTGCACTGATTTCCATCCCAAACGCAATGGCTGTACTGTCCAGCTTTTTTCCCACCAGCTGAGCTAGCTCCTTCTCTGTTCCTGCAAGGCCATCAATGTCGTCCGCAAAGCGCAAGTTCGTGATTGTTCTGCCTCTAATACTGACAGTTCCTTCATGGTCTTTCAGAGCGTCTGTCATGATTCTTTCCAGGAAGATGTTGAAAAAGAGTGAGAGCAAGCAGCTTTGTCTGACTCCAACTGTAGTCCTAAACCAGTTTCCTATTTTGTTGAAGCAGACTGCGCTAGTGGCCTTGTTGTACAGGTTTGATATGACTTTGATCAGGTTGGCATTGATGTTGTATAGCTTCATGGTGGACCAAAGGGCTGCATGCCACACTCTGACAAACGCTTTCTTAAAATCCGCAAAGACATGATAGAGGTCTTGCTGGTGCTGGAGGAACCTGTCACATGGAACTCTCATAACATCAAATATATAATAAAACAAATTTCTTTAATAAAATACAAATGAAAATTTAAGGAAAACTTAATGTAATTCACATGTTATTGGAATCCTTTGGCGGGAGCACATTCAAATTCAAAACAAGTTCAAATTTTAAATTAATGCGTTCGCTTCCGCGATAAAGTCTTTCATAGCCTATAGCACATGGCTCCTTTTGAATAAGTAGAATACACATTATTTCCGTCACTGCGACAAAGTTCCTCTCATAATATTGCCAGCACGATGAAATGGAATTAGTCTCACAACGTTCTTTTACCAGTTTACAAATGGACAAGACTAATAAGCAAACTTAAAGCAAGTTAATAAACATTAAATGGGACGACCAGACTGGCTAAACGCAGGGTCTGCACCGACGCTCGCAACAGCACTCAGGTACGGCGTCGTATCCCACACAGCCAACCTCCACTCTCACAAACGTACCACCCAACCCTTCCGCACAGCAATGGCGGTGGACTAATCCACTTAGTTCTTTAGATCTTCGGGTGCACTCAAACAAGGGTGCAAAAATACACATATGAATAACTAACAAAAAGAAAAGTAATCACATCACCCTTCCCGCAATTTCAATTTTATATTCCTTCACCTCCCTCCCAAAACAATAAATTCAAACTCAATGAACTGCATATTTACACATTACTATATAACTCATTTCCGAATTTACCCTCCGACAGTAGATACTACCAAATGAAATAAATGACATTTATTTTTACGTTCGTACACGCCCCCCCCCCCCCTGATACTCACAACACCCCCCCTCCCCCTCCCACCCCCTCCCCCTCTACGAGGAGATGAAATTAACACAACGTCCTCCACCAATTTGGAAATAAACAAGATACGTTACTTAGACGAGTTAGAAATAACTAAATGGGGCGACCCGACCTGGCTAAACACGGGGCTTGCCGCGATGCTTTTGACAGTGCCCAGGAACGGCGTCGTAGACCCGCAAGTGGAATGACACAGCCAGCCTCCACTCTCACAGCGAAGGCCTTCCGCACAGTGCGGCGGCGGACTTAGCTGGTTAATTCTTTACGTCTTGACGTTTAGACCGTTGGATTTGGATCCATTTGTTTTGGATCCATTGGATTTGGATACACTACAACACAGGTGCAAAATACGCATATGAATAACTAACAAAAGAAAGACAATCACATCACCCTTCCCACAACTGTAACTGTCATCATTTACGTTCCTTCACCCCTCTCCCACAACAACAATAAATTCAACCTCAACACAATACATATTTACACGTCACCACGTGACTCACTTTTGAATTCATCTTAAGACGCTAGAATCTACCAAATATAATAAATGGCATTTACCCCATAACTCTCTTCCGAATTCACTCTCCGACGCTAGATACTACAAAATAACAGATGGCATTCACTTCTACATTCTATTCTTACACTTGCCCCCAATACGCACTAACCATAATAATAATAATAACGAAACAAGCAAACACAGACAAACCCGGCAGCAAATAGCCACTAACGAATTGTTGCGTGGAGACGCCCCGGCTGGGACGAAGACAAACAAAGACAAGACAAGCCAGGGGTTCAGTCGTTGCAGTTTCTTCTTCTTCTCTCAGGACACCAACTCCAGAGCGACCAGAGCCGTATTGTAGGACCGTCACAGGAGGACGACACGCCACTTGAGGACCGCAGCAAATGGCTAACCAAGCCCGCGAAATCCCCCCTCGAAGACTAGTTACTTCGTTGACTGATTGAAGCCGACTGCTCTTGTTCGCAGCTGCAATGCGACTCTCCCGTTCGCTGTTGGAAAAGCGACTCACTAACAATTTGGATATCGTACAGTTAGCAAAAAAGCGCTCAGTTAATCATGTGATGGAAATTCACGTGAAACAATAACCACCCGATCGCTGCGACCCGGCGATCACGTACGTAACACCGTCCTCCAAATTCTCGCACGGCAGCAAATACCCAGGTAAAAGGCCAAATACCCCACCTAAACTACCCTTACGTCCGGTGAATATCTAAACCTTGTCACCCCTCTAAACTTACTACCCTACAAAAATAGACGAAAATAGACGAAAAAAACCCGTGTCGTGACAGCTTGTTTGGCGCTCTTTAACAAGCCGATATTTGTAATTCAGCACCACAAGGCTAAGGCAACCTAGAATAAAAGGGTCTGACTTTATGACTGGCACTTAGTGGCAGGCTCGTGATATTTTGAGACTCAGTGACCATCAGTTTCACAAAACTGACAGTTTCTTTCCTGCCAGAAAAAAAAAAAAAACTTGCAGTACCACCAGACTGCAAGAGGCATAGACCGCGGGGCCTCATGAGGATCTATACCCCTTGCTGAAACCTCTACGCCACTATGCTTTTGCTGACACCACTTTGTATCCACTCTCCGTGGACAGCTGTGGGTCTTTGACGTTAAATGTACAATGATTTCAAAAACACAATCTGCGTCCACTCGCAATGAACGGGGTAGCCAGAAAATTTTCGCTCTTGCCACGTGTACTGGGATTGTTGGCTCCAGCAGGCCTAGTAGCAAAATTGTTGGAACCGAAAATCCCTGCTTGTTGTTTGCATGTCGCTATACGTACCTGTATACGATCAGATTATTTCAAGATGGCTGATGCCTTAACCTATTAGCCTCTTTGAACTACAGAAGTAGATGGATCGACCATGATCATTGAAGAGTAGTGCCAGGTAATTACCAGATTGGCTTGGCGCCTGATGGCGCCGAGCTAATCTGACACTACTTTGAATTACCAAGATCGATCCATCTCCTGCAACCCGCTGATAGTCCGTGACACCTCCAAACTTTGGAAAATTTGGCCTCGGGGTTAACTCATTCGGTCCGACGCACGTATTTCCCAAATTTTGGATGCGTCATCAAATGACTATGCATCTGTTGCAGGAGATGGATCGACTCGGCGCCAAGCTAATCTGGCACTACCCTCGAATTATCATGGTCGACCCATCTCATGCTGTAGTGCGTCAGGGCTGAATGGTTTAAAGTAGTTAATACACAACTTAGCTCAACCGGTGTGTTTCATGTATTCTTGCATTGATACAGCGCTTGAGACAAAAACATCGTACAGCTAATTTTGGACTCTACTTTTCCTACTCTCAAGCTTGAACGTAGCACGGCATGCCTAAAAACCGTACGGCATTCCAATGCGCACAAGGTCACCTGGTCGACGTCGGCCGCCGTTGGCCCGCGCGTGCCAACGGCGGCCGACATCGGCCTGATGACCTTGTGTACATTGGGATGCTTCAATTTCGCACTGGTTCGTACGATTCTAACGCAAAGTTCATTAAATTTAGGCCTTGATGGGCCACTGTGTCGATTGTAATACAAAGAATTCTATTTGTGATTACAAGGAATGAAGAAGTAGTTGCAAGCAAGCCACGAAGAGAACATAAAAAGGGATTAATTATGCATTCACGAAAAATTCGGCTTCAAACGTGCTTCCGGCATCCCCCAATAGTGAGAGTACGTAGTGACTGTTCTGTCCTCTGTTTCCCAAAAACCTGGGGCGTACGTCGGCCGTAAGTTGTCCCGGGCTAACAAGGAGCTTGCACGGGCTAACTTAGGTCGACGTCAGCCGCAGAACATTTTGCTTGCTGGGATCAATATCTCTGTCACTTTCAGGGCCGGCTGATCAATTTTCACAAATCGCCTGTACAAAACATGGATCTAGAAAATAACACACGAAAAAGAAATAAACTTCGGAATACAACAGAAATAATACAGCAAACTCAACCCATTTGAAATTAGCTTTGGCAATTTCTATGCGTGGTTCCTTTCTTTTTGGGGATGTTCTCTGCATTTGCTACGCTTGGCAGTCACCTGTTTGGTCTGGGGTTCTGACATAGTACAAAAGGAAACAGACCTACCGGGATAGTTCAAGGGTTGTGCCAGAATAAATCAGCACCGGTAACCCTTGAACTATCCTGTTGGGTCTGCTACGTAATCTTCCGAAGAACAACTCCAGCTTTGATGAAATCCGACGGCAGTGTTTCGTGTGTTAATTTTCGTGATAAATCGTCTTTTCATATTACAATACACTTCGGACTTCACGAAGGGCCAGGGAACCCTGACCTATTTGCTGTTAAACCCGAAGTTTGTCATAAACGAAGTAATTATAGTCTGCTTCGCATTTCACAAGGCTGAATATAGCAAAAGACGGATTTAACAACACTTTTTAAAATGTCCCATATATAACTTTCTCAACCTCTGTACAACCGACTTTACTTATAAGAAGATCGGGTATATAAGACAAAACGAGCATATAACTAGACGTTCCGACCAAAATTTGTCAGCAGAAATGTCACACGCAGAAAATTCTTCGCCTTTTAACAAACGTCGGATATAGCAACAAGCAAACTTGGATCCATTGCCTTGCTTAACGTGCGACGTTTATTGTATATAATAAGATGAGGATTTCATCCAAAAGTCTACCGTATTGCTCACATGCATTTATCTTTTAGGAACATTCAGAGTAATTCATATTTTTACCCTTATTATGCTGATCCATTTCCCTCCTCACTAAGCAAACTTCTGATCAACACACACGTCGGCGCATACAAAAAGAGACGGACACACGGCCTCCCCACCATTAGTACGCTATGTGGGCTCGTGTAGCGACTAGAATCTATCTCCTTCTATTCTAACCCACCTCTGATCTACATACACTGGCACACACAAATCAAGACGGACACACGGCAATTACCGCTATTCGTACTGTGTGGTCTCGCATAGCAGAGCTATTCTAAAGAAGAATAATAGGACGAGCAGTGTAATGGCGTCACTTCAAGCTTCACGTTATGGCATCATTAGTCCCTCGACGCCGTGTTTATAGTGACGACTCGATGTTATACGTCACTCATCGCAGTAATAACGTTTGACTACCAGAGAATCAACTTTGCAATTTTCTTGCTGATTTTGACGCCTAGGGCTTACAGGTCACAATTTGACCTAATCCTACCCCAGGGCCAGGACAAACAGCAGGCTTATGCAAACACTGTTTATGAAAAATCACACGGGTATTAATGAGAAGATAGAGTTGTTTTTTGTTCATAAAACAAAAATTAAAGTTATGTTAGCTGTTTTACAAATGACTCCGAAACGGTGGTGCAGAAAATTGTCTGATTTTTACACCTAGGGCATACAGGTCACAATTGACCTAATCGTACCCGACAGCCGAGACAAACTGTAGGCTTATGTAAATACCGTATACGAAAAATCATGCGATTATTAATGAGAAGAATGGGTGTGTTTTTTTTTTTTTCGTAAAAATAAGATTCCATTGTTTTAAGATTAACCCATATAATTCGTGAAATTAATCCCCCAAAAGTGAAAATATATTTAATTATCACTGAAAATATTCTAGAGGTACAATACTGGTTAATGAACTCATTTAATATGGGGCAAGAATGCGGCCAGGCATCATCTCCTGGCCGGCCGCTCCGGCAAAATCCGTCAACGGTGCTTTGAAGCGACGCCTATAATTATTATTTTCAAGGCAGTGTTGTGCCATCAAGTCCCCAGGAAACAGTAATTTACATTTTCAACAACTTATCTAATAGAATATCGTCTTTATTTTGCAATACTGAGTCGGATCGGCTTCATCTTCAGTACTGTACAATTCTGCCAGCGCTAGCCTCACCTATCTGGTTTGTGAGTGTTCATCTTCAGTGCCCAGTCGGACTGCATTTCAACCTACTTCACGCCAGCCTATATAGTCAAAGAAAAGCGTGCAGATGAACTGTGGAATTACTAATCATGTGTTATTCCGGGCTCATCCTACAGTGTTTGCAGACAGATGCCAGATTTTTCTTTATTCTGTCTGACTCCACAGAAAAGCGTAAAAGCATACATAAACGCATCTACCAGCGAGCTTTACTACTTTCTTAGTTACTTCGTTTCCTCCTCGGCGGTTGTGTTTATGTAGCATCTGCCTGGCTCGACGACCTTCGCTGTTGACAGACATTTCCCAACAAGCAGTGTGCCAGTCAAAGCAACTTGGGTCTCACCTGACCATACTACAGAGAACCAAATAGACCATATCTGATTAGCAAGAAATTTAGAAGATTCCTTCAAGATGTTCGAGTGAGGAAGGGAGCAGATGAGAGATAGATAAGTAGACACTTGATGCCCACCCCTCCCCAGAACGAAAGATTTATTTAATCCTCTCGGTAATTAAACAAACCCACATCAACCAATACAACCAATGCCTTTATTACCTAGCCGTACTAGTGTCATTGCAGAAATCATTCAAAGCAATGATTTTTGATCAGCTGCCAACCCGATATTATTAAGGCAGATACCCCACCCACCTAAATTATTAATGCTGTCATTGACTTCTTTAAACAAAATTATTATAATACATTATAAAATGAATCAAGACGAATTGTTACTTTTAAACGATATCTGTGCGGTAGACAACAAAGACTTAGACTCTAAAAAACAAAGGCTTCTCTCCGTAGTTGTTTCTAGAAAATCAAAAGCTTTTCTTGGTAAACAATACATGACAGAAGACATAGAATCTCTCACCACTGACAAGCTAATCAAACTTCATGCTAAATATGAAAATCACATTGCTTAACTAATGACATGTGATTTGAGTCGATCTCTTGTCTGCCTATAAACAAAAGCTGTGAGTCACTTCCTACCTGTTGATAGTGACAGCCTTTCACACGATTTAGAAAGCAACCCTATAGTTTCAAGTTCAATTGGTAAATTAGCATGCCTCATGTTTTACAAGTTTGGAAATTACCTTGCGTCTGTGGTAACCTTGCTTGTAACTGGGAGTCATATTGATTTTTCTAAAATAAATTTTAAATTAGAAGAAAATGGACGAGACCCAGACGACTCCACGTCAGAGTCCTGTCTTGACACAAGTTCAAACGGTGACTAAGGTTAAAAGTCCAGGTCGAATAGAGGCTGGGAAAAGATTAGCTGAATATAACAGACAAAAAAAATACAGCTTCAAGCATTAACAGAAAAGACTCAAGTAACTGACACACCGTCAACAGCTCCAACCCCCAGCGCAAGTGTCACTACCGCCAGGACCAACACCCTCACACCCCCAAAAAAGTGCGAGACAAAGAACTGAGTCTAAAACTGAAACAACAAAATATATAGTTGCTGCATTTGTTCTCGGATTTGGTTACGTAGGTTACCAATTATACAAAAAATGCAAACCACAGACTCAAACAGTGTCCAAAAATTCAAGCACTCCAAAAATAAAAGAAGTAGTCGCCACATTACCAGCAACACCCAAAGCCATGGACCCATTTTACATGCAGTAAATAAATTTATTATTTTAATTTTTGTGGTATAAGAAAATGAGCGACACAAAGAACATAATGAACCTTGTCTATCACTCTGCCATAATAAGCGGGCTAACAGTTGCTTATTCTATGCTGGGGAAAAGTCTTCTCAAAATGAAATCGGCAGACTTGAGTAGATTGGACTTCGAAGATAGTGCTAAGCTAGTAGCTGTTGTAACAGCATCAATTGAAACAAAAGACTTTCTAGTTAAGCAAGGAATTATTCCAGAAAATGTTTCTAAGTAATAAAAATATGGCAACTATAGCTATTATGATTGGTGGGGCCGTTGTTAATGCACTTGCATTTAGTGGAGCAAACTATCTCTTTTCAAAAATGGGTAGAGAGCAATCAGCAGAAGAAATGAAGTGTCACAATGAGGCATCTGAAAAACGGGCACAAGTTCAACAGGATTATGAGAAGCAAAGAATAGAGAAACTTGATTTCATCAATGAAAAACTCAGGCTTGAAGGTCATGCACAGCATACATTTTCAAACGTCGACGATGCGATTAAAGAATATTTTCTTGTTACTGGCGAAGACATGACCATCCCGCAACCAAAACTTAGTGATTACTACCAGCCAAGCCCAGAACAAAGAAATGGAGAAATAATATTTGTTCTAGAAGGAATGACATTTGTATATTTTACAGGAGTTTTTATTGCTAGAAGAAATGATCGACGTCAGAGCTAAACTATCAAAAATATATTACTCTCCTGTTGGTTACTGGAAAGGAAAAATCGCAATAGAAAAATAAAATTACATGCTGCTCTGGGTGGGGATGTCACACTCGAACAAATAAAACAGTGGCTACAAAAACAAGCAATTTGGCAAATTTATTTACCTGCTCCAAGAAAAATAACAAGACCTCATTTTGTGAATACTATCCCTAATGACACCTATCAAATGGATCTTCTGTTCTTGCCACATGATACAATAAGAAAGAAACGATACAAGTATGCATTAACTGTTGTCGACATAGCTTCAAGGTACAAGGATGCCGAACCCATAACTGACAAGAATGCTAGCGTTAACAAAAATATATAATCGAGGCCATTTAAAATTTCCCAGGCTTGATCAAGTCGATGACGGAAGTGAATTTAAAGGGGCTGTTAATAAATTATTTGCAAAGCATGGAGTGCTAGTGCGGCGAGGCATACCAGGTGTACATAGATCACAGGCAATTGTTGAAAACTTTAACAAGCAATTATCGGAGAGACTTTTTAGCTATCATTATTCTAAGGAACTCATGCATGACGCATGTAACACTGAGTGGGTTAAGAGATTACCATCTGTGATAAAAGCAATGAATAATGAGGGTCATTTAAAACCTGCTGATGCTATTAAATTATAAACAATGCCATCAGGGTCAGAAATAAAAACAACACTTCCAGACACAAGCTTGCTTACAAAACAGGTGAGATATTTGTATCAACCTGGCAAGGCTGAGAATGATGTCAGGCACAGGGCAACTGGTCCAATTTGGTCT
This sequence comes from Semisulcospira habei, assembly GCA_036245525.1. NCBI lineage: Eukaryota > Metazoa > Mollusca > Gastropoda > Semisulcospiridae > Semisulcospira > Semisulcospira habei. The sequence continues at coordinate 90,751,628 of BTPG01000003.1, forward strand.
ACGTCTGTCCACAATATAAAAAAAATAGTCTCTGGTGCTAATGCAACAATTTATTATCTATATGAGCCTGCCCCACAGAGGGCATTTGTCAGAGAAGAATTACAGATTATTCCCCCAGACACTGTTACTCATTTCACTAACTAATTCATCGATTAATTCATCAACCAGTTCATCAGCTATTTCTTCTGATAACTTAAGCTTGTAGTGCCCAGGTGCATAAGACTTTTCCTTAGTGTGAAACACTCGTTTTGTGTCCCCTACTGCAAGTGAATTTTTATGTGTTTGGATCATTTCCATATTGTGTCTATTTCACCTCAGTGTCTTGTTTGGATAATCAGGCATTAGTTCTCCATCTAATACTTGCTTGTAGTGTTCATGACAGATGTCTTTATTTTTTATCGCTGTTTTTTTTTTTATACCTTGGCTTTTGACTGACTGCCTTTTTGGTGCAGTATGGAATACATTTTTGATCTCAGTCCAACATACTCAACTGTAGGCACTCCATTCAGTTCATCTTTAAACTTACCAGGCACTTTTTTGTTTTGTGTGCTGAACAGCGGGTGATCCTTAGGGTAGTCAGACGTGTCATACATATGCAACTCTGTTTACATGTCTTCATAAAAGTCTTCAGCAGGCACATCAGTGATCATAGAGTCAGTGTCAGTGTATAGCAGACGGCACTCAGGATACTTCGGTTTGAAGTAATCATAATAAAATTCAAGCATCAGCAATTTTGATAACTCAAGAATTGCCATACCAATGAATACTGGCTTGTCCAGTTTAACAATCTTTTTTTTTTGAGTGTCACTGCATACAATGATGGATGAAACTCTTTATACCCTGTGTATTGTGGCTTGTCTGTAAGTTTAATTGCACCTGATTCAGTTGTAACCAGTCTCACATCTTTGTGGTGATGAGGATTTTCCATCGTCTTTCCAAAACAGGCATTGTTCATAAGCTTAAAGAAGTCTTTGTCAAATGCAGTGTTACATCTCTTGCATGGAGGGTTGTGTTTTTCATTATGTAATCTTTCATGAAATCACTTTGATCAAATTTAATACCTCTGTGTACTTTCTTTAGTATTAACCCATGCCTGATGTAAAACTGCAGCAATCGATAGTGACAAACGTAATTGAATTTGTCATTCAAATTTGGCACAAGTTTAGTGCCTTCTTTTTTCCCTGTCAAACTCATTTTCTCAACATACAATGGATAATCATTGTGGTAATCATGTAGATGGTGTGGGTACTCCAGGTCGACTTCAAAGATCCAACCCTTTTTGTGATTCCGATCATAATTAATAATTTTGTTTGTTAATTTTTTTATATCACATTGTGACATATCATGCAGACGAAAGTTTTTCAAGGGCAATAACTCACACATCGCAAAGCCATACAAATTGTTAGCATCCAAGTATGTAATCAATGACCTTGACCTCAAGGGGTCAAATTCATCAAGATATTTGTTGTTGGCTTTGGCATAGTTGTTTGCGGCTATACTTATGCCTCCCCTCAAACCACATTCCACCATTTCACCCATCGTACAATCAGACAAAAGGTCTATAGATATCTTACTGGATTTTTAAAATGCATCCCAAGTCATGCCAGGACTAGTTATGTAGCAAGCAGGGTCAAGTCTGTAGTGTAACAAACCCTTTTCACGGTAACTTTCAAATACGTCTGCTAGCAAACAAACGTCAGCTTTCAAGTACTGGTCATGGTAGTCACCAATCGTTTCACACCCTAGATTTTCCCATGCATCGAGGGTATGTTTGTAATCAGAGTCAGAAATACCTTTACCATTTAGTGTAGAATAAAATTTCTCTTTTGGTGGCAGTCTATTTTCCTCAAACACAACCCAGTGATCAATGTACTCATATGGATAGACACCTTTTTTAATTAACTCTGGCTCAAAAAATTTACTTGTTATTGGATACTCAGTCAGTCCTTCTGCCAGACTAGCAAGCCCTAAAGACAAATGTTGCATAGAGTCATAAAATGCTAATTTGTCTAACCTAAAAGTCAAGTATTTTTCAGTTGTCTGGGCAATACAACTAATTTTTTTGTAAGACTCGTCCACAGCCTGCATGATAATATGTGAATCATACCCCTTGAGATTGTGGAAAAAGATAATCAACTTATATGCCTTGGGATCAATTTTTAGTTTCCAGTTACAATCACTATGTGCAGCACCTCTGTAATGTCCAGTTATGTGGTCATGGTCGCGAACTTTATCACCCTTAAGAAGTTTTTCACAACCTCCCAGAGGTTGTTCACAAATCCAACACATTTCCGCCGTATCAAAATTTAGTTCTTCTGTCATCAACAAAGGCATTTGAAAGTTTCCAAATACTGTACTACCTGACTATACAGTTGTCTCATTTCTGTTAAAAACTCAGCTGCTGCATTTCCACCTCTGTAGATAACAGGTTCTTTGTGCACACCATCTGGCCTAACAAGAATGTATCCAAAAGAACACACCACTTGGTCACTCAACTTTATTGTCTTTGGTAATGATTCTGGAACAGTACCATCATATGGAACAACTAGTGATTCAAAATCAGCACACACTACAACTGGCAGCTTTTGTTGATTCCCATAATTTTTAAAATATACCTTGCTACCAGGATCTGGATACCTCAGTATTGTTTGAATGTCATCAGGTGACCTACAGTGCTGGACATGTTTGTGTGCTACTTTAATGGAAGAAAACCTCTGTAAACATTTTTTTTTACAAAATTCCTGTTTACCATCATGTTTTTTTGTATGATGAATCAGTCTTGACATACTTCTGATAATTGTGTAGTGAAAGTTATCACCGGAACTTATTAATAAAAGGTCAACATGCTTATCTTCTGACTGTCCGTAGGTTGGGGCAATTGGTGATACTCTAATTGGTTGTAACTTGTTCTCAGACTGATTATCCCATACATACACATTCACAGATATACCAGGATTTAATTTTTCAAACAAATCTATGTCCTCCACCTTAACAGGAAAATCTATGCCACTGAAGTTAAGTTCATTTACAAATTTGGTATAGTTAGATACACGTTCAGGTTTTGTTTTTACAAAGTGTAGTTTAGCAAGCACACACCACATAAAACATAAATTATCATTGTTCTGAATATTGACTACAGCCTTTTTGTTTGCAACCTCGGTTGGCAGTGGCAACCATGATTTGCGTAAAATAGGATGATATCTTGACTGCTTCAGCTGTAGTTCATGTATACGTCCTTCATGTCCACCAGACCCCTGCATTTTTGCTCTGTCAATTGCTTCTAGGAAGTCAGGCAACAGTCTTTCTCTAAAGACTTTTTAAAATTCCCTTCTTGAATTAACTGTGTGTTGTCTTGTCGAGATATACGAAACAATCACTTCACTGTCTACCCTGGTAAATTCTATTTTCGCAACAATCTGAATCTTTACACTACCAGAAAGAAGATTATGTTGTATGACCGAAAAAGATCTTTCTATTGATTCATAGACACTGTAAATGTTTGATATAGGCAAGTCTGTTGTGTGAAACACGTTTCTTAAGCCTGATGAGCTTTGGGCATTGCCAGTCATTTTATTTGTCTGACAAAATAATAAATAGAAAAAATTACACCATGTGTAATACCACTTTATTGACTGTAACACCTACAATAAACAGATTCAGTTCACATAGTTGTCTGAATATTTGTTCGCACACTGTCTCAAACCACTGATCATCAACTTCAAAGGTATGTGTCTTAAAATCAACAGGCATGTACTCTACAGATGGTAACTCTTCAAATATTTCGAAAGTCATATTATATGACACGTATATAATTGATGGCGATGATATTGGCGTTATGTCTGGGTGTTTGAAATCTGTTTTTAACTGATCAAAGTGTTGGATATATCTGAAGCACTCTGTAACATCAATCGTTTTGACAGTCATTTTTGTTTGACCGACAAAATAATAATTGAAAAATATTACTGCTTGCGCTGTAGGTGTAATACCACTTTATTGACTGTAACTACTTCAATATAATCATGTAGTTTACATAGTTGTCTGAATATGTGTTCACACAGTGCCTCAAACCAGTCGCAGTTAGCATCATTAACTCTAAAGGTATGTGTCCTAAGATCAACAGTCTCGTACTGTTAACATGGAAAACATTCAGAATACCCCAAAGTCACATTATATACCATGCTTATAAGTGTTGGTGTTGAGAGTAATATACTGAGCTCAAACGGTTTTTTAACATGCGTTTTTAAGTCATATATGCACACAACATCTTTGAAGCAGTCTGTGATGTCAATGGTTTGTCCGACCATCATTTTTTATAGACAAACCAAATGTATAAATTAATTCACTAATCCATACCCTGTGGGCTGATCTGTCTTCATAATAAGATTTAGATGCTTAGTTGATTTCAGTTTATTTTTCACACAGTTTCGTTCATGTTTATTTGGTATAACATCGTTTTCTCTGAGACAGTCTTCAAAGCTGTCACGATCCTCACAGTAAAACAAACAGATGAACTATAGTTGCTCACGAAAATCTTTCAGTACAGCATTATATTTTTGAGTGAGAATCCAGACACTAATGTTTGTGTGTCTGCCACTGAAGGCAAGTTCTGCTAATGTGTTTCTCTTCTTAACAATATCCTTCTATGCAGAGCAGTCATCGACTATGAACAAAGTTGACTGTCCTTCAAATTGCTTGTAAAAATACAGCAGATAGTCATTCAGTTTTTTCTCAGGGTCAACTAAGTAAATGTTGTGATCAGTCCAAATGAATAATCAGTTGTGATAAGCTTTGTTGTGTTTGATCGTTGGACAAAATATCACAATGTTTTCGAAATGACAGATGTATCTTGTTTGTAAGAGGATAACCTTTTGACGACGGAACGCGCATACGTGCGCGCGGGGCAAGGCTCCGTTGACGATGGGGAGCGCACATATGTCCGCCGGCCTCGTTTACCGTGGCCTACGAAGCGCGCACATATGCGTTTTCCAATGACAGTATAGCTAGCAATACATGCAGTTCAGTGTAAGGGAAGCAACCTACTATAATATGTCAAGCATTCATTTCTGTATTGACAGAGTGACTTGTCTTGTTTGTATGCACTAAAACGAACGAATCAGAAGCTCTCAGACAAAACAACCAGGCAAGCACGAAAAATGGCGAATTTGCAGCGGCGTGGTCGATGCATTCCAATTGCTGAAGTACTTGAGCAAGTCCTCCAGGATGGTTCTGATGAGGAAGGAGAGCCTTTGCATGATAAATCAGAAGAAAGTGACAGTGAAGACGATTATTTTGCTGATTTGGAGGACCAGGAAGACGAGGATTATGAATCTGAAGCTGAAGATTATGAAGAAGATGATCAGGGTGGCGAAGAAGAGATGGTGGCTCAACACAACAGCTCATCGTCTTCAGAAGACGATGATTTCGCCAGGAATGTCCAACAAATCAACATCAATGCCTTTGACATGGAGACAGACATTGATGATACAGATGAAGGTGCCGTTTGGGTTCGAAACCTGAATAACTTTCCTCACATTCCTGCATACACAGGTGAGTAACCACGTGCTTTGCATTGTTGTTGCTTGAGTGGGCGTGCCTTGTGTGTGTATTACACAGGCGTACGCGCACATGTGTAGATTATATATATATATATATATATATATATATATATATATATATATATATATATATATATATATATATATATATTGTAATAGTGGAAAATATAATGTTTACATTTCTTAGTTATAAATAAAAGTATGACATACGTGTATGTGTGTGTGTGTGTGTGTGTGTGTGTGTGTGTGTGTGTGTGTGTGTGTGTGTGTGTGTGTGTGTGTGCGCGCATGCATGCATGCATGCATGGCTTGTGAATGCATGGTGTTTGTGTGCGAGCATGCATGGCGTGTGAATGCATGGTGTGTGTGTATGTGTGTGTGTGTGTGTGTGTGTGTGTGTGTGTGTATGGAGTGGGAATGCATGGTGTGTGTACACAAACATCTGTTGGTAAATTAACATTGATCTTTTTGTTTTACAGCTGTACCAGGACTACATGTGGATCTTGGCGATGACCCCAAACCCATTGATGTCTACAAGCTATTTTTGACCGACGACATCATTGGCCACATCAAGACTGAGACCAACAAGTATGCTGAATCCAGCATTGCACTGAAAAGGCAAGGGGGACCCCTGCCACCCAGGAGCATCTTCTCCACATGGAAGAAAGTGACCAGGGATGACATCAGAAAATTCCAGGCCATTTGCATGCATATGGGGATTGTGTGGAAGCAGGAGTTGAAGAACAAGCGGAAGGTGACACACTACCAGTGTTCATCCTGCATGGTTGCACTGTGTGTGACACCTTGTTTTGAGCTTTTTCACACAAGGAAAGACTTTGTGCATTAGCCCAGCACCAGTGTTGTGTATTTTGAGTGAAACAGTTGACACAAAGAACATGCACTTTCACATCATTTGACTTCAAAAGTGTCCTCGGTGAAACTGTGGCATGTGGAGTTTGGAGTGTGGTATTAAAATTTTGCTTTTTTGTGAAAAAACCTTCTATTGTGCCTTTCTTTCTGGATTATTTACTGGGGACACACTGGACTATATTCTGGATTGCAATGTAAGTGGTAATTTTCACACCTTGCATAACTAATACACTAACAGCATGTGTTTTCATAACCCAATGCAAATCTGACTGTTTTTGCTTTTTGGCTTCTTATCCTATCTTCTTTAAACACCTCTAAAATCTTGAAAATACAAAATATTTTCTTCAACATAATGTCTATGTATTCATCTTGAATTGCTCTTTCCATTGATACCAAATATATTGGGGTATGATAAGATATTTACTACAAACAAGTCCAATGAAAATGTCAAAAATTACTACGCCACCAGGGAAGTGAGTCACAGTAAGGCATACGCTCCCGGGAAAAATCCTAGCTGTCAGACTACGGTGGCAAAAGGTTAAAATCAAATTCAGTTTTTCCACAGCCTGTGGCGCCACAAAACAAGCCACAGTGTGGGTCAAGTGTCATCAAGTTCATTTTAATACTAATTATAATTTTAATATATGTGTCCACTCAGTCTGCTTTCTTGAAAATTCAGTTGTGCATCATAAATCAGACACAAATATATATTTATTGTTCCAGCCGTTTCAGTCTTTTTTTGTATTTGGATTGTAATTCCGTCACTGCCGTTTTCAACAGTACGACCTGACCCATGTAGTAGTCGTCATCTGTACTACGCAGGTCTAGCCAAAGTGCATACTTGTCTGTCAGGTATTGAGCGATTCTTACATTATACAGATGCAGATCTTTAGATGCCATGTTTGCTGGTTTTACTCTAAGCCTTCCACCTGCAAAATATTTTGTGATCTCATCATAGTGCTGATAAGGTAGCATACCCAAAGCATACACTTGATTAGGACGGCCTTCAATAGTACAAAACAAATGAGTAATCTTTGGATTGTAAAATGTTTCGGAATCCCGTCCATATGGACTCGCCGGTTTAACAAACAACATAAGAATGCCTTTCAGTGACCTAGTAGGTGTGTTCAAGTTAATGTTCCACATCGGGTCGCTTTTGTCTTTATGAATCAATCTGTGTCTTATGACACGATCATAATAAATCGGCAGTCTTGACTGGTACTGATTTTGAATGAGAGTAGCTAGATGAGCATGTGTGACAATTTCATATTCCAAAGAGATGTTAGAGATCTTATATGTTGCATCTGTGTCAGTTGATTTAATAACTTTGGAGTAGTCATTGAAAATTAGTTTGAAACTCAGATGGTCATTCAGTGCTCCTTGGTAATAAGGCAAATGTGCTGTTAGGATTTCAAATTCAGGTGGAATGCAAAACCTATTTCCATATGTTTCGGCCACAATAATGTTCTTAACTTCTGTTGTTGATTTATCTGCTGCATTGATTCTGATTTTGGCAACATTACCAGACTGTATACCTTGATAAATACGGTCTTCTCATTCTTCTCGAGTGAGCCACAGATCTTTGTAACAGTAGAATACATCAGCATCGTCAAGACTAAATACTTCCTGGCCTTCAAGTTTAACTTTAATAGTCTTAATAATTGCTCTGCCTAGGTTGTCAACTAGTGTTCTTTTGTCATCTGTGTCTGACGAAAGTTCAATATTAAATGCAAGACGAGCAGTACCAGGAACAATAACATCCTGGGACCTAGGTTAGGAAACTTGACAGTAAGGGTTTGGTTTTGATCTATGGAGCTAGGATTGTTTGTGATGACAATTGATTGTCTAATGCCCTTAACACCAAGAGGTTCACATAGTTTTCTGTATGGGTCAAACTTACGTCCATAGGACGATGTCATTTTATTATACACAAATAAATTTTTTTTTAATAAAAACAAAGGCAGCGGGAGGATTTGGTCATGAAGATTTTGAAATGGATGACATGAATGACTATGATACTGGTGCAACAGATATGACTGGAATGGTAAATACTTCTAGTATGTATCACAAACTGTTAAAAGACAAAGTAAACTCGTTTTATGATGGTGTTGTTGACCGCCCAGATGAAATAGATCCTAATCAGTTTGAATATGAAAAAGTTCATTTATATTTAAACACTGTTGACAAAGGAAAACTACAATTGACTAACAAAAGAGACCCCGGCAAGTTTAGAGCTTTAAGTACAATCAAAGGTGAAGGTGGTGTCAGCGCTTTGCGACAACTTGGTATTGGAGATAAAAAGTTGCCACCTCGTCTTCCTAGTACTCTTCATGACGTGCAAAGAAGGTTGCCAACTGGACAAGAAATTGAAAGGACTGAAATAAAAAGGCTTCCAGAAATAGCAGACAAGGTAATACACGAAACTTCATTTACAGAACGGCAAATAAATGAGGCTTTGAAAACAATGGGTGACTCTCCTTTGACAATGTGGGAGTTAGTGGGGTTGGATAAATCACTGCTGTCAATCAGAGGTGAGCTTGTAAATAATGTAGCCAAACTAGGCAAGCTTGATAAACACATAGAAAGAGAAAAAGAAAAAATAGGTAAAGCTGATGATGAGAATGATGCTATTGAATACAACACAGATTAAATGATTTGCAGATAGAAAGATCAGCACAGCTAGAAGTGATTAAAATTGGGAAAGAGAAACTGAAAACACAGGTCAACAGGATTAGAGAAACTATACAGAAAATACTTCACAAAGACACAACTTTGGCTGAGAGATTGAAAACACTTTTCCGAGAGCAGGGTATCACAATTGCAAGTTTAATTACTGCTCTTGGATTTATTATCAGTACTGTTGTGTTAGCTGTAACGGGAGGACCAGGTGATAGCACTCTGACCCCTCCAGCTCCTCCAGCTCCATCAGACCCAAAAGAACTACAAGCGTGGGTAAAAAAACAGTTGTCTCATATATCAGACTTGCTTAAGAAATTGGCTGTAAAAGCAATGGATGTTTTGCCTTGCATAATAGGGAGTGTTGTCAGTTGGTTGATAAGTACAGCAGCAAAGGTAGTAGGGTTTATGGCAGAGCATGTATGGGTCTTTTTGGTGACAGTAGGAGGGTTAATTATAGGATATTTAATGAAACAGGTAAAGAAGTAATATCCCTAATCCAGTAAGGCCTATTATCAATGCAGTTCTCTCCGACTCATGTGTGTTTACTGGGGTTACTGGCTGTACTGGTGCTGGTGCCGGTGCAGGTGTCGGTGCCGATGCTGGGGCTGTTACTGACATTACTGGCGTTACTGCCTGTATGGGTGATGATGATGTTACTAACGTTACTGGCGTTATTAATGGTTTTAATAGTTGTAGGTGTGTGGTTGTTGAGCTCAAGTTTACAGATTGATTGAGTCCTAATTTTTTATCACGCCCAGCAACAATTATTTCATTATTATAATTTGTTATTGTCCCCATTTGGAGTTGAAGGTCAGATGGTAACATGTATAACCCGATGCCAACTACAAAGTCAACTTTTGATCTAGCATATCTGAGAACGTCTTGATAGTGTTGTATGCTTGATGGAAGATCAACAACTGAGTTGATCGAGTCTTCCAGGTTTGCAAGAAATTGTTTCTGTGCTTCAAATTTGCCACTACCGTTTAAGATGTTTGATTTTGTTTGAGCTTGTGCTCCTAGTATACACCACACATACGTTCTAATAGACTCATTAATGCGTTCGACTCCTGCTTGAGTAAACCCGTCACTCTTATCTAAGACAAATGTGGTCCAGGCATTAGACTGTTTCTGTTCTATTGACCCTAACCACACTTCAGAGTTTGATGAGAATGAAGAGTAGGGAGGCCAGTAATCTTGGGGGTATTGTCTGTGACTCATAGCATAATATAATGTTCCCATGCCTTTGTGATCATCAAGTTTTTGTGTAAAGTCATACTTTGTACTAAAAAACTAGACCGAAAGGGTTGACTGCCAGTGCTTGTAATTTAGAAAAAACTACCAAGTGAGTAGGAAAAGCACTGTCAAGGGAGAGAAGTGTGCATGATAGACCAATGATCATAGATCTACTTTGGTCCAAGCACACACACAAAAAAAAGATAGGAAAGAGGGGGCACTAAATAAGAGACTGAAAGCAATGCATATGGAAGCGCCCCCAAAGGGGGGCGTATCGCATATCCCACTGTTCCAGCCCCTAGGTGCATGGAAATTTAAATCTAGGTCCCGCAAGTGGGGGTCCAGATATTGAGCCGGTGTGGACAGCTGTTTCGGTCTTGGCGACCTCTTCAGCACACCATCGGCAATACTGGAGGAAGAGAAGGAACTTCTGCTTACCTGCAAAGAAGACCACATTTTACTGTGGTTTCTGCAGGGGCATACATTCCATGCCTCCACCTAGAGCTAAATTTCCATGCACCCTAAGAGAGAACCTACTAAAAAGGGGGAAGGAGTTGCAGTCAAAATTGTAGTAAAAAACTAGACCGAAAGGGTTGACTGCCAGTGCTTGTAATTTAGAAAAAAAAACTACCAAGTGAGTAGGAAAAGCACTGTCAAGGGAGAGAAGTGTGCATGATAGACCAATGATCATAGATCTCCTTTGGGCCAAGCACACACAAAAAAAAGATAGAAAGATAGGAAAGAGGGGGCACTAAATAAGAGACTGAAAGCAATGCATATGGAAGCCCCCCAAGAAGGGGGGCGTATCGCATATCCCACTGTTCCAGCCCCTAGGTGCATGGAAATTTAAATCTAGGTCCCCCAAGTGGGGGTCCAGATATTGAGCCGGTGTGGACAGCTGTTTTGGTCTTGGCGACCTCTTCAGCACACCATCGGCAATACTGGAGGAAGAGAAGGAACTTCTGCTTACCTGCAAAGAAGACCACATTTTACTGTGGTTTCTGCAGGGGCATACATTCCATGCCTCCACCTAGAGCTAAATTTCCATCCACCCTAAGAGAGAACCTACTAAAAAGGGGGAAGGATTTGCAGTCGAAATTGTAGTAAAAAACTAGACCGAAAGGGTTGACTGCCAGTGCTTGTAATTTAGAAAAAAACTACCAAGTGAGTAGGAAAAGCACTGTCAAGGGAGAGAAGTGTGCATGATAGACCAATGATCATATATCTACTTTGGGCCAAGCACACAAAAAAAAATGTTAAATTCATTACAGATGCGTTCAAATGCTTTCATATCCATGGGGTTGTTAAACTGGTTAAAACAGGATTCAGTTGGCAGTGGGGTATGCAGTTCTGACAGTATTCTTCTAAGCTGGCAATACGTGTGGAAACGATAGATAGACTTAATCAGTTTGTTTGGGTGATTCAAATGGTCTGTAAAAGAAATGCCACAGCCAGTAGTTGAGCATAGTATAGCAAAGTTAAGTTGGTTTTGAAACATCTGTAGTGGGCTTGAGGACCACATTTTTTGCAGTTGCATCACCTGTTATTGGAGGGTTTAGGTAATGATGATACGGATTTGGTACTTTCACTTGAAATAAATCACATTCGGACAAAGCTATATCAAGCTGATTTAGTTGAATTATTTTCTTTTCATAAGTTGGTGCGACATTGTACTTTGCATCCACGTTAAATTGAAACGTGTTTACAGTGGCAATTGTTGGTGATTTAAATTCCATTATGCTTTTTTATGTGATAATAAAAATGTTTATAACCTTAACAAATCTTGACACAAGCAAACCAGTGTGGTTAACTAATGGAATCGATAATCGAGATGGTAGCAAGGCTGTAGCTATCCATGAAATGTTCTACATTGTAATGAAACAGATGATACAAGTTTTCATGTAAGTTATAGCAATGCTGGTAATAGTGGCTTGGGCACTAAAACCCACTTTATACCATCTGGGTATTATGACTTTTGTACTTTAGTTGAATGGTTTCAAAGTAAATTAAAAATTAAAGCAACTTTAAATCCGGCTAACTTACGTTTTACATTAGAATTTTCTGTAGGTAGTCGCCTATAATTTCACATGAACTTGCATATTTGCTTGGTTTAATAGGCAGACATATAACTTCTAAGGATGAGAATTGGGCATTGGGTTTTGGAACTGCTAATATTGAGGGTTGGTTACCTACGACAGTTGGAGATAAAATAACTGGAAGATACCCTGCTCATTTGTCAGTACACACATTGCTAAATGTTTATTTAAAAGAACTGAACACGACTGAAAATGTACACAATGGAAAGCCTTTATCTTTGTTAAGATGCTTGCCGACTGGAACTGCCCCATATTGTGAAAGTGTGGTTGCTAGATTTCCTAATTTGCAGTTTTAAAAATTAGGTTCCAGTTTCTTTAAATCACTGTGTTTGTCAGTAACTAATCAGGATGGTAAACCAGTTCAGATGCATAATTTTACTGTTGTGTTGGGAAGTTAAATAAATTTTATTTTCTTTATAAAAATGAGCATAAATGAAAAATATTTAGAAGATAATAAAATTGATGATCATGAATTTAAGAGAGTGCAGGATGATTTGGCCAATTACAAACAACAAAAGTCTGAAATTCAAAATAAGATGCGTAGTCAACACGTGAATGTTGAAGAACTAAAGAAATCTTTTTTCAGAGGAAGGGAAAAAGATCGGGGTGGAAGAAACAATGAAAAGAGTTCAAGGACTTTTAAATAAGTAACAATCAGTTTTGGTAATCATTCATTAATTCTGGAATACTCTTCACAAAGAGATGTCATGCCTTTCTCGCCTGCCCATTTGACGCCATCCGCCCCACCACAGACTACTATTGAGAAAAAAGTTTTTATATTGTCCTTGTAATTTGGGAAATCTGTCCGAGTATGTTGTTGACTGGGGTCAAGAACTTACAAGTTCTTATGTGAAGACACTTATAAGTTATTATTTTAAGTCACTTCAAAGAACTTATGGCAACTAACTTCAAAGTTACTTACAATGTTACTTGCAGGATTATAAATTACCTTATTAAGTACTTGTAATTTACTTAGAAACATCTAGAAAGTAACATGATAATTTTACCCCTGTCTTGAGCACCAGAAAAAAATCTGTTTAGACTCAGTAACAACATGGGAGAGAATTTTCTCTGTTCAGTATCAGCATAAGAAATATTTTCAGATTATTTCCCTTTGTTCAGTAACATCAAGGGAAAGAATCACCCCCTGTTCAGTAACAAAATTTCAGATTACTTCCCTTTGTTGAGTATAAGTTTATACAAGGGAAGTAATTTATGAAAATTGTGTAAAGATGAAGAAGTTACTTCCCTTGCTTTATTAAATTATGTTTTAATTTTTTTTACTAAAATATAATTTTTTCATAAAATTAAATGACAAGATGTGCCAATAATTATGGTAGATAACATTATAAAGATGTTACTACTTGATTTTGTTACATAATTATTATTATTTTTCAACCCAAATATACATTTTTTTTGTATTACCTTTTCACTTTTGCTTCAACTGCTTAAAATTTTTAGGAGAATGTATGACTATATATATATGAAAATGTTTCTATTCATTGTGGGTCCGTGAGTGGTCCAGTCGTCTGGCAAACAAACAACGGAGTTATTTGTGCACATAAACCCGGGTTGTAACTCCCTTGCCTGTTCCAAACAACTCTGGGACATCTCCACACTTTCGTTTTGGGCGGCCGAGTCAAGGAGTTGGTAAACAATCCAGACCAAAAAGGTGACTGCCAAGCGTGTGAAATGCAAAGAAGTACCCAACGGAGAAAGAAACACGCTTAGAAAAAACGGTACAACACAATTTATTAATATTTCGGGTAAATACCCTTTGTCAAAATAGACAAACAAACAAACATAGAGATTAGCCGCTACTTATCTTCATTTGGCAGAAGGAATGTGAGTTGGTAGATTCCCGTCTGGGGTGGGCGGAACAAACCAAAAGCTATGCCACACCAAAAGCTCTCACAGGGAAGGCGAATTGTGCACTTATAGCTGACTCTGTGAGAGCAACTGGCAAAAGAAGTACCCAACGGAGAAAGTAACACCCTTAGAAAAGACAGGTACAACACAATTTATTTAAGACCAGGAGAGGACTTTTACCATTTTTTTGTTCCAGTGTCATTGACCTCTGACCTCGTGACCCAGTGACCTTTGATCTGACCCCGTGACCTCTGACCTTGACCTTAGTAACCTTGACCTTGGTGACCTTGACCCATGACCTTGCCCAATGACCTTGAACCATGACCTTGATGACCTTGTCTTGCCCCATGACCTTGGTGACCTTGACCTTGGTGATCATGCCCCTGGTGACCTTGATCTTAGTGACCTTGATCCATGATCTTGGTGACCTTGATCCCGGTGACCTTGATCCCGGTGACCTTGATCCCAGTTACCTTGACCCCAGTGACCTTGACCTTGGTGACCTTGACCTTGGTGACCTTGGTCTTGGTGACCTTGGTCTTGGTGAGTTGGACCTTGGTGACCTTGACCTTGATGACCTTGACATTGGTCTTAACCCTTGACCTGTGATCTTAACCTTAGCCTTTGTTTAAAAAAGTCAATGACAGCATTAATAATTTAGGTGGGGTGGGGTATCTGCCTTAATAATATCGGGTTGGCAGCTGATCAAAAATCGTTGCTTTCAATGATTTCTGGAATGAAACTAGTACGGCTAGGTAATAAAGGCATTGGTTGTATTGGTTGACGTGGGTTTGTCTAATTACCGAGAGGATTAAATAAATCTTTCGTTTGGGGGAGAGGTGGGCATCTAGTGTCTACTTATCTATCTCTCAGATGTCGCCTCACACCACCATCTGCTTACCTTAAGAATAAAGCTCAAGCTAAAGAAAAGCCGCACAAAGACAACAAGGAGACAGCGCTATAATGTAGGCCTCCTGAGAGAGACTGGAGTAAGAGAAGAGTTCAAACTGGTGCTGTCCAACCGGTTTCAAGCGCTACAAGAGCTAGTAAATAAAGAGGAGGCGGTCACCACAGAGCAGCAGTGGAAGTCAGTTAGAGAGGCGCTGAACTCAACCTGCAAAGACACTATAGGGTTCAGGAAACACCATCACAAGGACTGGCTGTCGGCACAGACCTTGAAGAAGATAGAAGTGAGGAAACAGAAGAAAGCAGTTGTCAACAACAGTCGCACGAGAGCAGCCAAAGCAAGGGCACAGGAGGAATACTCGGAAGCCAACCGCGAGGTGAAGAGGAGTATCAGGGCAGACAAGAGGGCCTACACAGACAGCCTGGCAGCAGAGGCAGAAAAGGCAGCAGGCAGCGGCAACATGAAACAGCTCTACGACATTACCAGAAGATTGTCGGGCAAGTATGGCCATACAGAAAGACTTGTAAAAGACAAAGAAGGCAAGCCTATTGCAGACAGAGCAGACCAACTCGACAGATGGGCCGAGTATTTTGAAGAGTTACTGAACAGACCCAGCCCAACCGACCCCCCAGACATCCAGTCAGCAAAGACCGACCTACCCATCAGCTGTGACAGACCCAGCCGGGAAGAGATCAGAAGAGCAGTGGCATTTTTGAAAAACGGCAAAGCAGCAGGGCCAGATGGCATCCCAGCGGAGTCTCTGAAAGCAGACCTAGAGACAACAGTAGAGATGCTGTACCCACTGTTTGGAAAGATCTGGGAAGAGGAGGTGATGCCAGCTGACTGGAAGGAGGGGTACCTAATCAAGCTTCCCCAGAAAGGCGACCTCAGCAAGTGTTCTAACTACAGAGGAATCACCTTGCTGTCGGTACCAGGAAATGTCTTCAACAGGATCATCCTGGAGAGAATGAAGAGCTCCGTTGACCCCCAGCTGAGAGACCAGCAAGCAGGATTCAGGAACAACCGATCATTTACGGACCAGATCGCCACTCTCCACATCATCGTGGAACAGTCTCTGGAGTGGAGCTCCCCGCTGTACATCAACTTTGTGGATTACGAGAAAGCATTTGACAGCGTGGACCGAGAGACTCTGTGGAAACTCCTACGACACTATGGTGTACCCACAAAGCTCGTCCGCCTGATCAAGAGCAGCTACGATGGCATGACATGTCGCGTGATCCACGAAGGGCAGTTCACCAGGGAGCTCCAGGTCAGAACCGGTGTCAGGCAGGGGTGTCTGCTGTCTCCGTTCCTCTTCCTACTGGCCATAGACTGGGCCATGAAGAGGACCACAGAGCACAGACGAAGTGGAATACAGTGGACACTGTGGACACAGCTTGACGACCTCGATTTTGCAGATGACTTGGCACTACTATCGCACATTCATCAAGAAATGCAGGACAAGACCACGAGGCTTGCTGACATCTCGTCCCAAGTGGGCCTCACCATCCACAAACAGAAAACAAAGACAATGAGGCTGAACGCAACCAGGGAAGAACCAGTCTTGCTTGCTGGCACCCCGTTGGAGGAGGTGGAGTCCTCCACCTATCTCGGTAGCATCATAGACAAAAAAGGCGGCACTGATGCAGATGTCAGAGCACGAATAGGTAAAGCCAGAGCAGCCTTTCTCCAGTTGAAAAAAGTGTGGAGTTCCAGAGAGCTGTCACAACACACCAAAGTCCGGATTTTCAACTCCAACGTAAAAGCAGTTCTCCTATATGGACCAGAGACTTGGAGATTGACAAAAACCACAGTCAACAGAGTACAGATGTTCATAAACAGTTGCCTTAGAAGAATTTTGAAAATCTACTGGCCAGAGAAGATCAGCAACGGCAGACTCTGGGAGAGAACAGAGCAGATAACATCAGAGAATGAAATAGGGCGAAGAAGATGGGGATGGATTGGTCACAGTCTGAGAAAGCCAGCTTCCGGTATCATTAGGCAGGCATTGTCATGGAACCCCCAGGGAAAGAGGAAAAGAGGTAGGCCGAGAAACTCCTGGCGTCGAGACCTCCAATCAGACATCAAGAGACTGGGAACCACCTGGAGTAAAATCAAAAGAAAAGCACAGGACAGGAGTCGCTGGAGGTCTCTCGTCGACGGACTATACCCGGGTAGGGGTGATAGGCGTAAGTAAGTAAAGTAAGTGTGCCAGTGAAATGAACAGGACTGTGTGTGGGGTGTGTGGGTATTTTATTATAGCGACTCGTGGCGGATACCAGAAAGATATTTATATGTAAAACATAATAATAAAAAATACATAGTATTAATACAGCGAATTTCTCATATTTATAATATATCTCATAGTGTTGACGGACTTTGTCGGAGCGGTGCCCTCTAAATACTACATACTAATATATATATATATAATATAATGTACTATGGCGACAAGCCCCCAGGTGCAGCTGGTTTTTATGTAGCCTAGATCTGAGATCATTTCTCTGTCGACGGTATTTTGTTTCTGTTGTTAACTTGTATTTCATGTACTAGCTTTTGTCAAGTAGGAACTTTACGAAAGAACATTATAATTGTGTGTTCAGGAGACATAGGGTTGTCTTAGTATTCTGTTTTTTGTCAGGCCGGTTCGGGTCGGAATCAGGCCACTGGCGACTGCCTTTAGATGCCTTGGCGACGGGCTTCACCCGTCCCGAGTCATTGTCTTTTTTGTAGCTTTTTTATTGTCCATTTGTTTGTGAACTGTTGTGCGAGTGTGTGAGATTGCGAGTTGCACCTGAGGTGGCGAGACGAATTTCTCTTTTTGAGATAATAAATTACTCTTATTATTATTCTTATTCTTAATATGTCCCTTTTATCTAACTATAAGCAAAATATCTAGAACAATAATACAAATTACGGACTCCAGTGTGTTTTTTGCGAAACGGCCATTTTCTCGCCAATGAGCATCGTAATCAAAAAGTATAAAAACAGGTCTCAAGATAGTTTTTTTAGGGACAATATCCTAAAATTTCGTGCTTGTCCGTTCCTCAAACGCGGGCTCTAGTGGCTGTCACATTCACGCGCGCGCGCGCACACACACACACACACACACACACACACACACACACACACACGCACGCACACACACACACACACACACACACACACACACACACACATACACACAAACGGCGCTTAGGCGCCAAAAAGACGTTCTCTAGCAAGGTTTGCGTAGCTAGACGTTACGACATTTTTATCTTGTTACTTTTTTTGCCAGAATTCCTGCACCCCACGCCCAAAACGTCGTGTACATGCTCGGGAATGCGCTCCGATCAGCCTCAATTCAAAGTCTAACGTATTTTCAATACGGTAGACAAAAAAGCATGGACAGGCGGACCTCCAAGGAAGCATTGTTTTATCGAACTTTTAATATCTGACCTTGTTATACGCGGCGAGGTCAACGCTATGCTAATTAAGCATCTCTCTCTCTCTCTCTCTCTCTCTCTCTCTCTCTCTCTCTCTCTCTCTCTCTCTCTCTCTCTCTCTCTCTCTCTCTCTCTCTCTCTCTCTCTCTCTCTCTCTCTCTCTCTCTCTCTCTCTCTCTCTCTCTGGGAGTACGCCTCACAAGTACATTTCCATTTAAGTGAGATGCTTTATCATCTCATTTGAATAGAAGTGTACTTGTGGTGTACTCCTCGGGTTGGTCTATTTATGTCTGCGGAGTACTCCCGCAAACGGTACATGGGAGTAAAAGCCATCTGCATGTTACGTCCGTGTCCTTCTTCGCGTGATGTGCACTCACATTATCAAGGGGAAGAAGTGACGAGCGTAATGCTAATGACGACAGGTTAAGACAAGGGCGTCATAATCACACAAAAAAAAAAAATATCACAACAACCACTATGTTAATCACACTATAAAAATAATATTCTCAAGCAAAAATAATTCTCGATCAAAATAATAATAAACTACTCTCAATCATAGTCATAAAAATCACAATTAACATGACAATAACCACAATCAGAATCGTACTAAACATAGTAATGATAATCACATAATTATTAAGTCATACAAAAATCAGATCAAAATAAAAGAAGAAACAATAATAAAATCTCGAAATGGTCACAGAAGGAAAAGCAAATTCATGAATACCTGTATTATATAACATTTTTTTCAGTTGTGCTGTAAAACCGAAAGGTGTGTTTACAAGAAGAACATTAACTCATTCAGCCCCTGACGCACTACAGCAGGAGATAGGTCGACCATGATAATTCAAGGGTAGTGCCAGATTAGCTTGGCGCCTGCCGGCGCCAAGCTAATCTGGCACTACCCTTAAATTTATCATGGTCGACCCATCTCATGCAACAGGTGCATAGTCGTTAGATGACGCCTCCAAAATTTGGGAAATACGTGCGTCGGGCTGAATGAGTTAAATTTATGACGCGTAGCACAGTATATAACCAGTTAAGTGCCGAGAACATTTCAACACCACCAGTTGCCTCTATCCCTCTTGCTGACACCACTTTGCATCCATGTTACTAGACAGCTACAGGTCTTTTGGAGGTGAATTATCGTAGACTGCAGAAACACCACCTGCGTTACTGGCACCGACAGGCTTTATTTGAGTCGAGGAAATATATCTCTCGATTTTCCGCCCCATTCAGCACTAGGCTGCTTGATATTAAATGTGTATCCATTCCAAACAAAACTAGAAGACACGGCTGCGGACTTAAGTCGCAGCGAGTGTAGGAGACAACGATTTGCAGGAAAATAACTGTACCACATCACGCCATCCGCCGCCTGTAAAGTCCGATTTTGTAGAGATTTTCAGTGCTTTCTAGAGGGAACTGTTACTGTGTATTATTTCTGCATGAACTACAAGCGTATCAAGGACAGTGACGGAGATGGCCAGCAGGTGTGTCTTGTTAGTTCTTTTCTCAATTAACCCATTTAGCCCCGAGTCCCTGTAGCAGGAGATCGATTGACCACGATAATTCAAGGGTAGTGCCAGATTAGCCTGAAGGCGCCAAGCTAATGTGGCACTACCCTTGAATTATCATGGTCAATCCATTTCCTGCAACTGGTACATAGTCATTAGGCAACACCTCCAAAATTTGAGAAACGGGGCCTTGGGGCTGAAAGGGTTAATCGCTCTGGTGAGAAACGCCACCTCGTCAGTGTAAGTGCTGCGCTAACTTAAAAATTCGCTTGTTTCCAAATCAATGTTCTGCGTTGATCCGAGTGTCACCAGATACTAGTGAGGTTAAGTTTACGCCAAACGAATTACCACAACGAACGAGAATACGTGCTTTATTCTGGGCCCAAAAGGAGCTATGCCTGTTGGAGATGTGCAGAGTGTTGTGTATGCTTCTGGTACACGCTGGTTTTCCGCCGTCAGTTCGCTCTCGTTCGTTGCTGGGAGTCGTTCGGCGTAAACGTAACCTAACTACTGTCGAGAGTAAGACTGCAAAGCGTGTTAACCCTTTGGCTGGCGGTAGCGGGTTTTGTCAGGATAATTCCTGACTAAGTAAAAGACCTTGTTAATGTTGCAGTAAGAGCATATTCTGCGCTGTAATTTTGACAGAGTACAGGTGTTCAGAGCACGTTCTCGGCATGCAGGTACGCCCGTAAGTGTTGCATATACAACTAGTTCGATATACCGCTAGTTCATGACAAATAATTGCTGGTTATCCTATATACAGATGTTCGTGTGTCAAGCAAGGAAGGAAAACTTGAGGGAGTGGGTACATGTACATATAATAATAATAATAATAATAATAATAATAATAATAATAATAATAATAATAATAATAATAATAATAATAATAATAATAGAAATAATAATAATAACCATAATAATGATGATGATGATAACGATCATAATAATAACTAACTATCCAACTATCGGGGAATTACCCTGCTGTCCATTGCTGGGAAAATTCTTGCAAGGCTGCTCCTGAATCGGCTGGTACCTGCCATCGCTGAGGACCACCTCCCAGAGGGCCAGTGTGGCTTCAGAGCAAACAGGAGCACCACCGATATGGTCTTTGTGCTGAGACAGCTTCAGGAGAAGTGCCGCGAGCAAAACAAAGGGCTGTACGTAACGTTTGTCGACCTAACAAAAGCGTTCGACACTGTGAGCAGGCAAGGCATGTGGCAGATCCTGGAGCGACTTGGCTGTCCCCCAAAGTTCCTCAGCATGATTGTCCAGCTACACGGGGACCAGCAAGGCCAGGTCAGACTCAACAATAACCTCTCAGAACCATTCCCTATTCTCAACGGCGTAAAGCAGGGCTGCGTGCTGGCACCGACCCTCTTCGCCATCTTTTTTAGCATGATGTTGAAGCAGGCCACAGTGGACCTCGATGATGACGATGCAGTGTACATCAGGTATCGTCTCGATGGCAGCCTGTTCAACCTCAGACGACTGCAGGCCCACAAGAAAACCCTAGACCAACTGATTCGTGAGCTGCTTTTTGCTGATGACGCTGCCCTCGTTGCACACACAGAGAGAGAGCCCTGCAGCGCATCACGTCCTGCTTCGCAGACGCTGCCCAGCTCTTTGGACTCGAGGTCAGTCTGAAAAAGACAGAGGTCCTCCATCAGCCGGCACCCAAGACAGTGTATCGCCCTCCTCACATCACTATTGGCGAGTCTGAACTAAAGTCAGTGCACCAGTCTACTTACCTTGGCTGCATTATCACGTCGGACGCCAAGCTGGACAAGGAGCTTGACAGCAGGCTGGCAAAAGAGAACAGCGCTTTCGGGCGACTTTTCAAGCGGGTGTGGCACAATCAACAGCTGAAAACAGGCAAAAAGATCAGCGTGTACAGAGCTGTGGTCCTCACCACCCTGCTGTATGGTTCAAAGTCCTGGGCCCTCTACCGCAGCCAACTACGACTCCTCGAACGCTTCCACCAGCGCTGCCTGCGCACCATCCTGGGCATTCACTGGAGTGACTATGTCACCAACGTCGAGGTCCTTGAACAGGCTGAAACTGTGAGCATCGAGGCTTGGCTGCTGCGGACACAGCTCCGCTGGGCGGGGCATGTCTCCAGGATGGAGGATCATCGCCTACCAAAGATCACCCTGTTCGGCGAGCTTGCTACTGGACACCGTGACAGAGGGGCACCAAAGAAGAGATGCAAAGACTGTCTCAAGAAGTCACTTAGTGCCTGCCAAATCGACCACCACCAGTGGTCTTCGCTTGCTGTGGACCGTGACACCTGGCTCTCCACCATTTATAAGGCAGCTGTCTCCTTTGAGGACTCTCGCAGATCTAGCCTTAAGGACAAGCGGCTCAGGAGAAAAACAGAGATGCCGCAACTCAGAACCCTGGCAATACCTCCCCCTGCAGCCACTGCGGTCTAACCTGCCTGTCCCGGATTGGCCTCCGCAGCCACGAACAAGCCTGCAGACGTCGTGGGCAACTCCTATAAAATCTTCGTTCGCGAAGTCAAGCCAAGAGAGAGACTACTGCTACTACTACTACTACTACTACTACTACTACTACTACTACTACTACTAATAATAATAATAATAATAATAATAATAATAATAATAATAATAATAACACTAATATGAATATACAACTCTGCGCAAGAAATAAACGCTTTATCCCTGTTGAAAGTGGGCTCAAAGCACGAAAGGTTGTGTTTTGTCCATAAACCTTTCTCTGTTAGTTGACGTTCCTCCTGCGGTTGATTGATTGTACATTGCTTAACGTCCCGACAGCAACAAGGCTTTCTCGGGACGTGCCTGCACTGCTTGTGTAAAAAAAAAAAAAAAAAAAAAAAAAAAAAAAAAAAAAAAAAAAAAAAAGAACATTGAATGTATGTCGCCAGCCGGTCCAATACTTTAAATAAACCTACGACATAGGGCCTAAATAAAGCTAGGACCATTAGCAACACACATCCAATATCAAGAGCTACAGACAGCGCAGACAGTAGGGAGAGTTTAAAAAAGGAAAATACAGGTGAGTGGACCAAGGGTAGACAGAAACACATGCCTCAGAGTAGATGAAAAAAAAACACCCTGTGGGGCTGACCAGGGTGACCCTGTGAACTAAAAAGTAGTTAACACCACCCAAGTGCCCCAGGGCAGACCCGGGTGGAGGGTCCTACTGCGGGAGTACTCCCCAGATAGACTCACTCAGGGAGTACGCCACAAGTACATTTCTATTCAAATGAGATGCGAAACATTTCATTTGAATAGTAGTGTACTTGTGGCGTGCTCCCCTAGTGGGTATATCCGGGGAGTATTCCCGCAAATGATACGGGTCATCAGCCGATTGCAGTAAACCACTGACTGAAAGCCCGACAACTGTCCTGCGTGAGGACGGCAGGTAGTAATGTGGCCAGCGAGAGTCATAGATCCTTGTGTAAGTACTAATTTTTACTTCATGCAGTTGAGTCGTTACGTGGTATTTGTCGCTTTATTGTCGTGTCGGCGAATAGGATTCACGAAGCACAACCTGGAAACAACATTTAACTGCAAAGAAAACGTGAACAGAATCCAACTGCAAGAGAAATAGATCCTCATAAGCCCCCGCGGATGCGGTGGCCCATAATGATCTATGCCTCTTGCTCACACCACGTTTGCTCCATGTTGCTTTGACGGCTTGGGATCTGATACGCTGAACTTACAATGGTTCCAGTTGGACGGAAAAGTGCCCTTCCGCCTATGTGTATGTAAACTTTATGTCATGTCAGCTCCATTGCAACAATAATTCAGAAACGTATGACGTCAACTCAAGAATATGCGGGCCCTAGACTGTGACGTCAAAGTATTTTGTGATGACGTGATTTTTTTTAGCAAGTGTAGTACACACAGTGTCACTATCAATGATGCTAAAGTTTCGCTATGTTTCAGCGGAAATATTTAAAAAATAAAAATTTAACAAATAAATAAATAAATAAACGTGAAAATACCCAGCGAAAATCTACACAACTTGAATCAACCTGGGCGTAAATCTACCCAGTGTACATTTGTGCTGTCGATATTCCATTGAGACATTTTTATTTGAGTAAATTCAAGCTTTTCTCGAATTATGCTGGGCCGAAATCATGCTGTGAAGATTCATTCTGAGTTTATTTAGTTCTAAAAGTAAATGGAAAATCAGAAAAACACATTTGCACTGGGTAAATGTAGCCTGGGTGGATTTGCGCTGCGTACATGTTGGTGGGTAATGTCAAGCTGGGAAGTTTTATGTCCAAATATAGCGACGTTGACCACTTCAGCACCAATGGCGCTAATCAGAACGACTCTAAAGGACGATAAAGTTTTGTTTTGGACTGGGTGCATAAATTATACTGAGCAACATGTGTTTGATATTGTTCCGATAAACAGACAGATGTGATTACTTGACCAGAATCAAAATGTCCTCGTCTGACGACTCGGACATTTTGATTCGGGTCTCGTAATCACATCTGCCTGTTATCGGCACTATATCAAGCAAAATGTGGCTCAATATGATATAAAATAGCACAGAGCTGCAGGTCTCTGGATCTTGGAAACATAGTGAGCGAAAGGTCGTTCCGGCCGACGACAGCCTTAGCTGGCCCGCGTACAGCTGTTTACCAAGTGTTTGCTTTTTTTTATAGTTTTTTCTTCTGCACAACACTATGTAAATTCAGACATTACAGCACCGCAGTCGTGAATAATGAACGCGGTGTTGACTTAATGGCTCAATAGTCAGGGAATATACTGAGGTTTTATTTCCCCTGTAAATCATTTTTGGGGCTTTGTTCGATTCTTCCTTTGTTCTTTCGTTTCCTGTGATGTATTGGTTGGTTAGTTGGTTGGTTGGTTAGTTGGTTAGTTGGTTGGTTGGTTGGTTGGTTGGTTAATTGGTCGGTCGGTCGGTCGGTTGGTTGGTTGGTTGTTTGGTTGGTTGGTTGGTTGGTTGGTTGGTTGGTTGGTTGGTTGGTTGGTTGGTTGGTTGGTTGGTTGGTTGGTTGGATAGCTGATTGTTTCATTAGTTGGTTGGTTGGTTGTGGTGTCGGTTGCTTTTCTGGTTGATCTGGATGCTTCCTTTGAGAGAGAAGGTGAGATATGTGGCTTTTTTATTTTTTATTTTGATGGTTTTTACACAACAATACGCAGCAACAAAAGACTCATTTCAATACTCATTTGATTTGAATATTCGACCACTGTGTTTTGACGGAAGTCGGAAAGTTCCCGTGTTAACCTTTGTCTCATACTTTGTCTTTATTGACAATCGTGTGCTGAAGCGCACTGAATGTATTTTATGAACGCAATTCCGTACTATTCCACTCACACATTTTACGTTATTCTTCTGCAAGTGGCATAGATCCTCATGAGCCCCCGCAGATGCGGGGGCTCATGAGGATCAATGCCAATTGAGTGCCCGATTTATTTCTGTGCTTCTTAGTTGTTTTCAGACGATGCCCGATGGATAATAATCATTTTGAAGGACGTTTGTTTTCATTCTTTGGGGGATCGCTTTTGCTTGTAATCATTTGTGACTTAGTTCGTGATATGGACCTTGCGGTTCCAAACTCTAAGTCTCGAAATCACAGACAGGGAAGCATCGTTAATTCTTTCACATTTAGCACTAGTCGCGGGTGATGGATCTACAGTTCCGGCTTTATTGACGAGCTAGAATACTGTAATCAGACCCCCTGGAGTAAAACGTGACACGGCCTCGTCCGCAGGCTCGGCGTTAAAACCCAAATAACTCACTAATTATCAAACGGACGAGCTAACCCATTAAACAGCTTACTGGTTAATTTACCAACCAACCAACCAAAAAACCAAATCAAGCAATCAATCAATCAATCAATCAATTGTTAATTCAGCGTGTAGGAAACCGTTCAAGGAACATGGATACAAAGTAGTGTTGGCAAGAGGCACAGATCCTCATGAGCCCCCGCGACAGCAGAGGCTCATGAGGATCTATGCCTCTTGCACCGAGGTGTTTTCGTTGTGATCTGGCAGAGAACACCATGGGATGAAAGCCCTCTGACCAACGTCGGCCTCAGGTGAGCTTTTGCTTGCTGGCATGAACGCGGTGCTGATGGAGAAACACATAAAATGGAACTTACAAACCAGATAGGTGAGGCTAGCGCTGGCAGAATTGTCAGTACTCAAACCAAGGGGAATCACAGCGCTGGACAGACAACAGTTAGATCCCCTGCCCCCGCCTATCAGGCACCCAATCGCCAGCCCACAGAGAAATACGCAGGTATAGAATAAGACAATCATTTCCATCCTCACAAAGAATGGATCAGGTCTCTTATATAACCCATGTCTTTCTCCGGAACTTAGGAAGTAGGCAGGAGAAACATACATACACAAACATGAAGGTGCGCTACTATATGTGGTCGGGTAAATACCCTGATTTCCCACAGTAGATGCACAGAACATTACACAACAATGTAACGATACAAATTTTGCCTCGAGTTATACATGATACTCACAAACCAGATAGGTGAGGCTAGCGCTGGCAGAATTGTCAGTACTCAAACCAAGGGGAATCACAGCGCTGGACAGACAACAGTTAGATCCCCTGCCCCCGCCTATCAGGCACCCAATCGCCAGCCCACAGAGAAATACGCAGGTATAGAATAAGACAATCATTTCCATCCTCAAAAAGAATGGATCAGGTCTGTTATATAACCCATGGAACGCTGTTCGCTTTTATTCATCACGACGTAATTAGACCGTCCAACCGGAAATGAGCTGAACATGAGGCAGTCGTTGTCCAGTTCCTCATAAGTCGCCTTTAATTGGCGAAAGTCACGGACTCTCCTGGGAAAAGACTGCGATGGGTCATTACAGGTTAACTGTGCGACGGTCTTACCAATGAAACAATATCACACTCAAAAACCGACACACTTTCTCCGTTTCTTCGTTGGAGTGGGGACAACCCAGTAGCAAAACGTCCTCAAGCTCACGACGCCCGCAGTGGGCCCGAGGACCTTTGTTTACTGGGTGGGAAAGGGGGAAGTGCAGAGGGTGGGGGGAGGGAAAGAATAGGAGGGGGAGGGTTGTGGTGTGCTATTTATTTATTCATTAGCCGGGTTGAACGGTTGCGGGGCAGAGAGGAGATGAGGTGGTAGAGAAGAGGGGGAGGGGGCTTGGGTAAAGGCGGATGGAGGAGGAGGTTGGGAGGGTTAAGTGTGTATGCTGTTCAGTTATTTGTGAATAAAATACAGTGTCATGAGCCGGGCTGGACATTTGGTCCACAAAGTCTATACGTTCTGTATGCGACATAGCTAATGTTGGATGTACCAACTCGTCAAGCGACCACCATTTTTGTTTAATATCAAGGAGTTCGTTGTATGCTAGCAATTAGAAAAAAAATGTAGTCTGGCACCTTTGAAAAACTGTGTATGTTTTGACTAAGACGCACAAGTTTTTTAGTTGTATAACTCAGTGCCAGCAAAGACAAGCGTGCGCCTCGGTTCATAAACATTGATATTTCTTGTAATGGATCGCCATAGTTTATTCGAAATTCTGTTCATGACTTGCTTCTTTCCACATGCTGTAAGTTCTCTTCACTTCCATCAAGTTTCAAGCGCACCCTGTCTACCTTCGGGTGGAACAGTATTAGAGAGCAGTGTGGCCAGGAGCGTCCTTGAATGTTGTGAGCAACGGTGAATGCAGCTCTGTGGCGTTCAGTTCTGATACTGGTGTGTGTTTATTGCACGAAGACGTCTTGAGCGAGGACATGTGTGTCGTCGATGCCGCGTGGCAAAGCTGGGTCGCTGACGTAAGCAATTTTCTAAAGCGTCATTTTCTATATTCTGTGCGTTGGTGAGATCTAGACTATTACAATTATCAGTGCTGGTCTGTGATTTTGGACATTACGGCCTAAAGCCATATGTCCAAAATTACAGAGCAGCAAACATGTTCTGTGTACTGCGATTACATTGTAAATTTGTATTGGTTTTATGATATGGTGTTATCTATGGCAACTATGGGGTCAGCAAGCATACTTTTAAATCCATTTCAGCCATGTCTGCATTTCCTAAATTTTACAGATGTCTCCTAAGAACTGAATACCAGTTGCAGGAGATAATTCAAGGGTAGTGCCAGATTAGCTTGGCGCCTGTTCAAATGATCAATAAATAAAGTTTGAATAATGGTCTTACAGAAGAAAGCTTCAAACATTTCTATATTTTCTTTTCTTCTTTTAAGCTCAGTTTCTTTCACTCTGTCTTTCTGCATGTCTGAAACGCTAACCTCAGTTCCAACGTGTCCGTACGAGGCGCGTAGCTTCATTTGTTGCGTATTCATACGCGGCACGTCTCAATTGCTAATTTCATTTCAGCAAGCAAATTTCATTTCGCCGAAATCATGCGTCCTCAATGTGGCACGTCTTGGGCATGATACGACATGCACACATTTGCGGTTAAGCGTGCACAAACACACAAACAGACCAACTTTCTCTTGCATGAGATTAATTAGTCCCGATCGATTTAACTCATTCAGCCCGACGGCCGTATTTAACAAATTTTGAAGGCGTCATCTAATGACTATGCACCAGTTGCAGGCGATGGATCGATCATGATAATTCAATGGCAGTGCCAGATTAGCTTGGCGCCGACACGCCAAGCTAATCTGGCACTACCCTTGAATTATCATGGTCGACCCATCTCCTGCTGTAGTGCGTCAGGGCTAAATGGGTTAATAGTGAGGTTACGTTTGAGACGAACGACTGCCACCAACGAACACGAGCAAAGTAACAGCGGATAGCCAGCTTTTACCATGAGCACAGACAACGCTCCGAACATCTCCAAGAGGCATAGATCCTCGTGAGCCCGTAGCGTTCATGAGGATCTATGCCTCTTGGAGACGTCAGGAGGGTTGTGTATGCTTATGGCATCCGCCATGACTTCGCTCTCGTACGTTGTTGGCAGTCGGCCGGCATAAACGTAACCACACTACTGTGAACCGTTTTTAGGGTTGTCAAAATGGCGGTCTACGTCTGCCTGACGGCTCCTGCCGGTGTTTCAAGGGTTACCTGGGAGAGAAATGTGAACGCCTGATGGAAGGTAATGTACAGTACAGGTGACTTTGCTTTTGATGATATTAGAAAAGTCAGACTTAGCAGAAAAAAATTCAGAGGTGCAAACACCAATTTCTCGCTGTAAAATACTTCGATCGTACGAGTAGCATGGTCGGATATGACAAAGTTTGAATAATTCAAGAATTGTTTAAATCTCCCCTCCTCAAATATACGCGTGTCAGTCAGTTAGCTTTAGATCAACGCTCGGTACCTATTGATTATCGTCCGGCAGATTCACAATGAGATAATGGCAAAGCTACTCTTTCAAGGTCCGCGGCTGATTAAAACGTTAAATGCTTGGGGCGTAACGTCTTTTGTCCGCCACAAAGGTGATTGCAAAGACGGAGCACCGAATAAGGTGTGTCCAAATTTCGACGCCTGCATCCGAACCAGTGACCTGTCGGACGAGAGTCAAACGCTCTACCACCGAGCCACCCAGCTCCCAAAGCGCCTGGTTAATTAATGTATGCTGGTCTGCGATTTTGGACCTTACGGCTTACAGCACAATGAGTGTCGCCTACAGCCGTAAGGTCCAAAATCACAGTCCAGCACGCTCGTCCCTGCGTTTCAGACTGCGCCGAAGCGAAAGGTTCTCCCCACTATCCTAATCTCGGGTCTGGAGAACAGCGCAAGCTGTGGGCGAGACCTCGCAATCAACCGCAAGACTTCCCGGTCACGTGTCGCAAAAACGGGAACACCATCTTCTTACAGAAATCCGACGTCAACGGTTTCGGCAGCTTCAACGCGTCCTGGGACGGCTACGTGAACGGGTTGCGGATCGACGGACAAGAAGATGACTTCTGGATGGGTCTGCGAGCTCTCTATCACTTCACCAACTCCAAAAACTACAAGCTGAGTGTCGGTATTGTCCCGTATAGCGGTTCGTTCAAAATCTCTTTGACGTACTCCTCCATCCGGGTTCTCAATGACTCCAGTTTCCGGTTGATGCTCGGCGACTTCCAGGCGCAGTCTAAAGCTGACTTACAATACGACCTGTTGTCGCCTAGTAACGGGCAGGGATTTAGCACGTACGACAACGACAACGACGGTGACGCAAACCGCAACTGCGCATCGGAGTACGGCGGAGGCTGGTGGTACAACGGGTGTCCTAATTACAATATAATGGGGTGGGTGGCTGCACAGGGCGGGGGGAATTTGGAGGCAGGTAAAAAGTACCTGTATTACGGGCCCCTTCCTGTTGGCACTATTTACTTTTTCACACTCTCCCTCGCCTAGAAACTTGAATCTCTCCACGTAAAGCAGCGTTTGTCCTCACAAGGACTCGTTAACATTCGAGATGTGCCGCGTCAGGATACTCGGCAAAAAGCCGCGTATTCAGACGCGGCACGTCTCGAATGCTTTGTTAGAGAAATTTGATTGGCCAAAGATTTATTTGGGGGAGAAAGCATCATAACATTTAGTAAGGGAGTCTACTCGTCACATGTTACCTTGTTAATGTGTGACAAGGGAACTCCCGTTGCCTTGAGAACAGACGACCGTGAGGGGGGGGGGGGGGTCAAAAAGAGCTAGGCCAATGAGAAAAAGTGTAAATAGACTGAAAGAAGACAATTATCTGTAATAGTCGATAGTAGTCAGATCGCTTTG
This sequence comes from Semisulcospira habei, assembly GCA_036245525.1. NCBI lineage: Eukaryota > Metazoa > Mollusca > Gastropoda > Semisulcospiridae > Semisulcospira > Semisulcospira habei. The sequence continues at coordinate 90,782,474 of BTPG01000003.1, forward strand.
GTCAGATTTAGACGTGAATTGTGCATTTTGAATTTGTCTTTCGCTATTGACACCTGGGACATCGCGGATTCAGTTTGGTTTCCATGACAACCTCACTTCAATATAGTAGCTTAAACCCTGCGAGATTTAGTTTTCTGACCATACCACACAAACAACTGAATTTTCTTCTATCACGATTTTCTACCGCCGTGCCAAATTTCAGAGCAATCGGCCCATAATGCATGATTCTGCCATAAGCGATCGGACTATAGTAATGTTATCAATAACGCACTGTCAATTTTAATATAAATTTTGACATATGGTGATAACCCGAAAGTTTAGTAAACTATTTTTTGCCTCTCCTTCCAATACGTGCTTCTTGTTATTATTTTTTTATTATTATTATTGATTTATTTAAAAATAGGAACGACTTTCAAATGGGGCTCGAACGAGCGCGTTCCAAAGAATGCACATGAGTAATGAGCGTGCGGGCCGTAAAATCTGGCAAAGACGAAACAAGAATAAAATGTACGTCACGTCTAGCTACGCAAATCTTGCTGGAGAACGTACTTTTTGCGCGAAACACCTTGTGTGTGTGTGGGGGGGGGGGGGTATATGTGTGTGTATGGGGGGGGGGGGGGTATGTGTGTGTGTGTGTGGGGGGGGGGGGGTATGTGTGTGTGTGTGTGTGTGTGTGTGTGTGTGTGTGTGTGTGTGTGTGTGTGTGTGTGTGTGTGTGTGTGTGTGTGTGTGTGTGTGTGTGTGTGTGTGTGTGTGACCGCGTTTGTGGACGGACAAGCTTGAAACTTTAGGATATTTTCCCTAGGTGAATTCTCCCGGAATATTTTTTTTTAAATAAATTTCTAACTACATTACACATCGACGAGAAAATGTCCGTTTCCCCAAAATCGGTTGATCCGCATTTGAGTCAGACAATTTACTTATTATTACTAGATATTTCGCATACGGATAGGTTAAAGTAGGCATGTAATTCGTAAGCAAGCAATGCACCTATACAACTTCTTGATAATTTGTTTTTTATTATTACATGGTATTTATATGGCGCATTTCTCATATTTATAATATAACTCAATGCGCAGAATTAAGAATAATTTACAATTTGCGCAAACAGTAAGAATAAGAATAAGAATAAGAATAAGAGTACTTTATTATCTCGAAAAGAGAAATTCGGTTGTGGTACATTTATAACAAATAGTACAAACAAGACATAAAAACATTATAGCATAATTATGAACATTTTCTCCCTGCACTTGCACAGCTACAAATTCCAAATGGATAAAGTAAACACTACAAAATCTTTACACATAACTCTTACACATCTCACACAGACATCTTTTATGGACTGAACTGAGCGGCACTTATACATTCACACCCACCTCTACATATGCATTCATAATACGCGTGTTTCAACCTAGTCCTAACCCTCACTACTTATTATACAAACGTCTCAGTACATTATTACACATTATTACACACGCTGCATAATTAAAGTCTACCATAATAAAATAATTAGTAAATAAATCAAATTTCTCCTTATTTCACTCATATGAGATGTCATCAATTCTTGTATGAGAAACGCGTGACCAGCAAACGACCCATACTATTTAGTTTACTTAACTCATTCTGCCCGCGACACATCACAGCAAGATATGCCTCGACCATGATAGTTCAAGGGTGGTGGCAGAATAGCTTGGTGCCGATAGGCGCCAAACTATTCTGCCACCACCCTTGATCTATCATGATCAATCTGTCTCCTGGATTGTAATGAAGTCTTTAGAGGATAACTCCAAAATGTGGGTATTTCGTACCTCCGGCACAATGAGTTATTGATATTATGCACATACCTAGATCGAATGAAGACCTCGAATCAGTTCACTCACCAGCTTTCGTTCCTCATCAACTTGTGGAGCGACAAGTATAGTGCGTTTGACATTTTCGGATTTGAAATTTTAGCGTTTTGCTGAATTATTTTTAAAACGGTCAAAACTCTTTGATTCTTTGTATATAATAAAGCTAATCTTCACATTAATAGCCGAATGATTCTTCATTTTAAAAAGTATTTACATAAGCCTGCTGTTTTCTTTTTTCGGGACTCGCGATTGTGATTTTTGGCATCCCGTTTTCTATTTTTTTTTAATAATTTATTTATTTTTTAGATTTATTTATATAAATTATTAATATATTTAAACGTTTTAAGATATTTAAATCTGTGTACAAAAACTGCAATTTTACTATTCAAATCCGAATGATTTTTCATGAACAGTATTTACATAAGCCTGTTGATTGTCCCGGCTTCTGGGGATGATTAGGTCAAATTGTGACCTGAAAGCTCTAGGCGCGAAAATCAGCTAGAAAAAAAGCAAGTTTGATCTTTCTCATACATAAAATATTGCTGCGATGAGTGACGTAAAACAGCAATTTCGTCACTGTGTACACAGCGTTCTGGGACTAACGATGCTATGACGTGAAGCTTGTAGTGACGTCATTTTGTTGCTCGGGCTCTAATCCTTTATTAGAAAAGCTGCCCATACACCAGCCCACAAAGTGTACAAATGGCACGAAGCGAAGTGTGTCTGTCTGTGTTTGTGTGTCCCAGATTGCGTTGATCAGAGGGTGGGTTAGTGTGATAAGAGATGGATCAGAAGGAAAAGCTTAAAAGTAGGAACATCTATACATCATGTTCATTATTAGCGTGATCGTATGTGGTAGATCATGTATCCAGGCTTTTAAGAATAAAAACGGCGAGAAAACAAACTATCATAACAAACTCATTAGCGTACAAATGAGAGAAAATAAAAAGCAGAAGCGTCTTTCATTTAAGTCATTCAAACTTGGTAATTTAAAAACGACATTTTTCAAGTATATTAAACCCTATTAAATCTGCCTGGAGCTGGTCATTTTAAAGGCAAGAGCGACACCTGCCGCACACAGTGGTCTTTAAAGGCAACACGCGAGGTCTTCAGAAATTCCTTGGTGTTATCCAGGGACCGGTTTTTGGGCTGGGCGACGCCTTGATGTTAAGCAGCTGACACAGCAGCGGGTAAATGTCCATCTGGTTGATGGACGTGACCTTGACCCCTTGTCGGAAGTCGGGCCGACTGGCCAAGAAGATGACTTCATGGACATGAGCTCGTTTCTGGTAGCCGTGGTACCCTCTCAGGTTACTCTTTCGGGACTTCGTGACGTCCTGAAAGAGCAGAACGCGTTAATATGCTGGCCAGTTGCATGACTGAGCTTAGTCCTGCGACACTATAGCGGAACACATTGCTTAGTGGCTGTGCAGGACTAAGCTGACTTATGCAACTGACCCCTGGCCTAATATTTTGGATCTTACATACAAAACCGGTCCGACAGAACAGAGAAAATGCCATTGTTAAAATCTACCAAGAACGACAGACGGACGAAGAACGACGGACGCTGGACAACGAACGACAGAAAGAAGACGGACGGCCCAGTACACAGACTCACCTTTCCTGTTGCACGTGAGCCACAAAAGGGAGCCACGCGATGCGATCAACATGACAACATTGATGTGTCATCCTCTGCCTGTAATTTAGTCTGGCATTTGAAAAATTTCCTGTTGAAGACACTCATATCAGAGAATATCCACCCCTCACCAGCGAACACAATGACGGGCATGATGCGAGGGTTGTTCCTGTAGTAATAGCGGTCTGGGACCTCAGCCTTTCGATACACGGTCACGTACTTTATACTTGTCAGTGCATCCACCAGGTCATCCTCCCGTCCTGCTGCAGGCCCGATGGCCGTCACTGACCCCGCTGGCCACCGCACACTCGATCATTGCTGGGTCCATCTTTTAGCCCCGGGACACTGCATCAGGCGATGGACTGATGATGATAATTCAAGGGTAGTGCCAGATGAGATTGGCGCCTGAAGGCGCCAAGCTATTCTGGCACTACCCTTGAATTATCATGATCAATCCATTTCCTACAACTGGTACATAGTCGTTAGGCAACAGCTCCAAAATTTGAGAAATGGGACCTTGGGGCAAAAAGGGTTAACATGCTCCCACAGGTCGATCACCTGTTGACAGCAGTCAGGTTTCGTGTGCAACGATCGATTCCCAGCACTGAACTACAGCGAAGTCACGACGGACAACCAGCTTATTTCATAAACATGGACAACACTCCAAACATCGCCAAGAGGAATAGATCCCCGTGAGACCCTAGGACATTTCCAAGAGGTATAGATCATCACGAGTCCCTAGGTCTCATGAAGACATATACCTATGGAGATGTTAGGAGTGTTGCCAATGCTGATGGTACAAGCTGCCTGTGCGCAGTGATTTCGCTCTCGTTCGTGTTTGGGAGTCGTTCGGTGCAAACGAAACCTCACCAATAAAAATGATAAATAGACACAGGAAACGTGTGCTTGTCGGTGATCATGGATCTTGTGACCCAAGGCAGTAAGATCTAAATTCACAAACCAGCACACAATACAGTAGATAATTTGACTAATTAACACTACTTCCTCCCTTATCCATCCATCCGTCCATCCATCGACCCAACCACCCAATAACCGGTTCATCCGTCCATCCATCCATCCGCCCGCCCGCCCATCCATCCATCAATCCACCCACCCACTCAACCCATCCATCCATCCATCGATCCATCCATCCATCCATCCATCCATCCATCCATTTACTCCATCCAACCAGACCTCTATTTGTCCAGCATTACCCTGGTGTGCATGTCGGTGCTGGCCATGCCGTGGTCTGAATTCACTATGAGGTTCGCATCGTCTTCCAGACCCTTTTCTGCCATCAGCGTGAGTATCAGTCCCAGAAGTCCGTCCATCTCCTTCACCTGCACGCACGTGTACAGAGCGCGTGAACAACATGTTCCAGGATGTTTTCTTTGGGGAAATAATGTTGATGTACCTCTAAGAGAATAATTATGTGAGAACATCCGCCAAAAATTGCGAAAATAATGATTGTACTCTACCCGATGGTTTGCTGCTGTTTTCCCATGTTGAAGTGTTCTTTATCTTTTCGTCTTCTGATAGTTCTTTTGGCCAGCACACATTTCTACATCTCCAGAAAGTTCGCAATCAATTTGCTGTTAATTCATTAAAGGAACACGGCATCAAAAGCTGCGAAACTGTACTATAGCGTTGCCTGCGTAGCCATTGCCAAGAAAACCCCGTTATTTGGATAATAATAATAATAATAATAATAATAATAATAATAATAATAATAATAATAATAATAATAATAACAATAAAATAATAATTCACTTTATTGTATTATTATTTTATTATTATTGCCTATAATATACCGGAATTTACAGGTCTTGTAGGCATCATGGCTTCGACAAAAAGCATGCTCCGCTGACCTATTTTCACATCTGGAGAATAGTCACTGCACATAAATATGCGTCTGCAGTATACTAGCTTTGATTTATACGTGACTGACTCGGCGAGCCAGGTTGCTACACGCACAATGCGTTTGCAGTATATGTAAATCACATTTTCAGCAAATATTTTGAAAGCAGTAGGTTTTTGTTTTCGAATACCTTTATGACAAAAGCGATCTACTTTGTTGTACCCAACAAATTTTTCATGAAGAGCGTCTATAACAGCCTGGTTCTCTTCCTGCCTCATGGATGTGATTCGGCGCGTAAGCTTAAACAAAATGCATATGTGCATGTAGTAAGGGGAAAGTTCGCTTTCACCTTTGACCCACTTCTGAGAAGAGCTAAACGTAAGAGCGTCATTGTGTAAAAAGTGACTACAGACTAACTATGCCCCAAAACCCACCACCATCAAGAGACATAAATTCCCATGAGCCCCTGCGAATGCACCAGTACAGTACTGAAAATGCAGGGGCTCGTGAGAATTTATGTCTCTTGCAAAAGAAACAGGCTGGCTGATGGCTGTTTTGTCTGAAATTAAAAACTGAAACTTACATTCCGGATTTTGAAGAAGCTGAATCTGTCTCCAGGAATGTAAATTGATTACAAAACTGACAAATGCTCACATTTAGCTCCTCTTGCCTAAACCGGGTACAACCAGACAACATTCACGCTCATGAATTATCCGGGTACTCGTGTGAGGATACGCTTTCTCACAAAGAAAGAAATTATTCTCCAAAGAAATTATTACAGGAAAGTATGTTCCACTAGCATTGCAAACGCAATATTGCGTTCCTTTCCTGCTAAATCAGCGGTAAACGCTACGCACTTCAAGTTATAGTTTGACTGGTCACGTTTTCATTGCCATGAAGACCAAAATACCAAATTTCTACACACATTATGAGTCTTCCGTGAAAGGAATCCAGATTTAATACAGACTGCCGTCAAATTACTGAATTGACAATGACCTATACTTCAACATTGAATTTCCAAAATAATCAGCCACTCAACCAATTCATCAAACAATTTTACTAACTGTATATTATGACAAGATATGATTTGGTTATCCCAAGACCGCATTTTGGATGTGTCGCCTAACAGCTATGTCCCAACTGCAGGAGATGGACCAATGGCGCCAAGCTAATCTGGTACTACCCTTGAATTATCACGGTCGATCCATCTCCTGCTGTAGTGCGTCGGAGCTAAATGGGTTAATAAATCACGGGTGCACAGGGTGAGAGATAACGTGCGAATTTTAACCAGCATTTCCTCAATGTTCAACATCACTCATGCTCAGGTACATACCTAATGCGCAAGAGGCCGTCGGGCCGACATCGGTCACCGTTGGCCCGCTCACTGCCGTGCGCGGGCCGATGTCGGCCCGATGGTCTTTGCGCACTGGGCAGATAATACGGAGAGAAAGAGCAAAGTTGGTCATTTCACGACATTTTAAACTTCATTGGTTAAAGTTGGCCGCTCTCTGCTTCAGTGTTAATGTTGTAAGACAAACTAACAGCAGTTTTATAAAGCAGATATTGCGCACTATGAAGGCATTATTTCGTGCCGCATGTCCCTTCAAACAAAATGTGATCGTGTGAAAAAAAATGTCCTCTGCTGGCAAATTAATTGTAAAGTCTGTTATTGCTGTGTATTTTTGTTGTCGTTGTTGTTGTTGTTTATGATAATCCATTTTCCAATCTTGTGGTGCAGGAAAATTATAGCAACAATTCCGAGTAATACATTTTAGTGAACCAGAGTCGGGCGGGTCCAAGCATGTTTTAGCAGAAGTAGTTTGCTCGATAAATGTTTACTTTCGCAACACTTTCTTCAAGGAAGCTTCGTACGCGAGGTGACGTAATACAAATGGTGACGTATCATTTGTAAAGATGTCACAATCGACGTCTACTTTACATACATTGCTGTGTGCAGAAGTAAAACAGTGAGCTGGATATTATAATCTGTGGAGTTGTTTCAGTGAGTATGATTTTAACTGATTTGTACAGCATCTTTCTCGATTTTTGTCTGTTGAGTGAGTCTGGTCCAATTTTATCACGTTCGTGAAGATCAAAGCATTTAGGAATTGTCACGGGTTTCAACCGATCCTGATGAAACAAGACAGCAACTGAGCGCCATAAAAGTACGATCCGATCTGACCATTAACCCGTTCGCTGCCGAGAAAAATTAAACAGTTGCAAGAGGCATAGATACTCATGAGCTCCCGCAATTGCGGGGGCTCATGAGTATCTACTCCTCTTGCTGACTCCACTTTGTATCGATGTTCCTTTGAACAGCTTGTGCTCTTCGGAGTTGGATTAACAAAGATTTCCTCAACACAATCTAGGTCGAAAGGCATCGAAGGGGTTACCCCTGGTGCATGCTTCTAGTGGTGCTGTTTAAAATGCCGCTGACCGTATGTGCAAGAGGGTTAAATGTATAGAAACACTTCACTTGTTCATGATGTTCATTCATTAGCAACAAAGTCCAAAAACGACAGCCCTACTTCCAGCGTAACGTAAGCACCCCTCCCTCAGCTGTCGCCCCCCACCCCCTCCTCCTCCATTCCACCTCGTGCAAATAGAGCCATGCGGCCATACCAATACGCCACGGAAACGCCGATTGATAACAATAATAATACTAATACTACTACTACTAATAATGATGATGATACTAATAATAATAATAATAATAATAATAATAATAATAATAATAATAACTTTACTGTCCCAAGATTTCATAGACTATTCACTAGACTGCAGACCTCTTTATTAACAGAACCGTTAATACATGTACTATCCAATTAATGAGACACATTTTTCGATTTTTACAAGGGAAATCAAATAACGGGCGGGAGACTACCACGCTAGCGCTTCTGGTCGCACATTGCTGAGGCACAATCGTCAGAATGAAGTGCAACGTATGGTGCGCATTGTACCTGCTAATGGAAATCAGCAGGCGCTGCAGCGTTATCACAGGTAATGTCTGTCTCTACCTTCACTGAACTTGTCATTGCAATTATCAAAAAACATATCATACAGTCTGAAACTGTGGTGCAAAACTAAACTTACTGAACTCATTGCTATCAAGTAACTTTTCTATATTAACTCATTCGCGGCCAGCCGCATCCGGATGCGAGGCATAATCCGCGAATGAGTTAAGCAGTCCGTAATTTTGCAAAGAGCTCATTTCTGGATCCGGTGCACGTGCAGTGTTGGTTAGGAATGTGTGTGTGTGTGTGTGTGTGTGTGTGTGTGTGTGTGTGTGTGTGTGTGTGTGTGTGTGTGTGTGTGTGTGTGTGTGTGTGTATGTGTGTGTATGGTGGTTATGGGTAAGTTTAAAATAAGAACTATGACATGTACTTTGTAATAAAACCACCCCATTCACGCATAGTGAGTCAGCGACATGTGATCATACCAATCTGCACTTTAAACACGTATTCCTAAACGTGAACGTTTTCTTGACACAAATCATAAGCCTAACCCTAATCTTAACAATAAAATAACCAAAGCGATTGTTCATTGCCGTCGTGTAAACACCTGACCAGAACACGCGAGCAGACGTTTGGTCACCGCACTAAGTATGGGTCAGTCCTGTGCTTTGTACCTATACTCAGTACTTATCCATGGACAATTTGCCGTTTCATTGCGTGAAAAAAACTGACACCAGTAGAAGACATAGATCCTCATGTCCCCCGGCAGATGCGGGGGCCCATGAGGATGTATACCTCTTGCTGACTCAGCATTCCCTGTAAGGATGGCGTCCAATTAACCAAGATTTCAGGAGCACAGTCTACGTCCACTGTCATATAAAACGTTACTCTGTAACGACGTCGTTCTTAACTCCTTTTTCCCCTCCCCTCCCCCCCCCCCCCCTTACAACGAGCACACACACACACACACACACACACACACACACACACACACACACACACACACACACACACACACACACACACTATAACACGAATGCTTGCATACTCTAATTTTCGTATCGTCCTGTTCTGTATCTAGTGACTGGCAGAACGGCGTTTATAACCACCGGACCTGACTGCTTTGTGAACGGAAAAACCTACTTCCTGCGGTGCCAGGTGGATGAGGGTGTCATGGCCGCTGTGGAGTGTTTGTATGTTAACCCTATCACCGCCACTGTCCGTACATTGCACGTCTGAAGTCGGTGTAAATTCAACGGGAAAGAGCTCCAGCCGTCCGTGAACCACAGATACAAAGTGGTTTCAGCAAGAGGCATAGATCCTCATGAGCCCCCGCAGTCGCGGGGGGCTCATGAGGATCTATGTCTCTTGCAGCTGGATCATGTTCACCTTTTTCTCGGCAGTGAAGGGGTTAAGTTAGTGCTGCTGCAGCTCATCGGGCCCGGGCCAGAACAAATCGCAAAAGTTGCAAGTTCTTCGTATCCCAATTGCAATCCAAACTGGAATGACCATGGTGGTCGGTGTGTGGAGAAGAACCCGGAGACGAATGTTTCCATTCATGAAATGCGGTTCAAGGTCGACCAGACGATACATGCGGGCTTGTCACTGAGGTGCTGGAGTGACTGTGTTTTACTAAGCGGATCATCAGCCACTGTGGATTTGACTGCAAACAACTACAGTATAACAATTGATGGTAAGGAAATTACATACAGATAATTAGATATAGTAACCCACAAAGCGA
>BTPG01000003.1:90792562-90807601 GCA_036245525.1 Semisulcospira habei
GAGGTCTTCATTCGATCTAGGTATGTGCATAATATCAATAACTCATTGTGCCGGAGGTACGAAATACCCACATTTTGGAGTTATCCTCTAAAGACTTCATTACAATCCAGGAGACAGATTGATCATGATAGATCAAGGGTGGTGGCAGAATAGTTTGGCGCCTATCGGCACCAAGCTATTCTGCCACCACCCTTGAACTATCATGGTCGAGGCATATCTTGCTGTGATGTGTCGCGGGCAGAATGAGTTAAGTAAACTAAATAGTATGGGTCGTTTGCTGGTCACGCGTTTCTCATACAAGAATTGATGACATCTCGATATGAGTGAAATAAGGAGAAATTTGATTTATTTACTTTACTGTTTGCGCAAATTGTAAATTATTCTTAATTCTGCGCATTGAGTTATATTATAAATATGAGAAATGCGCCATATAAATACCATGTAATAATAAAAAACAAATTATCAAGAAGTTGTATAGGTGCATTGCTGGCTTACGAATTACATGCCTACTTTAACCTATCCGTATGCGAAATATATAGTAATAATAAGTAAATTGTCTGACTCAAATGCGGATCAACCGATTTTGGGGAAACGGACATTTTCTCGTCGATGTGTAATGTAGTTAGAAATTTATTAAAAAAAAAAATATTCCGGGAGGATTCACCTAGGGAAAATATCCTAAAGTTTCAAGCTTGTCCGTCCATAAACGCGGTCACACACACACACACACACACACACACACACACACACACACACACACACACACACACACACACACACACACACACACACACACACACACACACACACACACATACCCCCCCCACACACACACATACCCCCCCCCCCCCATACACACACACACATACACACATACCCCCCCCCCCCACCCCCACACACACACACAAGGTGTTTCGCGCAAAAAGTACGTTCTCCAGCAAGATTTGCGTAGCTAGACGTGACGTACATTTTATTCTTGTTTCGTCTTTGCAAGATTTTACGGCCCGCACGCTCATTACTCATGTGCATTCTTTGGAACGCGCTCGTTCGAGCCCCATTTCAAAGTCGTTCCTATTTTTAAATAAATCAATAATAATAAAAAAAAAAAGATAATAACAAGAAGCACGTATTGGAAGGAGAGGCAAAAAATAGTTTACTAAACTTTCGGGTTATCACCATATTTCAAAATTTATATTAAAATTGACAGTGCGTTATTGATAACATTACTATAGTCCGATCGCTTATGGCAGAATCATGCATTATGGGCCGATTGCTCTGAAATTTGGCACGGCGGTAGAAAATCGTGATAGAAGAAAATTCAGTTGTTTGTGTGGTATGGTCAGAAAACTAAATCTCGCAGGGTTTAAGCTACTATATTGAAGTGAGGTTGTCATGGAAACCAAACTGAATCCGCGATGTCCCAGGTGTCAATAGCGAAAGACAAATTCAAAATGCACAATTCACGTCTAAATCTGACCAAAGCGATCTGACTACTATCGACTATTACAGATAATTGTCTTCTTTCAGTCTACTGATTTACACTTTTTCTCATTGGCCTAGCTCTTTTTGACCCCCCCCCCCCCCCCCCCCCACGGTCGTCTGTTCTCAAGGCAACGGGAGTTCCCTTGTCACACATTAACAAGGTAACATGTGACGAGTACACTCCCTTACTAAATGTTACGATGCCTTCTCCCCCAAATAAATCTTTGGCCAATCAAATTTCTCTAATAAAGCATTCGAGACGTGCCGCGTCTGAATACGCGGCTTTTTGCCGAGTATCCTGACGCGGCACATCTCGAATGTTAACGAGTCCTTGTGAGGACAAACGCTGCTTTACGTGGAGAGATTCAAGTTTCTAGGCGAGGGAGAGTGTGAAAAAGTAAATAGTGCCAACAGGAAGGGGCCCGTAATACAGATACTTTTTACCTGCCTCCAAATTCTCCCCTCCCTGTGCAGCCACCCACCCCATTATATTGTAATTAGGACACCCGTTGTACCACCAGCCTCCGCCGTACTCCGATGCGCAGTTGCGGTTTGCGTCACCGTCGTTGTCGTTGTCGTACGTGCTAAATCCCTGCCCGTTACTAGGCGACAACAGGTCGTATTGTAAGTCAGCTTTAGACTGCGCCTGGAAGTCGCCGAGCATCAACCGGAAACTGGAGTCATTGAGAACCCGGATGGAGGAGTACATCACAGAGACTTTGAACGAACCGCTATACGGGACAATACCGACACTCAGCTTGTAGTTTTTGGAGTTGGTGAAGTGATAGAGAGCTCGCAGACCCATCCAGAAGTCATCTTCTTGTCCGTCGATCCGCAACCCCTTCACGTAGCCGTCCCAGGACGCGTTGAAGCTGCCGAAACCGTTGACGTCGGATTTCTGTAAGAAGATGGTGTTCCCGTTTTTGCGACACGTGACCGGGAAGTCTTGCGGTTGATTGCGAGGTCTCGCCCATAGCTTGCGCTGTTCTCCAGACCCGAGATTAGGATAGTGGGGAGAACCTTTCGCTTCGGCGCAGTCTGAAACGCAGGGACGAGCGTGCTGGACTGTGATTTTGGACCTTACGGCTGTAGGCGACACTCACTGTGCTGTAAGCCGTAAGGTCCAAAATCGCAGACCAGCATACATTAATTAACCAGTCGCTTTGGGAGCTGGGTGGCTCGGTGGTAGAGCGTTTGACTCTCGTCCGACAGGTCACTGGTTCGGATGCAGGCGTCGAAATTTGGACACACCTTATAAAGTCGGTGCTCCGTCTTTGCAATCACCTTTGTGGCGGACAAAAGACGTTACGCCCCAAGCATTTAACGTTTTAATCAGCCGCGGACCTTGAAAGAGTAGCTTTGCCATTATCTCATTGTGAATCTGCCGGACGATAATCAATAGGTACCGAGCGTTGATGTAAAGCTAACGGACTGACACGCGTATATCAACATTGAGGAGGGGACCTCTAAAACAATTCTTGAATTATTCAAACTTTGTCATATCCGACCATGCTACTCGTACGATCGAAGTATTTTACAGCGAGAAATTGGTGTTTGCACCTCTGAATTTTTTTCTGCTAAGTCTGACTTTTCTAAATATCATCAAAAGCAAAGTCACCTGTACTGTACATTACCTTCCATCAGGCGTTCACATTTCTCTCCCAGGTAACCCTTGAAACACCGGCAGGAGCCGTCAGGCAGACGTAGACCGCCATTTTGACAACCCTAAAAACGGTTCACAGTAGTGTGGTTACGTTTATGCCGTCCGACTGCCAACAACGTACGAGAGCATAGTCATAGCGGATGTCATAAGCATACACAACACTCCGGACGTCTCCAAGAGGCATAGATCCTCATGAACGCTACGGGCTCATGAGGATCTGTGCCTCTTGGAGATGTTCGGAGCGTTGTCTGTGCTCATGGTAAAAGCTGGCTAACCGCCGTTACTTTGCTCGTGTTTGTTGTTGGCAGTCGTTCGTCTCAAACGTAACCTCACGATTAACCCATTGAGCCCTGACGCACTACAGCAGGAGATGGGTCGACCATGATAATTCAAGGGTAGTGCCAGATTAGCTTGGCGCCTGTCGGCGCCAAGCTAATCTGGCACTGCCCTTGAATTATCATGATCGATCCATCGCCTGCAACTGGTGCATAGTCATTAGATGACACCTTCAAAATTTGTTAAATACGGCCGTCGGGCTGAATGAGTTAAATCGATCGGGACTAATTAATCGCACGCAGATGTACAAGAGAAAGTTTGGTTTGTTTGTGTGTTTGTGCCACGCTTACCCGCAACAGGGACAAATGTGTGCATGTCGTATCATGCCCAAGTTGTGCGATATAGAGTACGCATGATTTAAAGAGTACGCATGATTTTGGCAAAATGAACTTAGCAATTGAGACGTGCCGCGCACGGACACGTTGGAACTGAGGTTAGCGTTTCAGACATGCAGAAAGACAGAGTGAAAGAAACTGAGCTTAAAAGAAGAAAAGAAGATATAGAAATTTCGAAGCGTTCTTCTATAACACCATTATTCAAACATTATTTATTGATCATTTGAACAGGCGCTAAGCTAATCTGGGCACTACCCATGAATTATCTCCTGCAACTGGTATACAGTTCTTAGGAGACATCTCTACAATTTAGGAAATGCGGCCTTTGGCTGAAATGGATTTAAAAGTATGCTTGCTGACCCCATAGTTGCCATGGATAACATATAAAACCAGTAAAAATTTACAATGGAATCACAGCACATAGAACATGTTTGCTGGTCTGTGATTTTGGATCTTACGGCCTTAGTCCGTAAGATCCAAAATCACAAACCAGCAAATGGTAATTTTAATAGTCTAGATCTCACCAACGCTCAGAATATAGAAAATGACGGTTTAGAAAATTGCTTACGTCAGAGACCCAGCTTTGCCACGCGTCATCGGCGACACACATGTCCTCGCTCAAGACGTCATCGTGCAATAAACACACACCAGTATCAGAACTGAACGCCACAGAGCTGCATTCACCGAGCGCCAGACATTGCTCACAACATTCAATGACGCTCCTGGCCACACTGCTCTCTAATACTGTTCCATCCGAAGGTCGACAGGGTGCGCTTGAAACTTGATGGAAGTGAAGAGCAGTTACAGCATGATGAAAGAAGCAAGTCATGAACAGAATTTCGAATAAACTATGGCGATCCATTACAAGAAATATCAATGTTTATGAACCGAGGCGCACGCTTGTCTTTGCTGGCACTGAGTTATAGAACTAAAAAAACTTGTGCGTGTTAGTCAAAACATACACAGTTTTTCAAAGGTGCCAGACTACGGTTTTTTTTTTCTAATTGTTGACATACAAGAAACTACTGATATTAAACAAAAATGGTGGTCGCTTGACTGACGAGTTGGTACATCCAGCATTAGCTATGTCGCATCCAGAACGTAATCACTTTCTGGGCCAAATGTTCAGCCCGGCTCATGTCACTGTATTTTATTCGCAAATAAACAGCAC
This sequence comes from Semisulcospira habei, assembly GCA_036245525.1. Taxonomy (NCBI): domain Eukaryota; kingdom Metazoa; phylum Mollusca; class Gastropoda; family Semisulcospiridae; genus Semisulcospira; species Semisulcospira habei. Next base: position 90,797,550 of record BTPG01000003.1, read on the forward strand.
ACACACACACAACCCTTCCAACCTCCTCCTCCATCCATCCGCCTTTACCCCCCCCCCCTCCACCCAGCCCCTCCCTCTCTTCTCTACCACCTCATCTCCTCCCTGCCCCGCAACCGTTCAACCCGGGTAATGAATCTGTATTTTATTTCAAATAAATAGCACACCACAACCCTCCTCCTCCTAGTCTATCCCTCACCCCACCCTCTTCACTTCCCCCTCTCCCACCCAGTAAACAAAGATCCTCGGGCCCAAGACAGCCGCACGGTGGGCCAAAGCACGGCTATGCGCGGGCCCACTGCGGCCGTCGTGAGCTTGAGGACGTTTTGCTACTGGGTTGCCCGCACTCAAATGGTGAAACTAAGAAAGTGTGTCGGTTTTTGTGGGATATTGTTTCATTGGTAAGCCAGTCGCATAGTTTGCCCGTAATGACCCATCACAGTCTGTTCCCAGGAGAGTCCGCGACCTTACGCGAATGAAAGGCGACTTATGAGGAACTGGACAAAGATTGCCTCATGTTCAGCTCATTTCCGGTTGGACGGTCTAATTACGGCGTGGTGAATAAAAGCGAACAGCGCTCAATTTTATGTGTTTCTCCATCAGCACCGCGTTCAACCCAGCAAGCAAAAGCTCACCTGAGAGTGACGTCCGTTTGATAATTAGTGAGTTATTTGGGTTTTAACGCCGAGCCTGCGGACGAGGCCATGTCACGGTTTACTCCAGGGGGTCTGATTACAGTGTTCTAGCTCGTCAATAAAGCCGGAACTGTAGATTCATCACCCGCGACTAGTGCTAAATGTGAAAGAATTAACAATGCTTCCTTGTCTGTGATTTCGAGACTTAGAGTTTGGAACCGCAAGGTCCATATCACAAACTAAATCACAAATGATTTCAAGCAAAAGCGATCCCCCAAAGAATAAAAACAAACGTCTTTAACAATGATTATTATCCATCGGGCCTCGTGTGAAACAACTAAGAAGCACAGACATAAATCGAGCACGCAAGTGGCATTGATCCTCATGAGCCCCCTAATCTGCAGGGGCTCATGAGGATCTATACAACTTGCAGAATAATAACGTAAAATGTGTGAGTGGAATAGGACGGAATTGCGTTCATGAAATACATTCAGTGCGCTTCAGCACACGATTGTCAATAAAGATAAATTATCAGACAAAGTCGGTTAACACGGAAACTTTCTGACTTCCGTCAAAACACTGTGGTCGAATATTGAAATGGAATGAATATTGAAATGAGTCTTTTGTTGTTGCGTATTGATATGTAAAAACCATCAAAATAAATAAATAAATAAATAAAAAAAGCCACATATCCCACCTTCTATCAAAGGAAGCATCCAGATCAACTAGACAAGCAACCGACACCACAAACAACCAACCAACTAATGAAACAATCAGCTAACCAACCAACCAACCAACCAACCAACCAACCAACCAACCAACCAACCAACCAACCAACCAACCAACCAACCAACCAACCAACCAACCAACCAACCAACCAACCATCCAATAAATCACAGGAAACGAAAGAATAAAGGAAGAATCGAACAAAGCCCCCCAAATGATTTACAGGGGAAATAAAACCTCAGTATATTGCCTGACCCGTGAGCCATTAAGTCAACACTGCGTTCATTATTCACGATTGCGGTACTGAAATGGCTGAATTTACATAGTGTTGTGCAGAAAAAAAAAACTTAAAAAAAAAAACTTGGTAAACAAAAGGTCATCCGACCGACGCCAGCCTGTGCTAGCCCGCGCACAGCTACGTAGACCGGAACGACCTTTCGCACACTAGGATTCCAAGATCCGGGGACCTGCAGCTCTGTGCTATTTTATATCATATTGAGCAACATTTTGCTTGATATAGTGCCGATAACAGGCAGATGTGATTACGAGACCCGAATCAAAATGTTCGAGTCGTGAGACGAAGACATTTTGATTCTGGTCAAGTAATCACATCTGTCTGTTTATCGGCACAATATCAAACAAATGTTGCTCTGTATAATGTATGCACCCAGACCAAAACAAAACTTTACCGTCCTTTACGGTCCTTCTGATTACCGCCATTGGTGCTGAAGTGGTCAACGTCGCTGTATTTGGACATAAAACTTCCCAGCTTGACACTACCCACCAAAATGTACGCAGCGCAAATCCACCCAGGCTACATGGCTACATTTACTCAGTGCAAATGTGTTCCTCTGATTTTTCATTTATTTTTAGAACTAATAAATTCAGAGTAAATCTTCACAGCATGATTCGGCCTAGGATAATTCGAGAAAGGCTTGAATTTACTCAAATAAATGTCTCAATGGAATATCGACAGCACAAATGTACACTGGGTAGATTTACACCCAGGTTGATTCAAGCTGTGCAGATTTTCGCTGGGTATTTTCACGTTTTGTTTTAAAAAAAATCTGTTTAAAAACATATTTCCGCTGAAACATAGCGAAACTTACCCCTTTAGCAACATTGATAGTGACACTGTGTGTACTGCACTTCCTAAAAAAACACAAACTAGGGCATCACAAAATACTTTGACGTCACAGTCTAGGGCCCGCATATTCTTGAGTTTACGTCATATTTTTCTGAATTGTTGCAATGGAGGTGACATGACATTAAGTTTACATACACATATGCGGAAGGACACTTTACCGTCCAACTGGAACCATTGTAAGTTCAACGTAACAGACCCCAAGCCGTCAAATGAACACGGAGCAAAGGTGGTGTGAGCAAGAGGCATAGATCATCATGAGCCCCCGCATCCGAGGGGGCTTATGAGGATCTATGTCTCTTGCAGTTGGATTCTGTTCACGTTTTCTTGGCAGTTAAATGTTGTTTCCATGTTGTGCTTCGTGAATCCCGGTATTCGCCGACACGACGACAATAAAGCGACAAATACCACGTAACGACCCAACTGCATGAAGTAAAAATCAGTCTTATGATCCCGCACACGAGGATCTATGACTCTCGCTGGCCACATAACTACCTGCCTTCCTCACACAGGACAGTTGTCGGGCTTTCAATCACTGGTTTACTGCAATCGGCTGATGACCCGTATCATTTGCGGGAATACTCCCCGGATATACCCACTAGTGAGCATTGCCTCAGATCTATTCAAAGTGCAACACTTTCCTATCTTTTCTCTGGATTTTGATCTTATCTTATGCTCAGCTTTTCTCATGGGCATATTAAACAGCTTGCATAAGAGACACAAAATTGTAAATCACTAAATGCAATGTTCTTCAGATTACAAACAAACAAACATCAAATGACAATGCTACTTCCTTCAACACAATTATTAGAATTCTACGCCAGCTTACAGCGTTAAATTAAAATTTTATACTTGACACTTTTTGATATTACTTTTTAATATTATTAGTTCCAAGTAAAAAGAAAAAAGAAGTAAATTGGTAACACATTCTTGTCATTTGATGTTTGTTTGTTTGTAATCTGAAGAAGAGCATAGCTCGAAAATTCATTTGTCTTGTATTGTTGAATAATTAAAAGTATCTTTGATAATTTTTTGTTGTGTTTATGATTTTAGCTACAAGATACTTTGCAGTCTCAGTTGTGTTTACGATTTTTTTAATTAAATGATTAATTTTATTCAAACTATAAATAAGATTATAAATTTCTCATGGCATACAAACAATACACACACAGTTACAATACTTAAAACTAACGTAGATCAAGTACGTTTGCGAAGATGTATTTCACAGCAAAAGTCATTGTCTGAGTGTGCGATCCTATCAACTGAATGCTCACTTAAGGTTCAGTAGGACACACCTGTTTCGCGCATCTTTTCTGCGCATTTAGATACCGCTATCTTGCGTCTGCCGTGACCTGAGACTGGAGTTCACAGGAAAAAAGAACGCCGTACGTCAGGTCGTATTGCAAACAAGCTCAATTTATCGATAATTGATAAAAGAGATATACTGTCTGAAATAGGTGTGTACGCTGACTGTTTCTATGCGTAAAATGTTTTGTTTCCTCAGAAATAAGATACTTTTGCATAAGTTGCGACAAGTCATCGAGCGTAAGGCATAACCTGCGTAATAGCGCCAAGCAACACGCAATTTCGGAATCTGAAGTTTTAAAAAAAGAACGGGCCAAGCAAAGACGGGAAGCAGTCTACGTGGCAGCCAGGAAAACAACAAAATCTCAGCAACTAAATTGTGGTGGTGTTTGCTAAGCGATTAGAACACGAGGTACTAGCAGAAGCAAACTGTCGTAATATAAGTGGCATATCTCACTGGTTCAGCGTCCAACCCTTTTATGCACCGCCGTGAGATATCACCTGCACGGCGTAAAACCCCCATAGCTAACTGTCCGTGTATGCATGGAAATTTAAGTCCCCACGGTACTAGTGCCGTCGTCACTGCCTACCTGCAATGAAGAAGACTACATTTTATTGTGGGTTGAGAAGGGGGGGGGGGGGGGGGGGGGCATTCCGGCCATGTCAGTCACCACCTAGAAGTAGAACATTTCCATACATTTTCGGAGAGCCTTTACTAATAAGTGGAGGGTATGTAGTCGACATTGTAGTTATATTAAACCAGTGCCAGTGCTTATTATCTAGGAAAACGTACTGTGTGTAGAAAAAAGTCCTGCTAAGGGAGAATTTGGCATTATAAACCTCTAACTCAGTAACTGCTTCCAGTACTTAGTAACTTAATTTGCTCATCCATTCCCTTGCTGTCTTATAAAGGCTATATTACAGATTAGGATATAAGTCCAGCATTTTTTTTTTGTTTTGTTCAAGGATGGTGCCAGAATAGCTTGGCGGATGAGACGCCGATCGATTTTGGCACCACCCTTGAACTATCATAGTCACATTTATGTCAAGCAGTGGGTGTATCAGGAGTAAAAGGGTTACCTAGTACTTTATAGGTATGTATGTATGTTAAATTAAATCTACGCTACTTTGACTGAAACCCTAATATTTGTTGACTACCATTTTGGATGACCTTGGAATGTGTGATATATGCTTATTTATTTTTTCATTGTATGATTGCGGTTTGTATCAAAGTTTTTGCAATTTCCCTATCAAATTTGGCACAAGGGTAGCTGATGATGAAATCTTCCTCATCTTATAGATACTAATTTGGTTGACTCCTTACACAGGTCAAGAGTCACAGAAGGTTGACAAACTTTAGAAAAATGCATAATTGTAATTTGTAGAGAAAATACAAATGTCACTAGTACAAAAGCAAGCCTTTATGTTGAGACTTGTGACACTTATGTCAGCTACCTCAGTTTTGAAAAGGTCACACAGTTTATACTTATATGTGAATTAGTTATGCACATGAGGCGTACAGACTGCAATTCTTGTTTGTTCTTTGCGGTGTACACAGTTTATGTCACATTTATTTTGAAAGTAATAATCTGCTCCTGCATTTAGTTCACACAAAGTGAAATTATCATGCTGCCGAACAACACAGTAATACTAATAATCGTGTATTTCATTTCAGGCCAATACTGCTGTTGACCTCTCACTGTGGAGTCTCAGTACTCTCACCCAGAGGACTTACTTGCAAACAAGCGCATAAGTATGACGCCTACACCAAGGCCACAGCTCAAGTGAAGTGAAGGAAGGCGACACGTATTCTCCTGGACTCAAGGTAGATCATACCGGTAGATCTGTGACTAGAATCAGGTGCAGAACAAAACACAACTATGGTGTGATTGTGAATGAACACATCATACTGTAATGCTTTCTGTCATTGGCTCATGTGTGCAGCAAGTGTGAGGCTATGTTCTGGGCCATTCGTCGTCCATGGTAAACGGTAATGTTGGCATTTTCTTGGAGACTATTCAAACCACAGTCTTCAACGTGGTCCAAGGATACTTTGTGGCAAGACCTGTCTTAGCATACCAGTTTGAGTTAAGACCAAAGGTCATGAGAAATCAAGCAATAGGTAAAAAAAATAGCCATATTTTGACAATAGATATTTTTTCTCAAATAATGTTGTGCTGTTGCTGTTCATTGGATTTTCAGTAGTTTAAATCGTAATAAAATTATGCACAAGTACAAAAGCCAGCCCTTTTCTGATGCGGAGACTCATGGCACTTAAATTTCAGTCACCTTTTGGAAAGGTCACACAGTGCAGATTATGTAAATGATCAGTTTTAAATGCACATGAGCGATCCAGGCTTCACCATTGTTGTTTGTGGTGTTTACAGTTTATTTCACATTAGTTTGAAGGTAGTAATGCGTAAACTAAATGAAGGGGCATATTGGGCAGGGGGGGGGGGGGGAGCCCTCCCGCCCTGGCCCCGAATTGTTTATAATGCTATAACAAAGTCCCTTTTTGGGGAGTTTGGAACCAACCCACCCTGAAATAAGATCAGATGTAAAATTGGCATGCTGCTAAACAACACGTTAATAAACATGTATTTCATTTCAGGTCAATGCTGCTGTTGACGTCGCACTGCAGAGTCGCACCCAGAGGGTATACTTTCAAAACAAGCACAGAACACAGAAGTATGACGCCTACACCAAGAAGAGGCAGGAGCTAGTCAGGTCATGTTTGCTCAAAAGGAGAAGGTCACAGCTGAAAGCAGGCAATGCCAGTTCCAGTAGATCAACTATTCTCCTGGACTCGAGGTAAATCATACCGGTTGATTTGTGAATAGAATCAGGTTCATAACAAAACACAACTGGTGTGAATAAACACATCATACTGTAATGCTTTTTTTCATTTTGAAGATGGTGTAGTACAGTACCAGCATTCTCTACAAGACCGAATGCTAAAATCACTTGCTGTCAACAAGTGGCACCATATTGCATTTGATTTGGAAACTAGAGGCTTGTGCAAGTCTGCAAATACTGTCATTTTCTTTAATAAGCACTTAGTGCAAGAATGACAAGAAAACACTGAATACCAGCTTTTAATAATAAATAATAATAATACCGTTATTATATAGGCGCTTTTTCTCAATTTTGGGGAAATCGACTCAAAGCGCCATGCCTGAAACCCAACACACACACTCACGAAACAGACACGGATTTACGCCATTTAAGACAAACACAGTACAAACACAGTACAAGACAGACAAAGGGCCAGTTTAGCTACTGAAGTTACTGAGATTTTTGATCGCTTGTATTTGAAATTTGTAAAGTGGCCTGAGACCGGTACCAAAGTGTGGGGGTGGTGGGGTGGGTTTTTGGTCCAGTGTGTACTGTTGCTAAACAGCAATATGTTAAACGTGTCCTGTATGAAACATTTTCTGCAAGTTACACTGTGATGCTGATTCTAGATATATTTATACACCCATTGTGGTCATTTAAAGCTCAGTTGTGTCTCATATGTGGCTCACGTGTGATAGCAAAACTAAGTGTTTGTAATGGGTCATCCGTCGACTGTCTGTTATCTGTAGGCAACTTTAACATTGGTATTTCCTCAGAGACTATTTAAGCCTCAGACGTCCAACTTGGCACCAGGGTACTTTGTGGTACAATCTTTCTAAACATACCAACTGCTGTGACCTTTCAAAGGTCAGGGTCACGGGGGGAGGGGGGGGGGGGGGGTCCAGAAAGGGGTAAAAAATGGTCAGATTTTGACACAAATTGTTTCTCCTCACACAAGGTCACACAGGTTGGACGTATTATGTGGATTGGTCATACACGTAAACCATAAGGACATTCATTGTCTTTCTTGTTCTTGCTCTGAATACTGTCATAATTATTATGCATGTATGTACTTTGTAAAAATACTTGCAAACACATATATATGCACGCATAATGTGCATTTCAAAACTTTTTTTTGATTCTTAATTATCTTTTGCAGGTTGCAATAGCCACATTGAAGAAGAGTTCAGCGGGTACGTCTCTCCGGGATGGCCAACCGACAGGAAGGCAAAGGAAGTGAACTGATTGTCCTGTGGGCAAACGTCCTGTTATTTTGCTGTCCAGCCACAATGCCAAGGTTTTGGACAGTCACATCCTTCGCAATGCAGCAAACGCCTTTGCCTTACTGCACTCTCCTGTCATGTCACGATTTGGAAACGCAGCTTAATTTGTATTAGTTTTTGATTATCCAGGGAAAAACCCCTTTACTGCCAATGTGTTCATTTTTCGAAGACATTTCACTGCATATAAACAGGTCTTTTTTGTGACAAGTTCCGAAATACTGGCATACATCAGTCATTCAAAATATGTACTCCACAGCTGACTCTTATGAGTTAGGAAACAGTGGTACAGATAGATTTTTTTGCAGCGTCGGTGTGAAACAAGGAGAAAACTTATCACTGCTCCGCTTTGCATGATTATAAATGATATACATTCTGAAAATGGTCATTGGCCTCAGAGTATAACACCCATGGGTCCTTTCTGAAGAGAGGGTGTGCCAAAATATAGAAATGCAGCCGGGGGAGAGGGGGGGGGGGGGTAGGTATGTAGTATATATATACATATATGTCATTAAACCCTCTGCTCAAAATATACCAAATGTGGACTTGCTCAATGAAAATCGCAATACTTCTAAAGAGTGAGTTGACCATGTAGTTCTTGCATTACCCTCCATCTGTCACAGCAGTTTTCAGTGGTTGGTTGATAACTGATCATAGGCATATGATATGTACTGTACTTTGTTTGTTTTATTATTTATTCTTCCTCTGTCAATCGTTGACTTTCAGCTGTGTAGCTTTACTTATCGTATCAGAATTGCTAATCACATGGTTCATTTCACATGTTTTCCAGACGTACTGTACATGACACATACCAGCAAACAGAATGACCTAACTATGATCTGTGTCCATACAAGTCATTTGTGCTGTCTAAGGAACATGTGTTCATGTGTAGTTAATTTTTGAGCGCAATCATGTAAGTTCTTTTGTGATTTTTCTCATGCCCCCAGCAGGTCCGAAATTAAATAAACAAAGTAAAACTGAAGCCAACATTGTGCACAGTACCAGGTTGTGTGTGGTGGCTGCTATGCAATGTGCAATCAGTTGTGACACGATAGCCTGCACCATGTTGAGTTTTTGAAGAGTATTGCTTATATTAATAGCCGGCATGGTGCAGACTGTAGTAGTGTGAGGACAAAATAGGCCGTGAGGCCTTTGCAAATGTCCTTTCTTTCTTAAGTTACTTTATGAGTCTGCTATTCATGAAATTTTCCTATAAATGATTCATCATATGAATAGAAAAACTCTTTAAATTTTGGTAATTCGTCCATCTGGTTTGTAAAGAATTTATGTTAGGTGCTTTTTTTAATGAAACTGGTAACTCATTCCAAACAATGGCAACTCTGTTAGAAAAACAAAACTTTCGCAGGTTAGTGTTGCAATGCCTTACAAAGAATTTACCTTCAGCGTTTCGGGTTGTATTGTAGGCACTCTGCCAGCGTAGCACTGATGTATTTTGCAGTGTTGTGATATGGTGGACTGCACAGACTTTGTATCAAGAGCAGTAAAAGTATTGTTTGGTGTGTATGCCTATATTATGCAGACTAGGTGACACAGTGCATTTTACCCTTGTTATGCAGTTGTTACGGTATTTTATGTTGACATCAGCATTGTGCAGTATATGTTATGGGGCGTGAGACTGCATTTCACTTAGTTGTGCTGCAATGGGACAGAGTGTGGTACTGGTAACAGTATTGTTTGATTTTCATACCAACATTGTGCACAGTATGTGTTATGTGTGTAGTGTAGTGGTGGCTGGACACTGAATTTCACTGTTATAACGTAGTGGGATGTGCAATGTTGAGTTATATCAGGACTTCAGTGATGCTCTCTCTCTCTCTATATATATTTTATATATATATGAGCCAGTGACAGAAGGTGGAAACGGACAGGTTGCCATTTTTCCAGTGCAAAGTAAAATATAAATGAAAGTCAAACATGATGTGTTTTATATCCTATTTCAAGAAAACTGCATGTAAATATACATACATTAGTTGTACGCTTTTAAGTTAGTAAAAACTAATTAAAAAAAAAAAAAATTCACGTACTTGCGGCAGGCAGGTAAAGCCTTAAGTACTCAGACCCAACAAGCTTGATATTATGCACATGTATATTTTTCAAAATTTCATAGAA
>BTPG01000003.1:90808101-90822590 GCA_036245525.1 Semisulcospira habei
GAGAACTACAAGCAAGAAGAAAGTCATCGATGGTTTCCCACACCTGAAACAGGGTGGTCGAGACCCTTTCCCCATACCGGAAAAAGGGTGGATGGAACGAATACAACCAAGAAAACCACAAGCAAGAAGGAGCTCATCGACCATTCTCCCACACCTATAATAGGGTGGTTGAGACCAACTCCCACACCTATAATAGGCAACACTGGTCACAAAGAACTCGTTCTAAAGCACACAAAAGTGAAAGGAGGACTGAAACGCCGCTTGCAACAAGCGAGGCCAACTATTCTGTGAAGCACTCGAAGAATTGAAGGCCCTTCTACAACGACAAAACCCGGCACCTACCACCGAAACGGTATACAATTCAGGCGGCCCAACAAGCCAACGGCAACAACAGCAATCAACGAAACGACAGCCACACCAAAACAGCAGCAACAGCTATGATTAAGCTGATTTTAAAGCATCAACTGTGAGATATGCACCACGGCAACACTGCATACCACCTACGCAGAGGACAATACTAGAAACACTAGTCTGTCGCATGGAAGGCAACACAGCCACACAAACAACCGGCATCGTCTACAAACACGAATACACGGAGAATCAACAACAACAACGACACTAAGTCTGGGATTGATCCGTCAAAACGGACGGATTAATAAACAAAGAACATGACTCCCACGTCTATACACGCAAACTCCGCCCAACGGTTCCTTGTGTCTTATCGCGGCTAAGCCGCGCTGAGCAGGAAATGACCTTGGAACTGACAGGCACAAGCGCCGAGGGAACAGAAGACGCGGCGACACAATCGGATCCCGACACAAGACTGGACCCTGCAAGGATTTGAAGCGATCATACTTGACATCAATAACACCGCATCAGGAATACTGCAAGGATTTGAAAGCGTTCATACTAGACATCAATAACACCGCGTCAGAAATACTGCAAGGGTTTGAAAGCGACCATACTGGACATCAATAATGCCGCGTCAGGACTACAGTTACATGCAAGGACTACACGGATAACATGTCCTTATGTAAGGAATTAAATGCGACACACTTAGAGGAAGACACCAAGAAATGGACTGCGAATTGTAGGCCGGTTCCCTGATGAGTAAATCGGAGCCTGTAGTTACTAACTACGAATACCGATCGAAACGCCCCCGAGTGCTTCACATTCTTCTGCTCGGATATTTTGAGGCGTCGGGACCAGAGTGACCGGATGCATACCTGGGTGGGACCGGTCTTGCTTTTTTACCACTGATTCGAAGCGAGACGACGAAGGAAACAACAGCTGCCAGCCCTAACTCCGCCAGAAACGGCGATCAAGACCCAAGACTTCTATGTCAACGGAGAACTACAAGCAAGAAGAAAGTCATCGATGGTTTCCCACACCTGAAACAGGTTGGTTGAGACCCATTCCCCACACCTGAAAAAGGGTGGACGGAACAAATACAACCAAGGAAACCAAAAGCAAGAAGGAGCTCTTCGACCATTCTCCCACACCTATAATAGGGTGGTTGAGACCTACTCCCACACCTATAATAGGGTGGTTGAGACCCACTCCCACACCTATAATAGGGTGGTTGAGACCCACTCTCCCACACCTATAATAGGGTGGTTGTAACGCATTCCCCACACCTGAGAAAGGGTGGATGGAACGAAAACCACCAAGTAACTCGTCCCCCACGGCTGAAAAAGGCTGGAAATCCAGGTGGAAAAAATATAGCACCACACGATCGACGACAAGCAACAAACTACACTGCGATCCTATTTTTCTGCTGCTTTAACAAGGCACGTGTGAGCCAGCTACTCAACCGAGGCCAACAATCGGCCCTGCAGCCCCCCACGGCAAAACCGTCTACTGAAGTGACATCTGTCATGAATCGCTACACGCTATGACGTCATACTGTTTGCTAAAAGACTTAGCTCCCGCCAACGAGAAAGGCAAGCCACCTTGTCTACAACACGGACTAAGAATAGAGGAAACGGACACTGCCTACTTCGCATCGACCACAAAACAACGCAGCACCAACTTTAATCTACAACACCAGGCAACACTGGTCACAAAGAACTCGTTCTAAAGCGCACAAAAGTGAAAGGAGGACTGAAACGCTCGCAACAAGCGAGGCCAACTATTCTGTGAAGCACTCGAAGAATTGAAGGCCCTTCTACAACGACAAAACCCGGCACCTACCACCGAAACGGTATACAATTCAGGCGGCCCAACAAGCCAACGGCAACAACAGCAATCAACGAAACGACAGCCACACCAAAACAGCAGCAACAGCTATGATTAAGCTGATTTTAAAGCATCAACTATGAGACATGCACCACGGCAACACTGCGTACCACCTACGCAGAGGACAATACTAGAAACACTAGTCTGTCGCATGGAAGGCAACACAGCCACACAAACAACCGGCATCGTCTACAAACACGAATACACGGAGAATCAACAACAACAACGACACTAAGTCAAAACGGACGGATTAATAAACAAAGAACATGACTCCCACGTCTATACACGCAAACTCCGCTCAACGGTTCCTTGTGTCTTATCGCGGCTAAGCCCCGCTGAGCAGGAAATGACCTTGAAACTGACAGGCACAAGCGCCGAGGGAACAGAAGACGCAATCGGATCCCGACACAAGACTGGACCCTGCAAGGATTTGAAGCGATCATACTTGACATCAATAACACCGCATCAGGAATACTGCAAGTATTTGAAAGCGTTCATACTGGACATCAATAACACCGCGTCAGGAATACTGCAAGGGTTTGAAAGCGACCATACTGGACATCAATAATGCCGCGTCAGGACTACAGTTACATGCATAGACTACACGGATAACATGTCCTTATGTAAGGAATTAAATGCGACACACTTAGAGGAAGACACCAAAAAATGGACTGCGAATTGTAGGCCGGTTCCCTGATGAGTAAATCGGAGCCTTTAGTTACTAACTACGAATACCGATCGAAACGCCCCCGAGTGCTTCACATTCTTCTGCTCGGATATTTTGAGGCGTCGGGACCAGAGTGACCGGATGCATACCTGGGTGGGACCGGACTTGCTTTTTTACCACTCCTTACCAACCCCACACAGCTGAAATCAGCGTGCCCCTCAAATCACTACGTCAAAGGCAACTCAACATAGGCCCACAAATGTCCACTGGATAAGCTCAGGATGGTATGAATCAAAGCACCAAACATGTCTCTTCTCAGCTAACCACAAATTTCCAGCAAATTCCAACAGTCAGCCCAACTGCAAATTTTCAAACAAGGCAAATATTATTTTTAAAAACACGGAGCCTCTTACTGCCTGACCTTCCCAATTTAAATGTATACCGTGACCTGAAGGCTGTTCCCTGACGGAAGCTGATGTTGCTGGCTGGGATTTTGCCCTGGGTTAACCCCTTCCCTGCCACTGTACGTACAGTTCTGTACCTGAAATCTTGGTTCATTCAACGACAAAAAGCAAACACCGTCCAAGAAACGTGGATTCAAATTGGGTTCTGCAAGAGACATAGATCCTCATGTGCCCCCGCGACTGCGGGGGCGCATGAGGATCTATGTCTCTTCAGTTGGATCGTTTTCAACTATTCTTGGGAGCGAAGACGTTAACCGAGAGAGAGATATATAGGTCGGGGGAGCGGAACGGGAGGGGGGTGGGGGGGATGGCTGTATTTGCATTTTTTTGGACTGCAGTGTGAATGGGATGTAGCACGGGTTGGTGGATTCCGTGTGCACGACTGTGTGTGTGTCCGTGCACGTCTATGTGTTTGTCTGTGTGCACGGCTGTGTCTGTGCACGTGTGTGCGTGCACTGCTCTGTGTGTCTATGCACGGATGTACGAGAGTTGAATACGACCGACAGAGGCACAATGATCTTTTGCGCATTGGGGTAACGACGGAGAGTTTATTAGTTTCTTTATTTGTTTGTTCTGTTGCCATGAATTATATATCGAGATCTGTTTCAGTAGTCGATCTGTTTGCTACTCTGGCAATGTTAGTCTGGCAATGTTAGTTAGTTTGCCAATGTTAGTCAGTCTGTCAATGTTAGTCAGTCTGTCAATGTGTTTTGTTAGGTTTAAAATATTGCATACAACCATATGCTTGTTTGTTTCTTTCTTTTTTGGGGGTACAGACCATTTTAAATTTACACATTATTGGTTTCTTGCCTGGTCGGTGGCTTGATTGCTTGTTTTATTTGCTTTGTTTTCAAACCTTTTAACATTGATTGTTTTAATGACAATGTAAACACAAATGAATAAATTAAAAAGCACTGATCGACCACTCTTTTATCGCGTTTCTCTTTGCTCGCGTGTTCGACTAATTATCGGCCTCCTTTCATGTCTTTCCATGGGATATGATCTGTATGTCCAGATGTGAAAAAGACTCCAGTTTCTAGTGACAAAATCATTGCAATTCTGAAAGTCACCTGTCGCTAACCCTTTGGCTTTCGGTAGCGCTCTGTTGCGACCATTCCTGTAGGAAGGAAGGATTACAGAGAAGATTTTCCTGAATATGCATGCCATGTCAAATGAAAATACTGCACAATGAAACAGCTGTTTAACTCATTAAGCCCGACGGCCGTATTTCCCAGATTTGGGAGGCGTCATTAGACGACAATGCACCTGTTGCAGGAGATGGATCGTCCATGATAATTCAAGGTTGTGCCAGATTAGCTTGGCGCCGACAGGCGCCAAGCTAATCTCCTACTACACTTGAATTATCATCGTCAACCCATCTACTGCTGTAGTGCGTCAGCGCTGAATGAGTTCACACATTCTACGAAATTTTGAAGTTGCTCTCTGAAGGACTGTGTTACAATTCTAGAGACAGGTCGAGCATGATATTTCAAGGGTGGTGCCAGAATAGCTTGGCGCCCATGGGCGCCAAGCTATTCTGGCGCCACCCTTGAAATATTATGCTCGATCCATTGCTTGCTATGGTGTGTCGGGGCTGAATGAGTTAATTTGGAACAGCTGTTTTAATTTATCATTTCACCCTTTCAGTGCCGAGCACAAAAACAACATCCAAGTGAAAGAAGCACAGATCCCCGTGAGCCCCGCAGAAGTGGGTTCGTGGGGATCTATGCTTCTTGTAAATGCGGGGACGTGTAAATCTGCGTCTCTTGTTGGTCTCACTCATGTGCGTGTGCCTCAGATAGACAAGGTTAGTAGGTGGTCAATTTAGATCAATTCAGTGTGTAGATTCACGCCTTGTTGGACTCGTGCTGGGGATATACTCTTTCGATGGGTATATTCAGGTTAAATATGGGTAAGTTCTGCTTCACTGCCGCCGCTGGCAGTGAAGCAGATCTTACCCATATTTAGCGTGAATCTACCCATCGAAAGACTATATACCCAGCGTGAATCCAACAAGGCGTGAACCTACACACTGTATAATTGTTTCTACCATTATATTCAACCCAGTTGTTTTTGTTTAGTTGACTGGATTCAGACCTGTGTGGACTAATTATGGGTCGAATTTACAACTTGAATCCACCCATGCGCGAATCTACGCAGTGTAGATTGGTGATGTCACTATTCCAATCAGATTTTTTTATTTTTAGTGGTGCATTCAAGCCTGTGTTGATTTATTTTGGATGGATTTATGTTGTGCACCTGCGCAAAATAATCCATCCAGAATAAATCCATACAGTCTTCACACCAGAGAAAGTTTCGGCCTTTCTAAGTGGAATCGCGGGAGCTCATTCTGCGTGCGAGGGAGATTCCACGCCTGGATGGATTGTCTCTGGGTAGATTTATGCACAGATAAAGCGAAGCTGACCACTTCAGCTTCATCAGCAGTGAAAGTGTTGTGATTAATTGCAACGAACTGATCGGCCACAGTAGAGGAAATTAAAAGTTTTCAAAGACATAAATGAACCATGACACCCACCATCCCGTTAACCATAAAAACAATTGAACTGACGGATATCAATTTCAGGGTGTATTGTATCATTACCTGTGGGCTGGTCTTTGATTTTGAACCTTACGGTGTTCAGCCGTGTTCATCCGTAAGGTCCAAAATCTCAGACAAGCACACATACTATTCCAATATATACAGTCAAAACATACATCGAGAAACTTTACACAATGTATTACACGTAAAAAAGCATCAAGCTGCAAAAATAAATTACAGTCGACTTGATAGCAAGAAAAGATGTTACAAAAGTTGGATATAACGATATTACGGGGGGGGGGGGGGGGTGGTGGTGTCAGGGGATCCGACTACATTTTCTCTAAATTATAGCCGTGAAATGGCCTTCGTTGCCTGATCGGCGTTAAACTTTAATAACTATACTGACGAGCAAAGGGAATGCGACATTTTTGGTATCGTATGAAACATTTCAGTGTTTCCTACGATTCCAAAAATGTCGCATTTCATTTGCTCGTTAGTATGTCTAACTATGTAAATTACTTCACTCATAAAAGGCTTCATCGCATATAACAAATAAGGGTCCCGTAACAGATTTGTTATAATTGAAGTTTAAAACTTAATCAACTATTTCATATTTATTTTAGTTGTTTAGATCCACGACAAATTATGGCTTAACAATTTTAAAATTTACGAAACGATTATTTGCGACAGTCGAGATGTGACCAAAAGCCGTACTTATGTCGCGTATTTAGACAACGAATTAGTCTCGATTCACTTTCACAATTCCATAACTGAGAGTGGGGTTGTTTAGAAACTGCACTTGCCATGATTATTTGCAGTCGTCTTCTCACTTTGACAACGTTCCAAAATGTTACAAATTAGAGAATACAGAATTCCGTCATACCAATCTAAACAAGTTAACTGTTCTGACGTATTCACAAAGAGATGCATATGGTGACGCTATTTCACTGACGTCGCTGAATACGAGCTATATAGGTCAAGGCCTTTCTGGTCAAACGCTTTCCATGAGACCTGATTTATTATGTCGACTTCCCTTCTTCCTTTGTGCTCATGTGAATTCACGTCCGAAGCATGTCAAAGTACTATCCCAATGTGCAAAGACCATCGGGCCGACATCAGACGCCGTTGGCCTGCGCACAGCTGTGCGTGGGCCACGGCGGCCGAAGTCGGCCCGATGGCCTATTGCGCATTGGGATAAAACACCTTGTATAGAGCAACCTTCTGTAAAAAGAGAACTGAAATTAATACCGTAAATCAGTATGCATAAAAACAAACAAAACAACAAAACAAAACAAAAATGGCAATGATTGTAAGCCTGGACAAGAACAACAACTTGTTTTCATTTACTTTTGAAGTAAATTTGTTTTCTTACAAATACAGAATATAAACGATCAAAAGTGTCCACCACAAAAAGCAAGAAATGTCAGGCAAAAAAAAACATTCGACTTTGCTTGTAACTAGGTCGGGTATCTGAAAGTCGGATATAACGACACTTTTTCAGAGATCCCCAATTTCTGAATACAAATTACTTTGCTAACATCAACGAAAACATGTGGGTCCCCAAATGATTTGTTACAATACATCCGAAATTTCCTATGCATAAACGATCTTGCAAATGAATGAGATAATTGTGTATGGTCCACAATTTCATTAACTCATTCGAGACGTGCCGCCTCCGGATACGCGGCATAAGCCGTGTGTACATATGGAGCCGGCATAAGCCGCGTATCCGGAGGCGACACGTCTCGAATGAGTTAACCCGTTCAGTGCCGAGAAAATTCGAACAGTTCTCTAAATGAAGAGGTTTCAACCCCCATGATCTCCGGCATTTGCGGAGGCTGATGAGAATCTGAGCCTCTTTCTGACACCACTTTGAATCCATGTTCCTTGGACAGCCAGGTTTGTTTGTTTGTTTGTTTCGTTGGTTGGTTGTTGGTTGGTTGGTTGGTTGGTTGGTTGGTTGGTTGGTTGGTTGGTTGGTTGGTTGGTTGGTTCGTTCTTTGTTTGTTTGTTTTTCTGGTGTTGAAGTAACAAAGATTGCAAAGACTGTGTGCGTCAAGTGACTCTGAACGGGTTAAATCGTAGATGTCGACACTTTTCAATTATTAAAGCACATTTATACGTGGCATCGTTAAAAAAAAATGTATTTCTCTGCTCCAGTCTGTGGCTACAAGTAAAAGACGACATGCAAAATTGATTGTAATGTCATTTATGAAACCTTCGCTAATTGAAGCAAAAATAAACACCACTCGGCGTCAGTCATAATAGATGAGAAGGCCCACAGCCATATCAGTATGGCCTTGTTATTGATTCATCATCACTATATAACTAATCCACTTTAGACTTAAGGATGTTAATGACACCAGCAAGAGACATAGTCCCTCATGAGCCTCCGCGGTAGCAGGGGCTCAAGAGGGTCTATGACTCTTGCAGTAAGGGCATGTTCTTCGTCGCGTGCTGGCTGTCAAGAGTTAAAAAGACGTACCACTTTTCCATTTGAAGGGAGCTCTGTTGAAACCGTCGTGCGGAAAACCTTATGATAACCACTAAATCAGAAACAAGTCAACACATAGCACGAACTCCAAACATTCCGTGGATTCATTCAGCCCCTTCCATCTGCAGAAGGCGAATATTCTCAGTCATGAGCCCGCGTGGGCTCATTAGAATATGTGCATCTTCCTTGCGATGATTTGACATTCACAGTTGGAAGTACGTATCCGGTATCAACGGTACGACTGCTACGAGGATACATGCTGCGGTGATCGAGTGGATCCAGCAAAACGGTCTCATGAAGTCATTACCCACTTATAATAACACACCTCATCGTCTTTCCTTATTGTAAAGGGGCTCAACCTAGTAATGTCCTTGGCCTGACTCTGAATTTGGACTTGCCCCTATAGAATCAACTTCTGTTAACTCATTCGAGACGTGCCGCCTACGGATATGCGGCGTTTCGCCGCGTATCCGTAGGAGGCACGTCTCGAATGAGTTAAGTAGATGACATGCGCGTATACAGGGTTATACTGATCAGAATGGCAAGTACCGGATTTCAAAATGTCACACACTTTGGTAACTCCTTTGTCCACTCTGCACGATAACTCTGAAGAAAAAAAAAAAAAAGAAGAAAAGGGACGAATAAGTATTTATGAAACATGACTTTGCATTCTCAATTTTCTCAGTTAATCAGTCACAGATCAAGTGAATGACGATATGCCAGCAGTCAGTGCTAACATGACGTTTATTTCATTTCAACGCGTGATTGTCCTTACAAAGATTGTCATCAACACCGGTTCCGAGGTCCTTCGATTCAATTAAATATTAACGTAGCGAAAAATCAAATGATGATGATGGTAGTGATAATAATGATCGGTTAACCCATTTAGCAGCGGGATCCTGCAGCAGAAGATGGATTGATCATGATAATTCAAGGGTAGTGCCAGATGAGCTTGCAAGCTCATCTGGCACTACCCTTGAATTATCATGATCAATCCATCTCCTACAACTGGTACATAGTCGTTAGACAACGCCTCCAAAGTTTGGAAATGTGGCCGTGGGGTTAAGAGAGTTAAATATATAGACATTAACGTAAAGTAACACTTAAAGTAACGAACATAAATTATGATGATGGTAATGATAATGCTGGTGAGTGTACAGTAATTGATGATAATGATAATGACGATTGTCGTGATGACCATGATACTGTCACTCCAGCACTTAACAATATATTGTAACTAACACCGCCACCATCACCGTCATCAAAACGGCAAACATCACCATTATTGATGGCCCCCAGCCGTAAATCCAGGGGGTACAACTCATGAGAGAGCTTAGTCCTGCGACAGCCACTAAGCAAGGTGTTTCACTACAGCGGAGCACCTTGCTTAGTGGCTGTTGCAGGAATAAGCTTACTCATGCAACTGGCCTTCAAATCACTGCAAAGCGCAGACGTTCTTTACCTTCTAGATTCACTTGTTGAAAGTGACGACCAGCAGCTATGACGTCACACTGAACTTTCACGCGGATGTCTGAACAGGTGAGTTTGCGATAAATCTGGAAAGGAAAATTACGAAATGAACAAGGTAAATGAATTTGTACAGCTTTTAAGACGTGATCGCCGTGCATGAAACAAAGTTAATACATGTGCCTAGACTCGTACACCCTACACACTGATCGATTCAGGCGCACTGAACCTGTGCCACTTTGATTTACCATGACCTTTCATCGGACCTGCTATTAAACAAGCCCGTCTTTTTTTCCTGGATTGCGAGTCCAGCTACCGGGGCCGGGACGGGGACTCGAACCCACGAACCGGCGATTCCCTTCGCTCTCTTGCTACGACGCTTAACCGCCTGAGCTATTTCGGAAGCGCCGTATACATCCTCATGAGCCCCCCCCCCCCCTCCCCCAGGTTGGTTAGTTCGGGTTTAACGTCCACAGCACCGAGGTGATCATGGACGACCCTGACGGGCGGGTTATGGGGGACAAGGAAATCTATTGCCTATGGAGTACGACCTGAACACTGATCAACTCAGGCGCACTCCAACTGTGCTACTTTGATTTACCAGGACTTTCGACGGACATGCTATTGAACAAATCCGTTTTTTTCCCCTGGATTGTGAGTCCAGCTACCGGGGCCAGGACGGGACTCGAACCCACGACCCGGCGATTCCCTTCGCTCTCCTGCTCCGACGTTTAACCGCCTGAGCTATTTCGGACTCCTCCCCCCCCCCCTCCTCCCCCGGGTTATTTATAAGAATAAGAGTACTTTATTATCTCGAAAAGAGAAATTCGGTTATACGCCGTGACTTCGTTGTCGTTTGTAGCTGAGAGTCGTTCGCCATAACGTAACAACATTAGAGTGGTGACGCTTATGCCGAACGACTCCCGACGAGGGCGATGTGACGGCGGATAACCAGTAGGTATCATAAACATACACAACACTCTGAACATCTCCAAGAAACATAGATCCTCATGAGCCCCCGGGCTCGTGAGGATCTATGCCTCTTGAGGATGTTCGGAGTGTTGTCCATGCTTATGATGGGAGTCATCTGCCGTCACCTTGCTTTCGTTTAGTTGTTGTGAATCGTTCGGCATACACGTAACCTTATTGTTCTTTAGAGGCCTGAACCGATTGTGTTTAGGCAGGACCAGTTTAGCCGCTGCTTGTTACTTTGACCTGGCACTACTGAAAGAAAATACCGATTGTCGTGAAACACTGGTACTGTCCCGATGCGCAAAAGGGCATCGGGCCGACGTCGACCGCCGTTGGCCAAGGCACAGCCGTGCGCGGGCCAACGGCGGGCGACGTCGGCCCGATCTCCTTTTGCGCGCTGCTTTAGAAATAGTCCACCCGTCTACTCACAACATAACAAGGCACGAATACAATCCAACACAAGCAGAGGAATACGATCCAGTTGGGACTGCAGTCAAACTGGTGGCTGTATACCCTGTGATTTGTGACGCACAGTCGTGTTCTGCGCGTACGTAGGTTGTGAATGTCGTCACAGCTTGTGATGGCGTCACGATTTGTCATGTACCAGTCTAGCAGCACCTCGGTGAGGTCAATCTGAACAGAAGAGAGGGATATAATGCATGTGTTAAAACCGTGGTGACAAGTTACAGCTGTGTTTTAGTTGAAAGGCTCTGCGCTTGGAAGGCAAAAGACAGTAATTTTTATTGTATTACTATGAACATCTCACACATACCAAGGGAAATTACTCAGCGCTGGACAGACAAACAGTTAGATCCCCTGCCCCCGTCTATCAGGTACCCAATCGCAGCCCCCCCCCCCCCCCCCCCCGCCCCCCCCCCCCCCCAAAAAAAAAAAATAAAAAAAAAATACACAGGTATTGAACAATACCATCATATACATCCCTTAAAAGGGATGCATCAGGTCAAGCATATAACCTATGTCTTTTTCTGGAACTTAGGAAGTAGGCAGGAGAAACACACACACACACACAGCAAGAAGGTGCACTACTAAGTGTGGTTGGGTAATACTAATACTAATAATAATAATAATAATAATAATAATAATAATAATAATACCGGTTATTATATAGGCGCTTTACCCAACTCTGCGAATCGGCTCAAAGCGCCGCGATCTGAACCCAACACGCACGCTCACGTGACACACACGCATTCACTCTGAAGACAAACATAGTACAAGACAAACACAAGACATTCACGTGGTGCGAAGGGTCAGCTCAGCTACTGAGGTTTCGGAAATTTTGATCGCTTGTATTTGAAATTTATAAAGTGGCCTGAAACCGGTACCCTGATTTCCCACATTAGATGCACAAGACAATACACAATGTAACGATACAAATTTGACGCTGGTACAATTCTACCAGCTCTAGCCTCACCTATCTGGTTTGTGAGTATAAGCATCTCGCTTTCCGTAAAAATGCACTTACTGCCTTTGCCTTCCAAAAGCACGGCTTGTAGGATCGATGTGAAAAACTATACCTCGAAGTTACAATATCAAACTTTATTCAAGCCCTCTCTTGGCAATGCAATGGAAAATTTTACACGCACTGTGACAGTTTTAGTATTATATATGTTCCATTTTTCTGGGCAGTTCACAAGAACCTATGATTTTTTTTGTGATGTATCACATTTATCCAGATGGTGATGACGGAGTCTAAATCTCTTTGAATATTAATAAAATTAAAACTTGCATTAAATACCGGTTGCTATTATTAGTTGTATTACGAGTTAGGCTTTGCCAGTGGTTCTTGTTGCCTCGAGGATCCGGTCAGGAGGGTGGGGGGGGGGGGAGGAGGGGTCAATGTAAGTGACGAGGGCTTTGGCCCGAGACTCCTACCTCCGACACTGGCCTCCCTGGCCGCATCCTCGAGGCAAGAAGAACCAGTGGCAAAGCCTAACTCGTAATACACGATTTTGTCTTCAACTGTAAAAAATCAATCCAGATCAAAACAGGTGACTGCCAAAAGTATAACTGTAAAAAGTATGAGCTTGAAGCTTACCCTTGAAAGAACCCCAAACTTTACGTGTGACGTAGAGATTCAGGCGACGTAAATCTCAATACTTCCGACTATCAATCAACAACCTCGTGTGAACAGCATTTGCCTGGAATTTCTCTCTCTTTATGTTTATGATACTTACTGGTATGTTTTTAATTTAACACATATTCAGTCAATATTTTGTATGAAACTGGTAATATAGGCCGAACACAACACGTGCATATAGTTATTTTGTTGCGTAACCCCCTCAATTTTATTTATCCAGCTTTTGTTTCTTTGCCGTGTTGAATGCGGCCAGTGCGTTGTAGGGCCTTCGCTTAGTTGAACTTTCCTGTCGTTAATATTATCTAACTTATTCAATTATAGAGTTATGTTTTGTATGAAACTGATATCAGCGATATCACAGAACAACTACATATAGTTCTTTTTGTTGTGTAGCCTCTAAACTTATTTATTTACCGGCATATTTTTGTTTAGAGGCTTGACTAAATGAAGATTAGGGTATGTTTGTACCGAGGAATGTGATTGGTCAAAGATTTATTTAAGGGAGAACGCTTTGCTCAGCGAGTAACATTGTTATTGTAACATGTCATAAGGGAGTCTACTTTACTTTGGTAACATGTGACAGAGGGACTCCTGTTGCCATATGAATGACGGCCAGGACAAAAATCGAATAGAGCCAGGCCCATGAGAAACAGTGTAAAGAGTCTGAAACGAGACAATAAGTATACGTTGTTAATATCTGTTCTTTGAAAATGTGCTTTGATTTTCAGTATTCGTATTAACATCAAAATATGACGTCTTTGTCGACGACATACACATTACACCTGTATGACCAATGCACAAACTATTCAAAAGTTGAAATGAATTTTATTTGCCGTCGACATATAAACTCAAGTATCGTAACAAGACACAAAGCAAAAATTACTGAAATATAAATGATGTCATAGCCATCAGATTATTCCCGTGTGACAAATGCACAAAATATTATAAAGTTTAAATTAATTTTATCAGCCGTCGACATACAAACTAACGTATATCAGCGAGACAAAAAGCGCAAATACTGAATGTAGAAATGATGTGTTTATGCCAGAGGCTACAGACAGGTCTATTACGAACAACATAAAAGAAATGCGCGCCATTCTGGCTTCCAAAATTACATTTAACCCTTTGGCTGTCGGTAGCGCGTTCTGTCCATGATTTTTCGAGACGAAATGTACTACCGACACCCAAAGGGTTCCGACTTGCCAACTTACAATCCAACGTGACAGGATCCAGTGCGCAAAGGCCATCCAGCCGACGTCGGCCGTCGTTGGACCGCGCACAGTGTGCGCGGGCCAACTGTGGCCGACGTCGGCCCGATGGCCTTGTGCGCATTGGGAAGCTGTGTCTGTAAAGCAGTGCGGACATCTGTCAGAACTTTTTTCCTTCTAGAATTATCTGCTGAACACTTTAAAACCGCGATGGACGTATCGACTGCGATAGCTCAAGGTTGGTGCCAGATTAGCTTGGCGACTGTGAGGCTAGGTGCTAAGCTAATCTGGCACTACCCTTGACCTGTCACTACCTTTGGACTATCATGGTAGATTCAGCTT
>BTPG01000003.1:90824208-90954208 GCA_036245525.1 Semisulcospira habei
AATTAATGCGTCAGCAAAGTGGACAATAGTCCGGTGTAGATGTCTGCTGCCATGATGTATTTCGTGCATGCGACGCGCGCCACTCCGAAAATTTCGAGTAAACAAACACTGCGCGATCAGTGACCCAGAAACGCTGCCGATCACCAAATTACTTAGTTAGTTATTTGGGTTTACGCCAAGCAGGCGACTAAGTCCATCTCACGGCGGGATGGGGAGAAATCTGGCCAGCCAGACTAAAAGAAAGGTTTTTATACAAGATGTAAATATATATTTAAACTAGTCTTTAAGGGATATGTCTGCAGCATCTTGAAAAGGTAAAAAAGAGTAAGCCTCACATGATCTACACACAATTATTTGAATCTTGCTGAAGATGTTGGACTCTCTCTCCAAAACTGACGATTTTGTCCGGGGTGGGTGAGGGGGGGGGGGGGGGGGGGCATCCCGGAACAAAGATTCCGCTGTGTAGTGCTTCTGCCTCGTGTCGATTAAATCGGCACACGACAGCAAGAAGTGGTTCACCGAACAATGCCTTTAAGAGGCATAACACTCTTGTTTTAATAGATAAGAATGAGTAACATACATGAGGCCGATGTGGAGCCGAGCAAGGACAGTCTCCTCACGGCGGCTGCCGCGGCGATAAGGTAGACTGTCAGACTTCTTAATAGAGCTTTATAGAGCTAATTGGTGAAATTGCGCCTGTGCAGTCAAGAAGCACTACTGAAAAATCATACCGCGCCGTGCTACCAGTCTCGACCTTACTCAAAAAAAGAAAAAACAAAAAAAAAACAACTAGGCCTACGAATGGTATTCAAGAACACGATCACGTGGTTTTCCTTTATTGTCTTAGTACAACGTGGAAACTCTACAGCGGTCAACTGAATGTTACTTACCTTGTTATCTCGAGAGTCGTGCTGGTGAACGTGGTTACGGTGATTGTGTGACATATTTGCTGCCGTCGACGTGTACGTCATACGAAAAGGTCAACGACTGACGTCACTGGATGACGTCAAAACGAAAGAGGGTCACAGAAGTTCGTTGTAGGATTCTGCTGGTTAGCTTGTCATCTGAGGGAGAAAAAGGAACGTGATTAACCCCTTACCTGCCACTGGACGCATCTTGTTTCTGAAGTCGTTGTTCATTCAACAACCAAAACACACCACCGTCCAAGGAATCGGGATACAAATTCATCTCAGCAAGAGATATAGATCCTCATGAGCCCTCGCGACTGCGGGGATTCATAATGATGTATGTCTCTTGCGGTTGGATCTTGCTGATCTTTTCTCGGTAGCGATGGGGTTAAAACAATGTTATAACTAGCAAAGTGTATTTCAAGGGCCCAAGGATAAAGTCAGTGATAAAATACAGAGAAATACCGACAAAGAAAGAAACAAGAACAACACAATCTATTGAAGTTCTGGCTTGAAACACTTTTCTTTTTCTAAATAGAACTAAAATGCTTTGCTTATCTTTGACATGAAGTACATCAGGCGCCTTGAGGATCTGTGTCTCTTGCATACCCGTGCTGTCAGCTGTGTCCCGTCATTGAAAAGGTTTAATGTGCGTGTCAGCTCATGTTTTATATTGAACATGTTCTTGCATGCGTAAAATAATCTCCGAAATACAGCCAAAGTGCTAATTAAGGCACGTGATTTGTATAGGAGTGGGAAGGTAGGGCCGAATGCTAGTTCAAGAATATCAAAAGACAGGTGGTGTGGTTGCGGAAGTCGATGGTCACCCACAACCAGTTAGTTAGACATTTGGGATTAACGTCAAGCAGGCAACTGAAAGCCATCTCACGGGGTATACAAGTCTGGCCTGGCCAGCAAAACTAAGAGGATCTTCTTAAGCACAGGATATGTAAATGCTTTATATTACAAGTATTTCTGGCTAATATGTTGCACACGTCGAGACTAAAAGTACATGTCTCCACACTTTAGCGCATAAAATGACGTAGACACATTTTACAAACATTAGCTTTCTTCAAAAAGTTGACGATTTTGTCGAGGGAAACGTCCCGGAACAAAACCGGCAGCCCTGAAAATGGCGAGTAATTTAATCGCCATGGCAAGTGATTTTTGTTTTTGGCGAATAAAAAAAATCCACTCGCCAAATGCGAGTGTGCTCGTGCATTTTCCAATCCGTACTTTTTCAATCCTAAATCCGAAAGTGCAACCTTCACTTCTCGTAATACTAAGCAAGCAATAGAGACAAGTCAGGGCTTCCGTTTTAGTGCGTCTATGACGCATTAAAACTCAAATTCACGTACTGAAAATGTAAATAAGGGGTAGTCAGACGCACTAATTCAGTGCATCTGCGTCCGAGACGCATCATCCTTGCGTCGACTTGCGTATCCTACTTTTAGTGACCGAGTTGGTTCGTAAAGTTTAGCCGCTCGCTTGGTTGCAGCTGCGTTCAGAATCAGCCCGACTCTGGGGTCCGTGCGAGTGTAACTGGACGGGCAAACGGTTATTACAATTAACATGTTATTACAAAGTGCGCGCTACATGTTGAACGCGTTAATTGCAGTGACGTCTCCATTCATTCTATTATGGGATACCGCATCGTGCGTTTCACTTTCGATCTTGAACGAAGTTGTGAATGGCGGAGAAAAGCAAAGGAAGCTGGAATGCTTCTGATTCTTCCATCCGGCACCGTCTGATCGTGATAATCGCTTAGAGGAAATTTGCACTTCGACACCGTCGTCTCCATAGACAAGCGACAGTATAAGAAATGATACCCCTGGGCCGTGTGGCGCAGTGGCACCGCCGCTGCGACTCGCCGCAGTTTTCAGAGTTGATGGCTGCGTGTATTTCCATGGCTAAATCACGACGGCACACGGATGACATGCGCAATGTGCATGGAGGCGAACTCAAAAAGCAAGTCCATAAATTTGAACAAAAATAAGTTTGTCAGTTTTTTTTTTTTTTTTTTTTGGTTTTTATCGTGGTCGATCCGGCCATTTTCTGGTACACAGGTATTAGGAAAAAGCTCTAAAATTGGATAAATACGTCTTTCGGGTTAAATGGATTGAAACCAACTTTAAGTACATTAGTTCGCACACACACACACACACACACACACAGAGAGAGAGAGAGAGAGAGAGCGAGAGAGAGAGAGAGAGAGAGAGAGAGAGAGAGAGAGAGAGAGAGAGAGAGAGAGAGAGAGAGAGAGAGAGAGAGAGAGTTTAGACAAGTCAGACTTTGGTTGTCAATCTGCATTCAGCAGAAAAGGCTGTATTCTCTGATACAATACATTATCAAATGATCATGCAGATAAATACATGTGTTTTTTTCTGTGTGAGAGAATCAATGAATCGATGAATCTTTATTTTACAACGGTAAGGATATTAACAATGCCAGAGGCAATGCCATTTTTCAAATCTGCCGTTGACGGAGACGGAGACGGAGATGCTTTTACACGATAGCTCAACAGTTAAAAAATCAGTATCATGGAAACACACACACTGTCACAACAAAATTAAAGAGAGAGTGAAATGAGTTAATTTATTACAAAAAAAACAAACATCCTGTACACTGACGATTGTAGGAGTTGTCATGCTGACAGTAACATTGTCAAGTTTTCAGATGACAGCGCCTTACTTTCCCTTCAGCAAGGGTCATCTGATGAACATGGACCCTCATTGGCTGACTTTGTTCAATTGTGCGATGACTCTTTTTTTTAGAGCTTAACCTGGGTAAGACATGTGACCTTATTGTTGATTTTAGGATGAACAAGCAGGATCACAGTAAGACTATTATACATGATAAAGAAGTTGCCAATGTCCAGAAGAAAAATACTTAGGCACCATTTTCGATGATAAACTGATTTTGGGATGACAATACTGAAACTGTTGTGAAGAAAGGCCAACAGAGATTGTATTTTCTGAGAAAGATTAACTCTTTCTCTGTTGACAGGACCATTTTAACTTTGTTTTACAAATCTTTCTTAGAAAGCGTCCTGACTTTTTCGTTCATTTGATGGTTCCCAAATCTTAGTGTTAAAAACAAAAACAGTCTTCAGAGAATTGTTCATCTCAGCTCAAAGATCATTGGGGAAGAACAGAAAAAGTTTAGCTGTGTTCTGCGATTGTAAAAGCTACTTCCATCTTGGCTAGTGACGCTCACGTGATGAAAGACCTCTTTGAATTGCTCCCGTCTGGCCGCAGATACAGACAACCATCACGTAAAACCAACCGCAGGAAACTGTATTTCATCCCTGTTGCCGTCCAACTCTTAAATATTTTGTAAATCTACACAGCTGATAAACGTGTGTGTATGTGTGCGTGCGCGCGCGCGTATGTGTGTGTGTGTGTTGTGTGTGTGTGTGTGTGTGTGTGTGTGTGTGTGTGTGTGTGTGTGTGTGTGTGTGTGTGTTTTATGCAGCTGTTTCATCGCGTGGGTATCGCTGGCCTGGATGGACAGTTGTAGAGGGTGTAAGTGGAAAGTAAGACATTAATGTGTTTGCTGATAATGTCGTTAATAATGCGTTTTAAGTTTTAAATAATGTTTTAGTAATTGTATTAGTTTAGAGTTTTAATAATGTCTTAATATTATTATTATAAGTCTTACAGATTTAGCATATTAATATCAGGTACAAAATAAATAATGGGATATTAGAATGTCCTGATATTAATTAATGTTTATTGAATGACTTTATTTGATTTCCCCACCCCCCCCACCCCCCTCCCGTCCACACAAATGTATTTGCCCTTTAAGGGATAAATAAAGTTATTTGAATTGAATTGAATTGAATACATCACGATACCAAGTTTGAGCCGGCCGTAGCGGGGTCTGACCTACCTCTGATTTACGTACCTCCGTGTGAGTGCGTCTGTCCGTGCGTGTGCGTGTGTATGTGTGTGTTTGTATGTGTGCAAGCGCGTGTGCGTGCCTGCGTGTGTTTGTGTGTGTGTATGTGCGTGTGTGTGCGCGTGTGTTATAATGTAGTTTGTAGCAAGGAAGGTCTGCGCGCCTATTCTTTTATCCTTGGAAAATAAAGTTTCATTTCATTTCTCTCTCTCTCTCTCTCTCTCTCTCTCTCTCTCTCTCTCTCTCTCTCTCTAAACACACACACACACACACACACACACACACACACACACACACACACACACACACTCTCTCTCTCTCTCTCTCTCTCACACACACACACACACAAGCCCCTGCACGTACCCACGCACGCACACACAGACACACCCACGAACACATGATTATATGCACGGACACGCAGGTACACACACGCGCGCACTCTTACTTATCAGAAAACATGCGGCACGCTCCCGCAGATCGATGTGGCGCATGCCGCTATACACTGAACCGTGAGCAGTTCCCACACATTTTCACATTTAACTATCCTGTCACCTAAAAAAAGCCGCCTACACAAAAGAAATACACGCATTGAAAAATGGATTTAACATTAGTAGACTCCTGAAACAGCGGGTGGATTCAGAGAGTGTTTCTGCAATCTGTGTTAATTCAACGACAAAGAACGTCATTCAAAGTTGTGTCAGAATGTGGGCCAGATCCTCATGAGCCCCCGAAACTGCGGGGGCTCATGAGGATCTATGCCTTTTGCAGTTAGATCATTTTTTTCTCGGCAGTCAATGACCATGGTTTAGTTAACGCACGCATATTCTATGCATAATTCTTAACGTGTTAACCTTTTTTTTTCTTTTTTTTTTGCTATTGTCGAGAAAGAAAACAAGCATACAATTCATTTTTTGCAATTTATCTTTTGGAGATACAAACATTTGGGAGAAAAAAAATCAAAACATTTTCTCCCTTCTTCCCCCCGTTCTTTGACTTCTTAGAGGCTGGAAAGTAACATGCTCCCCCGCCCCTTTGGTCCTCAAATAAATTCTATCTGTCTACGCCACTGAGGCATATATTGTCATCAGCACATGCAGCCAAGGTGTCATAGTCCCTTTCACATACGAGAGGTATTCATCTTCAGATGCATCGCCGTGCGCGGTCCCACTGCAGCCGACTTCGGCTCGGTGGCCTTGCATACTGCAAGGCCTACGGTTAGGCAGCTCAGACGTGGTGAGAAGCCTGAGAAAGCATTTTCAAAAACTGAGCCAGGGGCACCACACAGTCGATCACCGCCGGAGCACAGATGCGGAGAAAGGTAGCGGACGTTTGACAGAATTGAAAGAGATCCATAGTGAACCAGACCAACAGTGCATAGACAGGGAAAGGAAAGGATTTTTCTGACTGGTGGGGTGGAACGCGGCGAGCGCAGAAATTCAAATTTGACCAAACTGAACTAAATTAAACAGTTCGCGACTGCAGAGACCCATTCCTCTTGGTGCAATGGTATGTGCATGTCTCTTAACCCATGTCATACTGATGCTAAAAGCTTGAAATTTGTACACTGCAATAATTATATGCAAGCTACATTATAGTACTTACAAATAAGGAAATAGACCAATGGCTTTAGTTTAAGGATATTGCCAGAATAGGCGCCAAGCTATTCTAGCACAACAAACACCTGAACTATTTTAGTCAAACTTATTTCACACACTGGTGTATTCCGAATGATAAGGTTTAAACCTGGCACGAAAATGGCCTATCAGGGTTCCAATCATTGACTAAATCATTGAACCCCTTCACTGCCGAGAGAAGAAAACTGAACACGATCCAGCTGCCAGAGGCATTGGTCCTCATGAGCCCCCTGCAACTGCGGGGTGCCCATGACGATCTATGCCTCTTGCTAACACACTGTCACTGCCGACAATAAAAAAAACTCGATCCATCTGCAAGAGAAACAGATCGCGGGTTTATGATGCTCAATGCTTCTTGCTGACTGTGATGAAGCTCTATGCTCGTACATAGTGCTCACACAGTAGGATAAATACGGTACGGTTTTTGTTAACGGTTTGTTTTGTGCCGATAGTCCGTGAGGCCGTGTTCCACGTGAAATCTTTAAGGAACGGTTAAAACGGGGAGTTTTAGTGAGTACTATTATAGTGAGTTCTAGGCGGAAGCTGTCTTGCAGAGCAGTAAATGCGTTAATACGGGCTTTCTTGTCAGAGGAATCAGATGTGTTTGAGATACCTAGCCCGTATTCCAAGACTCTGAAGCCTAGAATTCAGGTATGTTTCTATATATGTAGTATTATTGATGCTTAGTTGAAGAATAGTATGCGTTGCTAAGAGTAATTTGTTTGTATAGTGTTGGCCGGTTTGGTTCAGTTATGTTGGTTTAGAATTAAGTGAAGTAACCGGTGTTTTGGTATACAGTTATTTACCGAGATGGATGACCAAAGGAATGTAAGGTGTGTATGTTTAAGTCGCTATGAAGGTAGTACGTGGATGGTTAAGCATAGTCTTTTCCAGTGTATAGAGTAGTGTATAACAAGAGTGTTAGGCTATAGTCTGTTTCAAGATAGTGACAGAGATATGGGGGTGTTACGGAAGTAGACAGTTTATGAAGCACGTGTGTGTGTGTGAATAAACGTGTGAGTTATTTGTATCAGCCAGGTTACGTGACGTTTCTCATTGATCCAATATGTTGTGTGTTTAGCAAGTGTTACGTTGGGACTTTTGTTGTCGTATTCAGAGTGCTTGTAAAGAGTGGAACGACGGACGCCGAGACGTCAGTCACAGGTGGGACCTAACGTGAGGTCATCCCTCCAGTTCTTCGCTCAGAGTGAGTCTGATCGGGACCAAGATACCCGGATCACAGCGAGAACTGCGCTACGGCGCGAGTACAAGGACGTCCGTGTTACAGACAGGACGACAGGAAAGAGCATACAACGGACTTGCACGCTTAGACGTGAGAAGGACCAACGTAACCAGGCAATAACATCAATCAGGTTGGAGACTGACAAGATATTGTGAATTGTGTGTGTGTGTGATGTTCGGATGTTAGTAGAGAAGTGTGTATAGTTTGATCATCTTTTTGAACCTTTTAGTGTATAAAAGTTACTTTAGAAAGGGAGCCCGTGTGTTGAGTTTTACCGCATGAATGCGCCCGTCTGAGTCAGTGGCGGTGTATGCGTCTGTTGTGCGAGAGTCTGTGCGTACGACTGTGGGCAAGTCTGCGTGCGTTACAGTGGTGACCCTGTTTTAGCGGGCGTACATATTTTAGAGTAGGGTTTTGTTGCTATGTGCATGTTGATTTGTTAGATTCCCCTCTCCGATTCTAGGGGGTAAGATCCGTTGTTTCTGTAGTTTTCTGGATCTTACGAGAAGCTAGTTCTTGTTTCTTCCTTTTGTATAGGTATTATTCTTTTTCCTTGCTCTTCTTTCTATCGTTCTTATTTTTCGTTCCATCTGGACGTCAGAGTAGGTCACTTTTTTTCTGCGTAGGTTGTTGATAATTGTTGTGAGTTTTCATTTTAAGTTTTTGCCGGTGATTTGGTTGTGATTTGTATTTTTCCGTTTTCAAGTTTTGGGAAGTTGTTGTAGCAAATATGGAGGTAGACCCGGTAGAGGCTTATATTAAACAAGGTTAGAGGTAAGGGCTGAAAGATGAGAAACTGTTCGATTATGTCGAGAAATGTAGGGATAGGGAGGATAGGGCGAGAGAGAGAGAACTTAAGAAAGAGGAGCTAGAAGTTCAGAAAGCCTTAAAGGAGAAGGAGTTAGAAGCTCAGAGAGAACGAGAAGAGAAAGAAAGAGTCTTAAAGGAGAAGGAGTTAGAAGCTCAGAGAGAACGAAAAGAGAAAGAAAGAGTCTTAAAGGAGAAGGAGTTAGAAGCTCAGAGAGAACGAGAAAAGAAAGAAAGAGTCTTAAAGGAGAAGGAGTTAGAGCTCAGAGAGAGCGAGAGGAGAAAGAAATAGTCTTTAAGGAGAAGGAATTAGAAGTACAGAGAGAGAGAGAAAGAGAAGAGAGAGCGTTTCAGAGAGAGAAGGACGAGAGGGAACATGCGTTAAGAGAAAGAGAATTAGAATACCAGAGAGAGAAAGAAGAGAAAGATAGGGAGGTACAACTACAGTTAGCTCGGGATGCGGGGTCTAGAACAGCTTCAGAGGGCGATTCGGTAGGCCGAGGCATACGTAATTTTCCTAGACTGCCGATGTTTAAGGAGTCTGTGGACTCTATTGACGCTTTTTTGTGTCGTTTCGAGGCTCACGCGCAGGCGTTGAGTTGGCCATCTGCCAACTGGCCCGTTTTACTTTCGTCTGTGCTAGAAGGTCAGGCTTTGAGTCTTTATCATAGCTTGAACGTTTCGGGGAACAAAGATTACGAGACTTTGAAGGAGTGTCTCTTACAGCAGTTCCAGTGTAATGCGGAGGGTTTTAGAGAACGCTTGAGAGCTTGTCGGCCAGAGACAGGGGAATCGTTTGTGTCGTTTGGCAAACGATTGTCCCATTTGCTCGTACGTTGGGTCGAACTGTCAAAGATCGACCACACGTACGAGGCATTGTTCGATCTCATGTTGGCTGAACAGTTCTTTGGTAGCGTTTCCAAGGATCTAGCGGTATTCTTGAGGGAGCGTAACCTCAAGACTATGGACGAGTTAGTACAGAACGCGGAGGCTTTTCGGATGGCGCATCGTACGAAAAACCTCGCGCGTAGGACCGAGACACCGCCAGTCGGGTTGGTCGCTGCTAACACGACTGGGGGTTACCGGGGCATCAATACTTTACATGGAGCCCAGCTAGTTAACGGAAGAGGTACTTTGCGTTTCCGACGCGGTGATCGAGGTAACAGCAATGCCAGTCGCGATCCGTACGCACGTGGAGGGACATCTTTGCGTGGGTATGGTCGTGGTCGTATTGCGAGTTCGGACACTCAGTGTTTTTCTTGTCGTGGGTACGGGCATTTCAGACAGAACTGTCCGTACAATAGTGCAGGCGCGCAGTATGTTGGGTATCAGGAGCACGGCCATCTTGCTCATCAGTGTCCTGGCGTCACTGGTCGGGGGGATGGGACGGCGCAGCTCACTCACACGGCCAGTGTTGCTGTGCCTGTCGTGGAGGAGCCTCAGCTAGGCATTGTGTTCTCAGCTGATGGCGGAGGTTACTTGCCGGTAGTGAAGGGGGTGGTAAACGGTATCCTCGTTTCTGTTCTGCGCGACTCAGGTGCCACGACCGCGGGGGTCAAACGTAGCCTAGTTAGGGAGGATCAGTACACAGGGGAGACGCAGAGGGTAATTTCGTTCGGAGGAAAGGTAGAAGTTTTTCCTTTGGCGAAGATAGAGGTTGACACGGAGTTTTTCTCAGGAGATCTGATTTCTTGTGTGATCGACGAGCCCGTAGTCGATTTAATCCTCGGTAACATGAAAGATGTAGAGCCAGTCGTTGGTATGTTCGGAGCGATACGGCGGACTCATGTCACTCACGAGGCGGTCGCATCCGTCGCGACGAGAGCTCAAGTCAGGCACGAGGGCGAGGAAAAGGCGGCACTGCCATGTGTGGCTAGTTCGCCTTTTGACGCTATCTCGCCTGCCGAGCTTGGCGAGTTACAGAGGGCAGATGAGTCGTTGAAGGACTGGTTCGGAAAAGCTGCCGGGGGTACGATCAGGGAGAGTGGGGTGAACGCTTATCGATTTGTGGTTACGAACGGCTTGTTACGCCGTCATTTTTGGAGGGAGGGCGCGCCGAGCACGGTTCCGACAGCCGTGCAGGTCGCGGTGCCTTCTACGCTGCGTGACACAGTGTTGTTGGCGGCCCATGACGGGTTGTTGGCGGGTCACTTCGGCGTTAAGCGAACGCTGGGGCGGGTTCGTCTCCGATTTTCGTGGCCAGGGGTGTCGACTGACGTCGCACGATATTGTCGCTCCTGCGACATTTGTCAGAGGACAACCCCGAAGGGCCGGGTTCCCAATGTGCCACTTCAGTTGATGCCGCGCATTGAGGTGCCTTTCGATCGCGTGGCGGTGGACATTGTGGGGCCGTTGTCGCCCCCATCGGAGGGTAACCATCGCTACATCTTTACTCTGATCGATGTGGCGACACGGTACCCGGAGGCTATCCCATTGCAGAAGATTGATACAGTGTCGGTGGCGGAAGCCATGTTTTCAATCTTTGCTCGAATGGGCTTCCCGAAGTCGGTTCTGAGTGACAGGGGCACCCAGTTCACGTCCGATATGATGGGCGAGTTCCACCGTATGCTGGGGGTCAAACGAGTTTTGACCTCACCATACCACGCCCAATCTAATGGGATGGTCGAGCGATTTCACGGCACGCTTAAGCAGTCGCTAAAGAAGGTCGTTCAAACACGGCCACGGTCCTGGCACCGTTACCTCCCGGCGCTACTGTTCGCTTATCGGGAGCTTCCGAACGAGAGCACGGGGTTTTCCCCATTTGAGTTGCTCTTTGGTCGACGAGCACGAGGGCCGATTGACTTACTTGCGGACGCGTGGTCCGGGGATAAGGACGCGGGGGAGAGCAAAACCATCTTCCAGCATCTGCTGGACCTGAAAAACATTGTCAGGGAATCTTGCGAGATAGCCCACAACAATGTGGATGCGGCCCGAAAGGTGCAGAAGCACTACTGGGACAAGGGCTCCAAGATGAGGCGGTTTACTCCAGGAGAGCAAGTCTTGCTCTTCTCGCCCGCAACCACGCAGGCGCTCGTGCCTCAATGGCAGGGGCCGTACCAAGTTGTTCGCGAGTATGGTCATGACTATCACATTTCTGTGCGGGGAAAGGAGAAGATCTACCACGCTAACATGCTGAAGAAATACCATGATGGGTCGAGGCCTGCACTAGCGTGTTTCGCGGCTGGGGCAATCGAGCCGTTCTATTCACTTGTGGGGGACGAGTTCGAGTTCTGCCCGCAGGCCGCGCTAGAGGGAACCGGACGGACGGACGAGGCTGCCGATCCGCGTTTTCCATGGTGGCCCTAGTGGCGTATTCTAGACAGTTAATCCCTTCTTGTTAGGATAGTATATTGCGTCGAGTAGTCTTAAAAGAAACTCGGTCGTTTCTTTTTTTTTTTTCCGAGGAAGGGGGAATTGTGATGAAGCTCTATGCTCGGTTTGTTTTGTGCCGATAGTCCGTGATGCCGTGGTCCACGTGAAATCTTTAAGGAACGTTTAACACGGGGAGTTTTAGTGAGTACTGTTATAGTGAGTTCTAGGCGGAAGCTGTCTTGCAGAGCAGTAAATGCGTTAATACGGGCTTTCTTGTCAGAGGAATCAGATGTGTTTGAGATACCTAGCCCGTATTCCAAGACTCTGAAGCCTAGAATTCAGGTATGTTTCTATATATGTAGTATTATTGATGCTTAGTTGAAGAATAGTATGCGTTGCTAAGAGTAATTTGTTTGTATAGTGTTGGCCGGTTTGGTTCAGTTATGTTGGTTTAGAATTCAGTGAAGTAACCGGTGTTTTGGTATACAGTTATTTACCGAGATGGATGACTAAAGGAATGTAAGGTGTGTATGCTTAAGAAGAATAAGAATAAGAATAAGAGTACTTTATTATCTCGAAAAGAGAAATTCGGTTGTGGTACATTTATAACAAATAGTACAAACAAGACATACAAACATTATAGCATAGTTATGAACATTTTCTCCCTGCACTTGCACAGCTACAAATTCCAAATGGATATAAAGTAAACACTACAAAATCTTTACACATAACTCTTACACATCTCACACAAACATCTTTTATGGACTGAACTGAGCGGCACTTATACATTCACACCCACCTCTACATATGCATACATAATACGCGTGTTTCAACCTAGTTCTAACCCTCACTACTTATTATACAAACATCTCAGTACATTATTACACATTATTACACAAGCTGCATAATTAAAGTCTACCATAGTAAAATAATTAGTGGGTAAACACTCAGTAACAACAATCCCAGTATGTCCATGTTCACCACCAAATGAAACACAATATAATCACTTCTCTAAAATCAACAAGCTCCATTCCTACTGATTGCACAGGGATAGGGGGAGGAGTTAGGTTTGGGTATGCGTGATTTAGATTGCTTAGAGTGATGGATTTGGGGATGAAACTGTGCTGTAGTCTAAGTGTTCTAGCTTTGTGCGTGCGGAGTCTGCGGCCAGAGGGGAGGAGTTCATAGAGGTGGGCAAGGACATGGGATCTGTCTGAAGCTATCCGCCTACCCTTTCTCACCACACGCTGTTCATACAGGGACTCCACACTGTTTTGCTTACTGCCAGTCACTTTGCTGCAGATGTTTACCATTCGTGCCAGGGTGTTCTTGTTCTTCACACTCAGACCTCCATACCAGCACACAGAACCGAAACTGATGACAGACTCAATAAAAGAGCAGTAAAAGGTTTGAAAGACAGAGGGGTTCACATTCAGCTTCCTGAGTTTATGGAGGCAGTAGATGCGTGACTGAAATTTCTTGTGTATGGGGGAGGTGTTTGCGTTAAAGGACAACTTATCATCTATGACTGTTCCAAGATACTTATACTCAGTCACACGCTCAACAGACACATCATCATAAGTCGCTATGAAGGTAGTACGTGAATGGTAAGCATAGTCTTTTCCAGTGTATAGAGTAGTGTATAGCAAGAGTGTTAGGCTATAGTCTGTTTCAGGATAGTGACAGAGATATGGGGTGTTACGGAAGTAGACAGTTTATGAAGCACGTGTGTGTGTGTGAATGAACGTGTGAGTTATTTGTATCAGCCAGGTTACGTGACGTTTCTCATTGATCCAATATGTTGTGTGTTTAGCAAGTGTTACGTTGGGACTTTTGTTGTCGTATTCTGAGTGCTTGTAAAGAGTGGAACGACGGGCGCCGAAACGTCAGTCACAGGTGGGACCTAACGTGAGGTCATCCCTCCAGCTCTTCGCTCAGAGTGAGTCTGATCGGGACCAAGATACCCGGATCACAGCGAGAACTGCGCTACGGTGCGAGTACAAGGACGTCCGTGTTACAGACAGGACGACAGGAAAGAGCATACAACGGACTTGCACGCTTAGACGTGAGAAGGACCAACGTAACCAGGCAATAACATCAAACAGGTTTTAGAATGAGAACTAACACCTAGCCAGGCGAGATATTGTGAATTGTGTGTGTGTGATGTTCGGATGTTAGTAGAGAAGTGTGTATAGTTTGATCATCTTTTTGAACCTTTTAGTGTATAAAAGTTACTTTAGAAAGGGAGCCCGTGTGTTGAGTTTTACCGCATGAATGCGCCCGTCTGAGTCAGTGGCGGTGTATGCGTCTGTTGTGCGAGAGTCTGTGCGTACGACTGTGGGCAAGTCTGCGTGCATTACACTGACACACATGTGTGTCCATGGACAGTTGGGGGATTTGACGTTGAATTTCCGATGGTTCCAAAAACACAGTTTACCTTCAGTGGTGGAGGAAGCTATAACTATCCCTGTGTCATTTCACAGGTAGAGCAGACGACAAAAAAAAAAAAAAAAAAAAAAAAAAAAAAAAATCAGAATGTCTTTTGTATGTTTTAGCAAAAGTAAGCCAAACATTGCACGGGTTTCAAACATTCAGTGGATTCATTCAGACCGATCCATCTTCAAGAGGCGTAAATTTTCAGTTATGAGTCCCAAAAGCCGCTGGGGCTCAAGCGAATCGATGCCTTTTGCTCGCCTTACTAAAATACACAGCTTGAGCTACTTATCCTGTATTAACTCACGACTGCTACGAGGACGCACGTCTCAGTGATCGGCGCGGTCCAGGAAACTGTCCATTTAGGCCTACTATATAGAAGGACGTAACCTACTGTCTTTTCGGGTTTAACCTACTTTCTGACTTTTGAATATCTCCTTTTAAGTAAACAGAGGACGCTTTCGTGATTAATAGTTTGAGTGCTGAGACGCAAATTCTCAAAGTTGGGGAGATATATATATCCTCTGGTGACATGACTATATTACAGTTGCCCGGCCGGAAATCGATTTGACAGTTCAATGGTGTGCCAGAATAGTTTGGCGCTTTTTTTGCGCCAAACTATTCTGGCACCACTCTTAAACAGTCACGGTTGCTCCACAGCTTCCTGTAATGACGTGTCAAGGCTGAACGGGCGAATAGTTTACTTACATTTTTCCCTGCTGCATGTAGAGCAGACGACACATCAGTCCTCAGCGCTGACAGCCGGATTACAGATGAATCGCAATGGCCGTCGGATCGTTGTTTTCTCTCGCCATCATTGCTGATCTGAATTCAGTTCAAAACGACGAACACATTGAAACAGCGACACAGTTTGACTCAGCCGTCATTACCTTTTTTCATTTAAATCCGAGAGTGCTCATGTGTTCAGTCGGCTGTCGATGTGCGCAGAGCTGAAAACACGTCGCCCTGAAAATTCGCCTACAGAAACATGGATCGGATTCAGGATCGTGACTTCTCTATGCTGCGTCTATTGCCAGTCGTGTGCTGATCTCAGTTTTTCTCCTCGCCAAGATTGCACCAGCTTTGACGGCGTCCGCGCTAAATACATTTACATACAGCTCCGGGGTAGCGACGAAACTGCAGATGTAAATTTCAAAGTCTGTGTGTACTGATGTGTCTAGCGTGATGAAGATCTGTGCCTCGCTCGTATAATTGAGCTGATCTGTAATTTTGGACCTTGCGGCCTGGAGCCGCAAGGTCCAAAATCACAGACCAGCGCACAGGATACAGATGTAAAATTGCGCTGTATTACCGTCACAGCGCATTTAAATATTACCCTAACGCCACTACAAACACACAAGGCTAGCGAAAATAAAGCCAACCGCCCAGCGGCATAATACACATCCGATCAACAGTCGATGAAAACCGAACCTCAAAAAATGATACCAGCGAGCAAACGCGGAACAGATCCTCAGATAAATACGCCGATGGCTGCAAAAGGCGTAGAGCGCGGGGGCACACCAGGATCTAGGTCGCTTGCGCATGGGTGCGGTTCGCTGCTGGGCTGAGCTGTGCATACACATTCTATCCGGCGCGGCTGAAAGCATCAATACGTTGCGCGATGCAAGCTTCCACTCCAGGTGTGCTAATGCTAATGCAGACCGTTCTAGTTTCTACCGGTACGAGTTTATCGAACACTTTCTGCACAATGTCGTTTCTCTCCCGCCCCCTCAGCCGCGAGGGATAACTTTTAACCCCTTGAGGATGAATTAATAGTCGAGAATGCTCGCGGATGTGAGTGGAGAATGAACGAGTTCCTGTTGTGGTTGATTGCGAAGTGGACGTTTGTGCTGATTCGATTACACAGTGGAGTAATAGTCAATTTTAACTCTTTTATCCCCAAGACAACATTTCTCTGGAGATGATCAAGCATAACAATTCAAGGGTAGTGCCAGATTAGCTTGGCGCAATCAGGCGCCAAGCTAGTTTGGCACTACCCTTGAATTGGCATGCCTGATCCAGCTCCCAGTGTAGTGCGTTGAGGCAAAATGGATTAAGCACTATGAATAACCCCATTATGCGTGCGACTGCGGGTACTGTAAACAATACCAGTGGATGCAAGTACAAGGGGTTAAACACTGTATGCTTTTCAACCAGCTTGAAAAGGTGCGTCGGTAGTGGTAGACACCAGGGCTTTCTTTCTTTTTTTTATTATTCCGCTAGGAGTTTGAACTATGACGTCATTTTATCCGCGCCAGACGAGGTTCTTGAATTTGGATGTTTACAGTATCA
This sequence comes from Semisulcospira habei, assembly GCA_036245525.1. Lineage (NCBI taxonomy): Eukaryota > Metazoa > Mollusca > Gastropoda > Semisulcospiridae > Semisulcospira > Semisulcospira habei. The sequence continues at coordinate 90,840,738 of BTPG01000003.1, forward strand.
GCAGCTGCATAAACAAGGGGTCTGATACATTCGGAAGCTGTTCTAGCCTAAAATAGAAAGGTGCTTTCTTTGGAAGATGATGTGATGTAACAAGACTTCTCCCCTTTTAACCCTTTGGGTGTTGGTAGCGGATTTTGTCCTGAAGGAATCATCACGACAAAAACCTGCTACCGACATGCAAAGGGTTAGCTTTTGTATTTCAAAATCACAGACCAGCACGTGAAGATATTCAACAAGTCTGACCTGAGCCTGAGGTTCCCTCGTCCTTTTTTTTTTGTGTGTGTGGCACACACGGGGCTGAATACTACCTGATCAGTTGACAGCCACCTGATACATCTTGTGTGTAATCTGAAACTACAGTACTGATGGCTGCACGCACACGGGGTCAATACTACCTGATCAATGACAGCCACCTAAATGATGGACCTTACCGACAGGTGTCTCTCTAACCCATTACATCCTCAGGCTGATTTATTTTATTTGCCTACTGTCCTATGAAGGCTACAATACAGATTAGGAGATAGACAAAGCATTTTGGTTTCAAGTGTTGTGCCAGAATAGGTTGGCGCCTCTGGCGCCAATCTATTCTGGCACCACCCTTGAACTATGATGAGCTAATTTATTTCAAGCAGTGGGCGTATCAGGACAAAATGGGTTAAGGGTCTCTGTAAACTACAGTAATCAACTCGTTTCACACACATTGCTAGGATGCCGGCACGGTTAAAACGACATCCAAGTTCAAGAACCTCGTCTGGCGCGGATAAAATGACGTCATAGTTCCAACTCCTAGCGAATAATAAAAAAAGAAAAAGAAAGCCCTGGTGTCTACCACTACCGACGCACCTTTTCAAGCTGGTTGAAAAGCATACAGTGTTTAACCCCTTGTACTTGTATCCACTGGTATTGTTTACAGTACCCGCAGTCGCACTGTAATAATGAATGGTTCTTGTATAGCGCAAATCTTTTTGTGGCAAAAGCTCATTGCGCTAACACACGCAGTCAAACATGACATAGACGATATGAAACCAGAAAACAGTAACCAGATTTCTACCCTCCCCTTCCTTTCGTACATTTTATTTATTCAGGTCCGTGGCGCAGTGCTTAAGACGCCTGCCACCAATGCTAAAGGTGCGAGGTTCGATACCGGGTTTCGGCGTTGGATTTTTCTCATCACCGTTAATTCGGGCGGACCGTCGGGGGTTCTTTCTCCGGGTACTCCGGTTCTTCCACCCACTTTGGTACCGGTTTCAGGCCACGTTATAAATTTCAAATACAAGCGATCAAAATTTCCGAAACCTCAGTAGCTGAGCTGACCCTTCGCACCACATGAATGTCCTGTGTCTGTGCCTTTAATGCGTGTGTGTCACGTGAGCGTTCGTGTTGGGTTCAGTTCGCGGCGCTTTGAGTCGATTTGCAGAATTGGGGAAAAGCGTCTATATAATAACCGGTATTATTATTATTATTATTATTTATTAATATTATTTCTATTATTGTTGTTTAGAGTAATGTGGTTTTGTCATGTGTGGACAAAACCAAACAACAACAACAACAAAAAAAAAAACCTCACAATAGCCCAGATTCAGCATTTAAAGTGATCTCCTTGCTGAGATGAAGAGAGCTTGATTGTTGTGTAACAATGTGCGCGTATGTGTGTATACGTGAGCGTGTGTACGCTTGTACTAATCAAGACTCAGGTCAGACGTGTGCCTTTGTATGATCGTGTGTTGTTGCTTTTTATTTCTTTTTTTCTTTGCCTGTAATGTTGGACCTTGACTTCCGTACTGTTTAGTGGTTTTGAACCGCTCAGCTGTTCAATTTAAGGTACAAGATCATAGAGCAACACGTGAAGTTGTTTTAATCAGCTTTTTAATTCCCCCCCCCCCCTAATTTTGGTGTCCATTTATTACTATTATTATTATTATTATTATTATTATTATTATTATTATTATTATTATTATTAAAAATGCCAAAAATCTTCATGGTTGTATGAAATGTTCTATTCAAAGATACGTTAGTGGCAAGTTATTTTTCAGAATGTTAGGGAACTTGCATGTTTGGGTGATGACGCAGACGATTCATAGAAAGCTGTATGGTTTTACTGTCGCCATCTTTCTCGCTTTCTCTGCCATTTTCTCTTATATTTCATAGAAAGCTGTATGGTTTTACTGTGGCCATCTTTCTCGCTTTCTCTGCTATTTTCTCTTATATTTCATAGAAAGCTGTATGGTTTTACTGTCGCCATCTTTCTCGCTTTCTTTGCTATTTTGTCTTATATTTAATAGAAAGCTGTATGGTTTTACTGTCGCCATCTTTCTCGCTTTCTCTGCCATTTTGTCTTATATTTCATAGAAAGCTGTATGGTTTTACTGTCGCCATCTTTCTCGCTTTCTCTGCTATTTTGTCTTATATTTCATAGAAAGCTGTATGGTTTTACTGTCGCCATCTTTCTCGCTTTCTCTGCTGTTTTGTCTTATATTTCATAGAAAGCTGTATGGTTTTACTGTCGCCATCTTTCTCGCTTTCTCTGCCATTTTGTCTTATATTTCATAGAAAGCTGTATGGTTTTACTGTCGCCATCTTTCTCGCTTTCTCTGCTATTTTGTCTTATATTTCATAGAAATCTGTATGGTTTTACTGTGGCCATCTTTCTCGCTTTCTCTGCTATTTTGTCTTATATTTCATAGATAGCTGTATGGTTTTACTGTGGCCATCTTTCTCGCTTTCTCTGCTATTTTGTCTTATATTTCATAGAAAGATGTATGGTTTTACTGTCGCCATCTTTCTCGCTTTCTCTGCTATTTTGTCTTATATTTCATAGAAAGCTGTATGGTTTTACTGTGGACATCTTTCTCGCTTTCTCTGCTGTTTTGTCTTATATTTCATAGAAAGCTGTATGGTTTTACGGTGGCCATCTTTCTCGCTTTCTCTGCTGTTTTGTCTTATATTTCATAGAAAGCTGTATGGTTTTACTGTGGCCATCTTTCTCGCTTTCTCTGCTGTTTTGTCTTATATTTCATAGAAAGCTGTATGGTTTTACTGTGGCCATCTTTCTCGCTTTCTCTGCTGTATTGTCTTATATTTCATAGAAAGCTGTATGGTTTTACTGTGGCCATCTTTCTCGCTTTCTCGGCTGTTTTGTCTTATATTTCATAGAAAGCTGTGTGGTTTTACTGTCGCTATCTTTCTCGCTTTCTCTGCTGTTTTGTCTTATATTTCATAGAAAGCTGTATGGTTTTACTGTCGCCATCTTTCTCGCTTTCTCTGCTATTTTGTCTTATATTTCATAGAAAGCTGTATGGTTTTACTGTCGCCATCTTTCTGGCTTTCTCTGCTATTTTGTCTTATATTTCATAGAAAGCTGTGTGGTTTTACCTTGGCCATCTTTCTCGCTTTCTCTGCTATTTTGTCTGATTTCTCGCTTTCTCTGCTATTTTGTCTGATTTCTCGCTTTCTCTGCTATTTTGTCTGATTTCTCGCTTTCTCTGCTATTTTGTCTGATTTCTCGCTTTCTCTGCTATTTTGTCTGATTTCTCGCTTTCTCTGCTATTTTGTCTGATTTCTCGCTTTCTCTGCTATTTTGTCTGATTTCTCGCTTTCTCTGCTATTTTGTCTGATTTCTCGCTTTCTCTGCTATTTTGTTTGATTTCTCGCTTTCTCTGCTATTTTGTCTGATTTTCAGACTGTAAAATGGGTTAAGCGGCTGGGGTTGCTCGGCGACGGATTCACATAGATTTTAAAAACAAAATGTGCGTCCTCTGACAGTGAAGGAGTTATGGCCGCGTATTGGAATGCAGCAGCATGTATTTAATCCCTCTTGTGCACGGAACCAACAGTACCGTAAACAGTGAAGGAGTTATGGCCGCGTATTGGAATGCAGCAGCATGTAGTTAATCCCTCTTGTGCACGGAACCAACAGTACCGTAAACAGTGAAGGAGTTATGGCCGCGTATTGGAATGCAGCAGCATGTAGTTAATCCCTCTTGTGCACGGAACCAACAGTACCGTAAACAGTGAAGGAGTTATGGCCGCGTATTGGAATGCAGCAGCATGTAGTTAATCCCTCTTGTGCACGGAACCAACAGTACCGTAAAGAGTGAAGGAGTTATGGCCGCGTATTGGAATGCAGCAGCATGTAGTTAATCCCTCTTGTGCACGGAACCGACAGTACTGTAAACAGTGAAGGAGTTATGGCCGCGTATTGGAATGCAGCAGCATGTAGTTAATCCCTCTTGTGCACGGAACCAACAGTACTGTAAACAGTGAAGGAGTTATGGCCGCGTATTGGAATGCAGCAGCATGTAGTTAATCCCTCTTGTGCACGGAACCAACAGTACCGTAAACAGTACCGTAAACAGTACCGTGGGCCGCATGAGCAAGGGGGTTAACCCTTCGGCTGTCGGTAGTGGTTTCCCATTGGCTGTCAGCGGTTTTGGTCACTGAATGTGCGTTGGAGAAGTGAAAAACAAATCGACAACAGTTGTGTCGAACGTATAAAATACGTACATAGTGTGTATACTGGCAAGTGTTTCGAGGGAAAAGACGACATGTACCCTACAATAATGACAACTCTGCCCCCTTTTAGCCAGTGCACGTGATATCTGACTTTACATTGCTTGAAGGTTGACCGATGAGAGATCGGAGGCAAAATCGTTTTGAAATGTTTATATGGCATGTTGAGAAAGTATGAGTGGTGTTTGTCTATTCTCCGTCTATTTTCTATCTAGCACAGGTGTCTGTCACATGTCGTTACAATATCTGGAGTCAACCACCGCACGCGCGGTGCAAGCTCACTTTCAGTGAGCTTGCACCGCGCATGTGGTGGTTCACTCTAAGAAACTGTGAAACGCAGCCTTTAACGCTCAGCTGAGCCTGACTATACCAGGAGAAGATGAAAAAAATCACGAACAAGTGACGGGCGCCTGTCCTGTTGTGTGTGGAAACTGGGGATGGATGATTCACTATTGAAAAAAAGACGAAAAATTGTGACTGACTTAAAAAAAAAAAATCATCGGTGTGACTGGGAATCTTCATAATTGTCACAAATGTGTATGCCGGGTATGAGGATTCCTCCCAGTTACACTGGCGATTTCGTTTCGTGCCAGCCGTTGAAAACCTCGCACCTGACACCCAGGTTTATGTGTCGTACAAGAGGATTTTCAGTTACACGGACGAAATACACATTGTACATGGCATGAGGTAGAAAGATGCGCTTGTTTACATTGTTTTAAATGTAACACTGATTCGTTGTAAGAATGCTGCATGTGCAATGTATGATGGACTGCTTCAGTATAAAAACAAAACACAGAAAGTCAAACGAGAACAGCTGTTGGACAATGTATGGTGCAGGCAAAATGCGTGAGTGCTTTTAGACCCACGGGTGCATTTCTCAAAATTTGGAAGTGTTAATTAACGTCCAGTTGCAGGAGGTGGATTGACCATGATAATTTGAAGGGTAGTGCCAGGTTAGCTTGGCGCCTTCAGGCGCCAAGCTAACCTGGCACTACCCTTGAATTATCATGGTCAATCTCGTGCTGTAGGGTGTTGGGGCTAAAGGGTTAACGTGAGTTTATCGGCAGAGTGGAGATCTGTGTGGGTTTTGTGTCTAAGGGAAGATGGGGTGTTAGTGGAGATCTGTGTGGGTTTTGTGTCTAAGGGAGGATGGGGTGTTAGTGGAGATCTGTGTGGGTTTCGTGTCTAAGGGAGGATGGGGTGTTAGTGGAGATCTGTGTGGGTTTTGTGTCTAAGGGAGGATGGGGTGTTAGTGGAGATCTGTGTGGGTTTTGTGTCTAAGGGAGGATGGGGTGTTAGTGGATATCTGTGTGGGTTTTGTGTCTAAGGGAGGATGGGGCGGTGGTGGAGATCTGTGTGGGTTTTGTGTCTAAGGGAGGATGGGGTGTTAGTGGAGATCTGTGTGGGTTTTGTGTCTAAGGGAGGATGGGGTGTTGGTGGAGATCTGTGTGGGTTTTGTGTCTAAGGGAGGATGGGGCGGTGGTGGAGATTTGTGTGGGTTTTGTGTCTAAGGGAGGATGGGGCGTTGGTGGAGATCTGTGTGGGTTTTGTATCTAAGGGAGGTTGGGGTGTTAGTGGAGATCTGTGTGGGTTTTGTGTCTAAGGGAGGATGGGGTGGTAGTGGAAATCTGTGTGGGTTTTGTGTCTATGGGAGGATGGGGCGGTGGTGGAGATCTGTGTGGGTTTTGTGTCTAAGGGAGGATGGGGTGATAGTGGAGATCTGTGTGGGTTTTGTGTCTAAGGGAGGATGGGGCGGTATTGGAGATCTGTGTGGGTTTTGTGTCTAAGGGAGGATGGGGCGGTAGTGGAGATCTGTGTGTGTTTTGTGTCTAAGGGAGGTTGGGTGTTAGTGGAGATCTGTGTGGGTTTGTGTCTAAGGGAGGATGGGATGTTAGTGGAGATCTGTGTGGGTTTTGTGTCTAAGGGAGGATGGGGCGGTGGTGGAGATCCGTGTGGGTTTTGTGTCTAAGAAAGGATGGGGCGGTAGTGGAGATCTGTGTGGGTTTTGTGTCTAAGGGAGGATGGGGTGTTAGTGGAGATCTGTGTGGGTTTTGTGTCTAAGGGAGGATGGGGTGGTAGTGGAAATCTGTGTGGGTTTTGTGTCTATGGGAGGATGGGGCGGTGGTTGAGATCTGTGTGGGTTTTGTGTCTAAGGGAGGATGGGGTTTTAGTGGAGATCTGTGTGGGTTTTGTGTCTAAGGGAGGATGGGGCGGTGTTGGAGATCTGTGTGGGGTTTGTGTCTAAGGGAGGATGGGGCGGTGGTGGAGATCTGTGTGGGTTTTGTGTCTAAGGGAGGATGGGGTGGTGGTGGAGATCTGTGTGGGGTTTGTGTCTAAGGGAGGATGGGGCGGTGGTGTGCTAGTTGAATTGATGTAGAAAGGCATTATTGTAGGGTGAGGGAGAAAAATGACATGTGTTATATATATATATATATATATATATATATATATATATATATATATATATATATGTGTGTGTGTGTGTGTGTGTGTGTGTGTGTGTGTGTGTGTGTGTGTGTGTGTGTGTAAGGGGGTGGGGCGGTTACCTAAATGGCTAATTGAAATGGACAAAAAAAAAATTATGGGAGTGTGAACTTGGGAGCATGTGTTGGTTGAAATAGGGAGGATGGGGCTATTTGGGAGGTGGGGTGTGTGTACGACATATATATTTTTCAAGTGTTGTGGGGCGTGTGAGATAAAAACAAATGTAATTTTTAAAAACGACACGTTATGATGACAGATGACGTCACTTTATGATGACAGATGAAGAGAAAAAGAAAATCGTTCGAGAAAATGTCGAAGTCGAACTTGTTATAACAAAAAAGTAAACAATCACATTCGCAAAAAATACGTGAGTGGTAAGCAATTACTTTGAATGAAGTATTTCACCTTATGTTTACATGGATGTGTGAGCTAGATGGAGGAACTCACGTTGTGTGGCTGTTCATCTGTTTTCCGTACACGTTTTCTGGCACGTTGTGCTAATAGTAATAACCAAGAGTTCATGAACGTATTCTGGAAATAACACTCTCTTTGGCTTCGTATCTCTGTGTGCTGGTCTGTGATTTTGGACCTTACGGTCCATATAAGTAAGTCCAAAATCACAGACCAACCTACTAAACGTCTTTCATGAAGCATGAGTTTTTTAAATTTTAATATTATTATTAATTTTTTTTTTTTTTGGGGGGGAGGGGTGGGTTGACGAGAGTTTTATTATTATGAGTAGCAGTATTAACTCATTTGAGACGTGCCGCCTCCAGATATGCGGTTTGTGCCCCGTATCTGGAGGCGGCACATCTCGAATGAGTTAACATTTAGTGTTCCATGAGCAAGAGAGAGAGTGCTAAGAGGCGGATTTTTTAGCAGTCTGTGTATGTGATATTGCCAAACGACAAGAAAATGACATTTTTTTTTCCTTTCGTTTGTTCAGTCAGTTTATTTTTAATCATTAGTGTGGCCGTCTATTTTTTTTTTAATTTTTTTTTAATATAAATTCTATTTTTTTTACTTTTTTTTTGGGGTGGGGGGTGGGGGGGGGGGTGGGGGGGTTGCTGGGTGGAGTAAGTAGGGAAGGCAAGTTTCAGCTTGGTGTTTTGACCCAAATATATGTATACTAGCGCGTTAAAAGCAAGCTGGAACAACAACAAAATGTATACCAATCTCCATGAGAGTTCGGCAGGCCTTATCTCCCCTTCAAAACCTGTGTGGTGGTCTGTGGTTCTGCACCTTACGAGTGTAGGCCGCACGATACAAGATCACAAACCAGCACTACTACTACATCTCTACGCATTAACCCCCCCCCTCCACCACCACCACCCTCTGACGCCTTCACTAACACATTATACGTGATGAAAACTTGTAATATGTAAGATTTTGAAAGGTCAGTGATGTACATTTTTTTTTTCATAAAAACAAACCAAGTTCTCTTTTTTGCTGGACTGAATGTATTTCTGAAGGGAGCAAGAAAAGCGTTGTTTATATTTAACTCATTCTCGGCCAGCCGCATCCGGATGCGAGGCATAAGCATGCAGCCGCCCGCACCGGCAGTGTTGACGACACTGTTGACGGCACTGTTGACGGTACTGTTGACGGCACTGCTGACGGTACTGTTGACAGCACTGTTGACTGCACTGTTGACGGTACTGTTGACGGCACTGTTGACGGTACTGTTGACGGCACTGGTGACGGCACTGGTGACGGTACTGTTGATAGGGGGATCACTTTTGCGTCTTTAAATGCGTCCGGAAAAGAGTTTTGGTTTATACAGAGATTGTAAATATATGTAATACTTTCGACGATATATGGAGGAGATATCTTGAGAATTTTTGAGCTGATCTCATCAGGCCCGGATGACTTTTTATTTTCCATCGAGGAAATTAATTTACCCACTTCGTGGACTGCTATAGGCGGTATCGTGAATGGTTCATTGTCCGTATTTTCCCGGTTACAGTGGTGTACTAGCGCTTTTGGACAAACATACTCACATGAGTTATTTCCTGTTGGGATTAACGATTCGGCTATAGAAGTAAAGTGGTCATTAAACCTATTTGCAGTGAGGTGGGGTGATACAGGCGCACTATTTTTATTTGTACCTCTAGTTACTAAATTAATGGCACGCCATACAGTAGATGAGTCTTTGCTTTGTTTAACTACTTTATCGAAAGGGATCTCTTTGCATTTAAAACCATATATTTAACACGATTACGCTGTGTTTTGTATTCAGTAAACCGCTTCTCACTTCTCAGCTGGTCTCTAATTTCCATTGCCTCGATCAGATCCGCAGTCAGCCATGGTGGAACGGTAGCGTATTTCACTCTTTTGTGTCTCAGAGGCGCGTGTTTGTTCAGCACACCAAGAAAAATCCGGTACCAGGTATCTAATGCTTTATTTGGGTCACTATCGTTATACACGTTGATGAATCGTGCGGTGGCTAAATCAGCCAAGAAAACACTTTCATTAAAGTTTTTAAACGATCTGTAAGTTATGCAAGTGTGGACTTGCTTTTTTAGCTTTGGAAGTTTTGACAGCCATGTGCAGCTAACCGGATAGTGAGAGAGAGAGAGAGAGAGAGAGAGAGAGAGAGAGAGAGAGAGAGAGAGAGAGAGAGAGGGAGAGAGGGAGAGAGGGAGAGAGGGAGAGAGAGGGAGAGAGAGGGAGAGAGAGGGAGAGAGAGGGAGAGAGGGAGAGAGGGAGAGAGAGAGAGAGGGCGAGAGAGAGGGCGAGAGAGAGGGCGAGAGAGAGGGCGAGAGAGAGAGAGCGAGCGAGAGGGCGAGCGAGCGAGAGGGCGAGCGAGCGAGAGGGCGAGCGAGAGAGAGGGCGAGCGAGAGAGAGAGATCCGAAGTGGCAAGTGATATGAAACCGCCTCTGAAATAACACATTGGGAAATAACGCACACACACTGCGCGCGCGTGCACGCACGCACGCAGGTAACCTGTACATACGCATAGTCAGACACAGAGGCGCGAGAGTAATTATACACCTAAATATCATTGAGGTTATGTAAAGGAGCGGACAATGTAACTCATTCAGTCCTGACACACCACAGCCAGATATGGCTCGACCATGATAGTTTAAGGGTGGTGCCAAAATAGCTTGGCGCCAATAGGCGCCAAGCTATTCTGGCACCACCCTTGAACTATCATGGTCGATCTGTCTCCTGAATTGTAACGCAGTCCTCAGAAGACAACTCCAAAATGTGGGGATTTGGTACCTGGAACACAATGAGTTAAGTGGCCCCTCCCTTGCCACTGTGCATAATTATGTCTGTTTCTGAAAATGCCCGCGACAAGCCGTTTTCGATGATCAGCACTTTTTGACATCATGTGCTGACCTAATCGATATACGGCGGAAACACTGTACAAGCAGACTCTTTGAAGGTTTTGTTCGGGACGTTCCCCCGGACAAAACTTTCAGTTTTCTAAAGGAAGCCAGTTCGTTTTACGAAATGTAAGCCTCTGTAGTCTATATAAGTTTGACCGTTCTTATGAACTTCCCAAGTCTGTAGACATGTACGATTGATCTGTGTGACCTTTTGGGCTAAGATTACTTTTCAACTACAGTATTTACATCCTGTTTTAATGCCTTTCTCTTAATCTGGCTGACCACACTTTACGGTGACCCTTACCGCCGTGATGGCTTTAGTCGCCCGCTCGGCGTTAAAACGCAATAACTAATTGTTTCTGAAATGTTTGTTCATTCCATTAACGACCAAAAGCCACGCGGCTGAACCGTCCAGAAAAAAATGATACTGACGAACTATTGGTCTCAGCAAGAGGCATAGAGCCTCCAGAGCCCCCGCAGTCGCGGGGGCTCATGAGGATCTATGTCTCTTGCAGTTGGGTCATCGTGTTCACCAGTTTTCTCAGCAGTTGATTACACAACAAATGTGTAAAGCAGCTGAACAGGATGCACAGCCGGTTTCGTAAATAATAATAATAATAAGGAAGATTTATAAGGCGCCAAAACATGGTAAGATGCTCTAGGCGCCGTACATATGAACAAAACATACAAATATTACACAAAAAGTGACAAAGCCACATGTACAATTACACAAAAGAACAGAATTATGACTAAATACATGAACACTGATAATCAAAGTGGGAAAAGATGGGTTTTAAGACTGTGTTTAAAACTGGCACTAGACTCACTGTGTCTCAATGATTTTGGAAGATCATTCCAGGCTGATGGACCCTGGTAAGAAAAAGATCTCTGCCCAAATCCTTTAGTCCTTACTGTAGGAATACGAAGCATTTTATTGTCAGACGAACTGCGCAATTGCCTCGAAGGGATATAACAGTGAAGGAGCTATGAGAGATAAGTGGGTCCAGTGCCAGAAAGACAAACATGACAAATGGACAAGACTTTCTGCTTGACTCTCTCCTTCACTGGCAACCAGTGGAGAGCGTGCAGGGTGGGGGATAAGGTATAAGATAATAAGGTATGAGCCGTGGAATAGATAACAACATGTACTAATGTTGACACCTAATATCGCGGGCGATATAATGTAATGGTGAACCCGTTAGGGGTCAAGGGGTCTCTGCCTGACTCAAAAGGTGGGGGCCCCAGGGGACAAGTTGCGTTGGTGGTGCGGGTAGTGGGGAACTCTTACAGCGACTCCCCCAAGACCACCCTACTCTAGGGCCTCTTGGCCTTCGCGAGGCATCCTCGTGTGTAATCCCTCCGGGCTAACATAGCATCCCTCTATCCCAAGACCGCCCTTGCGTGGTCCCTGGCCACATCCTCTCCGAGGTGACCCCAAAAACTGGGCAGCACGAGCCCCCAGGCTAAACACGGCGGATCTACAGGAGAGAACCTCGAATATTAATCTTTGTCCTGCTGCCTTGCAGGCCTGGCCGCTTGGCTGCGGAAAGGCTAAGGGAGGAAAACCCTGACATCAATGCCCCCGTGTCTCCGGGAAAGGTTTTTGAGCCTGAGACTAGGACAAGGACAGTCAGATATAAAACCTACGACCCGAGGACCTCGATGCCATCATCCCAGCGTGATAGGCCATGGCAGACGAACCAAAGGTTTAAAGGGTGGGGCCGGTATTGCGCACACTGCACTTCACCAAAAAGCTCCACCGCGCAGGCTTTAGGAAACGCCCACGGACCATGACACCGACCATTCCAAGTCCTGTAGCGACGGGCGAGGGACGAAACGGCAGGAGAAAAATGTCACTGGAAGCCGCAGTCTTAAACCTGCATGCAGGCGGTTCAGGATATTGGTCGCCTGATGTTGACCTGGGGATGACGTCACTCGGCACACCCTGAACGACCAAGCAGCCTTCTCTAGGGACAGCACTGCTTGCTCCACACGGAGAGGGGCCTAGAAAAGGTGGCCTAACCAAAGCTCGTCCCCTCGCAACCCCAGTTGGCTAGCCGCGATCAACGGGCATCTTCTCCTGGGGTCAGAAAACAAGAAAGAATAACGGATCCACTCTCATGACGACCACGACCGGACTCAACGTAGCATGCTGGAACGTCCGAACCATGCTTGACAAAGCAGACAGCTTACGCCCTGAACGTCGCTCCGCCCTCATTGCCCATGAATTGCGGAGGTTAAACATCGACATCGCCGCGATCAGCGAAGTACGCCTTACGGACGAAGGCAGCCTCCAAGAACTTGGCGCTGGCTACACCCTGTACTGGTCGTTCAGGCCCGCATCAGAAAGACGGCTCTCAGGCGTGGGTTTCATGGTCAAGACCTCCATTGCGACTAAGCTGGAAAACCTACCAACGGGTCACTCGGACCGCATCATGTCCATGCGCCAACCACTGAGACACTAGCAACACGTCACCCATCTCAGTGTGTACTCCCCAACCCTCCTGGCAAAGCCTGCAGAAAAGGACAAGTTCTACACTGACCTGCGCAGCCTCCTACAGAGCACCCCTGCAGACGACAAAGTCAGCATCCTTGGCGACTTCAACGCCAGAGTGGGCCTTGACTCTGAAGCCTGGAAAGGAGTCCTCGGCAAGCATGGCGTCGGGAACTGCAATGACAATGACCGCTTACTGTTGGAGTTCTGCGCAGAGCAGCAACTGGTCATCACCAACACTACTTTTCAGCAAAAGGACAGTCAAAAGACCACCTGGATGCATCCTCGCTCCAAGCACTGGCACCTTATCGCCTATGTCCTAGTGCATCAGAGGGACCGCAGCGACGTCTGCCTCACCAGAGTGATGCCCAGCGCAGAGTGCCACACTGACCACCGCTTTGTCCGCTGCAAACTCAGGCTCCACTTCAAGCCAAAACCCAAGAAATGCCCCCCCCCCCCCCCCCCCCCCCCAAGAAAAGGCTTGATGTTGCCAGCCTTCAGCGTGACGATGTGAAAGCTGCCATTCAGACAGATTTACAGCGCAGGCTCAAAGACACAGCGGACCCAGCAGACTCCTCACCTGAAACACTCTGGGAACAACTGAACACTGCCATATCAAAATCCTCTGCAGAAGTCTTGGGTTTCGCAAGAAAGAGGAACAAAGACTGGTTTGACGAAAATGATGTAGAGATCCAGGAACTCTTAGCAAAAAAAGAGCCGCCCATCAGGCCCACCTAGCCCAGCCTTCCTGCCATGTGAAGAAGTCTGCCTTCCGCCTCGTCTGCAGCAGTCTCCAGCGCAAGCTCAGAGACCTCCAGAACGAGTGGTGGACCAGACTCGCACAGAGGACCCAGCTCTGCGCTGACAACGGTGACTACAAGGGCTTCTACGAAGCACTGAAAGCAGTGTATGGCCCCAGGCACCTGGTACAGAGTCCTCTGCGAAGCGCTAATGGGCAGGCATTGCTCAAAGATAATACCTCCATCTTGTACCGCTGGTCGGAGCACTTTCAGAGCCTCTTCAGCGCTGAGCGCACTGTTCAAGAAGCAGTCATCCTCCAAATCCCAAACCTCCCAGTAAAGGTTGAATTGGACGAACCGCCCACCGCTGAAGAGACTCTCACAGCCATCCACCAGCTCAAGAGTGGCAACGCAGCAGGCATTTATGGAATACCGCCAGAGATCTGGAAACATGGAGGCCCAGCACTGCACAACAAGCTCCACGACCTCTTTCTAAGCTGCTGGGAGGAAGGAACACTAACAAAGGATCTCCGTGATGCAGTCGTCATCACCCTGTACATGAACAAAAGCGAGAAGTCTGACTGCCTGTACATGAACAAAAGCGAGAAGTCTGACTGCTGCAACTATCGTGGAATTACCCTGCTGTCCATTGCCGGAAAAATTCTTGCAAGGCTGCTCCTGAATCGGCTGCTACCTGCCATCGCTGAAGACCACCTCCCAGAGGGCCAATGTAGCTTCAGAGCCAACATGAGCACCACCGACGAGGTCTTTGTGCTGAGGCATCTTCAGGAGAAGTGCCTCGAGCAGAAAAAAGGGCTGTACATAACGTTTGTTGACCTAACAAAAGCGTTCGACACTGTGAGCAGGCAAGGCATGTGGCAGATCCTGGAGCGACTTGGCTGTCCCCCAAAGTTTCTTAGCATGATCGTCCAGCTACACGAGGACCAACAAGGCCAGGTCAGACTCAACAATGACCTCTCAGAACCATTCCCTATTCTCAACGGTGTAAAGCAGGGCTGCGTGCTGGCACCGACCCTCTTCACCATCTTTTTTAGCATGATGTTGAAGCAGGCCACAGTGGACCTCAACGATGACGATGCAGTGTACATCAGGTATCGTCTCGATGGCAGCCTGTTCAACCTCAGACGACTGCAAGCCCACACCAAAACCCTAGACCAACTGAATCGTGAGCTGCGTTTTGCTGATGACGCTGCCCTCGTTGCACACACAGAGAGAGCCCAGCAGCGCATCACGTCCTGCTTCGCAGACGCTGCCAAGATCTTTGGACTCGAGGTCAGTCTGAAAAAGAGTCTGAACTAAAGTCAGTGCACCAGTTTACTTACCTTGGCTGCATCATCACGTCGGACGCCAAGCTGGACAAGGACCTTGACAGCAGGCTGGCAAAAGCGAACAGCGCTTTCGGGCGACTATTCAAGCGGGTGTGGCACAATCAACAACTGAAAACAGGCACCAAGATCAGCGTGTACAAAGCGGTGTGAAGCAGGGCTGTGTGCTGGCACCGACCCTCTTCACCATCTTTTTTAGCATGATGTTGAAGCAGGCCACAGTGGACCTCGACGATGACGATGCAGTGTACATCAGGTATCGTCTCGATGGAAGTCTGTTCAACCTCAGACGACTACAGGCCCAACCAAAACCCTAGACCAACTGATTCGTGAGCTGCTGACGACGCTGCCCTCGTTGCACACACAGAGAGAGCCCTGCAGCGTATCACATCTTGCTTTGCAGACGCTGCCCAGCTCTTTGGACTCGAGGCCAGTCTGAAAAAGACAGAGGTCCTCCATCAGCCGGCACCCAAGGTAGAGCATCGCCCTCCCCACATCACCATCGACGATTCTAAACTGAACTCAGTGCACCAGTTTACCTACCTTGGGTGCATCATCACATCAGACGCCAAGCTGGACAAGGAGCTAGACAGCAGGCTGGCAAAAGCAAACAGTGTTTTCGGGCGTCTATATGAGCGGGTGTGGCACAATCAGCTGAAAACAGGCACCAAGATCAGCGTGTACAGAGCTGTCGTCCTCACAACCCTGCTGTATGGTTCCGAGTCCTGGGCCCTCTACCGCAGCCAACTACGACTCCTCGAACGCTTCCACCAGCGCTGCCTGCGTACAATCCTGGGCATTCACTGGAGTGACTATGTCACCAACGTCGAGGTACTTGAACAGGCAGAAACTGTGAGCATCGAGGCTTTGCTGCTGAGGACACAGCTCCGCTGGGCGGGGCACGTCTCCAGGATGGAGGATCATCGCCCATCCAAGATCACCTTGTTCGGCGAGCTCGCCACTGGACACAGAGACAGAGGGGCACCAAAGAAGAGATACAAAGACTGTCTCAAGAAGTCACTTAGTGCCTGCCAAATCGACCACTGTCAGTGGTTTTCACTCGCTGCGGACCGTGACACCTGGCGCTCCACCATTTACAAGGCAGCTGTCTCCTTTGAGGACTCGCGCAGAGCTAGCCTTAAAGACAAGCGGCTCAGGAGAAAAATCAGAGATGCCGCAACTCAGAACCCTGGCCAGACCTCCCTCTGCAGCCACTGCGGTCGAACCTGCCTGTCCTGGATTGGCCACAGTCACGAGCATGCCTGCAGACGTCGTGGGCAACCCCCATAGACTTTTCCTATAGTATCTTCTTTCGCGAAGTCAAGCCAAGAGGCACAATCAACAGCTAAAAACAGTCACCAAGATCAGCGTGTACAGAGCTGTCGCCCTCACCACCCTGCTGTATGGTTCCGAGTCCTGGGCCCTCTACCGCAGCCAACTACGACTTTTCGAACGCTTCCACCAGCGCTGCCTGCGTACCATCCTAAGAGGCTCAGGAGAAAAAAACAGAGATGCCGCAACTCAGAACCCTGGCCAGACCTTCTCCTGCAGCCACTGCGGTCGAACCTGCCTGTCCCGGATTGGCCTCCGCAGCCACGAGGAGGCCTGTAGACGTCGTGGGCAACCCCTATAAAATCTTCGTTTGCGAAGTCAAGCCATGTGCCTGCCAAATCGACCACTGTCAGTGGTTTTTCACTCGCTGCGGACCGTGACACCTGGCGCTCCACCATTTTCAAGGCAAATCATCATAGCCAGCTCAGCAGCCGAGGAGAGAGGACGGTTTTCCGCTCTCTCCACACACAGAGACCAAGCAAGCGAGCCAGCCAGTCAGCCAGCCTACCAGTCTACTCGCCACAAGGATGGACAAAGGGCGAAAAAATCGGCGCAAGACCAACAAGCAGCAGGTGGAGGATTTTACCTCCACCCTCCCCCAAGCACCAAGACCACCAACCGGCTAGGCGGGAGACGAGGAGCTACAAGCCCGCTCTCTCCCCGCCGATTTGGCCACAGAAAGAAGAACAGCCTACGCGGGCGTACTGGGAACTCACCCCCTCCCCACCAGGCGCCCCAGCAACCAGTCACCACTAGAACGCCGATGACAGAGGCAGATTTCGACCGAAGCCTAAGAGAGGCATTTAGCAAGTTTGCGCCTCCCATACCACCAAGGGGATTATTTCCCAAAATGGACGCATTCTACGACAGAGTGCGCCCACTAAGTCAAGAAGATCAGGCGACTGTCACCAACGAAGATGAAGCGGGCCTTGCCCGCCCCCAGTCACCACCACCACCATCAGAACCAGAAGAGGAGCCCTCGTCAGAGCTCTCGTCGTGGGCCGATTCCCCATGCTCCCCACCGCCGGTCGTCATTCCCGAACAACTAACTCGGGAGCGGCCGGCATCGTTGGAGGAGGGGGCGACTCGGCTCAGGGGCATAGACTTCGGGGAGCTGGTGCTCCTTCTCCAAGACGCCGTCCCGGTCATCAAGGCGATTGATGGCAGCCCATACCACCGAGCACTAGTCGCCGCCCGGTGGCTGGTGCACTCGGGTGCCATCAAGGACCTTGAACCCCCCACGTCAAAGGAAACGGCCAGCCAGGCCACAGCCCCAACCACCGAGACGGGGAGTCAAATTACCACCGACTCCCCACAGACTGCCGAAAAATCAACCGGCACCACGCCACCAGACACCAAGGACACGGAGACAGAGGTCCCACCAGCACCGGAGAAGACCCTCCAGTACGCGGGTACAGACCCGCCCCCCACCCCCCACCAACAACAACCACCACCACAGACGGGCAACGGTCCAGCTACCGGCCCGCGACAACAAAGAAGACGCCACCGACCGCCCAAATGCCACCGACACCAACGCCCACCACTGCTCGCCACGCCGCCACCACACATGCGTCTGCCACCGCAACACCGCCACCCACCCCGACCATTCCAGCGTCCAACTCCTCGGCCCAGGATCAACTGGCCGCCACCACAGCCACCCAACCTCCCCAGACCATACCACGACCGGCCACGGTTCCCCCGGCCGACGCCACTACCACCGCCACCACTCCTGCAAGATCTCTTATGGTGGCCTTCTACCACCCACCAGCCTGGCGCTAGGGAACGGTCCCCCGGCCTACCACCCGCCTCCTCCACCACACCACCAACCAACCGGCCCCGGCGACAACATCAGCCACGGCGCAACGGAGCGGCAGTCAGCGAGACAATCTCCCCCCCTCTGCCCCCCCCCCCCCCCACCCGGACGAAATCAGCGAGAGCTGGAAGTCCCTGTCCCTGTCCAATATCATCATCATCATCATCGTCAAGCCAAGAGAGAGAACCCGTTTAATGCCGAGAAAAACCAGTACCACTACGATCCGACTCGCAACAAGCGGCAACATAGATCCTCATGAGCCCCCGCAGTCGCGGCACTAAGTCACTGGGGCTGATGAGGATCTATGCCTCTTGCTGACATCACTGTGAATCTGTGTTGCGGCCCGCCTGGGCTAGCGGCTGGCCCTTGGTGTCACTGTATTGGTCCAGTAGCAGAGAAAGGGTTAAACCTATCTGGGTACCTCGGTAGGAGGAAGAATCAGACGGCCTATCTCCCGTCAGCAAGATAGATTCTCATGAGCCCTTGCAGCTTCATGGGCGCATGAGGATCTATGTCTCTTGCAGAGCCGGACAGACCCACTGGGAAATAGGGGATTCCCGCCTGCATTTCACAATCTGTTTCAAACCGCGGCATAATGAACTGAAAACAGACGGAAAAAGAAATGTAGTCAGTCATACTAGCACTCCTACTAGTTCAGGAAAGCATTTGATCGCGTCTGGCACGACGGACTCTGGCAAGTCATGAGATCGTTCAACATAGAGGAGGGACTGATCCAAATGATAGAAGCGCTTTACAAGAACGCCTGCAGCGCGGTTCTACTTAACAATCAGTCAGGCGAGTTCTTCAGGACGACGATCGGTGTCCGTCAAGGAAGCCTGCTCTCTCCTGTCCTTTTCAACATATTCCTGGAGAAGATCATGCAGGAAACCCTCCACGACCACCATACTTCAATCTCTATTGGTGGCAGATCCCTGTGCAATCTTCGATTCGCAGACGACATTGACCTCATGGCAGGCAGCAATAGTGAGCTCCAAAACCTGACAGACAAACTTTCAAGTAGCGCAGGGTCTTATGGCATGGAGATCAGTACGGATAAAAGCAAAGTGATGATCAACACCACAAGCGACAGCAACAGCAACATTCACATGAATGGCCAAAAGCTAGAAGAGGTCAATAGCTTCAAGTACTTGGGAGCCACCCTGTCCAAAGACGGTAGTTGCATAGCAGAGATCCGTATCAGGATAGGTACAGCAACATCCGCAATGGCCAGGCTGGACAGGATATGGCGAAGTAACTCCATCAGCTTCACCATCAAGTACAGGCTTTACAAGTCCCTCATAGTGTCTATTCTACTCTACGGCTGTGAGACTTGGACACTGCTTGCAGACTCAGAAAAGAAAATCCAGGCCTTTGAGAACAAGTGCCTGAGGAAGTTGCTCCGCATCTCGTACCACGAGCACAAGACCAACGAATATGTACGGAGCATCATCACTTCCCTGGTGGGCCCACATGAACCCCTTCTGGCAACCGTGAAACGGCGCAAGCTTGCTTGGTTTGGCCACGTGACCCGACACAACACCTTGTCCAAGACTATCCTCCAAGGCACTCTCGAAGGAAGTCGTCGGCGAGGTCGTCAGAGAAAGAGTTGGGTCGCAAACATAAAAGAATGGACCGAACTCGAGATGTCAGACTTGCTTGCCACCGCCCAAAATAGAACTCAGTGGAGAGCACTGTCTGTTGCTGCTGCCTTTCAGTCCCCCCAACGCCCAGTTCGGGCAAGGGACTGATGATGATGATGATGATGACTAGTTCTCCAGCTCTTTGGTTGAGGGGGCTTTGGTTTGAAGTGTGACACGTGACTGCTTCAGTTTTTGCCGTGTGTTGTTGTGCGGACTCTTTGATTAGACCAGTGATCGCGGCACGATTGACTCACGTGACTGATTCAGTCAGTCGCGAAACTTGAAACTTCAAAGTGGAAAAAAAGTGGCGTGGTTCAATATGAATCATAATTTTCCCGTGACCCTTGATTAATGAACCGACATGACTTGGTCGTGACGCCGTGACCGTATCTCCCTATGTCGCCTTTCCCCTCCTGGATCTCGACACTCCCTCTCCCTCTCCCCCCCCCCCCCCCCGCCCCCACCCGCCGTGAGATGGCCTTAGTCGCCTGCTCGGCGTTAAACCCAAATAACTAACTAACTAACCCCCCCCCCCCCCCCCCGCCCCATCTACCGCGTCCCTTGACCTTCACCTCATATCCGCCTGCTGAAAGCAACACGCAGTATAAACTGAGCAGGGCTAGTCTAGCTGTCCCACTACAGCTTGGGCCGGGGCGTCGTGTCGCCGTTATCAAGCAAGGATATTGCAAGTGTGCGTGTTTGACTTCCGACAGTATTATCATATTTTTACATGGCGGTGATGTAGTAATTGTGTAGAATACCGGCACAACGTCTATTAGGTCATTTGTACTTCGCTTTCATGTACATGTATGCCAGTCGGGCCCAACAGCACTTGTAAGCGCGGACGTGCGTGTGCTGTACTCTGTGAAACATCGTCACTGAATTAATATTGTCAAGGTAAGCGTAGAGCACAAGTTACCGTTGGTTAGGTATTTAGTCAGTTAGTTCGGCATTTTAACGCCCACGGCCGTACGGGCCAGAGTGGGTTATGCACGACACGGACATCTCTTGACTATGGAGTCAGTACGACCTGACACCAGTAAGGACATCAGTCTTCGGGCCATTGACGGCCACAGTGGGTCAGCCTGCGCACAGCTGTGCGCGGGCCCACTGCGGCCGTCGTGGGTCCGATGTCCTTTGCGTTCTGGGAAACACTGATCAATTCAGGCGCACTGAAACGGTGCCATTTTGATTTACCAGGACGTTTTAACAGACATGCTGTAAAACATGCCCGTCTTTTTTCCCTGGATTGCGAGTCCAGCTACCGGGTCCGGGATGGGGACCAGCGCAATAATCACTCCTGAGAATTTGTATCTGCTCTTGCAGACGGCACGGGCTGGCTGTGGGTTCAAGCTGGGAGGAGCTAGTCTTGACCGGCTGGGGCGGAACCAGTCATTTTACTGTAGCGTTGGCGGGAGTAGGTTCCCCCCAGACAATCCAGACCAAAAAGGTGACTGCCAAGCGTGTGAAATGCAAAGAAGTACCCAACGGAGAAAGAAACACGTTTAGAAAAAACGGTACAACACAATTTATTAATATTTCGGGTATTTACCCGAAATATTAATACATTGTGTTGTACCGTTTTTTTCTAAGCGTGTTTCTTTCTCCGTTGGGTACTTCCCCCCAGACAGACCCAATCGGGGAGTAGGCCTCAAGTACACTCAGGCTCAAATGAGCGGCTGTGGGTTTGTCTGAGGGATCCGCCGCAGGTGCACTTCTATTCAAATGAGATGCATAGCATCTCATTTAAATAAAAGTATACCTGTGGTGCACTCCCGAGAGGGACCTATCTGGGGAGTACTCCCGTAAGCATCTCACTTGAATAAAAGTGTACTTGTGGTGTACTCCCCGAGTGGGTCAATCTAGGGAGCACTCCCGCAAGTATCTCATTTCATATAAATGTACTTGTGGTGTATTCCCAGAGTGGGTCTATCTGGGAATACTCGCCCAAGCATCACATTTCAGGAGAAGTGTATTTTTGGTGTACTCCCTGACTGGGTCTGTCTGGGGAGTGTTCCCGCAAGCATATAATTTTGACTAGATTTTAAGAGAAATGTACTTGTGGCCTACTCCCCGAGTGGGGATAGTTCATTGGGGAGTACTACGCACGAATCTCATTTGAATAGAAGTGAACTTGCGGCGCACTCCCCGAGTGGGTCTGTCTAGGAGTACTCCCGAGCACGGCACGGGCTATGCTTGGAATGAACGACAACAAACCACCTTAGTAAACTGACGTAGTGACTGACTCACAGAGCATACGATCTCAAGAAAGTGTCTGGAATTTTGCTAATTCAGCCACAGTATTTATAAAGATTTTAATCTTTCGTTAACTCTTTCCTTGCCGGGGTAAGGCGAACACTACTCAACCGCAAGAGGCATGAACCCTCATGAGCCCCCGCAGTCGCGTGTGCTCATGAGGATTCATGCCTCTTGTTAGTTTTATATTGTTTGTGTGTGTGTGTGTGCGTGTGCGTGTGCGTGTGTGTGTGTGTGTGTGTGTGTGTGTGTGTGTGTGTGTGTGTGTGTGTGCCTATGTTTGTTTCCATGTATGCCGCTTTCAGACATGCCGTATGGACGTTACATATTCAACACGACTAAGATGCCATACAGCTGTCTTCTTGCACTTTATCTTTCATTGCAGAGCATGGATGTTTCTTACCGAAGCACGGTTCGCGAGAGGCGGGCAGTGATTGTGTGTCCGCTGTGCATCAGTCTGTTTGAGGACCCTGTTTCTCTCCCTTGCCACCACGTCTTCTGGCGCCAGTGCATTCAGAAGTGGCGTGTTCAGTTATCCGTGACTGTTCCAGTCGAATCCGTTCCTTCTGCGCTTCCCTTTGGACCGCTGTTTCACCCTCGAATGCAGCCCCGCAAGAGACGTTGTCAACCATGGCGCATGGAAATTCAACAGTCGCCGAGGTTTTCCCAGTAACAGCATTAACCGTTAACGTTTCTTCCGCGGCTGCTTCATCGCCACAACACAGCGGCCTCCCGTTTACGTGTCCAGTATGTGCGTCCATCTTTCACGTCAAACCAGGCAAAGTATTGACACTGGATAGCGGGAACGCCATGACACATGACAGCGTGCAAGCCATGACACATGTTAACAGGCATTTCATGACACCTGACACTTGCCCAGTCTTGACACCTGACACTGACCAAGTCTTCACACCTAACATAGACCGAGTTTATTCACCTGACAGCCACCCAGTCTTGACACCTGACAGCAAGCAAGCTTTGACACCTGACAATGACCAAGTGTTATCACCTGAAAGCGACCCAGTCTTGACTCCTGACAGCAAGCAAGCTTTGACACCTGACAATGACCAAGTGTTATCACCTGAAAGCGACCCAGTCTTGACACCTGACAGCAAGCAAGCTTTGACACCTGACAATGACCAAGTGTTATCACCTGAAAGCGACCCAGTCTTGACACCTGACAGCAAGCAAGCTTTGACACCTGACAATGACCAAGTGTTATCAACTGACAGCGGCCCAGTCTTGACACCTGACAGCGACAAAGTCTTGACACCTGACAGCAAGCAAGCTTTGACACCTGACAATGACCAAGTGTTATCACCTGACAGCGGCCCAGTCTTGACACCTGACAGCGACAAAGTCCTGACAGTCCTTAACCCGCTTGCGCATGCAGCCACCGATTCTGTTCACAGCACCACAGACACTGTTCACAGTACCACAGATACTGTTCACAGTACCACGGACACTGTTCACAGTACCACAGATACTGTTCACATTACCACAGACACTGTTCACAGCACCACAGACACTGTTCACAGCACCACAGACACTGTTCACAGTACCACAGACACTGTTCACAGCACCACAGCCACTGTTCACAGCACCACAGACACTGTTCACAGTACCACAGACACTGTTCACAGTACCACAGACATTGTTCACAGTACCACAGACACTGTTCACATCACCAAACACAGTGTTCACAGTACCGGTGGCTGCATGCACAAGGAGGTTGACCCCGGCGGTCACGTTCCCAGCCCTGCTGATCAGAACCCCGGACTCACTGCTGAAACTCTCATCCCGGACCAAGTCACGCGGGGTATTGTGTGGATGGTGAGCTATGGCGACTGGCGGCATCCGTCCACCTGCCAGGAATGTCACCTGCGACCCCGCAAGTGCAGCTGCCGGTGGAACTTCCCCGACTGTAAAGTATGTGACCTGAAGCCTGGCGAGTGCGTCTGTCGGACCTGCTTCATGTCCCTGTGCCTGACATGCGCCAGAAAACACAAGTCCAGGAACAGTCACCATCGCATTAAGGACACACGGAACACGCCGAAGCTGGACGTAGGACTGGACTGGCGAGATCTTGTCCACATGCCGCCGCCTGACGCCCCGGTCTGCGATGGCCCGTCTCCAATTGGGGAAGATGAAGATGGATGTAGGTGCCCACACCGCTTGCCTGAGCACTCCCTGCTCTTACAGGTCTGTTTTTCCCAGTACATTTTGGTCTGAATGACGCTTTACATCAACACCGTTTGCGGCAGTACACCCCGCATAGGCCCACTTAGGGAGTACGCCACAAGTACACTTCCATTCAAATGAGTTGCTCAGCATCTCATTTGAGTGGAAGAGTACTTTTGTTGTAGTCCTCTTGGCATTACATCTGAGATAGACCCAGTCGGGGAGTACGCCACAAGTACATTTCTGTTCTAACGCGACGCTAAGGGGAGTACGCCACAAGAACACTTCCATTTAAAAGAGGTGCTAAGCGTGTCATTTGAATGGAAGTGTACTTGTGGCGTATTCCCCGAGCGGGCCTATTCGGGGTGTACTGCCGCAAACGGTGTTGATGTACAGCTTCATTCAGACCAGAATGTGCTGGGAAAAACAGACCTGTAAAAACAAAAAGACAGCAAGCCCGTTTTTGTGAAAAGCGCTATTTTCATTGTGCTTGTCACAAAATGGACCGACCGCCCTTTGCCTTCTCAGGGCAAAGAAGAAGTGGACACGCCAGCACACATTGGCTGAGATCAAATTTAGCTCATTCAGCTCCACTACCGTATTTCCCAAATTTTGGAGGTGTCATCTGACGACTGTGCGGGAGATGATCGACCATGATAATTCACGGGTAGTGCAAAATTAGCTTGGCGCCGACATCCATCTCCTGCTGTAGCACGTCGAGACTAAATGGGTTATTGACGACAATTTTCATAATTAGACGACTGCAGGCCCACACCAAAACCCTAGACCAACTGATTCGTGAGCTGCTCGTTGCTCACACAGAGAGAGCCTTGCAGCGCATCACATCCTGCTTCGTAGACGCTGCCCAGCTCTTTGGACTCGAGGTCAGTCTGAAAAAGACAGAGGTCCTCCATCAGCCGGCACCCAAGGTAGAGCATCGCCCTCCCCACATCACCATCGGCGATTCTAAACTGAAGTCAGTGCACCAGTTTACCTACTTTGGCTGCATCATCACATCAGACGCCAAGCTGGACTAGGAGCTGGACAGCAGGCTGGCAAAAGCGAACTGTGCTTTCGGGCGTCTATATAAGCGGGCGTGGCACAATCAACAGCTGAAAAACAGGCACCAAGATCAGCGTGTACATAGCTGTTGTCCTCACAACCCTGCTGTATGGTTCCGAGTCCTGGGCCCTCTACCGCAGCCAACTACGACTCCTCGAACGCTTCCACCAGCGCTGCCTGCGTACAATCCTGGGCATTCACTGGAGTGACTATGTCACCAACGTCGAGGTCCTTGAACAAGCAGAAACTGTGAGCATCGAGACTTTGCTGCTGCGGACACAGCTTCGCTGGGCGGGGCACGTCTCCAGGATGGAGGATCATCGCCTACCCAAGATCACCCTGTTCGGCGAGCTCGCCACTGGACACAGAGACAGAGGGGCACCAAAGAAGAGATACAAAGACTGTCTCAAGAAGTCACTTAGTGCCTGCCAAATCGATCACCGTCAGTGGTCTTCATTCGCTGCGGACCGTGACACTTGGCGCTCCACCATTTACAAGGCAGCTGTCTCCTTTGAGGACTCGCGCAGAGCTAGCCTTAAAGACAAGCGGCTCAGGAGAAAAAAACAGAGATGCCACAACTCAGAACCCTGGCCAGACCTCCCTCTGCAGCCACTGCGGTCGAACTGCCTGTCCCGGATTGGCCTCCGCAGTCACGAGTATGCCTGTAGACGTCGTGGGCAACCCCCATAGACTTTTCCTATAGTATCTTCGTTCGCGAAGTCAAGCCAAGAGGGAACAAAATCCTCTTTTCAAGGTCTGCTGTGAGGGTCCATGACTCGTAGGCATACAAAAACACCGAGATGACTAATGAGCGCATCAGTCTGATCTTGGAGCAGAGCATGATGTTTCTGTCCTTCCATATGGTCTTCAATCTTGTCAGTGCTGTTGTTGTCTGCGCAATCCTGGACAGTATTTCTGGTTTTGATCCCTCATCTGTCACAATCGCTCCTAAGTATTTGAATTTATTAACGGTTTCCAATTGTTGGCTTCCAATCATGACGTCAGTGCCAATGCCACTGGTGTTATTGGTCATCAGTTTGGTCTTCTCTGCACTGATTTCCATCTCATACGCAATGGCTGTACAGTCCAGCTTTTCCACCAGCTGGGCTAGCTCCTTCTCTGTTCCTGCAAGACCATCAGTGTCATCCGCAAAGCGCAAGTTCGTGATTGTTCTGCCTCCAATACTGACAGATCCTTCATGATCTTTCAGAGCATCTGTCATGATTCTTTCCAGGAAGATGTTGAAAAGAGTAGGTGAGAGCAAGCAGCCTTGTCTGACTCCGACTGTAGTCCTAAAACAGTTTCCTATTTTGCCGTTGAAGCAGACTGCGCTAGTGGTCTTGTTGTAAAGGTTTGCTATGACTTTGATCAGGTTGGCATTGATGTTGTATAGCTTCATTGTGGACCAAAGGGCTGCATGCCACACCCTGTCAAACGCTTTCTTAAAATCCACAAAGACATGATAGAGATCTTGCTGGAAAACCTCTACCGACGACCAAAGGGTTAGTAGTGCTGCTATGAGTCTGCTTGCCGCAGTGCTCGGGGCGATTCAGCCAAAGGGTCTCTTTAGTCCTTACTATAAAGGGGCGCAGACTATTTTTGTCACCGTAAAGAGGTTCAACCTACTGTCTTTGATCTGATTTTTTTTTAAATCTCACATTGATGGCGCCAGATAAGGTTTTTGTGCTATTTATAGGACGCGAAATCCAGCCCAGCAAGAAATATTACTTCCTGAACCTAACATATTTTCACACACACTCCCAAAAGCAGACACCACTCTCAGTATAGGCTGGGTCGATGGTACGCGGTCTCCTAAGACGACACACAAACATTATCTCAAGTTATATCGCTTTGGCATTTGGTGCACTAGGTACACTGGGAAGGAAGTGCTGCAACATGGCTTGGATTAAACGTTTGGCTACCCTGTTTGCTTTTGTTTCTTGTTTTCCATCGTTAGCAGAGGGTAAGTAACCATATACAGTGGTGAAGATATTAGTAAGTACCGTGTGTGTGTGTGTGTGAGCGTGAGTGTGTGTGCGTGTGTGTGTGTGTGTGTGTGTGTGTGTGTGGGTGGTGTGTGGTGTGTGGTGTGTGTGTGAGTGAGAGAGAGAGAGAGAGAGAGAGAGAGAGAGAGAGAGAGAGAGAGAGAGAGAGAGAGAGAGAGAGAGAGAGAGAGAGAGAGAGAGGAGAGAGAGAGAGAGAGAGAGAGGAGAGAGAGAGAGAGAGAGAGAGAGAGAGAGAGAGAGAGAGAGAGAGAGAGAGAGGTAAATAAGCCTGCATACGGTATATGTGCACCTGCCAACAATTTATGAATGAAAAAAAAGTTAGTTATTTGGGTTTAACGCCGAGCAGGCGACTAAGGCTATCTCACGGCTGGTTAATGCTCCGACGTTGCGTGGCCTTTTTTGTTTGAGAACACTGGGAGAACTTCCTCTTTTGATCAGAGCTGAAGAAACCGCAGACGGTACGCTAATCACATTCGAGACATAGCGCAGTCGGATACGAGACTTTTTACCGCGTACCCGAATGCGTCACGTCTAGAATGAGTTAAGCCTCTGTTTGTGCATGCACCTTGCAATGTGTGACTGTCTCCATGAGCTCTGCACCGCTTCTCATAAAATGTTCTGTGCGGGTGTGTTTAGGCCAGCACTGGATATTACACACATTAAGATTATGGGATTACAGCGTATTTGAATGTTATTCACGTGCATTCCCCCATTGCTGTAACTCCTTAAGAAATCGGTAGCGACATTTGTCGCGATGATTCCTGAAGGAATCATTGCGACAAAAGTCGCTACCGACAGCCAAAAGGTTACGACACCTTATGCTAGGAACATAACACTGATTGTGGCACGCGTGTGGGGTTGTGATCAGCTCTGGGTCGTAAAGTTCAGAATTACAGATCAGCATACATATATCTGAAGGACAACACATAAGAAACTAATTTTGGTGCTTTCAATGTCTGCAAAAAATAATTCTTGAATTACTCTGATTCATTACTCATTTAGAATCTCAGACACAACGGTTTTTGAAGTCATCATGTGTCGATGTGTCCAAGATATTGGAATTTATTTTCGTATTTGTTTTACATTGTCGCGCACGTATGTGTATGTTATATTTGTATCATCCTGCAGGTGTTACACTAACGCCGTGCCCGCTGGAGGCCAGGGAGAACACACAGACAGTGGTCACCTGCAGTGGGCTCGCCAGTACTGACACAGTGATGTGGGACAAGACACAAAGCACCAATATTATTACTTACGGTTTCTGCCCCCCATTCCCTGCTGCTTGTAGCTCTCGTTTCTACTCCGTCATGGAACTGTCCCGCCCGTCTAGTGACGTCAGCACGATGACCATCAAGAATACCACCCGTACTGTGTTCGGCGGCGCCACCATCACGTGTGAAACAAGCGGCACAATGCCAGGCTGGGACAGCTGTCTGATGGACGTCATGTGTGAGTTTACATTTCAACGTCTATAGTCGTGGACGTTTCGCCTAACTCGTTTATTATTATGTCAGCATTGAGTGTCCTACGACGATTTTATGCTGACAAATAACAGTTTAGACAACGTACTAACACACAACTGTATGCAAACCGCTAGCTGTCTTTTTGCTCCAGGCTATAATGATAGTTGTTTTCCTCCCTACGTCACACGACCAGTCACGTTAGCGCAAATCGTACCATGTGACCGTGATATAAAAACACCTGTAGCGACCGTTTTATAGCCCTCTCGATGACGCATCTTGGATGCCAGTTTTGTTCTATAAAAGATCGCAAACGTTCTAAAGTACAAAGTTACTTAGTGTTGTTCGAAACAACAAGCACACTCAGTACTGGAGACGGCAACATCATGACATTTTAAATTACGCCCTAAGTCTATTATGTAAAAAGGTATAATTTTCCTTTGACGTCAGGCATGTCTGGCGTGATCCAGGTCGCAAGATGTCTTCTTGATTTATTTACGAAAATAGTGGAGGAATGAAAACAAATACGTTATTGGTCGGAGGGGTTCGCTGCACGGACCCTTGTAGGCCTTCTGGAGATAAAAGGAACCATTGTACCCCTCAGGCCTTCGGCCTTCGGGGTACAATGTTTCCTTTGACCTCCCTCAGACCTACAAGGGTCCGTGTAGCATACCCCTCCGACCAATAACTTAATGTTTTTACTTTTAACCCTTTGACAGCTACCGACAATACTGCTCGGCGGGAAAGACTGACGCGTAAATACGCGTCTTTTCCCCCGAACGATATCGTCAGCGGCAGTCAGCGGGTTAAGGTCCTCGCCTATATATTATTATCTCCCTTGTCACAGTAAGTGACGCTGAGCTGGTATACCTCACCCGGTACATAGATGAAATGCACTATCGGCACCATTGCTGTGATTTTGCATTTGTCCGGTTTAAAGGTAGGGTCAACAGCACTTCGATCGGGTGGAGTGATGGCTATTTGCACCCACAGAAAAAAAATTGGAATGAACCACCCACAAAGTCCCTTCTATGTGAGAGTTGTCCTCGCTGTCAAGGGTCTCTACCTTTCGTCTTTCACCTGATTTGGATGTTAAAATATCACTTATTGACAAAGCTTTGCAGATCTGACAATGCGTCAGTGATCTCTAAAAGGGCTTTTGTCAAACATCATTAATTTGCCATGACGTATTTTTTGTTTGTTTGTTTGTTTTTACGTAATTTTATATTTTATATACGTTTTCACTTTCGCTTCAAGACTTGAGAAAATGGTGACAAACCTAGAATTTCACGTTTTTTTTTTTTCACGGTACGGTTTCAGTCTTGCTTTAACTTGTGTGAAATCAGGTTGACTTTACCTAGCTACATGATATACTAAGTACACCTGCATTCTCGTCTGAAAGCGCGTCTAAGTGTGTGTCTCTGTGCGTGTGCGTGCGCGTCCGTTCCAAACATCTCCAATAGGCATAGATCCTCATGCGTCCGGAGGATTTCTGGCGCATGGGAATTTATGCCGCTTGGAGATGCGCGCATATGTGTTACGTTTGTGGTTGTGTTAATTTTGTGTAGAAATATTTTTTTTATTAGTGTTGGTTAGTAAGTTTAAAACTTTCCATATTGAAGAGGGATTCCCGTCACGTATGGTTTTCTCTACCAGTGGTTTTTGTGCCTCCCGGATAAGGTATTTGACTCTGTTACTTAACCTTTTCAACTCAATAAAATCTTTGTCCCGCTTGGCTCGATTTCTGGCTTCTATGGCTTGTTTAATCTCCTCCGTAATCCAGGTGGGGGGCTCACGGCACCGGACTCGTTTCCTTTTTAAAGGGACATGCTTATTTAGCACTCCGAGGAACAGCTCAAGCCACAGTGAGAGCGCTACACCAGGGTCATTGTGATTGTAAACTTCATGGAACGGCAATAAACTGAGGTCATGAAGGAAACTATCTCTATCTATTTTTCTAAAACATCTGTAAGTAATGTATAAATGTTGGGTTCGGCTCTGTTTAGGAACATAACATGACCATGTACAGTTGATGGAAAATGGTCACTGACAGCTAGTAAAGGGACGTCAGTTTCAGTGATAGCTTGTGGGTTGTTAGTATAGATGTGGTCTATCAAAGTAGACGAAGAGTGTGTTACTCTGGTGGCAGTGGTAATCACCTGTTTTAGTCCAAAAAGCATTAGTGTACATTGCCACATCGAATGGGATTTTGAGATGTCAATGTTAAAATCGCCGAGGATGAGTATATCCCTGCCTGTGTCATTCACTTTATCCATTACCTGTACAAAGTCGGCATACCACTCGGCGGTGGATGCTGGATTCCTATAAACAAAGCCAACTAGCAGTGGCGAAGTGTTAGGAAGCTTGACTTCCAACCATACGCATTCCACCTCCCTGGTCTCAAGATCAAGACGTCTGCGTACCCTGTGCTGAACAGTGCTGTGCACATAAACATCTAGCCCAGTATGACCAGGAAAAGTTGCATCGAGTCGTATAAGAGAAAATTTTGGAATAATGACACATGCGTCAGCGATTCGAGAGTCCAGACGAGATTCAGTGAGACCAAAGAGATGGAAATGTGACGGCTGGTTCAGAAACAGGGAAACATCATATACTTTCGGGTATAAATGATACACATTTAAATGTCCGAGTTTTAGTCCTTGAGTGGCTGAGCCAGTGGATCCACTCGCCATATTGTTCTTTGTATATAGACACTAGTGTACACACGACGACAAAAGACCTTTTTTAAAGTCAATAGTCAATAGTTGTCCTTTCTCTCACAAGTCTGTACGACTGATCGTTGTGCAGAAGAAGAAAAACAATTTAGATAACCAAGAGTTATCGAAATATTTCACTATACATTCACACTCCGGCCTCTAATGAGTACGTTATAACCAGCGCTATTCAGTCCGCACATTAATATAAACCAAAATTTACTAGTTTCATTTTCCACAGTGGATATAACAATGAAACAAATCCGTGCGTCAAAATGTAGTAAAACTGTTGCCGCTAGGGTTTCATGTGAAAGAAAAACAGAAGATAGTGGTAGAAAACCCATTTAAATAGAAACAAGGAACGACGTTTCGGATCAAATATCGTTGTTTTTGGCACCTGTGAGTTCATTGGCAGGCGGCGCACTCTGTTCCTCGTAAGACTGGATGCCGACAGCTGTAGTAGCTTGACGTCCGCCAGAGGCTGAGGGACCAATGTCACTGGTATTGTTACTGCCTATGGGAAGTGAGAATAGAGTATTGTGGGCTGTCTCCCACCGGCGGACAGGAAAAGTCTGTGAGGGTTGGCGCATGGTACCGTCTGAATTCTGAGTGGGGTGGTCAGGTCCTGGTCTCCGGCCCTCAGCAGAATTTAAACTACCTGAGTACCATCGCTGTCCGAGCATTGCTTGTCAAAAGCACATGTGCTCAGTACTTGGGGGTTGGCGCGCTGGTCGCGATATGTCGTGTGTCACATTCCCTGTGATCTCTGGCCTGAAGGAGGAACTGTTTGACTAGACGGAGCAGGACACCAGCGCAACGCTCATTGACATTAGGTCTGTCGTTGTTGAACAGTGATGCAACCACTGCGCCTGCTGGCGTGTAAAAGCCAGTCTCTTGGAGAGAGTGCACCTTCTCTTGGTGGCAGAGTTTTGCATGACGTTCATTAATGGTGCACACTTTCTGCAGGAGGAACCAGTCTTGCGGAAGGACGGAGGTGAAGGGCGACAGATACTGACGGGAAGGCACGGCGGACTGCTACTGTCAGACTCTGGTAGTCTCTCAGGATGACGTCAATGTCATGGCCCGAGGCGCAGTCATTTGTATAAACGTGGACCACTACATGTCCAATGTCAGCACGTAGTTCACAATGACTCAGGGCCACTGCCAGCCGTTCAACTGTCACCCCTAGGGTTTGAACGCACGTGGTCCCGCTGGGATCCATCCTCCGGCGATCTACCCGCTGAAAGAGTCGCCAATCAGTAGTCAATCCTGGCTCTAGCCGATAGTCGCACAGTGCACGGGACATTATCCTGCGGTGGCTGACGACTTATAGGATTAGCCGACACCCCTTCGGTCCCGGTCCCACTAATGCAATTCCCTCCAGGTCTGATTGGCGGCGTGGACTGGCCAGCTTCCAATACTTGAGGTAGGGCCGGAGGGGTGATGGATGACTGGGCGCTTATGGTGAGGGCTTTGTCAGTGTGTAGGTTGCTGTCAGTTTGAATGGGCGTAGTGGGGGAAAGTGACCGACACAAAGTATCAAACTGAACTTTAAGTTCCGTGATTTCAGCACTCTGAGTGTTCTTGGTTTTAGCTAGCCTGTTCATTTGTTTGTTCAGTGTTTCTTGTTCTTTGATAAGTTTTTCATGGTCCTTGGTCAGTTGTTCAAGAGCTGCGTGGTGCAACTGTTCAGTCGCTGTTAAACACTTTTCTTCGGCTAACTTGCCATTTTTCAGCATGACCTCAGTGTCCCTGATGGCACCATCAAGAAAGGTTTGTTTTTTCTTGAAGTGTTGCATATTGCCCTTTGATAGTAGCCAGCTCACTTTTCACAGACAATAGATATTTGTAGGTCTCTAATTGACTCTGTGGCGGCTGCTAGTTGGCCCAGCATGTCTTCCAACTGGCTAGATGAGAAGGTAATTGAAGTGGTATTCACATGGCTGTCGTTTTTGTTGGTGGGAAGGTCCGTTTGATCTTTGACGCGCTGGGTGCTATTGGTATCTCAGTGCACACATGCCTTAGGCGTGCTGATCAAGTTGACGTCATTATGAGATTTCGGCAGTGTAGCAAGGGGCGGGTCATGGGACTGGGCTACAGTGTCCGTTCATCATCAGGGGTTTTCTCGGGTTGTCGATATCACCAATTGACATCTCCAAGTCGTCAAATTCACTTGTCAGTCCTGTGACTCCCGGCGTCTATTGTTCGTTCGTGTGTACACGTGTGTGTGTGTGTGTGTGTGTGTGTGTGTGTGTGTGTGTGTGTGTGTGTGTGTGTTGGGGGGAGGGGGGGGGGGGGGGGCAAGATGGCGGCCAGGCACCATCTCCTGGCCGGTCGCTCCGGCAAAATCTGTCAACTGTGCTTTGAAGCGACGTCTATAATTATTATTTTTCAGGCAGTGTTGTGCCATCAAGTTCCTAGGAAACAGTGATGTACTTTTTAAACAACTTACTTGATAGAATATCGTCTTTATTTTGTAATACTGAGTTGGATCGTCTTCATCTGCAGTGTAACAGTCGGAATTTCAACCTGCTTCGAGCCAGCCTCATGAAGTCAAAGAAGAGCGTGCAGACGAACTGTGGAATAACTAATCATAAGCTATTCCGGATTCATCCGGCTACAGTGTTGTGCCAGATTTTTCTTTTTTTTCTGTCTGACTCCACAGAAAAGCGTGAAAGCATAGAGAGAAGCATCTACCAGCGTGATTTACTACTTTTTTAGTTACTGCGTCGTCTTAGTCTCGGCGGCCGTGTTTATGTAGCATCTGCCTTGCTCGCCGACTTTCGCTGTTGACAGACATTTCCCAACAAGCAGTGTGCCAGTGAAGTGAACAGAACTGTGTGTGTGGGGTGTGTGGGTATTTTAATATAACGACTCATGACGAATATAGTCACAGTGTTGACGGACTTTGTCGGAGCGGTGCCCTCTAAATACCAGGCGCTGTACTATAGCGACGGGCCTCCAGGTGCAGCATTGACCGTTGCTTTTATGTTGCCTAGATAGGAGATTATTTTCCTTTCGACGGTAATTTGTTTTTGTTGTATAGCTTTAATCAAGTGGGAATTTAACAAAAGAGCACATACTAGTGTGTTCAGGAGACTTAGGGCTGTCTTAGCATTCTGTTTGTGTCAGGGTGGTTCGGGTCGGGATGAAGCCACTGGCGCCGCGCGGCAATTAGATGCTTTGACGACGGGCTTCACCCGTCCCGAGTCATTGTCCATTTTGTAGCTCTGTTATTGTAATTTGTGGAATGAGCGAGTGAGTGAAAGTTGAGCAGCACCTGCGGTGGCAAGACAATTTTTGCGGTGTATGATTATTTTCTATCACACCAACAATAAAGTCATCTTGAATCTTGTATTGGATATTAATTTGGAGCGTTCATACACATTAAGAAGTATTTCATTACTACTACACATAAGAAGCGTGTTAATGTTGCAGTGTGAGCATATTCGCGTTTCCTGTTTGAAAATGCAAGTGTCATCAAGATCGAGTCTTCTTGGCGCACAAGGGTTTTTGGGAACTGAGGAAAGTTGATCAAGGAAATTCATGAATACTAATTATCTTGTTATACAATACATGTGTCAAAGAAGGGAAAACTTTGTGGAGTGGGTACATACACAACTAACCCTTATTGCCTGGAGGTCGCTTTAGCCCCTTTACTGCCGAGAAAAAGTGAACCCGATAAAACTGAAAGAGACACAGATCCTCATAATCCCCTGCGATTGCGATGGCTTATGAGGATCTATGCCACTTGTTGAGACCAATCTGTAACCATGTGTCTTGGACGGTGCTGGCTTTTGGTCGTTGAACGATTACAGAAACAAAAAAATGTACATACCGTGTACAGGGAAGGGGTTAAGAAAACGCCATGATCATTTTTTTTCTGTACCACTTATTTATCCTGTTGAGAGTTTTTCGTCAGAAGAGGACAGGTTGTAACTGACAGCGACTGAAACTTTGCCAGCTCCTGAATTACAGCATTCACATGACAGGCAAACACCGCTGTGTGTTGGAACTCGTGCATACAGTTGATGAAAGTTACAGCATTGACATGACAGGCAAAGGCCGCTGTGTGCTGGAACTGGTGCATACAGTTGATGAAGGTTACAGCATTGACATGACAGGCAAAGGCCGCTGTGCGTTGGAAATGGTGCATACAGTTGATGAAGGTTACAGCATTGACATGACAGACAAAGGCCGCTATGTGTTGGAACTAGTGCATACAGTTGATGAAGGTTACAGCATTTACATGACAGGAATAGGCCGCTGTGTGTTGGAACTGGTGCATACAGTTGATGAAGGTTACAGCATTCACATGACAGGCAAAGGCCGCTGTGTGTTGGAACTGGTGCATACAGTTGATGAAGGTTACAGCATTGACATGACAGGCGAAGGCCGCTGTGTGTTGGAACTGGTGCATACAGTTGATGAAGGTTACAGCATTCACATGATAGGCAAAGGCCGCTGTGTGTTGGAACGGGTGCATACAGTTGATGAAGGTTACTGCATTCACATGACAGGCAAAGGCCGCTGAGTGTTGGAACTGGTGCATACAGATGATGAAGGTTACAGCATTCACATGACAGACAAAGGCCGCTGTGTATTGGAACTGGTGCATACAGTTGATGAAGGTTACAGCATTGACATGACAGACAAAGGCCGCTGTGTGTTGGAACTGGTGCATACAGTTGATGAAGGTTACAGCATTGACATGACAGACAAAGGCCGCTGTGTGTTGGCACTGGTGCATACAGTTGATGAAGGTTACAGCATTGACATGACAGACAAAGGCCTCTGTGAGTTGGAACTGGTGCATACAGTTGATGAAGGTTACAGCATTCACATGACAGACAAAGGCCGCTGTGTGTTGGAACTGGTGCATACAGTTGATGAAGGTTACAGCATTGACATGACAGACAAAGGCCGCTGTGTGTTGGCACTGGTGCATACAGTTGATGAAGGTTACAGCATTCACATGACAGACAAAGGCCGCTGTGTGTTGCATACAGTTGATGAAGGTCAGGAAACCGAAGTAACCCCTTCCCTGCCACTATATATATCTTGTATTTCTGCAGTCTGTATTCATTCAACGACCACCGGCCACAACCGTCCAAGGAACATGGTCACAAATTAGTCTCAGGAAGAGGCATAGATCCTCATGAGCCCACGCGACTGCGGGGGCTCATGATGATCTATGTCTCTTGCAGTTGGGTTATGTTCACTGAAGGGGTTAAACTAACGTCACCACACGTAACATTGCATCTTGTGTTGGATCAACAGATGGCCCTGATACCGTGACCCTGCATACATTTTTGCATTTGTAGGGTGTGTGTGCGGGTGCGCATGTGTGCTGACATGTACGTGGACAACTTGCATGAAAAACGCATATATGAGTGTATTGATATATGTGTGTGCATACACACTTTTATTGTTGTTTTATGTTTTCTTAGAGTAGGTACCAACTGTGGAGCTTTATCTCGGATTAGAGAATGTAGATCTCTTAGATAGTATACACTGTCAGTACCAGAGAGAGTGTGCACATGTGTCTGCAGGTGCATATGTGTCACACTGTGCACACTTTCTTAAAAGCAATTCTGTGGGATTTTGTGTGTACTTTTTGTCGCATATGTAAATTGTTAGATTTAATGAAACAATGGTACTTCAATAGCTAATTAAGATGGCAGTCTCAATAATATTTTAAATCAATTCACATGAGTCTGAGGTAGATATTCCAATACCATCGCCATTTTGAACATTGTCCATGGCAGACAGAAGTGGCCAGACTGGGCTACTTTGCCTTTTTTTGTTGTTGTTTCTGTGTATACTTCTTCTTAATGATTTGTGGTGTTCTTTTTTTTTCTTTGGTGTTCCTTGTGCGTTTTTGTAAATATTGTCCTTGCTTTTGTATTGTCTTTTCTGTTGGGAGAGACAGGTTGTCACATATACTTTCAGGCTGTATTGTTCTTGTCTATGTTGATAGAAAGTGGCTAAGGCCCACCATGTGGAATGCATGCCTGTACTTTTCATATATTTTATCTATAGGAGAGTATTTTTTTTGTAGCATGAATTGTAGAGGCCTCGGAGATCCGAAGAATCGGGATGACGTGGTGCATCTTTTGAGAGAAAAAGAATATAGCATAAGCTTTCTACAAGAAACTCATTTTACGGAGAAACAAGAGCATATCATCAGGGCGAAATGGGGCTATCAAGCATTTTATAATTCTTATGCATCAAATGCAAAGGGTCTGGCTGTTCTAATTAACAATAATTTTGGTTTTAAACACCTTGGCTTGTAAAATGACCCTGAGGGAAACTACATGATTCTTAAAGCGCTTGTGGATGAAACTGTGTACTTGCTGGTTAACGTGCACGGGCCAAACAATGATTGTCCATCCTTTTATGAACAGTTGAAAAGCAGATTATGCGAATACGGAGATGTTCCTATGATTTTGGGAGGTGATTGGAATCTGGTCTTGGACCCTAAGCTTGATTATCATAATTACAAGCGCACAAATAATCCACTTGCCAGAGAAAAGCTACACGAGGTAATTGAAGAATTTAACTTGATAGATATTTGGAGACAAATGCACCCTAATGATACAATATTTACGTGGAGGAGAAGAAACCCCCTTCAGCAGGCACGCCTGGACTTTTTTCTTATATCGGACGCAGCTGCACATATGGTAGTGGCTTCAGGGATCAATGCATCATACAGATCCGATCACTCTGTTATCTCTTTTGCTATCCAGTCGGGAAATGGAAGTTCAGATTCTTATAATAGGCATGGCCGGGTTTTTTTTTTGGGTTTTTTTTTTAAGTTTAATACCTCCTTGTTAAAGAATGCAGAGTATGTAACATCGGTGAAAAAGTGTATTTATGAAACAAAATGTCAGTACGCACACCTGTTGTACCGGCATGAAGTTATCGATCAAATCCCTTCTCCCGATCTGCAGCTTGTAATTAATGATCAGTTATTTTTTGAAACTCTTCTTGTTCAGATTAGGGGAACTACAATAGCTTACGCTTGTCACAAGAAGAAGGTAGAAAACGAGCGAGAAAAATGGCTGCTCAACAAAAGTGAAGCTATGGAAAATAGTCTGAGCCAGCATAATCAGGGAGTTTTAGAGACTTTACAGCAGGAGTTGTATAACATTAGGGAACGGAGGATGGACGGGGTTCGAATTAGAGCGAAAGCAAGATGGATAGGAGACGGGGAAAAAAATTCAAAATACTTTTGTGGGCTAGAAAAAAGACATTACACAAGTAAATTTATGAAGGTTATAGAAAACAACAATGGCGAAAAGATAACAGATCAGGTAGAAATTGTGAGGGAAGTGGAGGAGTACTATAGGGCATTATATAAAAACAGAGATTCAGATTTACATGAGGTTGACTCCTCAGATTTTGACAGCTGTCTTTTTAGAAAGTTGTCAGAAGAACAGAGAGAAAACTTAGAAGGCTATATAACGGAGGAGGAGGCTTTACGAGCTTTAAAGAATATGGAAAATGGGAAAACCCCAGGAAGTGACGGCTTCCCAGCGGAATTTTTCAATTTTTTTTGGAAGGACCTAGGGTCTTTCTTAGTGAGATCTATCAATGAAGGTTACGACCATGGGTCTTTGTCAGTCACACAAAGACATGGAATGATAACCCTTATTCCTAAAGGAGAAAAACCTAAACAATGTTTAAAAAATTGGCGCCCAATATCCCTGCTTAATGTCAGTTATAAAATTGCATCCGCATGTATCGCCAATAGAATAAAACAGGTTCTCCCTTGTATAATCCATGATCTCCCTTGTATAATCCATGAGGACCAGAGTGGTTTCATCTCCGGTAGATCAATCTCCGACAATATTAGACTTCTGTATGATGTACTTCATTATACAGAGACATTTAAGAAACCTGGATTGTTGTTGCTCATCGATTTCGAAAAAGCGTTTGACTCTGTTTCTCACTCATTTATTCAGAAAGCTTTAAAAATGTTTAATTTTGGATGTAGCATCACAAAATGGGTGGAAATTTTTTATAAGAACAGTGAATCTTGCCTGATTGTGAACAGCCAGGTGTCTGGTCGCTTCTCTGTGGATCGTGGTTGTAGACAAGGGGACCTCCTCTCACCTTACATCTTTTTAATATGTGTTGAATGTTGGCTATAAAGTTGAGGAATAATAAGAACATTACAGGTATAAAATGCAAAGAACAGGAACTCTTAGTCTCACTTTTTGCTGATGATATGTCATTGTTTTTGGATGGGTCATAAAAATCATTTGATTCTGTCGTCCTAGAATTGGAATTTTTTGCAGTTATTTCTGGGCTAAAAATTAATTTTGAGAAGACTATTGCTGTTTGGATTGGCACTAATAAGTTTTGTCTTACACGCTATGCCACATCTAAACATCTCCTGGAATCCAGATACCTTCACAGTGCTGGGAGTGACCTTCTCTACAGAACTGTCTGGTATCATACTCCTGAATTATAAACAGAAACTTGCAAAAATGAAGAAAATTGTAAAGCAGTGGAAATTGCGAAATCTAACCCCTGTTGGAAGAAATGTTGTTTTCAAGTCCTTAATTCTTCAATTTTTACGCACTACTTCATCTCTCTGCCCTCTCCAGGGAGTGTAATTCTCAAAGAAATTAATAGTGCGATGTTTAACTTCATCTGGGGAGGGAAGAGAGACAAAGTGAAAAGAACCACAGTTTTCAGACAGTATGAAGAAGGAGGGCTCAAGGTAATTGATATTGAAGCTTTTTACAAGGCATTTAAGGTCTCCTGGATTCGGAGAGTTCTGTCATCGGGTACTAACTGGAACCTTTTACTCTTATCTTTGTATGGTAATATCAAACAGTGTGAGGTTTTTGGTGGTTACTTCCTAGAAAGTTTAGAGATGAAGAACCCCTTCTGAAAAGAAGTGGCTTCAATTTTTAAAGAATATCATAAGCTTTTCTGTCCCGCAAGTATCGATGCATTCAAAAGCGAACCATTGTTTTTTAACCCACGACTTCTGAAAAAGGATACTTCGAAATCTGTCGACCAGTGGGTTTTGAAAAATATTTTTACAATTGGTGATGTTCTTGATGATAATGGGGACATTATTAGTTTCGATGTCTTTTGTGGAATGTTTGGTGCAGATGTTTCTTTTCTCGAATACTATAGTAGAACAAGTGCTATACGAAAATACAAAAGAAAAATGTTACGAATATGGACCGATGCAGTTGATGTAACTGATTTGGGTACACCTTTGGGTGTTGTCTTTGAACATAAAAAGGGTACAAAAGATATATACAACGTTTTCGTAAATAAAACGACACCACCTACGTATTGAAAAATGGAAAAAAAACAAATATAATGACCTAAGGTGGAAAGCTATATTTGTGCATCCTATAACGGTCACACAAGACACCAAATTACGCTGGTTTCAATATAGAATTGTCCATAGAACACTGACAACCAATGTTTACCTGCGCTATAGACAGTTAAAGGATTCAAACCTTTGTACCTTTTGTTCACTCTCTAAGGAGTCTATTGAACATTTATATTTTTGAGTGCACAGTGGTGCGTGCTTTCTGGGACGAATTACTGAGCAGACTAAAAGAAAAATGTGCTCATTGTGACAATTTTGAACTCTGTACAGAATTAGTTGTTTTGGGGGTGAAAAATGGGCTGCGGACAGACCCAGTTCTTGACTTGCTCTTATTAATGGCAAAGTTTTTTTATTTACCGCTGCCGTTGTTTGAATAAGCAGCTAAACCTTTCTGTTTTTTTTTTTTTTTTTTTTTTTTTTTTTTTTTTTTTTTTTGGCAGAGTTCAAAAACAGATACTGTAGAGAGAAATATGTATTTACTGTCAGAAACAAACTTAGCCTTTTTACACGTCTGTGGCTGCCTTATTTGAACTTTGTGTAAATAATTAATTTCTGTCACCTATCTTGTTAATCTGTGTAGACTGCAGTTGAGTTCGGTTTGGCCTGCTATGATTCACAGTTACTTCCTGCTGAATTTTGGCAACTATCCGTTTACCAATACATGCATGCACAAAACAAATTCCAGGAACAGTCTCTCTCTCTCTCTCTCTCTCTCTCTCTCTCTCTCTCTCTCTCTCTCTCTCTCTCTCTCTCTCTCTCTCTCTCTCTCTCTTTCCACACACACATTAATTTAATTAAATTAACTGTTTTTAACATAATTTATTATCAGTTTGGGTATTACGATTTTTAGTTCTTTCGTATTTGTGTTGTACTTGTTTGCGGTCCATATATGTTCATGTAATTAATGTTGCACTATGGACACGTAAAACAACTGAAGTCCAGTGATGGTTTTCTCTCCTCTCGTTGTGTTCCCTCTCTCGTTGTGTCTCGTCTCCCCTTATATTGTGTCCCCCAGTATGTATATACCCTTGCCCTTATCAATCATCTTCCCACTTAGGACCCGCCCCTCGTTTAGGGCCGGTGCAGTTACGTGAATAGAGCGTCTCCGCGGCGTGCGGACGTCCCGTTAATTAGATGCCATCCACTTCCCATATAGTAACAGTTTCTCGATTAGGGCTGCCCGGCGATTCCGGTAGTTACATACAGACGCTGACCATAATGTTATGTGACCGGAAACTACATCCAGATGCCGGATGTGGAGGCACGCGTCAGTAGTGCAACATTCCTCCCTAACCCGAGAAAAATACATCCCGTTCAGGATTATTTTTCTATCTTGTTCAGGAGGGTTTACACTTCGGGACATAATAACAATATAATTACACATCATTACACAATCAAAATACGTTTCAAATCGGTGCGTGATATCTTGTCCAACTATAACAACAATTATTCCATCCAAATACACATAATATAAAATAAAAGAGAAAGAGTTCATTGTCAAAACACTGAAATTGTTCGTCTCTCATGGGCACCGTTGCGCTCACAGTCCCAACATAATTCCTCCACCTCGTAGGTCGCCTCATTTCAAGGCCGGGTAGAATTTCACGACTGGCGATGTCGTCTTCAGTTCCACCCTGTCTTCCATCATCAGTGCAGAGGCACTTGCTCCGTAGACGTCATTGTCGTCCGCCACAGTTGTAGCCACCGATCCCGGGTCCAGTGTAGGTCGAGTGACCTCACTATGCCATCGCCTAAGTCTCGATAAAGGGCCAGCTTTTAACACACAAAATATCGGGCTACTCCCACTATTTCGCCTACAAATGACATGATTACTGCCATTAATAATAAATTATAAACGCTATCTGCTAAACCCAAAATCATGAGACAGAGGACGAACCTCATCTTGCACGTCTGCAAAATGTAATTTACACCCGTAGTCGTATATTCATACACCCAAAACTGCATTACCTGCACGATTTTCTGATTGATCCTCTCTCAATACCACTTGAGAGTTGCATTTCAAATGAAGCCTAAAGTAGATCTCCTATAGCCTTTAATAACCGCCTCATTCCTTTACTCATAGACTTAGGCAGGATTGCGTCCACATGCTTTATCCTATCATCATCAGAGTTATCTGATGTGCCTTCGCCCGAGCTAACATCAGCCGATTCTGCTTCGACTGTTTGTCTCCTGTTCTGGCGTCTAACCCTTTTTGCTAACTCCATGAGAGGTATGTCGTCTTCTGAAGACGAGTTCTCACGTTCCCTACGCTGTCTTTTGATCCAACTTTCTCTTGAAGGTAAGTCGCCTACATCTTCACTGTCACTGGAAGAGCTGTCTTCCGGTGCGATCGCATAATTAGTCTTTCTGAGGGGCCTAATTGTTTCCGCTGAGGGTTTAGGCCACTCATCTAACTTAGCGAGTCTTATGTGCTCTGCATGCACTTTTACTACTTCACCAGTCAATTGGTTCCTGATCCTGTACGTTATTGGGGTTGTTTGCTCGACCACTCTGTAGTAAGGTTTCCATTTGCTGTCTAGCTTGTTTTTCCTTTGATTATTTTTATAGTACACTGGGTCCCCGACTTTGATTTCGTCACTTTTGACCTGTCTGTTTGCATATTTTGCCCCCCTCTTCTGTGATTTCTTTATCCGTTGGTGCACCTGGGTGAACAATTTGTGCTGTTGTTCTAAGGCTACCTTATGAAGGTCCTCTCCGACATATTTCCGTCAAGGCCTCAGTATGTTATCTAATGGTAACACTGGATCTCTGTTATACAGTAAAAAGAATGGAGAGCACTGAGTCGTTTCTGAAACGCTAACCCTGTATGCCGACAACGCATGGTTTATGTGCAAATCCAACGTTTGGATATCTTCCTGTATTTTCTTCGACATGATATCATTCATGGTACGATGAAATCTTTCTACCTTAGCGTTAGACTGTGGATGATAATAGCTCGTCAAGACATGATCTATGTTTAGTTCACTGAGAACCTCCCTCATGATCCGATTGACATTTTCTGTGCCATTATCAGTAACCACCTGTAAAGGACAGCCGTGTCGAGGAATTATCTCATCCATCAAGATTTGAGCAACAGTTTCTGCCGACTTATCTGGTGCTGGAAAGCACTCTGGATATCCACTGTAATGGCAAACAAACCCTAAAATGTACTTGTTCCCGGACAGACTAGTAGGGAATGGACCCTGTATGTCTACACTAACCTTTGCAAACGGATATGGAGGAACGTCCATTTCCTGCACTGGGACTTTCTGTTTCTGCAAAACCCTTTGCTGACAGGTAATGCAACCGCCTATGTACTCGTTCAACCCCCTGTACATGTTTGGCCAAAAGTACTTCTGTTTGATCGTGTCGTAAGTCTTATCAAGGCCCATGTGCCCATTTCCGTCATGATACTGGTTTACGACCTGCTCCACCAAATGGGATGGCACCACTAATCTGACTACTGGATCGTCATCAATATTCGACAAGAAATACAAGACGTCTTCTATGAACAAATACCTCCTTTTTACACTGGCCGGTGCTTCCTCGTTCAGTAGCTGATTTTTCAACTTAACAATATCTGGATCCTTGTCTTGCTCCGTGATCATATCGAACCCTGTCACCTCTACCTTTTCTAAAGTTTCTCTCGGATCATCCGTCTGACAACTTGCAAACTGCTTTGGTCTAAACTGACTAGAATTAATCACCCCTATCTGGAACGCATTGTCGCTCACTCCAGTGACTGTTTCTTCCATCTCTTCTGACGCTAACTCCTTTTCGTCTGTTTGTGGCACTCTAGACAACAAATCAGCCAACACATTCTGTGGCCCTGGAATGTACTCTATAGTGCAGTTGTACCCTGCGATCCCTAGCGCCCACATCGGAATCTTCTTATTCTGCATAGGTGACTCTAAGAGATACTTCAACGGTTTGTGATCTGTGCGAACAACGAATTGCGCATTGTGCAAATAGTGGTCTAACTTCGGTAATGCATAATGGATTGCAAATGCTTCCTTTTCTATGGTAGACCACTTCTTCTGGCTCTGGCTCAACCTATGGGACAGAAAGTAAATAGGCTTTTCTGTCTTGAGTCCTGTGCTGTCCTCACTTTCTTGCGTCAGACACGCCCCGAT
This sequence comes from Semisulcospira habei, assembly GCA_036245525.1. Taxonomy (NCBI): domain Eukaryota; kingdom Metazoa; phylum Mollusca; class Gastropoda; family Semisulcospiridae; genus Semisulcospira; species Semisulcospira habei. The sequence continues at coordinate 90,885,608 of BTPG01000003.1, forward strand.
ACATGTGTCACTATCATCCGTGTACAATACATATGGACGTCTCGTGTCCGGATATACCAACAAAGGAACTACTGACAAACTTTGTTTGAGAAAATCAAACGCCTGTTGACACTGATCAGACAATTCGAATCTGGCAAATTTCCTTGTCAAGTTGATGATGGGTTCGGCTATCTCAGAAAAGTTGGGTATGAACCTGCGATAGTATGACATCATTCCAATGACACTGCGACACTCCCTTATACATGTTGGATTCGGCAATGTCCGAATTGCTGACACCTTTTCTGGGTCTGGTTTGACTCCTTCCTTCCCTATCACAAACCCTAAGTACTGTGTTTCCTCGGCGAAGAACTGACATTTCTTCAGTTTCAACTTGAGTTTATGTTGTCTGAGTCTACCGAACACATCTTTTATATGCTGATAATGCTGTTCCTTTGTTTCGGAAAAGATCAGAATATCATCCATATATGCCGAACAAAATGCTTCTAACCCCATCAACACTGTGTTCATCAACAGCATGAACACACTGGGTGCCTGGCAAAGTCCAAACGGCATGACTGCAAACTCAAAAAGTCCCTTGTGACAAGCGAAAGCCGTTTTCTCACTACTCTCTTGATCCGCCATCTCTACCTGCCAGTATCCCGATTTCATATCTAACCTTGTGAAATATTTTGCCTTCCCCAGCAAGGACAAAATATCGTCTATGAGCGGTAGTGGATACAACGACTTCTTAGTAATCTCGTTTAGCTTTCGAAAGTCAACGCACAACCTCTTTGAACCATCTTTTTTTGTCACTACTACTAAACTGAAAGACCATGGCGACATTGATCTCCTGATGATCCCTGCCTCTAACATCTCATCTACTGCTTTGTCTACTATCTCTCTATCCTGCAAAGGAACGCGGTAAGGTTTCACCCTTATTGGAGCGTGGTCTCCAGTGTCTATGCTCATTTTGACAGTGTTGGTGCGCCCTAAGTCCAGATCGCTACTCGCGAACAAATCGGAATGCTCCGATACCAGTTTAGTGACTGTGGACCTGATTGCGTCAGGCGCATCGATTTCTGTCAGATCAATGGAAGCGACTTCTCGTTCTTCCGTTCTGTTAGACACCGACTTTACCTGACTTACGCTGTTTGCCCTGCCTACCACACATCCCCTTTTTAGCCTGAACGTTTTGTTGGTGTGATTCACAACTAACAAAGGAAATGTCCTACCTTTGTTTCTCACTACCCCGCTCATCACAGATAGTCCTGGCTCTTCTGCAACAAACCCCCTATCTGTCGCTGAGACTTCTAAACATTCTTCCTTACTGAAGTACTGTGTACTCTTTATTCTAACCTGACAAAATTATCTCCGCTGTATGTGGTTTCAATACTCTCGTCTTGTGTACTCTGATTAACGAAGATATGTGCATGTCATGTTCGTAAGGTACAAACGCATTCCCGACTTTAACCTTTCTCAAATCAAAATAGATGCGTGCTCCGTTCTTATCGAGCCAATCGTTTCCCAAAATGAAATTTCTATTCATCTCTTTCACTACATAAAAACGATGTTTGAACGACTGCTTTTCAATTTTGAAGTCCAGTTCTATATGCCCACAACTCCTAGCGCTTCCCCACTGACTGACTGTAGCGATACACTTCTTTTCTCTAGCCTTGGCTTGTTCTGCAATTTTTCATACGACTTCTTGCTAATCAACGATACTTCCGCCCCCGTATCTATGAGACTTCCAAACTTTTGACTTCCTACCTTAAAGACTATGCATTTTGGACTCCCCGCTAAGTTGATGCTAAAGGATCTACTGTTTCCCCCGTTCTGCTCACCGGCTTCTCGTGGTGCAGAACGTTCTAGTTTTCCTGTCGCTCCTGTCCTATCCTAGCCCTACATTCTCTTTGTCGGTGGCCGTAACCCCCCATCGCCAACACCGCGCGTGTTGATACATTTGCTGTGACAAAGACGACTTTTGCTGACCGACTGCGTTGATCCGCCTAGCCTTGCAATCGCGTGCCTTGTAGCGCGGTGAACTGCATCGAAAACACGCCCTATCTCTAGAGTGATCCACTTCTTTTGCAGACTGTTGCTGATCTCCATTGAAGGTGGGGATCAGCTGTGAAATGAGTTGCACATTAACTAAGGATGACAACCTCTCTATCTGACTACCTAATGCGGCCAACACCGGTTCAAGTGGGTGTGGTCTTCCTACATCTTCTTCTGCCATTGTCACTACAAATACAAAATATTGCTGGCCCTTACTCAAAACTGTAGCGATGACACAAAAAGGTCACTCACCTGTTTGTCCAGCGTTGGTGACGGTGATTGTGGCCCGAGGTCGTTTCGTCTGCGGCGAGCTCCTTCTCAGTCTCGTCTCACGATCTTCTGTCTGCCTCTCGTTCGGCGTCTTCAGTTCTCGGCGTCGTCGTACTTTTGACGTAGCGTCGTTCTGCCACCCTCTGCGATAGTTCTGTCTTCAATCTCGTTCTGGAATCTGCGATTGTTCTGGCTTCCATCTCGTTCTGACATCCTGCGATGATTCTGCTAAACCCGTTCTGACATCCTGCGATGGTTATGCTAAACCAGTTCTGACATCCTAGTCACGCGGCACCAAAATTGGTTGTTACGTGTTGCACTATGGACACGTAAAACAACTGAAGTCCAGTGATGGTTTTCTCTCGTGTTTATTTCAGTCTAAAGAGCATTGTCTGGGGTTGGGCAAGACCAACCACAGACTACAATTCGGTCGTTCTCTCACTATTCGCTCTCTCTTCTACTTTCGTCCATCTCCCTCACTCTCCTCTCACTCTCCTCTCGTTGTGTTCCCTCTCTCGTTGTGTCTCGTCTCCCCTTATGTTGTATATACCCTTGCCCTTATCAATCATCTTCCCACTTAGGACCCGCCCCTCGTTTAGGGCCGGTGCAGTTACGTGAATAGAGCGTCTACGCGGCGTGCGGATGTCCCGTTAATTAGATGCCATCCACTTCCCATATAGTAACAGTTTCCGGAGGGCCGGTCCGTTATCTCGATTAGGACTGCCCGGCGATTCCGGTAGTTACATACAGATGCTGACCATAATGTTATGTGACCGGAAACTACATCCAGATGCCGGATGTGGAGGCACGCGTCAGTAGTGTAACATTAATCTTGAAAAATGTTCAATAAAAAAAAAAAGGTTACAGCATTCACATGACAGACAAAGGCCGCTGTGTGTTGGAACTGGTGCATACAGTTGATGAAGGTTACAGCATTGACATGACAGACAAAGGCCGCTGTGTGTTGGAACTGGTGCATACAGTTGATGAAGGTTACAGCATTCACATGACAGACAAAGGCCGCTGTGTGTTGGAACTGGTGCATACAGTTGATGAAGGTTACAGCATTGACATGACAGACAAAGGCCGCTGTGTGTTGGAACTGGTGCATACAGTTGATGAAGGTTACAGCATTGACATGACAGACAAAGGCCGCTGTGTGTTGGCACTGGTGCATACAGTTGATGAAGGTTACAGCATTCACATGACAGACAAAGGCCGCTGTGTGTTGCATACAGTTGATGAAGGTCAGGAAACCGAAGTAACCCCTTCCCTGCCACTATATATATCTTGTATTTCTGCAGTCTGTATTCATTCAACGACCACCGGCCACAACCGTCCAAGAAACATGGACACAAATTAGTTTCAGGAAGAGGCATAGATCCTCATGAGCAAACGCGACTGCGGGGGCTCATGAGGATCTATGTCTCTTGCAGTTGGGTTGTGTTCACTGAAGGAGTTAAACTAACGTCACCACACGTAACATTGCATCTTGTGTTGGATCAACAGATGGCCCTGATACCGTGACCCTGAATGACCCCGGGGTGTTTGACCTTAACCCTACGTCACCAGGCGCCACGACCTTGACCTGTACAGCATCAGCGTCTAACCCCGGAGTGACGTACATCTGGAGCCGCTCATGTGACGGGGTTACGTCAGGCAGCACGTGCAGGTTTACCCCCACTGTCAGCGACCACAACACGAGCATCACGTGCACCGTCTCCAACACAGTGACACAGGTCACCAGGACTGCCAGTAGAACTATCACGCTTAACTGTGAGTACACTTGGGTCTTTACTATATATCATTATATTGTGTACTCTATAGAGGTTACCAGGACTGCCAATAGTGCTATCTAGTGGGTCTTTACTGGCTGTGCGGTGTTATCCATGCGATTAGCATGTGCTAAATATTTAACCCTTTGCATGTGTAAACAAGATGGGATGAACCACAACCCACAAAGTCCCTTCTATATGAGAGCTGTCTTCACTGTCAATGGTCTCTACCTTTTGTCTTTGACCTGATTCTGATGTTGAATTATCTCATATTGAAACTGTCTCTCAGATTTGCCAATGCGTCAGTGAGTTCTATAAGGGGCGCAGGACATACGCGTCATTGATTTGTCAAACGTCATTTGTCATGACGTAAGGTTTAGTTCTTACGTAATTTTATATTTTACCTGATATGAATTTCACTTCGTTTCATAGGCTTGAGAAAATGGTGACAAAACTAAAACGTCACGGTACAATTTCAGTCTTGCAATAAAATGTGTGAAAGCAGGTTGACTTTACCTAGCTACATGATATACTAAATGCACGGGTCACCTGCATGCTCTTCTGAAAGCGCGTCGATGTGTGTGTGCGTGTTAGTGGGTGCGTGCGCGCGCGCTCCAAACATCTCCAAGAGGTATAGATCCAAATGCGCCTGGAGGGCGCATGAGGATCTATTCCTCCTGGAGACTAATGCGCGCATATTTGTGTGTGTGTGTGTGTGTGTGTGTGTGTGAGAGAGAGAGAGAGAGAGAGAGAGAGAGAGAGAGAGAGAGAGAGAGAGAGAGAGAGAGAGAGAGAGAGAGAGAATGACGTCATATTTAGAGTATTATGTCAGTGTCTGCGTGGTAACGGAGTTGCCTCTTTTTATGTCACCGCCACTGTCTGACTTTCTCTAGAGGTAAAGATTTTTTAGTGTTTTAATTCTTTTCTGAAAAGAATTATTTTTACTAAAGAAGTTGAAATGATACAAAGCTGGCTAACGAACTCATCTAATGTCTTTCTCCAAACTAGCTATATGCAAACGTTCAAGTAAATATGACAAATATTACGGACTCTAATCTGGGTCAATCGAATTCCTATAATCGGTTGTTTATGTCTTGTTTATGACATTCAATTACAATAATCATGCTCTCTTGGCTACCTACTTAAAAATATATTTCGCCAAGTTTCAATCTTGTGTGTACTTAAATATAGGAGATTTAATTGTTTACATACAAACGCACACACATACATACGCACATACATACATACGCACATACGGCGCTTTGCGCCAAAATGTACGTTCAGCAACGAGGTTAGTGTAACTAGACATGACGTAATTTTTATCTTGTTACTTCAATTGTTCGAGGTTTAGCCTGCCCGATTTTGACATCATGGACCTGCTTTTAAATCCGCCCCACCGCGAGCCGTCCTAAAAGTCTCTTCTATAAATAGAAAGGACTTAAAAATGAAGTATGTTGTCAGCCGGTCTAAAATGCACAATAAACCTAAGTCATGCTATGGACATTACATCTTCATGCTAATAATAATAATAATAATAATAATAATAATACATGGTATTTATATGGCGCATTTCTCATATTTATAATATAACTCAATGTGCAGGCGAAAACCACACACACACACACACACACACACACACACACACACACACACACACACACACACACACGCAAACACACACACACACACAAACACACACACACACACACACACACACACACACACATACACATAGTCTGCAGGGGATATGTACAGAAATACCGTAGAGATTACACAAAAGTCTGCGAGAAAAAGTAAGTTTTTAACTTTGCTTTGAACTGCTTAAGGGTGAAGGCATTTTTCAGTTCAGTCTGTAAGGAATTCCAAATTAAAGGAGCAGTATATCTCAAAGAGCGTTGGCCGGCAAATTTGAGATGGAACTTTGGAACTTTGAGAAGTTTCTCTTCCGATGAGCGCAGTGAGCGAGAGGGCTGGTAAGTAATTAGACTGGAGGAAAGGTATGACGGAAGACTGCCATCAAATTGGCAGTATGCAATGGTCGCTATCTTAAACTTTATGCGGGATTGGATTGGAAGACAGTGAACTTCTTTTAGTATAGGGGTTACTGAATATTATCAAATACTAGTTTACAAAAAGTGTCCGTACAATAGTGGCACGAAAGGGAAAAGATAGAGGTGAGCCGTGGTCGAGGGGATAGAAGAGCGTAACCAGTTTCACAGTGAAGTGTGGCGTGGGATCGATCCCTGCTTATTCCAACCTGTGACATGTCACACTCTGGTAAAATTTCAGATATTTTTGTTTCTGCAGGCACAAGACGTCAGCAGTGGCCCGCGCTTGGCCCTTTCCTTACTGGGTCTGGCTTTTCTTCCCAGCATAATTAGTTTAGAGACTATTCTGGTAGGGTGGCACTGCACTGAAGCGACGTGTTTTCCTCATAGAAAGCAGTCCCACTTTGCCCTCATGGGACAATACAATTGTTTTAAAAAAAAATGCATTAAACGTAAAAAACATAATTATCTACTCCTAGGTGCAGCAGACTATTTAGTAACATACACCCAATTCCAGAAGGTCTACAGACGGCGCAGACATCAGGTAGAATTAAGAAAAAGTAAAATAGACATGAATGGAGCAAAGAGAGACAAACACATAAGCCCCAGACAAAATGGAAAACACGCACAGTAAAAGTAGTTAATTCAAGCCAAGTCACGCAGGGAAGACTTGGGCGGGGATGACGATCAAGACAAAGCCAGGTATGACAAGTCATTGAATTTATGTACGTAGCTCTGAGTGCTCAAGATTCTGACAGCGTTGGTTCATAATTCATCTGATAGGCCTATGACGGAAGGGTTCCGTCGAATATTGGAACGCGTATTTTCTTTAGGTTTGTGCGTTTAACCCGTTCCATCCTGATACACCATTGCATGACATAAAAGTGACTACGATAGATCAAGGGTAGTGCCAGAATAGCTTGGCGCCAAGAGGCGCCAAGCAATTCTGGCAATACCCTTACACTAGAATGGTTGAACTACCTCCTAATCTCTACTGCAGCCTTTCTAAAGAATACATACAAGTCTAAAAACTTTCAGCCACAGGGTTTAATGGGTTAACTAGACTCGAATGTGACTTTCTTCAGGGCCACCGCCAACAGCTCCCTCACTCTCCGGCTACATCGGTCAGCCCCTATACAGCGGACAATCCCTCACCATTACATGTGTGCGTTTTTCAGGGCCACCGCCAACAGCCCCCTCACTCTCCGGCTACAGACGTCAGCCCCCTATACAGCGGGCAGTCCCTCACTATTACATTATACGTGTTTCAGGGCCACCGCAAACAGCCCCCTCACTCTCCGGCTACATCGGTCAGCCCCTATACAGCGGTTGTTTGTTGTTGTTTCTTGATTTTTAACGTCTCTCGCCACAACGAGGTGATTGGAGACAGGTAGATTATTATGATTATAGGATAAAACATAGTTCACAATTATAATATAATATAATTTATCGGGGAAAAAAAAAAGTGGTATGTGGTGTTTTTATGATTTCGCTGTTACAATCATTGTGTCTGCAAGGAGTGTGGGTTGGTGCATATGCGGCCAACAAAGACTACGCACAGTTATAACAGAATTTTAGCATAGGGCGTCGTTGTTTGCCATCTTAGATGGGAAGTACCCATCTCTGTTGTTTATATGTAAGTCGATAGTGTTGAGGAGTGGATGGCTTTCGCCAGCTCCACGGCCAGAGAATGATCAGATAGGAGTTGGAAGAGGTTTCTGATGTCGCGAGTCTAACACTGGAGAGCTGTGGAGGAGGCATGCGGCATAGTAGCAGAGAGTGCTCTAGGCCGGCTGTCTCCCCGCAGTGACATAGGGTCTGGGTGAATTTCAGCTTCCAGGATCTCGTTCTGAGTCTATGGATGATCTCTGTTTGAGATCTAGGGAGTTTGGGGAGAAAGGGGGTAAGATCTGCGAAGCATCGCTTTTCTTTCACGGCACACAGTTCTCGCTTCTCCCTTTTCCAGCAGTTTTGGATGAGATTGCAGTATTTGGAGTTTAGTTCAGAGGTAGAGAGGAGGATGCGAAGTTGCTCAGTTGGGGGAACGTTGAGAGCGCCGACTCTGGCAGCGTTATCCGCCAGTTCGTTGCCTCTAATCCCTACGTGACTTGGGACCCAGTGGAAATCCAACTGAGTTCCTTGTCTTATGATGGCGTTTGAGAGTGAGAGGATTTCCTGCAGGAGGTCGGGTCGGGATCGAGACCGAGAGGAGCGAATGGCCTTAAGGACAGCTTGCGAGTCCACACAGACCACAACTCTGAGCGGAGTGCGGGGATAAAAAATAAGAAACTGAAGTGCGGAGATGATAGCGGTCATTTCAGCCGAAAAGACGCAGAAGCCTAGTCCAAGATAGACGCTTTTACATGTATTGAGGGAGGGTATGGAGAAGCCGGCCCCGGCCCGTCCATCCTCCAGCACGGAACCATCAGTATAGATTTGGAGATGATGTTGGTATTTAATTAGCCACTCTCGGACCCGAGCCGCAAGCAAGTGGGGGTTGGAGGTCTTGCTGGTGCTATGGTCCTCAATGCTGACTTTGGCGGCCTCAAGAAGCCAAGGTGGCTGTAGAGGGACTGGTTTTGGAGCGACTTCCCCAAAGACTGTATCTGGGGAATCAGTAATGTCACTGGTGTAGCTCGTTATGGATTCAAGCGTGTGGTTTTTCCTGCTAACTTTGAATTTGTCCCATTTCTTGTCTTTTACAAGGAAATGGGTGGCTGAGTTTGGGACGGTAAAGGTTCTGCTGACAAATTTGGACACTTGCAGCTTCCTGTGGTGAGCCAAGGGCAAGATCCCAGCCTCTGCATAGGCTGCACGTGTTTCGCAGTGAACCGGGACACCAAGCGCTAATTTGACCGCCTGGGAATCGATGGAGGTAAGCTTTGAGAGAAGCGATTGTGGGGCGGCGAAGTAGCACTCCTGACCATAGGAGAGCCTGGAGCGGACCAGGGCTTGGCAGAGATGGAGGAGGGTCTTTGTGTCTTGACCCCACGACTGCTTCCTTATTATTCTTATTAGGTTCAGAGCACTCTGGGCTTTTTTGATGAGGTAGTTTATGTGCGCATTCCAGCTTAAGTTCGGAGTGAAGATGACCCCCAGGAATCTTAGCTGAGAACACGGCACTAGTTGCACACTTTCAAGGGAGTATGTTGGTTTGTAAATGTCTTGATTTTTGGTGAAGAATATAAGTTGGGTTTTCTCCGTGGCCAAGGCAAAGCCGTTAATAGACATGTACTCTTGGGTTCTGTCAAGCATCTTTTGATAGAATTTCGACGCCTCTCGTTTTCTCTGCTCAGAGAAGCTTTTGATAATCTTGGAGGATTGCCAGATCACCAAGTCGTCAGCGTATTGTGTAATATACATTGTTGTCAATTCTTTTGGGTTGTTTTTGCCAGTCAACTTAAGTAAGGAAGGGAGGTCATACAGCATTATTTTGTAGAGTATTGGGGCAATCACAGTGCCCTGGGGAACGCCGCAGTCCACGGTCTGTGGGGCTGACAGACACTTTCCCACCCTGACTGAGAAAGTTCTGCCATGGAGAAAACTACGGACATACGAATAGATGCACCCAGAGAGGCCGATTTGTTTCAGTTTCAACAGCAGCCTTCTGTGCCAGACAGAGTCAAAAGCTCTGCGGACATCGAAGAAAGTAGCTGTAATGCACTTCTTCTTCTTGAGGACTGTCTTCACGTGGGAAGTGAGAGATGCTAAATGGTCCGTAACTGAGCGAGCTTTTCTGAATCCTGCCTGACAGTCTGGAAGGATGTTTCTGGATTCCACGAAATATTCCAGTCTACTCTTTACGATTCTTTCGTAGATTTTACTAAGATGAGAGGTGAGAGAAATGGGTCTGTAACTGCTTGTGAGTTTTTTGGGTTTGCCTGGATTTGTCACTGGTATTACAGTACTCTGTTTCCACGACTTTGGGAGCTCTCCGCTCTCCCAGCAGGTTTGGAAAAGACCAAGAATGATGTGTAAAAACTTCTCGGGGAAATTGCTAATCATGTGATATGAAATGTCATCGGGACCAACAGAAACGTTCGGGGATGATACAGATGAGATTGCTTCCTTCAGTTCTTTGAGGGTAATGGGGTGGTTCATAGACAAGGTGTTGTCAGGGAACGGATCGCTATATTCCGCCCTACCTTCTTCCCGAGTTCTAAACGAGCGGGCGGTTTCAGGAAGGGAGGAGGATTGGCTAACCGACGCAAAAACCCGAGCGAAAGCCTCAGCTTTACCTGCATCGTCAAATGTTGTGACGCCGTCCACTTCTACTGGGGGATCGGGCAGGTTATATACATTTTTGAGGATCTTTATGCTTTTCCATGCTTTTGAGAGATCTGTATGCGAGTGTATCTGAGAAGACATAGAGCTTGAGAAGAACGCCTTTTTGGCCTTAGCTGTAGCTCTATTACATGCTATTTTAGCCCTTTTCATCATTGTGTGGTTTTCTTCTGATCTAACCTTTGTCCATATTTTATACGTTTTTCTTTTGTCTTTCTTTGCTTTCTCACATTCTTCATTCCACCAAGGATTGTTGGGCCTGGTGTCTTTATTTCTGTTTCTTCCTGTTTTGGGAATAGCCGTATCCGCTGCACTAAGTATATGTTTGGTGACATTGGCGCAGTAGACATCTACATCTTCGGATTTTAGCTTGTCGGACTGAAACTCTAAGAGGGCCCCGAATTTCGACCAGTTTGCTTTCTTATAATTATAGGTAAGTTCTAGAGAGCTTGACTGAGAGCGAAAATTCACGTGAACAGCAATTGAGATGGGTAGGTGGTCGCTACCGAGGGTGTCTTCTCCGACCTCCCAGTCAACCATAGGAAACAGACCAGGAGATACTAGGGACAAGTCTATAGCAGCTATACAGCGGACAATCCCTCACCATTACATGTGTGCGTTTTTCAGGGCCACCGCCAACAGCCCCCTCACTCTCCGGCTACAGACGTCAGCCCCTATACAGCGGGCAGTCCCTCACTATTACATTATACGTGTTTCAGGGCCACCGCCAACAGCCCCCTCACTCTCCGGCTACAGTCGTCAGCCCCTATACAGCGGGCAGTCCCTCACTATTACATTATACGTGTTTCAGGGCCACCGCCAACAGCCCCCTCACTCTCCGGCTACATCGGTCAGCCCCTATACAGCGGACAGTCTCTCACTATTACATGTGCCGTGGATGGCGGTAACCCCAAGGCCAGCAATGTCACCATATCCTGTGGGAACCAGACTTGGGCAGTTAGTGGCCAGACCAGCACAGCTCAGCTACAAGTGGACGCCAGCTTTAATGGGGTCACGTGCTCATGCGGCGGGAGCTGGAAACTACCCACGTGGTACACACAAACTGCAGACGTCACTATTGTTGTATATTGTAAGTATTTTGTTGTGTATATTTTAAATAACACCGTAATTGGAAGGATGTATACTCAAAGGGGTTGATAGGGGAAATAGGGAAATATGGGGGTGGGAGGTTGGGGGGGGGGAGGGAGTAGTGGGGGGGGGGGGGGGGCGGCTGGTTTCAGAGTTTTTATTTTTCGGATGATGGTAAAAAGGCGAAAAGGCCCGCACACGTATGCTCTAGAAAGCCCGCCCCCTCCCGCCCCCCCCCCGGCCCCTCCCCACTTGCTTTTTGATTTTTCGGGCAGTGGAAAGCAAGGTTTGGCCTCAGGATTAAGGTCCCAAAGGCCAAGTTACAACAATTGCACTCCTCCCCCTCGATTAACTGACCCGCCCCTGATTCTTATGACATGCCTTTTTATATTAAACGTGTATGTGTGTGTGCGTGCGTGCGTGTGTGTGTCTGTGTGTGTGTGTGTGTGTGTGTGTGTGGTTGTGTGTGTTTGTGTGTATGTGTGTGTGTGTGTGTGTGTGTGTGTGTGTGTGTGTGTGTGTGTGTGTGTGTGTGTGTGTGTGAAATTTAAAATCATGACAGAGGTAGCGGGGATGCTTGCGTTCAATGTATTAGCATGACGGGAAATCTGAACACTGGTTTTATTCTATCGTTACAAGACACATGGATACATGGCTTTCTGGTCGTTTTAAACAATGTCTATAATTTGGCTGTCGTCTGTCTTGATGCTGTGCTTGTCACCCAATAAATGTCAGAGCTTTTCTTTTATAACACCAGACGCCCCACAGACGCCGAGCATCACATACCCCAACCAACCACTCCCCTTCATGGTCGGAGAAACACCCACCCTCCACTGTCAGCTGCCTGGCAACACCGACCAGGGTAACCCGCCAGCAACCTTCACGTGGCCGGGGCAGCACGGGCAGCAGGGTCAAAGTGGGGTCACACTGACCTTGGGTCCCCTGACAGTGGCAGACAACGGACGGAGCATCCAGTGTGAGGCCAGTAACGCCTTTACTGTGAACAACAACACGAGAGTCGTCACGGAAATCAACGTCAGCGTCTACTGTAAGCTGCTAATTGTGATATGCGATTAATGACAAGGTGAATTTAATTATAACTGTTAGTGTGTTCTAACAGCTGGCTATTATTGTTTTGAATTTTAGGAATGCCATAAGCTGCACGTTGATTGTGAGATGCTACATACAAACTGTATTTAGTTTAAAATCTATTATTGTTATCATGCATTCATGCAATTCGACTGCTTGTACCTTATTTTCTTACAAGCCTCTTTTCCGACTCCAAACGGACAAGTCATATCGCACAATGTGTGAGTCAGCTTGAACACAACACATTGTCTGATTTGTCGAGTTATCAGTGTGGTCTTGTCTCTCATTTTTTCTGCCCTTCTTTTCACATTCCATGTGAGTGAGCACACGCACATAATGTCTGTTCTTTGGTCATGATTATGCATGAAGTGTATTATAGTTTACTCCAATAGTACTGCATCATAAATCAAATCGTGATATTTATGTATGTACCCACTCTATAAAGTTTTCCCTTCTTTGACACATGTATTGATATATTGTATAAGAAGCAAATTAATATTCATGAGCTTGCTAGGTATACTTTCCTTCCTAAAATCCCTTGCGCACCAGGAAGACTCACTCTTGCTCGGATACTTGGATTTTCAAAACGGAAACGCGAAATATGCTCACACTGCAACATTAACGCGCTCCTTATGTGTAGTAGTAATGACATCCTTCTTAGTTTGTATGAATGCGTTTGTATATCCTATACACACACACACAAACGGAGAAAGACGCCTGGAAACGTAAGAGTCGGGCTGGACTGACTAGTAAAATTGACGAGATGTCAGCTGGCGATCGACAACCTGAGAAAAGAACAAAATAAAAAAAAAATTGCTGGCATTTTCCGCAATTATGCGTAATCTAGTTACAAAAAGAATTTACTCAGCAACACGCACGATTATACAATGCACTGATGTCTTCCTAGTCAATCGAAATCTAGGGCTGAGTCGACAGCGATGTGCGGCCGTCTGCTATTCATGTGTTTTGTTTGAACACCGCATCAGCCGTAAAATGGATGACGCTAGGCATAGTTTTGTTTTGGACTGGGGCATGAATTATATTGAGCAACTATTTTGATTGATATAGTGCCGATAAACAGACAGATGTGATTACTTGACTCGAATCAAAATAATGTCCTCGTCTTCGACTCGGACAATTTGATTCGAGTCTCGTCATACACATCTGCCTGTTATTGCACTATATCAATCAAAATGTTGCTCAATATCAAATAACAGCTCGTGATTTCTGAGCGTTTACATTCTCCTGGTCTGATAATCAAGAGCTGACTTGCCATAACCTTTCCCTCATTAGATGGACCTGATGTCCGTGTTTTCCCGCTGCCAGGCAACCAGTGTGGTATCAACAGCACGTCCAACACGTGTATCGTGAGTGAGGGAGATCGAGTGTACGTCAACTGTACAGCCGACAGTAACCCCGCCGCAGCCAACATCACCTGGACACAGAGTGGGGACAACATCCTGAACTTTACCGCTAGTCGCACCACTGACGTCACTCAGCAGTGTACAGCGAGTTCGAGAAGTGTGGCTGGAGATCCCCGCCTTCCTCTCCGCAGCAGTCTGGCTCTATCGGTTCTGGTGAAATGTGAGTTACATTTGCCATTCTCTTTTGATGGACTGGTCCATTCAATCATCATGGGACAACATGCCGTATCCTGAACAGCTCTCGTAAGAGCTGTATCAATAGCTGTAGACAGCGCTGAATTTTTAATTAAAGGGAATCATACAATATATATTATCCCCTAGATTGTCAAGCTACAGTCATATCGCCTTGCTCTAGTCTGTTCACATGTACGGCTTTAATTGGCTGGCAGCGGGCAGTTTTCTTGTTCATAAACGTCTAGGTCAAACAATAAAGTTGATTACTGACTGATCGATTGATTTATTGACTATTGGTTTTATAATTTATTGATGTTTTTTGTTTTCGTTATTAATTTATTAATTTATTGATTATTGACTGACTGATTGATTGATTGATCATATGTCTATGGCACCACAGATTTTCCTAAAGCCTTAACTCAACATTCCGTGAAGCCCAAAAATGTCTGCCTTCTTTCAACAATTCAAACCCACGAGGACAGTACCGAACGGGGCTACAGCCTGCACGATAGCGGTAAATAGGGCGTAACATGTAAGTCACAAACTGATAATGTATTTCCAGACGGTTCTACGCTGGAATCGCTGACTACCAACAACCATCAAGATAACCTGACAGTAACAGAGGGAGACTTTGTGAACGTCACCTGTAGCGCTACGGGCAGACCCACCCCCGCCGTCACTCTCTACAGATACCGGACAAGACTGGAGCCGTTCCTACTGCAGGGTGACGTCACAGCAAACCAGGTTGTCACCTTGTCACACGTACAGCCCGCGGCCACGTGTGAGATGACCGGCCCCTACACCTGTGAAGTGAAGAACGAGCTGGCTGCACAAACGTCACGGACCACCCACCTGTTTGTCAACTGTGAGTATGGAGCTGTAGTTAACCCCTTCACTGCCGGAGGAAAGGGACACCAGCCACGTGCAAGAGACATAGATCCTCATGAGCCCCCGCAGTTGCGGGGGCTCATGAGGATCTATGCCTCTTGCCTACATCGCTTCCTATATTCCCGTTCTTTGGAGGGCTGGAGCTCTTTGCAGCGGCTTGGGGAGAAGATTTAATTGATGGGGGGTGGGGGGGGAGAGGGGGGTAGAAAAGGGGGGGGGGGGCGTGCCTGCCTGGCATGTTTCTTTCAAGCCCCTGAAAAAATTCAAACGACGCGTTGGGGATGGGGGTCCGACCTCGAAGAATCAGACTACAAAGGTGTGTGTGTTGGGGGGGGGGGGGGGGCTTATGAAGGGGGGGGGGGGGGGGAAATCAGCTCCACTGCATGCTGGTGATCATCACTGTCGCTGTTTGACAGAC
The DNA here is from genome assembly GCA_036245525.1 of Semisulcospira habei. Classification (NCBI taxonomy): domain Eukaryota; kingdom Metazoa; phylum Mollusca; class Gastropoda; family Semisulcospiridae; genus Semisulcospira; species Semisulcospira habei. The sequence goes on from BTPG01000003.1 coordinate 90,901,101, forward strand.
TGTATCCATAACTGGTGATGCATAACACAGTCATTATATCTGTCACGTATCGGTTGTTATTTCTGTGAATAATTCAGGTAATCCACGAAAGAGCGACACAGACTCGCTGGAAACACCGACTGTAGATTATGTCAACACACCACAACAAGTAAACTACAATCTGGTGGCCTACCCCGTCCCTGACAAATTTACCTTCTCTTACCTGGGGCCGTCACCTGACAACAGAAGTCAGACAGCAGGACCTGTGACCAGCAACATTCTACAGATAGCCTGCTTCACTACACACTTACTGTACCGTGTCACCTGCAATGTGACCGTGGACAACATTACATCTGAAAGGCAAGCCGGCCTGTACGGAGTCAATGTCTCCAACTCTTTTGGGCACGTTGACCTGGAGTTCATGATCACTTTCAACGGTATGTTTGCACGATTTTCAATGCCAGTGTACGCGGACTTCGTTTCCGAAATGTTTGTTATTTCAAATCCAGAAGATCTAAGCCGTCCAAGAAACGTGGATTAAAACTGGTGTCAGCAAGAGGTATAGATCCGCATGAACCCCCGCAATTGCAGGGCCTCATGAGGATCTATGCCTCTTGCGGTTGGGTGGTGTTCAGTTTTTCTCCACAGTGATGTGGTTAATGGAGTGAGTTGTGTCAATCTGTGAAAAAAAAATATTGTCACAGATTATAATTATTTGAAAATAGAAACAAGTTTGGGCTGGGCGTCCCATTTTTTTTACATTGAGACAATTATAATAGAAATTAATCGCCGTGTCATGATATTAATTTTGAAGTCGGCTCAGTGTTTATGTCTTTCTTTTAATCACTGCTGCTGCTTCTACACTTCTGTTCATATAATGATGCTTCGTTACTTTACTACATGTCTGACTGACGGACGGACGGACCGAAAGACGGAAGACTGACGGACAAACGGATAAAGGACGTACTGCTTGGCTGACTGACTGTCAACTGTTCATGTTTATGTCGTACAGAATCTACTGCGGATGAACAAGCATCACCCCATAGTGGTGGGATTGTTGGAGGCGTCATTGGAGGCACCGCCGTTGCTGTTGTAGCCATTGCTGTTGCGGTCATCGTCATTTTCATCACGAGGAAGAGAAAAGGTCAAGTTAAAGTGAACCTGAATTTCATAATGTAATCATATAGCAAGCTTATAGTGACCCTGCAACGACAGTACACTTGCACTGTGATCGACCCATTTTGACAGGTTATCAATCCATTGTTTTGTCCAGTTCGATGTGTTTTGAGTCTTACTCTATTTACTTGTATAGGTCATTTGGGAACAAAACGCTAATCGCACGAAATATTTGTTTGAAAGCGCGCGATAACTTATTTAACCACCGTTAAAAGAAAAACGCATCGTTACAAAACTTACGGCAGATTCTCGTTTTATTAATACATGTTTAAGACCGGAAGAAGTAATGAAAACCAACCCGGCTTGTTCCATCATTTTCCTGCCCTTCCTGCCCTGCGCAATCTCATTGGGCGGCACACACAGCACTGTTTGAAATGAAATGCCATTGCTTGAAACTTGCACTGTACTTACGTGTAGGTCTGAATGTCTGTTGCAGGCAGGACAAAACACACGACGGAAGTGACGTTCAAAAGGTAATGGTCCTATTTGTTGTCATAGTTGTCTTCCTGATAATTCGTAGTCACAGGGACCGCACAATCGACCACTATAAACATGGAACTGGGGTACATGTGTACTGTCATTTTTGGACAGACCTCGCGAATCCCATTATCAAACTGTTTGATTAATATGCATGATTACCTCAAGCTGTGCTCTCGGTGATTATGAATTAAACAGTTTGAGAATGGGAATCGCGAGGTCTGTTTGGATATGATAACCCAGCCAAGAAAGAAACACGCTAGAAAAGACAGTTATAACACTACTTATTATTAAGTGAAAATAAACAATCAAGTATACAATTTGCTACTTATCTTGTCAGTGTGAAAAAGTTAGGTGGCCACCTGTTTATTTGTCTAATATGACAAAAGTGGGTTTTTTACCCGAAATACAAATAAATTGTGGTATTACTCTCTTTTATAAGCGTGCTTCTTTTCTCGTTGGGTAATTTTCTGCATTTAACACGCCTGGCAATCACCTTTTTGGTCTGGATTGTCTTTAGAAATGCGAGTATGAGAACACTGCACTTTTTCGCTATAATAGCCACTTCTTGAAATATAAATTAAAACGATGTACAAGTTTGTTACATGGCCAAATGGGTCATACTAACAAAACTTATTTTTTGAAAGAGAGGTAAATAAACCACCCTATGGTGACAGCTGTTGTTTGCTGCCGGTTGGCGTAACCCGTTCAGTGTCGGTTGACGCAGATTATGTTTCTGCAATCTTTGTTGATTCAACACCAAATACAAAGCCGTAGCGGTCCTAGGAACATGGAATCAAAATGGTATCAGCAAGAGGCATAGATCCTTATGAGCCTCAGCAATTGCGGGGGTTCATGGGGATCTATACCTCTTGCAGTTGGGTGGAGTTCACATTTTCGAGCGAGTTACCATCTCAATGACAGTGATGACGATTAGTGGGGATGTGGAATGGCATACAGTTTCATATACTCTAATAAACATAAGGCTGTGCTTGTTTTCTGTTACTTCTGATAGCAGGCACCGTAATCCGGTCATACAGACAAGAGCGTCGACAGGTACGCACATTTTTCACATCATGATTGCTTTGTAGTGACTGCATGGTACTTACCTTCTAGCAAGTAAAACGAAGTGATTAGTAGTTTTTAATCGCAACATGCAATAATTATTTTCAAAGATGTGAAAAAGTTAATATAATTTATTTTTAAAAAGTCCGAAGTGAAAAAAGTGCAAATTGTGAGTATGAGTGCAAGATAGTTATATGTGTGCTTGTGTGTGTGTGTGTGTGTGTGTGTGGTTGATTTTTTTTTGCGCGCGTCTGTGTGTGTGTGCGTGTGTGTGTGTGTGTGTGTGTGTGTGTGTGTGTGTGTGTGTGTGTGTGTGTGTGTGTGTGTGTGTGTGTGTGTGTACAGAACTCACCAGCCCGTACGAGAACGTGGAGCCGGCGGAGGTGGGAGTGAGTGCAGTATATGGATCAGCCAGCCATTATCAGAATGAAAACACAGGTACGGTCATGACATACTTATGTATTAGTGTGTGTGTGTGTGCGTGTGTGCGTGCGTGCGTGCGTGCGTGCGTGTGTGTGTGTGAGTGTATGTGTGTGTGTGTGAATGTGTGTGTGTGAATGTGTGTGTTTATGTGTGTGTGTGTGTGTGTGTGTGTGTGTGTGTGTGTGTGTGTGTGTGTGTGTGTGTGTGTGTGTGTGTGTGTGTGTGTGTGTGTGTGAGGTCCACACATAATGTCGCACTCTGTCTGCTGTGTGATGTGTAGAGAAAGAACTGCCAACAGATGTCTGTGGCGGACGTTGCTCACCGCCTGAAAGTTCACTGTCACAGACGTTGGTACATTGCCACATACAGACTGCTCAGTATTGGCCACAGTTTTAACTCTTTAACTCATTCACGGAGAACAGCATCCGGATATGCCGCGTTATGTCGGCTTTTTGCCGCATATCCAGATGCAGCTCGCCATGAATGAGTTAAACTGAAACAATTGTTCACATCTATTCAATCATGATTTTTTCAGCCTCCAACCAGCCGTATGCCACACTGGTCATGGCAGACGTGGGTTTGCAGTCAGCGTACGAGACAGTCGGTCAGACACAGAACGTGCACGGTGAAAGTAGGTTAAAGGGGCGGACCTAGGAGGGTGACGGGTTCCAGGGGCTTGGACCGACCCCTCCCCCCCCCCAACCCCACACACACACACACACACACAACACCCCCCTCCAACTCCCCACCTCTCCTCCCAAGAATACGGAAGACAAGGAGTTGAGAAGATAAGAAAACTTCGTGGTGTATTAGAAACGTAACCCCTTCACTGCCGGGACAAGGCGAACGCTACTCAACTGCAAGAAACATAAACCCTCATGAGCCCCAGCAGTCGCTGGGGCTCATGAAGATTTATGTCTCTTGCTAGTCGTATGTCCTGCATACCTATTGTTAGTCCTATGTCTTGTATACCTATTGTTAGTCCTATGTCCTGTATACCTATTGTTAATCCTATGTCATGTATACCTATCGTTAGTCCTATGTCTTGTATACCTATTGTTAGTCCTATGTCCTGTATACCTATTGTTAGTCCTATGTCCTGCATACCTATTGTTAGTCCTATGTCTTGTATACCTATTGTTAGTCCTATGTCCTGTATACCTATTGTTAATCCTATGTCATGTATACCTATCGTTAGTCCTATGTCTGTATACCTATTGTTAGTCCCACTTCCTCCTGTGTTCGCTACGTACATGTCGGTCAGCGTGCAGTATATTCAGTCGCGCAATGCGTGATTACTGGCAGCAAAGTGTAGATAACTCCCCCTCCCTCCTCCCCCTTATTCCGCTGTTTCTGTTTTTGCGATGAAAAGGAACATCTCCTACCCCCCCTCCCTCCGCCCCCTCCCCCCCCCCCCGCTTCCCGCCCGTGATATATTGAGAGTATGGAAAGCGCGATAACTTCTCGGGGGCACTCGATGACATCTGTTAACATTTAAAAAGCTGGAACCCCAACTTCAGTCGGTGTGTATATTTTCTGTCACCGTTATTTCAGGCTACAACAACCCGTACGCCACACTGGTCATGGCAGACGTGGGTTTGCAGTCAACGTACGAGACAGTCGGTCAGACACAGAACGCGCGAGGTGCAGGTAGGTTGGAGAAACTGGAGTACACAGATGACAATGACGCACGGAGTTATCGTTTAACACATTCAGCACTGACAGGTGACAGCAAAGTAATGGATCGACCATGATAGTTCAAGGGTGGTGTCAGAGTAGCTTGGCGCCTATAGGCGCCAAGCTACACTGACACCACCCTTGAAATAACATGGTCGATATGTTTCCAGAACTTGATGCGTTGGGAATTTCTTTCTACAGCACGATGCGTTGAGAGTTTTGCATATCAATGTGCGTTTCGACCAGCAGCCCGCACAAAACGTAAATATAAAACGGGTCTGAATGTCTGGTAACCGAGGGTGCATGGATTATATTATTTTCTTTGTTAGTTAACCCCTTCACTGTCAGAACGCAACATAAACTCTCAACGTAAGAGGCATAGCTACACATGAACTCCCGGAAGGGTAAGGTCTCATGTGAATCTATGCCTCTTGCTGAGCTCTTGTAACAGGCGGACGTGTTTCTCAGCAGTGTATATGGCCTCTTAAATTGTCGCTAGTGACACCAGAAGGGATAATCCGACCATTAACCCTTTGGCTGTCGGTAGCGATATTCGTCAATATGATTCATGTAAGAATCATCGCGACAATAACCGCTACCCACAGCCAATAGGTTACACCAGACAGATTGAGACCAATCGACTGGAAACGAAGATTTTGCATGAGACGTTCAATCTTTGTAGGTTGTACAGATACGAAGAGTGACGTGTATAGCAACCTGCACTATTGGTTCTTATAGTCGCCCAAAGCCATTGATCACTCTCCGTGTGATGTTTAAATTGCTTCCGTGTGTGTTACAGCCTCAGCTTCACCATACTACACACTGGTCATGGAAGACGTCGGACTGAAGTCAGTTTATGAAACAGTCGGCAAGCCACGGAACAGACCGGCACCGTAACATTAATTGTTCAACAAAACGTTACATAGTACAACATGGACAGCATCACTAACATTTGACGCTTTGATTGCAAAACATGTACTATCATTAACTCTTTCGAGACGTGCCGCAGCCGGATTCGCGGCATAAAGCATAAAGCCGCGAATCCCGATATGACGCGTCTCGAAAGTGTTAATCTCAAAACAATACTGTTAGGACACTAAACACCAAAACTTCAGGAACATCTGGATTTTATTGTGTCAATTTTACAAGGCCAAGACTTGCAGGGCACACATCAGCTGATTTAACCAATCGTTGTTGGCTTTGTTGATCATTTTTAAGGTATTGCTTCTAATGCAGAAATAAATCTAGAACCACTTCCGGTTTTGTAATACAGACCCATGCCGACGCCTCAAATGAACAGAAAGTGAGCGGATACTTGAAAGCACTGATCGGACAATATGACAAACTGTACATGTAAGACGTGCGTTGATTGCGCATGCCCCTCACTCTGTATCTCGAGCGGAGTGTACACGGCTTACGGTCAGTTGGCCATATCCAGCCTAGAAAAGAAAAATCACCTTATAGACAATGGAGGTGCTCTGGTTCGGGTGCAAAATGGCGCCTGTGTGTAACAGTCACTTGGCATTTTGCAACTTGACCATCATCAGCAGCTTAACCCCTTCCCTGCCAGTGAATGTATATCTTGTTCTGAAGTCTCAGTTCTTTCAACGGTCGAAAGCCACGACCATCGAAGGAAAATGGGTCTAAATTGTTTTCAGCAAGAGGCATAGATTATCATAACCCCCGTAATTGCGGGGGCTCATGAGGATCTATGCTTCTTTTAGTTGTGTGGCGTTCACCCTTTGTCGGCAGTAAAGGGGCTAAATTGCACATTCGGGTATAGGTTATGTAAAAGATGGACCACCTGCCATCTGGCTTAAAGCCACAAAACACAGGGTGAGCCGGACACGTCTGACAGACTGGAACGGAGTCAGTAACTTGGCCACGCAGTGACTATCATCAGCAACAGTGCACTGATTATGAAAAGCCATCTGCATGGTCATCAGCTTCACTTGTGCTGTCAGGTGTCCGTCCTTAAGCAGACGCAGCACCAGAACACTGACTACAATGCACGTGCAGCCTGTCACTTCAGACGAAGAGGACCACTGAGCAGTCAGACACTACCCGAGGATGAAGTTTGGCTCAACTCATAGTTAGTTAGTTATTTGGGTTTAACGCCGATCAGGCAACTAAGGCCATCTCACGGCGGGGGATCAACTCATAACGCAATGACGGCCGTATCTTACATTCTGGATGTGTCTGAAAGTGGCACTAGCACTATGGACAGAAAACAAAAGAAATCGTCCCAAGAAAGTGTAATAAAAAAAGGGAATAAGAAAGTGGACAATTGGGATCAGAAATGAACCACTATGAAGCTTTGCAAAAGACTGGTGCTCACACTGTAACAAATTCAGACAGAGGACAGCACTTGTTGAGAACTTCTGGATTTCCATGCGACTTTGAAATCGGCACATCTCACTCTGCAAAATTCACTAAAATTACCCCTTTTCGTTAGCAACATGAAACTTTGTTCAGTACTGAAGCTATGTTAGATGTGAATTTTATGCGTATTTGTCGCACGGATAGAGAGAGAGAGAGAGAGAGAGAGAGAGAGAGAGAGAGAGAGAGAGAGAGAGAGAGAGAGAGAGAGAGAGAGAGAGAGAGAGAGAGAGAGAGATAGAGAGAGAGAGAGAGAGAGAGAGAGAGAGAGAGAGAGAGAGAGAGAGAGAGAGAGAGAGAGAGAGAGAGAGAGAGAGAGAGAGAGATGAAATGAAATAAAATGAAATGAAACTTTATTTCTCAACGGATGAAGTAATTAGCACGTGTGCCATTTTTCATACTTGCCGTTGCTACTCTACAAACACAGGATAATAATTGTAATACTAATAGTACCAAATTACACAAAGAAAAATTAGGAGACATTACACATGAAAAGACATTAAACAAAATTCATTCATTCATTCGGTCATACAAAAACAAACGAAAACATAAAGTACATGAAACGCGCGCACACACATACACGCTCGCGCGCACACACAGACACGCGCTAATGATAACTTGACCTATATACGAAGCAAATCATTTGGATCAATAGTGAAAATTCACTTCAGGCAGCAAAAATTATTTGGATTATAATAGAGACTTGAATTATGTAATTAGGCGATTATTATTAGTATGGACAAACCATACGGCAGCATGCACTGATTATACGATAAGTACATGTTTGATCTGGATACTTGTGGTAGATTATGTATCAGCAGACAAGTACTTGAGGAGGCATTCCTTGAAAGAGGAGAGGGAGCTTGCGTGTGTTATACATGTAGGCACCTTGTTCTAGAAAGATACGCCTGAGAAAGATACACTGGTTTTAAATAGATCTATCCTGGGGCGAGGTGTAATAAAGTTTCGTCTTGAAGTAGAATAACCTGAACTTGCCTTGGTAAAGAGCTTACAAAGATATTCTGGGTGAATCTCATTCCAGATTTTATACATAAACACACCCTTGTTTAAGAGGTGATGCTTGCTAAGAGGTAGCATTTTCAGTTTTTTAAGTCTTTCGTCAGTTGTCAGGGCTGAATCAGGCAGGATATGTTTCGCTGATCTCCGATGCAGGGAGTTAAGCCTCTTCAAGTGTATGTCACCGCTGCCATTCCATATCGTGGACGCATAATCGATGTGGGATTTGACATGTGCATTGTAAAATAACTTGCGGGCATCAACATTGATAAAGTACTTCAACTTTGAAAGCATAAAAACATTTCTAGCAACAGTTTTACATACAGCATTTATGTGCGATTGCCTCTTCATCTGGTCATCAACAACTACACCAAGTAATCGGTGTTCCGTGAACTGTGTAACGATGTCGTTATGGATATTCAGGCTGAGTGTAAGTGGCTCGAGCTGGTGCTTCTGACGGGTTGCTATCGTCATGCATTCCGTTTTGGAAGGATTTAAAATCATTTCATTGTTTGAACACCAAGTGGAAATTTCGCTCAAACCCTGCTGTAAACGGCCATTTAAAGAATCAATACTCTAGTGTCCGGGGTGTGAATTGTGGCGTCATCAGCGAATAGATCACATGAAATTTTGTTGCTAGTCAAATGTTGCGGCAGATCATTTATAAAAAGGCAAAACAGAAGAGGCCCTAGGACTGAACCCTGGGGAACTCCCCGTGTTACTAATCCGCTTGAGGAGTATGATCCATTGACCATGACGCGCTGCTGTCTGTCGCTAAGATATGAGGCGAAAAGTGGAGTTGTGCCATGGTGGTAAAGAGATTTCTGGCTGTAGTTATTTGAGGAAGAAATGCATTTATTGCCAAACGAACTACCGAAATACACATTTAGCTTGGAAAGTAGAAGTTTATGGTCCACAAGATCAAAGGCTTTTCGTAAGTCAATAAATACAGCGCCAGTAATTTCGCCCTGATTTATTGAGCGTAGCCACACATCAGTTAGACGTGCTAGGGCCGTGTGACAGCTGTGCTTTGGTCTGAATCCCGACTGAAGGGGATGGATTAATGTATGATTTTCTAAATATTCCAAGAGATGTTTATGGATATGCCGTTCCAGTGGTTTACTAAGGATGGACAATAGTGAGATGGGGCGATAGTTATTAACATCAGTCATATCTCTTGTTTTCGGGAGGGGTATAACCTTGGCCTTTTAAGTTCCTTTGGGAAAATATTCGTTTGAATGCACAAGTTATAAATATAGGTTATTGTTTCAATAACATAAGGAATAGCTAATTTAAGTATTTTGGGGCTGATTTCATCTGGCCCTGACGATTTCTTATTCTTCATTGAACTAATTGCCCTACCGACTTCGTGCACTGCCAGTGGTGGAATCACGAAAGGATCAGATCCTGCAGTTCGCGTTCTACAAAAATCAACTAGTCTGTCTGAGCAAGAGTAGGGCTGAGAACTTGCTTCTGAAGGGACAAGAGACTCGGCAACTGAGAGGAAATGGTCGTTAAACATGTCTGCAGTCAGATCAGAAGGGATTAAAGGAGATTTGTTACACTTGCCTCCAGTCACTACGGCCATATCGCGCCAGAGCGTGGACATGTCTTTGTCTTGTTTAATCAAGCGATCAATGAAAGATTTTTTAGCCTGTCGCACAAGAGATTTTACGCGATTACGCTCACGCTTAAATTCAGTGAAGCGCTTCTGCTGTCTCAGATCATCTCTCACCCTCATGGCTTGAATGATGTCTTGAGTAAGCCACGGCGGGAGTGATGCGTGTTTGACGCGTCTCCTCCGCAGGGGCGCATGTTTATTTAAGATCTTAAGAAAGATGGTATACCAAACAGACAGAGCGCTGTCAGGGTCAGATTTACTAAATACTTCATCAAAAGGTGCGCTGTTAAGATCAAACAGAAACTCGCTATTATTAAAACTTTTAAAGGAGCGATAGGTGATATACGTATGACATTCTTTCTTTGCTTTAGGGAGTTTAGTAGACCACGTTCAGCGGATGGGAAAGTGGTCGCTGATACTAAGGTTACCGACAGACACATTATGAACAGACTCTGGCTTGGTTGTGTATATATGATCTATGAGTGTGGATGTTGTTTGTGTGATCCGTGTGGGTGAAGTGATTAACTGTTGCAGACCCAACAACATTAACGTAGAGTCCCACGCATGGTGAGGCTTTAGCATGTCTATGTTAAAGTCTCCCATGAGGATGACATTGGAGTTGGGATTACAAGCTTTATCACACATACTAAGGAAATCATCATACCATTCAAAGTTCGCAGCAGGGTTGCGGTACAGAAAGCCGATAAGAAATGATGGAGATTGGGGGTCTTCAGCTCAAGCCACATACACTCAACATCTTTGGTTTCTAAATCATGTCGTCTACGTATAAAATCTTGAATAGACGAGTGAACATAAGCTGCTAATCCTGTCTGTCCATGGGCCGTAGGATCACGTCTCATGACAGTAAATCCAGGAACTTGGATGGATATATCTGATATATTTGAATTGAGACGTGTTTCGGACAGTCCAAAAATATGAAACGGGTCTGCTCCATTTAGATAAACACATATGTCAGGCAACTTATTGCAAAGATGGTAAATATTGAGATGACCAATGCGGAGATCTTTCGTCTTGAGTTTTACGCCACTCATTTCACGCAAAGTCAATGTGTTTGTGGGAAAAGTGAAAAAAATCAACAGAATGTATTCGTAACACGTGCCAAAATAGATAATAATAATAATAATAATAATAGAAATAAAAAGTATAAAATCACTATGTAAATGCAATAAACACAATAAACAAAGACTAGAGGCGTAATCACTGGACGCAGGGGAATAGGCCTTCAGAAGGCTTACACACATCCGTTGGGACTAAAATACTCTTCAATGTCTCACACCCCGAATCAACAAAAGATTAAGATCAGGAGAAAATTAGTTTCCAGCAATTGTCACAAGTAACAGTGATAGTCTGTGTGGCTGCGATTCGTGCAACTAATGAATATCAACACAGACATACATTAGCATTGAAAACTATAGTCCACACTTTGACGGAAATACCGTCAATGAGACTGCAGAGCTCGCTAGAGAAAGTCCTTCAAGCTACTCTATGTACAGGGTAATTAATCTGTATCGTGAAGAACTACACTGGACGTCGTAAGCACTCGCTCTAAACACACAATGCTAGGCCTGTAATGTTTGGTTGTTGTTTTTTCTCATCAACAATGAAGGTCAAGTCACTGACGTCTTTGTGTTACGAAAGAAAATGACACATAATCTTATTCAGTATTTCCTGATAAAGAATTCAAATGAGAAAAAATAGCACACAACCTAAAAGAAAAGAAAATTTCAAATGACGCAGAAACTCTGTCCACCCGAACAGTCACGAACACTGTTTCAAACGACAGTTTTATATATTCATATTATATGTGAACGGTACTTGGCACTGAATACACACGAGTGTCCACGTTCAGCTTGCAGTGTCCTACAGCGCGAACCAACAAAACCAACAAAATAATGAAGTCTGCGCTACAACAAACAAACATCCCTAACTTCCCTAATTACACCGGGGGGAGGGGGGAAGGGTCGGAAAGGGGGGAGGACGGAGGAGGGCGTGCGGCGAAGTGGAGGGTAATGGGGTCATCATCATCATCATCATCAGTCCCTTGCCCGAACTGGGCGTTGGGGGGACTGAAAGGCAGCAGCAACAGACAGTGCTCTCCACTGAGTTCTATTTTGGGCGGTGGCAAGCAAGTCTGGCATCTCGAGTTCGGTCCATTCTTTTATGTTTGCGACCCAACTCTTTCTCTGACGACCTCGCCGACGACTTCCTTCGAGAGTGCCTTGGAGGATAGTCTTGGACAAGGTGTTGTGTCGGGTCACGTGGCCAAACCAAGCAAGCTTGCGCCGTTTCACGGTTGCCAGAAGGGGTTCATGTGGGCCCACCAGGGAAGTGACGATGCTCCGTACATATTCGTTGGTCTTGTGCTCGCGGTACGAGATGCGGAGCAACTTCCTCAGGCACTTGTTCTCAAAGGCCTGGATTTTCTTTTCTGAGTCTGCAAGCAGTGTCCAAGTCTCACAGCCGTAGAGCAGAATAGACACTACGAGGGACTTGTAAAGCCTGTACTTGATGGTGAAGCTGATGGAGTTACTTCGCCATATCCTGTCCAGCCTGGCCATTGCGGATGTTGCTGTACCTATCCTGATACGGATCTCTGCTATGCAACTACCGTCTTTGGACAGGGTGGCTCCCAAGTACTTGAAGCTATTGACCTCTTCTAGCTTCTGGCCGTTCATGTGAATGTTGCTGCTGCTGTCGCTTGTGGTGTTGATCATCACTTTGCTTTTATCCGTACTGATCTCCATGCCATAAGACCCTGCGCTACTTGAAAGTTTGTCTGTCAAGTTTTGGAGCTCACTATTGCTGCCTGCCATGAGGTCAATGTCGTCTGCGAATCGAAGATTGCACAGGGATCTGCCACCAATAGAGATTGAAGTATGGTGGTCGTGGAGGGTTTCCTGCATGATCTTCTCCAGGAATATGTTGAAAAGGACAGGAGAGAGCAGGCATCCTTGACGGACACCGATCGTCGTCCTGAAGAACTCGCCTGACTGATTGTTAAGTAGAACCGCGCTGCAGGCGTTCTTGTAAAGCGCTTCTATCATTTGGATCAGTCCCTCCTCTATGTTGAACGATCTCATGACTTGCCAGAGTCCGTCGTGCCAGACGCGATCAAATGCTTTCCTGAAATCAATGAAGTTGTGGTAGAGTTCGCGCTGATGCTGCAGATGTTTCTCGATCAGGACGTGGCAGTTGAAAATCTGCTCTACAGTGCTTCTTCCAACTCTGAAGCCAGCCTGTTCTTCTGCCAGCAGTTCCTCGGGTAATGGGGTGGGGTGCGGATTACTGCTGTGAATAGAATTGCAATATGGCTTGTGCAATGCTAACACTTAGCGCCTGAACTTGATGTGAATCAAGAGGGGAGGCAGTGGGGGCTAATCCCCTCTTCTCCCATCCTCTGGTATTAGGCGCTGAAAGATGGCTCGCTGTCATAGTAGATGGTAAGGGAGGGTACTCCGTAGCAGCGGACAGTTGTAGCGGCCGACTATGCCTCTGTTCCTGACACAGAGGGGTGGTGGTGTGTGCCCGAGACCTGCGAGAAGCCTCCATGCCACTGCTGTTGTTCACAGAAGACTCACGCCTATCAGCGGCCTGACCAGGGGCTGGCTCAAGAGCGGCGGGGGCAGGCCCGGGCTGCTGGTGGTGTTGCGTAATACGCTTGTCCTCACCAGTGTACTGTGACCCGGGGAGAGGACGCGGATCGGATGAGTGGCCACTGCTCTGTGCGGCCCGTCTGTCCTCACCCGGGGACGCCGGCGGCAGGTCAGCGCTTCGTATGTTCCGGGCCAGTGCACTAACACCATGGTCGCTGGGGTGCAGCTTATCATAATACATGACCTGCTTGGGCGCACATCTGCTTGACAGGAAAGTTGATGTGTGGTCGATAAAAGTGACCTTTTCCTGTTTGCACACAGTTTTGAGGGCTTTGTTTGAGTCGTGTGCAGGTCGGTGTAGGGGATGATGGCTGCCACGTGTCGGTAGGAGGGAAGACATTTGTAGTCTGGCTTTTGGGAACTTTGCTGACACCAGGCCACAAAGTTTGAGCCAGGTCTGTTGGCTGACAGCCCCATCCCAGCAGCTGTTGATGCCGACGTGGATGGTGACAGTCCGTATATTAGGGTTTAGGGGTTGTGCACTCAGCCACTGACCCAGGTGATCCACCCTGAGGCCTGACACTGACAAATTCTGCACCATAGAGTCAGCAGTCGTCATCCTCTTCTCATCGATGAATTTGGTGACAGAATCTCCAATCAGAAGAGTGTTTACCTCAGGGCGGATTTTCATTCTGCGGAGTCTGTCCAGTGGTGTCATAATGCTGTCCTGCTGCTTGTAAGTTTGCTGTCCCTTTTTTACGCCGGTATTTTGGGGCTGGAGGACAGCAGACTGATTATCATCCTCGCCCAACCCCTGGAACCTGTTTGATGTTGACACGTTGGCTTGGAATTCAACGCTGACAATGTCAGCATGATTGTGCTGGAAGCAGGGTGCAGAGGTGGAGGTTGCTGGGGAAGTTTGTCGAGCATGAGGGTTTTTTTTTTTTATCGCAATGGACTGGCTAACGAAAGTGTCAAGGCGTTTGTTGATTTCGCCTAGCTTTCCTGCATGACAATCTCTGGAGGAATCGAGGTTGCTCATCTTTTTGGCGAGCATAGCGTGGTCGTTTTTTATCCCTGCTGTAGTTGTGTTGATCAACTCTCGCAGCCCGGTATCAGTAGCCTTGATTTCATTTTTGGCCTTTACCTCGCTGTCGAGGACAAGGGATGCCAAGTTGTCGTGCCCCTGTCTGAGGTCAGCACACTCCTTCTTAACACCCTGCAGCTCGGCACGGCACTGACGCAGCTCTGACTGGAGAGTGGTGATGGCGGCTGTAGACTCGGCCAGTTGATGTTGCAAGGCGATGATGAGTCTCAGTGCCGTACTCTCAGTCAGAGGAACCAGGGCGCATGGTGTTAAAGGGGCTGCGTTGGCCTTGTCCGGGATATCTGTGATTTCGATAGACACGTTGGTGGGCGGAGCTGTGGGTGATTATTTCCACAGTCAACAGTTGAGTGGTCAGTGGGCGGGGTCAACCCGGAGGCTAGTTGCACACTGATGATATCAGTGCCCGGAGAGATGCTGCCCTCACTCGACACGCGTCGTTCATCCGTTAAATCCACCGCCGTGATGGGAATAGTGACGTTTGACGTGACGGGGGTCTCTTCAGTTGGGCGCTGGCCATTGGATGGATCGCCAGGGAGGGGAGGGCTGTAGGAGGGGCTAGTTTGTTTAGACATACAGATGTTGTGGGCCTCAGGGTTTTCAGCTGGGTGGGGTACATCTTGAGATGGGTGGAGAATAGGTAGGAGGGATGACAGGGAGGTAAAGGCGGGTTCAATGGGTTCAATATAGGGAGAGAGAGAGACAGAGACACAGAGACACAGACAGAGACAGAGAGAGATGATGATGATGATGATGAAACTTTATTTTTGAACGGTAAAATGTTTTGACAGAAAACAAAACGTCATTTTACAAACTCAGAGTGAGTTTTCTTTTTAGGCTTATGTGCGTACGTGCGTGCGTGTGTGTGTGTGTGTGTGTGTGTGTGTGTGTGTTTGTGTGTGTGTGTGTCCCTGTACCCAATCATTTAACTCACTCTGCTGGGCTGACCAGGAGAGAGACAGCTTTACTAGACTACAGAACGCCGTAACGTTTATACAATACCTTATATTGTGCCAGTCGTATGAAGAGAGAGAGAGAGAGAGAGAGAGAGAGAGAGAGAGAGAGAGAGAGAGAGAGAGAGAGAGATTGTCTCTACAACTGCAACAGAGAGAGAGAGAGACTAGAGAGAGAGAGAGAGAGAGAGAGAGAGAGAGAGAGAGAGAGAGAGAGAGAGAGAGAGAGAGAGATTGTCTCTACAATTGCAACACAGAGAGAGAGAGAGAGAGAGAGAGAGAGAGAGAGAGAGAGAGAGAGAGAGAGAGAGAGAGAGAGAGAGAGAGAGAGATTGTCTCTCCAACTGCACCGCAAAATGTTGCACTGCACGCACACTCACTCACACACAGTATAGAAACAGAACATAAACAGAACATTCACTTATTGCTAAGCAAGCTACTATAGATTTTGGAAATTCAAATAGTTTGTATTTGAAATTTGATTAAGTTTGCTAAAATTGATACCAGAATCGTAGATAGATCTCTGCACTGTTAGTATCATTGACACACTGTGCACGCCATTGTAAACACTGTGAAAAGATCTTATCAAGGAATTCACAGCTTGAATAAGGGTTAAGTCTAAATCAGAATCATATCAAAGACAGTAGGTTGAGTCCCTCTACAGTGAAGAAAGATAATAGGTTGCAATCCTTTACAGTAACGACTAAAGGGACCGTCTCTACCGATCGTCCCGTTCACAGCAACAGGCGACCTCGTAGCAGTCGTATTGTAACAAATGTCACAAACTGTTGATGTCAATGTGACAACTCCCTGCGAGCATCAGTCACTGCGGCTGCAAGGACTCATAAGATTATGTATACGCTTCTTGCAGAGGGAGCGGGCTGGATGAATCCACTGACTGCTTGAGGTCCGTGCAATGTTTGACCTGTTTCTGAACATTGGGACAACCTCTGTTGGGCATTTCAATCTGCGGGTTTAACCCGTTCAGCACCGGTGGAAGCAGACCGTGTTTCTGCAGTCTTCGGTAATTCAAGAAAAACAAAACAAAACAACAAACACCTAGCTGTCATACGGACATGGATTAAAAGTGGTGTCAGCAAAGGCATAGATCCTCATGAGCGCCCGCAACTGCGGGGGCTCATGAAGATATATGCCTCTTGCAGTTGTGTGGTGGCGGGAATCATCGCCACGAAAACCGCCACCGACAATCAAAGGGTTAATATGAGTAGAACAATCACACTTTGGTGTAGTCAGGGCGCGGGGCAAGGCCAATCGTGTTATTAATAAGATAGTGATTCATTCCTGGTGCCTGCAGATATGCACATACGTTCCAAACAACCTCAGAATGCACCTTTAGGGCTGACTTCACTCTCATTGAAGGCTGGGCCTGGTTGGTTGGTTAGTTTGGGTTTAACGTCCACACCACCGAGGTGATCATGGACGGCCCTCGCGGGCGGGTTATGGGGGACAGAGAAATCTATTGCCTATGGAGTACGACCTGAACACTGATCAACTCAGGCGCACTTCAACTGTGCCACTTTGATTTACCAGGACCTTTCAACGGACATGCTATGGAACAAATCCGTTTTTCCCCCTGGATTGTGAGTCCAGCTACCGGGGCCGGGACGGGATTCGAACCCACGACCCGGCGATTCCCTTCGCTCTCCTGCTCCGACGTTTAACCGCCTGAGCTATTTCGGACTCATAGGCTGGGCCTGTTCACTGTGCACTATTTAATAATCATATACACAAGCTGACACAGGATATGAAGTGGTATCGCATTTAGAGCGTTTCCGTGCGCTAGGCTGGAAGTGTCTAAAATGGCTAGGACCAAAAGTTGGACTGCCCTGTTTGCCTTCATCTCGTATTTACCGTGCTTAGCAGAAGGTAAGTAATTATACTGGGGAGCAAAATAAATGCGACACTTTTGGAATCATCGGAAACACTAACGTGTTTGCGATGATTAAAAAAGAATGTCGCATTTCTTTTGCTACTCAGTATATGCACACCGTTGTGAGACAGCGGTCAGAGGGGGCCGGGCGCGTGTAAAGCCTGCTGTTGACAGTCGAAGTTTTTGTGCACATTGTGTCTTTACACCAGCACGACAACTGAGCAATGCATTAGATAAACCGTCAGAGGTGGACTCGAGCTGCGGCTTTCACCTTGCGTGACCTGCGATTTTTTCCTCTATTGAACAGCGCCGTAAGGACCTGCAGGCAGTACGCTGCTTTGTTTAACTCATTCGAGACGTGAAGAATCCGGATACGCGGCTTATTGCCGCGTATCCGGAAACGTCACGTCTCGAATGAGTTAAACCCCAGTTTGTGCAGTCAACGTGCTACGTGTGACTGTGCACCATAAGCTCGAGCTGTACAGCGCTTATAGTGATCTTCTAATGTTGGTGTGTTCATGCCAGCAACGGGTATTAACATTATGTTCAATTGGATTAAAGTGTAAATTCTAATCGCGTACATACTAACGTGGGCATAAGTATACATTATACGCTGAGGGCATAACACGGTAACAAGTGTGACGGTCTGTGATCACTGATCAGCTCTATAGGCCGTACAGTGCAAAATCAAAGATCAGCATACATATCTATTAGTCAAAATGTCAGCTAATGTTACGTTGTTATAATTATTTGCTCTCATTCATTACACTTTCAGTATCTGAGGAAACGGTTTGAATTAAAATCATCTACAACTACAAGACGTTGCCATACATTTATTAAACTATTTGTGTTTTTGTTTAAATCTATTTTCTGTTCTTTAACCTCACGTTTTTACATATATATATATATATATATATATATATATATATATATATATATATATATATATATATATTATATATATATATATATATATATATATATATATATATATATATATATATATATATATATATATATATTGGTCGACAGGGTGGGGGATCAGGGGGTCAATGGACCCCCCTCCCCCAGACCCTAAATTTGTTAAAAAGCTATAACAAAGTCCCTTTCTGGGGGTGTTTGGACCCCCCCCCCCCTCAGCCCCCACCCGTCGTTTGATTTTTGTTGGAACTGCGAAGGTGTAGTCCCTGGAAGCAAGGACTAGTACCTTTCGCCCCCCTGACCCCCTGTGTAGATTGATTTTGATTTTTGTGCGCGTAAAAGCAAGTAAGGTCCGTCACCTACCCCCCGCCCCCTTCCCCCGCCCCCCCCCCCCCTTGTTTGATTTATCGGCCCTTTTGGAAACAAGATCTAGCGTGGTGGAGGCCCTTTGTATCAGGTTCAAGGTCACAAAGAAAAAGTTGGGCCCCCCCCCCCACCTTCTGGAGGTAAGTGATCCGGCCCTGATATATATATATATATATATATATATATATTATATATATATATATATATATATATATATATATATATATATATATATATATATATATATATATATATATATATATATATATATATATATTATATATATATATATATATATATATATAATTCTTTACTTTTAACAAAGGCGTCGCCCAAAGCCAAAAAATGCACTCAATCAGAGTAGCTCCAAAGGACGCAATTTTTTTTAAATTAAATTCTGAGAATGCTGTGCTAATGCCATGGAATTTCCAGGCTGGTAAGCTTGCATTGTGTCATCAGGACATCAGCTGTCCTTTTGTGACTGCATCGCTTATTAGATCTTTTGAGCCTTCCATTGAACACCTTTCACATAAAGTAATAGGGACTACCCCCAGGCGCCCCGCCACCCGCTGGAGAATATCCAGTGTTCCCCCCGAGGGGGGATGCTAGAAAATATTCCCAAACAGATTTTGGACCTGCTGAGTAGATTTAAAGTTTTTGCCGCCTACGACCGGTTTCGCCCCAGGGTGGGGCTCTTCAGGTAGGCATACGGCGTAACCTGAAATTGCAAACACAACGCATGTACCAGAAGCCGCCTTTAGAATTTGACTGGTAGCAACCACTAGTCCAGCGTGGATTGCATCCCTAAATCTTTATGAGGTGTTGCAGTGGAAGAAGACAGACTAATTTTGAAAAGGCAACACCTAGGCAATTTTGTGGTACAATTATTCTTTACTTTTAACAAAGGCGTCGCCCAAAGCCAAAAAATGCACGCCGTATGCCTACCTGAAGAGCCCCACCTTGGGGCGAAACCGGTCGTAGGCGGCAAAAACTTTAAATCTACTCAGCCGGTCCAAAATCTGTTTGGGAATATTTTCTAGGATCCCCCCTCGGGGGGAACACTGGATATTCTCCAGCGGATGGCGGGGCGCCTGGAGGTAGTCCCTATTACTTTATGTGATAGGTGTTCAGTGGAAGGCTCAAAAGATCTAATAAGCGATGTAGTCACAAAAGGACAGCTGATATCCTGATGACACAATGCAAGCTTACCAGCCTGGAAATTCCATGGCATTAGCACAGCATTCTCAGAATTTAATAAAAAAAAAATTACGTCCCTTGGAGCTACTCTGATTGAGTGCATTTTTTGGCTTTGGGCGACGCCTTTGTTAAAAGTAAAAAAATAATTGTACCACAAAATTGCCTAGGTGTTGCCTTTTCAAAATTAGTCCGTCTTCTTCCACTGCAACACCTCATAAAGATTTAGGGATGCAATCCACGCTGGACTAGTGGTTGCTACCAGTCAAATTCTGGAGGCGGCTTCTGGTACATGCGTTGTGTTTGCAATATCAGGTTACGCCGATTGCCTACCTGAAGAGCCCCACCTTGGGGCGAAACCGATCGTAGGCGGCAAAAACTTTAAATCTACTCAGCAGGTCCAAAATCTGTTTGGGAATATTTTCTAGCACCCCCCCCTCGGGGGGAACACTGGATATTCTCCAGCGGGTGGCGGGGCGCCTGGGGGTAGTCCCTATTACCTTATGTGATAGGTGTTCAGTGGAAGGCTCAAAAGATCTAATAAGCGATGCAGTCACAAAAGGACAGCTGATGTCCTGATGACACAATGCAAGCTTACCAGCCTGGAAATTCCATGGCATTAGCACAGCATTCTCAGAATTTAATAAAAAATTATATGTTATCATCATACTGCAGGTGTTACACTAACGCCGTGCCCGCTGGAGGTCAGGGAGAACACACAGACAGTGGTCACGGGTAGTGGGCTCGCCAGTACTGACACAGTGACGTGGGGCAGGCCACTAGACACTGTTGTAACTACTGCTGGTGCATGTCCCCCACTCCCTGACACTTGCTACTCTGCGTTCCCCTCTGTCATGGAGCTGTCCCGCCCGTCCAATGGCGTCAGCATGATGACCATCAAGTCAGCCACCCGTGCCTTGACTGGCGGCGCCACCATCAAGTGTGAAGCACAGTCATCACGCGACGCTTGTCAGATGGACGTCATGTGTAAGTTTTAGGTTGGTGAATTCGAATCAAGGAGTTATGAGTTCTTACACCCTACGACAAATAGCCAGTTTACATATCTGACCCACAGCTGTTTGCAAACACTCTTAGACGCAAAGCCGCTGCAGCACCAACCGCCTTAACTCATTCCAGACGTAATGCATACGGATACGCGGCCATAGCCATGTATCCGTATGCTGTAAGTCTGGAATGAGATAACCCCTTGACTGCTGCTGACTATAGCGCTCTGCGGAAAAACCGCGTACTGACTACGATATCGTCAGTAGCAGTGAAGATGAACACTGTAAGTTGGTGGTGACACTCCAGTGTTCTGAGACAGTGTACTAGGCTGGGTGGGTGTAGAATAATTCTCCCTTGTCACAGCCGATAACGCTAACAATTGACGTGTACTGCCGGCCCAGGTGTGTCGTCCTGCAATGTACCCCTTGCAAGCAACACCACGTGGACTGTGAGAATTAAACCATCACAATCATGTTATTGTTACAGACCATGCGTGCAGGTTTGATGTGATGCATCCCACAGTACGTGGATTATCTACACCAGCACAATCATGTTTTTACAGTTGACGTCACGTTATGCATTAAACGTCATGTACTACGTGGACTGTGACAACTAAACCCACATAATTATTATTGTTACAGACCCTGCTGACGTCACGTCCTGTAATATTACGTCTGCCAGAATCGACACCACGTGGACTGTGAGCGGCTCGTGCACCATCATCAAGGCCTTCTCGTCCAAGTTAAACTACTTTTGTCAACTCCACCAACGGAAGCAAGGAGTGAGTTACAGTTTCCATGAGAAGTCAGTAGCCACTTTTACACACATGACAAAAGGCTGTTTCACTGATCCTCTTATTTACCTGGCGTATCCACTGCCCGCTTGAGCCAACTTTAACGAGTCTTTATCAGTTAACTTATTTGAGACATGCCTCATACGGATACGCGGCTATCACCCGCGTATCCATGTGCGACATGTCTCACGCAGAGAGTAAATTTAAGTCCACTTTATTTCTGTTTCCTGGGTGGCAAAGTATGACACATAGCATGTTGCAATTTCTAAAAATTTTATATTGTGATGTAGTGTTGTAAACGCAGCGCTGTCTATGTGACATGCATACCTAAAGCCTGATTGTTACCTAGACGCCAGGAGATATACCGACAGGAGGTAAGACGCCCTACATCCCCATTCTGTCTTGTGACTACGCCAGCGGCACGTGCTCCTACAGCGCCACATTTCCTGTAGACAGCACCATTTACACATACACTGTGGTTGTCTCTCCTGGTGACATCAGAAAGAGCGCTGGAAGCATCGCTGTTGGTAGGTACATATTCTGGTAACTGATCCGTAGATTTCAATTAACAGAATTCGTTGAATGGCATCCATATTACATTTTATCAGTTTGTAATTGTCTGTTAACACGACGTTTTGTCTCAAGATGACTTCATTGCATTATGATTTCAGGATTTAGTTATGTAGCGTCGTGTCGGAAACTGTGTTATCCACTATTTCTGATGTATATTTTATATGGTATTAACCAGGACTGGCTGTATCCATGCATGCTTCATTAACTCATTCGAGACGTGCCGCATCCGGACACATGGCCTAAAGCCGCGTGTCCAGATGCAGCACGTCTCGAATGAGTTAAATCCTTGGGACTTGAATGTATACTGACGAGCAAAAGAAATGCGATATTTTTCAAATCATCGGAAACACTTTAGTGAGTGCTTTAGTGTTTCCGACAATTCCAAAATTGTCACATTTCCTTTGCTCGTAAGTATAGTAATGCAATATTAACTCATTACCGACTGACGCATACGACAAGGTATAGATTGACCGTGATGGAATGGTTTCAACATACATTGGCGCCGGTTGCCACCAAGCTATGTGGCACCACCCTTGAACAGTATCGTCGACCTGTCTGCGAAAACTGCTCAGTGGACTCCAGATGTGTGAAGTTTGATCTCCGTGCTCGTGGTTTTAAATAATATACGGTGTGTGTAGCGCGTTTTTGAGGTGGCTGTCCCAAGATTGTTATTGCAACAAGTACAAACAGAACCAGAAGCCATGCGTGTAGGGACATTTGTTTAGAGAGGGGAAATCTGTTGCAGTTGCACCATCCGTGGGTCCTACCATCAACTGTCGTTTCAGTGGCGGTCAGTACATCCCCGAGAACACTGCCCTTGACTGCACGTGCACAGCCGCTGACCTTGGACAGCCTGAGGGTCGACAGGTGGGTTACCATGACAACACGCTCCTGCTTCTAGGTCAATATGGTGCTTCACCTCTGACACTGCCTACAGTTACAGCGAGTCGCCAGAAGGGACAGGTGACTGTCAGGTGTGTTGTGGACTGGGCCACCAGCGATACCCAGGACATGAGCGCCACGTTTGCTGCTCCTGTTGCCTGTGAGTAGAGGGCAGCGAGTGCTGTAGACAGACATGTAGGCCTACATGGGCTTTGCGTGTCATTACTACTCTCTCTTTATACAACCCTCGCGCCTTTCTGGGCGAGGGTTGTATAAAGAGTAGTAACAACACCTCTGTTACCCAATTCAGGGTGAGGGTTGTATAGAGAGTAATAACGACAATTCTGTTACCATTACAGGGCGAGGGTTATATAAAGAGCAGTAACAACACATCTGTTGCCCATTTCAGGGCGAGGTTTGTATAAAGAGTATTGTTTTCCTCCCTACGTCACACGACCAGTCACTTTAGCGCAAACTGTACCATGTGACCGTGATATAAAAACCCCTGTAGCGAAAAATGGCGGACGTTTTATAGCCCTCTCGATGACGCGTTAGGACCTCGTTTTAGAGTCTTGACAGCAACTCGGTTCGACAAAATAGCAGAAAAAAACGCACTAAAGTAGTCCTATTTGACTTAATACACATCATCTGCCTTATTTTTTGTACGACGTGAGGAGCCAACTTAACAATATTTCACCACACAGCGCATACAGCAAAAGCCTTCGCCAAATCCATCTCATCGCCATGCACCGAAACATTTTCAAAGATCGGGAATACACGGAACAAAAATAGCTTCCGAGTTTTTTTTTAAAACTAATCAGAGACAGCAATCCTTGCAAACCGGCAACACACTGTCGTCTGCCCAGCCACCAACATGCCACAATTTCATCAATGCACAGAGCAACAAATTCAAGAACTAAAACGAAAATACACAAGCAGCAACACTATACACAAAGCACGCTATTGCCAAAGTTCTCTCTTCACGTCACTCAATGCGGAACTATCTGAAAAAAAACATCTCACGAATTTTCGAAGACTATCTGACATCATGTCAACGCTGTAAAATAAAATCTTACCTTAAAATCCATCTCAGCACTAGTCCTGCTGTTAACAACGAGCGTTTTTTTGGCATTCCTTTTTCCAGATATCCCAACACACATGGCACTTTAGAATATAACAACGACAATCTGCTGCACACTCGAAGCATCCCCTTCAGTCATCTTGATTCTAAAAGCACGAGGCACATGCTAACTTGCACAAGCTGTCACATCAGTGGTCAAATGCCGATCGCTTCATCAAAAAGTTCTTAATTTTTCTGAATCACACAGCAGTCAAGAAACACTGTCACTGTCATACTTTAACGACCTTTTGTAGACATTGCAGCTTGAATCATTCTGTACACAAACCAAGATTAGCTTTTTACTCGCGAAACTTGAGCTTCACACGGAATCATGCTACGTCACACTCTGTCTCGTAAAGACTGGGAATCCCCGGCAGAACATGTATATTCAATGGTGTCACCTATCCGCCACAGAAGCGGCCGTCTTCATAAACCATATTTTTTTCTAAACAATAAACGGAGGAAGGAAAACAAATACGTTATTGGTCGGAGGGGTTCGCTACACGGACCTTTGTAGGCCTTCGGGAGGTCAAAGGAATCATTGTACCCCTCAGGCCTACAAAGGTCCGTGTAGCGAACCTCTCCGACCAATAACTTATAATAACGACAATAACTGTTACCATTTCAGGGCGAGGATTGTGGAAAGAGTAGTAACAACACCTCGATCTGTCACCCATTTCAGTCGTGTGCGTTTCTAGGTCATCTCATTTCATGTTTAACTACACAAAGGCATCTGTCTCCGACACGGCGGATGACCACGTTGTGGTTCAACCACATGACAGTAAACAGAGAAGGACATTGACTATGTAATCTAACAATTATAGTTGACGTCATTTTCAGTTTCACGTCACTGCAGGCCATGAATCCACGAGAGAGGTCGCAATTTCGAACAAAAAATAATAAATAATAATAATAATAATACATAGTATTTATACGGCGCATTTCTCATATTTATTTATGCTGTAACTCAGTGCGCAGGACATAGCCGCGAACTGAACCCAACTTGCACGCTCACGTGAATCACGCGCATTCCGCACACACTGTACACAAACACAGGACATTCACGTGGTGCTAAGGGCAAGCTCAAAGGAGCTACTAACATTTTTAGAAATTTAAATCGTTTTTTTTATATTTTTGAAATTTGAGTAAGTGGATTGAAATTAATACCAAATTCGTGGGGAAGAAAAGAGCCGGAGGAGTACCCAGAGAAAGAACCCCCGACGGTCCGCCCGAATTAATGGTGACGCTTACTAGAAAAGTCCGACGCCGAAACCGGGAATCGAACCTCGCACCTCTTGCGTTGGTGGCTGTCGCCTTTACCGCTACGCCACGGACAATCCCAAAAAGACTTGTAAAGGATATGTTATACATTACTAACCCTTATTGCCTGGAGGTCGCTTTTACCCTTCACTGCCGAGAAAAAGTAACCCCGAGCCAAATGCAAGAGACTGCGGAGGCTCATGAGGATCTGTGTCTCTTGCTGAGACCAATCTGTAGACATGTTTCTTGGACGGCGCTGGCTTTTGGACTTTGAGCGAACCAAGGTTTCAGAAACAAAAATGTACGTACCGTGTCGGTATCGTGGCAGAGAAGGGGTAAAGAATATGCCATGATGATTTTGTTCTGTACCGACTTATTTATCTTGTTGAGATTTTTTCATCAGAAGTGTACTGGTTGTAACTGACAGCGACTGAAACTTTGCCAACTCCTAAATTACAGCATTGACATGACAGGCAAAGGTCGCTGTGTGTTGGAACTGGTGCATACAGTTGATGAAGGTTACAGCATTGACATGACAGACAAAGGCCGCTGTGTGTGGAACTGGTGCATACAGTTGATGAAGGTTACAGCATTGACATGACAGACAAAGGCCGCTGTGTGTTGGAACTGGTGCATACAGTTGATGAAGGTCACAGCATTGACATGACAGACAAAGGCCGCTGTGTGTTGGAACTGGTGCATACATTTGATGAAGGTCACAGCATTGACATGACAGACAAAGGCCGCTGTGTGTTGGAACTGGTGCATACATTTGATGAAGGTCACAGCATTGACATGACAGACAAAGGCCGCTGTGTGTTGGAACTGGTGCATACAGTTGATGAAGGTCAGGAAACCGCAGTAACCCCTTTCCCTGTCGCTATATATATCTTGTATTTCTGCAATCTGTGTTCATTCAACGACCAACAGACACAACCGTCCAAGGAACATGGATACAAATTGGTCTCAGCAGGAGACATAGATCTTCATGAGCCCCCGCGATGAGGATCTATGTCTCTTGCAGTTGGGTTATGTTCACTGAAGGGGTTAAACTAACGTCACCACACGTAGCATTGCATCTTGTGTTGGATCAACAGATGGCCCTGATGCCGTGACCCTGAATGACCCCGGGGTGTTTGACCTTAACCCTGGGTCACCAGGCACCATGGCCTTGACCTGTACAGCATCAATGTCTAACCCCGGAGTGACGTACAGATGGAGCCGCTCGTGTGACGGGGTGACGTCAGGCATCACGTGCAGGTTTACCCCCATTGTCAGCGACCAAAACACGAGCGTCACGTGCACCGTCACTAACACAGTGACACAGGTCACCAGGACTGCCAGCAGAACTATTACGCTTAACTGTGAGTACACGTGGGTCCTTACTATATATCAATATAATTGTGTACGCTAAAGAGGTTACCAGGACTGCCAATAGTCCTATCACGGTTAACTGTAAATATCGGTGGTTTTTTATTGGATGTGCGGTGTCATTCCTTACGGTTCAACATTTATTAAAGATATGCCAATTAACTAAAATATTTAACCCTTTGCATGTGTAGAAAAAAGTATGTTGTCAGGCGGTCTGAAGGCGCAATAAACCTAAGCCATGCTATGGACACCTTCATGCTAATTACCAAATACTAGTTTACAAAAGGAGTCTGTACAATAGTGATATGGAAGGGAAAAGACAGAGGTGAGCGGTGGTCGAGGGGGATAGAAGACCGAAACCAGTTTCACAGGGAAGTGTGGGGTGGGATCGATCCCTTCTTGTTCCAACCTGTGACATGTCACACTGTAGTAAAATTTCAGATATTTTTTTTTTCTACAGGGACAAGACGTCAGCAGTGGCTTCGGCCGTGATGGGCCCGAATACCTTTCCTTAAGGGGTCTGGCTTTTCCTCCCAGCATAATTAATTTAGAGAATATTCGAGTAGAGTGGCGCTGCACTGAGGCGACGCGTTTTTCTCATGACTTTCCCCTCATCAGACAATACAATTGTTAAAAAGATGCATTATACGTATAAACATAAGTTATCTACTCCTATGTGCAGCAGACTATTTAGCAACATACACCAAATTCCAAAAAGTCTACAGACGACGCAGACATCAGGTAGAATTTTAAAAAGTAAAATAGACGTGAATAGACCAAAGAGAGACAAACACATAAGCCCCAGAAAAAGTGGAAAACCCAAACCGTGAGGCTGAGCAGTGTGACCCTAGGAACTTGAACGAAGTTAACCCAAGCCGAGTCCCCCAAGGCAGACTTGGCCGGGGATGACGATCATGACAAAGCCAGATATGACAAGTCATTGAATCCATGTACGGTGATCTGAGTGTTCAGGTTAGAGACTGTTTAAATGTATTACGCATACAATGCATTGAACGAATTATTCAGTTAATGTCAAGATTCTCACAGCGTCGGTTCTTAATTCATCTGATAGGCTATGACAGAAGGGTTCCGTCGAATATTGGAACGAGTATTTTCTTTACGTTTGTGCGTTTAACCCTTTCCATTCTGATACACTATTGCATGACATAAAAGTGACTACGATGTTTCAAGGGTAGTGAATAATAGCTTGACACCAAGAGGCGCCAAGCTATTCTGGCAATACCCTTAAACTAGAATGGTTGAACTATCTCCTAATCTCTCCGCAGTGAGATGGACTTAGTTGCCTGCTCGACGTTAAACCCAAACAACTAAATAACTCATAATCTCTGCTGCAGCCGTTAAAGAAGAAAACACAAGTCTGAAAACTTTCAGCTCAGGGTTAATGGGTTAACTAGATTGTAATGTGTCTTTTTTCAGGGCCACCGCCATCAGCCCCCTCACTCTCCGGCTACAGCGGCCAGCCCCTATACAACGGACAGTCCCTCACCATTACATGTGCCGTGGATGGCGGCAATTCCAAGGTCAGCAAGGTCACCATATCCTGTGGGAACCGGACTTGGGCGGTGAGTGGCCAGACCAGCACAGTCCAGCTACAAGTGGACGCCAGTTTTAATGGAGTCACGTGCTCATGCGGCGGGAGCTGGAAACTACCCACGTGGTACACACAAACTGCAGCCGTCACTATTGTTGTATACTGTAATTCTTTTCTTGTGTATATTTTAAATAACACCGTATTTGGAAGGATATGTATCCAAAGGGGTTGATCGGGGAAATAGGGGGGGGGGGGACGAGGGGGGGAGGGGGAAAGGTGGGGTGGGGGGGTGGGGGCAGCTGGTTACAGAGTTGTTATTTTTCGAATGATGGTAAACAAAAGCGCAAAGGCCCGCACACGTTTGCTCGTGTGTGTGTGTGTGTGTGTGTGTGTGTGTGTGTGTGTGTGTGTGTGTGTGTGTGTGTGTGTGTGTGTGTGTGTGTGTGTTTGTGTGTGGGTGTGTGTCGGTATGTTTGTGTGTGTGTGTGTTTGTGTGTGTGTGTGTGTGTGTGTGTGAAATGTTATTTCAAAGACGGAGTTCGCGGGATGCAGGCGTTCGCTGTATTAGCATGATGGGAAATCTGAATACTGGTTTTATTCTATGGTTACAAGACACATGGATAAATTGAATTCTAAAATAATGTCTGTGATTTAGCTGTCGTCTGTGTTGATGCTGTGCTTGCAGCTCAATATATTATCAGAGCTTTACTCTTATAAAACCAGACGCCCCAGACACGCCGAGCATCACATACCCCAACCATTCACTCCCCTTCATGGCCGGAGAAACACCCACCCTCAACTGTCAGCTGCTTGGCAACAC
Source organism: Semisulcospira habei (assembly GCA_036245525.1). NCBI lineage: Eukaryota > Metazoa > Mollusca > Gastropoda > Semisulcospiridae > Semisulcospira > Semisulcospira habei. The sequence goes on from BTPG01000003.1 coordinate 90,930,335, forward strand.
CGACCAGGGTAACCCGCCAGCAACCTTGACGTGGCCGGGGCAGCAGGGTCAAGTTGGGGTCACACTGACTTTGAGTCCCCTGACAGCGGCAGACAACGGACGGAGAATTCAGTGTGAGGCCAGTAACGCCTTTACTGTGTACAACAACACGAGAGTCGTCACGGAAATCAACATCAGCGTCTACTGTAAGCTGTTAATCTGTTGTCATAAGCTATTAATGGCAATGTTAGTTTAATTAATTAAAACTGTTAGTGTGTTGTAAGAGCCGACTAATACCATTCAGTTGAATTTTAGGAATGCGAGAAGCTGCACGTTGATTGTGAGATGCTACATACACACGTTATTTAGTTTAAAATCTATTGTTGTTATTATTCATTCATGCACCTCAACTGCTTGTACCTTATTTTTTTACAAGCCTCCTTTCCGACTCCAAACGGACAAGTCGTATCGGACAATGTGTGAGTCAGCTCAGTTCAGCACATCACACATTGTCTAATCACCGCGTTATCAGTGTGGTCTTGCCTCTCAGTTTTCTCTGCCCTTTATCTTACACTCCATGTGAGTGGGCACACGCACATACGTGTCTGTTCATTGGTTCTGATTATGCATTAAGTATATCATAGTTTACTCTAATAGTACTGCATCATAAATCAAATCGTGATATTTGTCTATATCGCGTGATTTCTGTGCGTTTAAGGTCTTCTGGTCTGATAACCAAGAGCTGATTTGCCATAACCTTTTTCCTCATTAGATGGACCTGATGTCCCTGTCTCCCCGCTGCCAGGCAACCAGTGTCAGTTCCGCAGCACGTCCAACACGTGTATCGTGCGTGAGAAAGAGAGAGTGTACGTCAACTGTACAGCCGACAGTAACCCCGCCGCAGCAAGCATCACGACAACATCCTGGGACTGGATGTATGGATAGAGACTAGAGCCTAAGTCCGAAACTATCTTCATACGGCGGAGACTAACATGTTAGTAAGACATGCATGAACTGAGACTAGGCCAAGTCTGAAACTATCTCAGGGACTAAACAGCCCAAATTTAAGCCCACGATTTACTAGGTGTAAAGCGTCTAGTCTCTGACTAAAAGCGAATCAAAATGGCAGCCGCTGTCTACACGATGTTCCTATCTCGACGAAATCTACGCCGAAATCGAGTATTTAGAGACCGTCGACACACACTAGATGAGTTTGATGATACGAAGCTTCACAAAAAGTTTCGTTTCAAGCGCCGTGAAATTTATCTTTCTTGTACTTTTTTGTTCTGTGATTTTTGATCTTGTAAAGCGCTTAGAGCACCATTCATTTGGAGGTCAAGAGCTATATAAATGTACAATATTATTATTATTAATATTATTAAAACCAAAATCGATGAGTACAGTTTACAGGCAGAGTGAGATGGAAGACAGTGGCTGTCAAAACACGTGCAGGGCGAAAACTGTTCCCAGCGGCGCATGCTCAGTGGCATTTGGAACTGGATATTTCCAAGTTAAAAATAGCACTTGACACAAGTCGCGGACTAACCATATCTAGTCTCGGACTTGATAGTCTGACTCAAGTCTCAGTTCATGCATCGGAAATGTATGCTTTAGTTAGTCCCTACGTAACAAGTTTCCGACTAGGGCTACGCCGGGGACTTGTCTAGTCTCTGTCCATACATCAGACCCCTGGACTTTAAGTAGCGCTAGTCGCACCACTGACGTCACACAGCAATGTACAGCGAGTACGAGAAGTGTGCCTGGAGATCCCCGCCTTCCGCTCCACAGCAGTCTGGATCTATCGGTTCTGGTGATACGTGAGTTACCTTTGCCATTCGCTTTCGCTGGACTGGTCAATCGTCATGGAACAAAATGCCGTATTCAGAACAGCTCTCGTAAGAGCTGTATCAACATCACTGGGTTTTTAATTACAGGGTACGAGTCACACAATATATATTAGGCCCTAGATTATCAAGCTACAGTCCATATCACCTTGACGTAGTCTGTTCACATTTACGGCTTTAATTGGCTGGCAGCTGGCAAATGTTTCTGTAAATAAACGTCTATGTCGAACAATAAAGTTGATTACTGACTGAACGATTGATTTATTGACTACTGGTTTATAATTTGTTGAATTATTATTTTTTGGTTTGTTTATTATTTATTGCTTTATTGATTGACTGACTGATTTATTATTCAATATGTCTATGGCACCCTGGATTTTTTAAAGCCTTAACTCAACATACCGTGAAGCCCAAACAATCAATTAAAACTTATCTCAAAAATGTCTGCCTTCCTTCAATAATTCAAACCCACGAGGACAGTACCAAACGGGGCTACAGCCTGCACGATAGCGGTAAATAGGGCTTAACATGTAAGTCACCAACTGATAATGGTGTATTTCCAGACGGTTCTACTCTGGAATCGCTGACTATCAACAACCATCAAGATAATCTGACAGTAACAGAGGCAGACTTTGTGAACATCACCTGTATCGCTTCGGGCAGACCCACCCCCGCCGTCACTATCTACAGATACCGGACAAGACTGGACCCGTTCCTACTGCAGGGTGAGGTCACAGCGGACCAGGTTGTCACCTTGCCACACGTACAGCCCGCTGCCACGTGTGAGATGACCGGCCGCTACACCTGTGAAGTGAAGAACGACCTGGTTGCACAAACGTCCCGGAACCTTCACCTGTTTGTGAACTGTGAGTATGGAGCTGTATTTAACCCCTTCGCTGCCGGAGGAAAGGGAATACCATCCATGTGCAAGAGACATAGATCCTCATGAGCCCCCGCAGTTGCGGGAGCTCATTAGGATCTATGCCTCTTGCTGAAACCACTTCGTATCCTCGTTCATTAGACGGCTGGTGATCTTTGACGCTGAGTTAACAAAGATTTCAGAAACACAACGAAATAATAATGCTTATAAATAATAATAATAATAATAATAATAATAATAATGTTATTATTATTATTATTATTATTACTAGTATTAATGAGCTTTTAAAGAGCTAATTAAAACAAGATCGGATGAACCATAACCAACAAAATCCCTTCTATATGAGAGCTGTCTTAGTTGTCAAGGGTCTGTACCTTTTGTCTTTGACTTGATTCTGATGTTGAAATATCTCCTTCCAAAAAGCTTCGCAGAAGTGACAATGCGTCATAGTGAAATCTATAAGGGGAGCGCGCAGTGCAAGAGGTCCGAATCCGATGGACATTGGTTTGTCAAACGTCATTTGTCATGATGTATGTTTTTGTTTTTAGGTAATTTTATATTTAACGTTATATGAGTTTCGCTTTCGCTTCATGACTTGGGACAATGGTGACAAAACTTGAAGATCACAGTATAATTTCAGCCTTGCTATAATTTGTGTGAAATCAGGTTGACTTTTACCTCAGCTACATGCTATATTAAGTACACATGCATGCTCTTCTGAAAGCGCGTCGATGTGTGTGTATGCTTGGGCGTGCATGCATGCGCGCTCTCAAAACATCATAAAGAGGCATAGATGTTCATGCGCCCTCCGGGAACATGAGGATCTATGCCTTTTGGATGCTCGCATATGTGTGAGAGACAGCGAGCGAGAGTGAGAGAGAGAGAGAGAGAGAGAGAGAGAGAGAGAGAGAGAGAGAGAGAGAGAGAGAGAGAGAGAGAGAGAGAGAGAGAGAATTACTATATATTTAGAGTATGTCTGCGTGGTGACGGAGTTGCTTCTCTTTGCGTCACGGGCACTGACTGACTTTCTCCAGATGTCAAGATTTGTTACTGTTTTATTTTTTTAATGAAAAGAATTAATTTTTTGTTGAAGACGTTGAAACGGTACAAATCTGGCTAACATTCTGAAAGCGTGACGATCTGTGTGTGTGTGTTTGTGTGTGTGTGTGCGCGCGCGCGCACACACACACACACACACACACACACACATACATACATATATACACACACACATACGGCGCATCGCGCGAAATATACGTTCAGCAGCCGTGTTAGGGTAAATAGACATGACGTAATTTTTTTCTTGTTACTTCAGTTGTGAAAGGTTTCGGCATGCCCGCCTTTGACACCATGAACATGCTATTAAATTCGCCCCACCGCGACCCACCCTAAGACGTCCCTTCTATAAATAGAAACATGATGGACGTTTAGCTCACCCAAGAAGAAGAGAGGGGCACGACAGTACAGGCCACCCCTGTCCCCTCCAATAGAGAGGGTGGAAATAGAGCCGTGGGAACCCACTCCCACCCCCCAACAGCAAGAGACACTACCACCCATACCACCCATGCCACATGGCCTTGTCCCGAGAGAAATCGAGGACATGCTCAAGAACGGACTCGACAGCTTTAAAGCCAAGATGGCCCAAACCGCCAGCGCCAAACCAACGCTACCTCCACCAACGACAGAGACAGTCGTCATTCCAGAACACCTTTCACAGGAGAGGGAGTGGACGTAACAGGAGAAAGAGGTCCGAATCCGAACCATGGACATCAATGACCTCCTACTACTATTAACTATTAGAAGAATCAGCGCCTATCATCCAAGCCGCAGGCGGAGACACAGACCACCGAGCCCTCGTCGCCACCAGGTGGTTATTGGAGACAAGCGCATTGGCCGAACTTAGCCCCCCCCCCCCCCCCCCCTCATGACAGCGAACAGTGAATGCCAGGCAGCCCCCTCGACGCAAAACGGAGAATGCCAAGCGACAACCGCCACGGCCAACAAAGAAACTTCAGCAGCACCGACTAAAAAGAACAAACAGACAAGAACCCCCACAGCCTCCACCAACGATGCAGGGAGCGACACCCAACAACCACCAGCCAAGGAGACCAATACAGAGACTCCCCCAGCGGACACCGACCAGAGCCAACACCCACCAACAGAAGGCCATAAAACAAACACAACGACCCCCACCGCCAACAAATCAACAAGTACCACACGCAAGCGCCAACGATCCCCCAAAAAGTACATAACCCAGCGACGTCCAGCACTGCTCCCCACACCACCACCTCACCTGCGCCTGCCGCCGCACCATCGCCACCCCCCTCAACCATGCCAACGCCAAACCCCAAGACCCAGGATTCTCTGGCCACCACCGCCCCCACCAAGATGCCCCGCACGTCCCGACGGCCCACTTCACCCCCACCACCAGAAATGCGACGGTCCTACCGGTCACCACCACCACCACCACCACTCATAGAAGGCCTCATCTAGTGGCTGGTCCACCAGCTACTTCCAGCCTGGCGCTACTAAGCAACGGTTGTCCGGCCACACCACCCGCCTCCACCACCAACCGCCCGGCCCCGGCAGCACCACCAGCCGCAGCGCGACGGAGCGACAGACAGCCAGCCAGATGACCCCCCCCCCTCACCCCCTTGGCCCCCCCCCCTCCCGGACGAAATCAGCGAGAGCTGGAAGTCCCTGTCCCTTCCAAAGTAGCATTAGCGTTTAGCTCACTGACTGATACTGACGATACCTTAGTTACGCGCCTTTTCCGCCGCGCGGCACAGTGAGTAATAGTCAAAGGGTTACGAACTTTTCCGCTGCGTGGTATCGTGAGTAGCAGTCATAGGCTTACGTGTCTTTTCCGCCGCGCGGCAGTGTGAGTAGCAGTCATAGGGTTACGCGTCTTTTGCGCCGCGCGGCATCGTCGGTAACGGTCAAGAGATGACAGTTATGGCAGAAATCGACAGTGGACGTGTGAAGAATCTACAATGAGTTTTCAGTCAGCGGTGATGCATATACCGCTGGATTCAAGTTCTCCGCCTCTTCAGTGGGATGGTATTTGTTTTCTCAGCAGTGATGGGGTTATTTTGTTTCTATTATAAACATGGTAACTGAACTAATAATAGGTCTACCTCTATTCTTGCTGTCTGTGTCAACGAACACCTGTCTGCTTTTGTAGATCTTTATACAAACTCCGCTGTCCCACGTCCTCAAGACGTAAAGCCTCGTACGGGCCGGCGCTCACTGATTCTGGAAACAACAACAAAAACAACGAACAGACGTTTAAACAGATCTATCATTACAGTAACGTAAGAATTAAACAAACAGGCGCAAGTAGCCTTAAAAAATTAAGCACAAAAAATTAATATGTACGATCTTTTCCTCCGAAAGTATTGGAGGGGAGGGCTAAATGTATACTCTGCCCCTTGCCCTCCCTTTAGGATTTAACCTCTACCCAACGCGCAAAAGGCCATCGGGCCGACTTCGGCCACCGTTGGCCCGAGAACGTTCGTAAATAGACCTGACGTAATTTTTATTTTGTTATTTCAATTGTGAGAAGTTTAGGCCTGCCCGCCTTTGACATCATGGACATGCTATTAAATTCGACCCACCGCGACCCGTCCTAAAAAATCCCTTCTATAAATAGAAGGACTTAAAAAAAAAAGAGTCTGCGTCAGCCTGCGTCAACCGTCAGGCGGTAAATTAGTGATGACTGTGAACTGTCTATTACTGCGAAGTCCGCAAGGTGGTATTGTGGTTCGATGAAACGTGTCATCAGAAACCCACCGAAGCTTCGCCGGGCAGCTATACCACGCTAGACATCCGAAGTATTTACATCGTTCATATAATGCACTATGGGAATCAGCGGAGTTGCGTGAAACACCCCCGTGTGAAGATTGTGTTTCTGTACTAGACTAGAGAGTCTGTCCATTGACATACTTATGCTACGGACTTGAAGCTTGCACCAAAGCCACATTGCATTTATTATCTACGTTATATACTACAGCCAATATGGAGCAGTTTAATTCCTTTGTGAAAAGACAGGGAGAACCGCGGTGCGGTCTTTTATGTGTTTAACGGTAAAACTCCGTAATCCGATTTTCTGCTGTTAGCTGTTGTCCAAGCAGTGACTAGACGTTGCTCAATAAAATTCAATGCAGGTAATTATATCTCCACCATGTAAAATTAATCCTGGATTTGGGTCAAAATCTGTTTCATTTTATGCATGTCATCATCGCTGTCACGGTTTAACAGAACTGGCAATGCTTAATGAATTCATCATAACTACAATGTAACGAGGTCTATTTTTATTAAACTTTCCGTTTCATTTCAGGTAAACCACGAACGATTGACGCACACGGGACACCGACGGCAAATTACTTAGGCACACCACAAGTACTTAGCTTGAATCTGTTGGCTTACCCCGTCTCTGACAACTTTACCTTCTCTTACCTGGGACCGTCAACTGACAATAGAAGTCAGACAGCACAACCTGTGGTAAACAACACTTTACAGATGAAGTGCTTCAATACAGGTTTGCTGTACAACGTCATCTGCAATGTGACCGTGGACAACATCACCTCTGCCGGTGAAGCCGGCCTGTACGGAGTCAATGTCTCCAACGCTTTTGGACACGTTGTCCTGGAGTTCATGATCACTTTCTTCGGTATGTTTGAACGATTTATTAACCCTTTCACTGCCAGCGGACGCAAACTGCGTTTCTGAAATGTTTGATATCTCAAAGCCAAAAGATCCACTCCGTCCCAAAAACATGGCTGCAAAATGGTGTCAGCAAGAGACATAGGTCATCATGAGCCCCAGCTGTTGCGAGGGTTCATGAGGATCTATACCTCTTGCAGTTGGGTGACGTTCAGTTTTTGTCGGCGGTGATAGGGTTAATAGAGTGACTTGTGTAAAATTGTGCAAACAAAATCACAAGAAGAACAGAAGGCGCGTACTTTTTGAATTGTAATAGAAAATAATTGTGGCGTGAACTTTAAAAATAAATTGTAACAGATTATATATGAAAATAAGAACAGCTTTATGGCTGGGCATCCAATGTGTTTTATTTGTGACTGATCTTATTATTTTGTGTTGTTCTGGCTGGTATTGCAATCGGGGGAGCTGGATGGCTCCGAAAGGTCCTGGGTTCGAACCCAGCTGGGGTCAAAATTTGTGCAGGTCTCTTTTCGGTGCCCCGTCTTTGAAATCACCTTCGTGGTGGACAAAAACATGTTAAGCCCTAAACGTTTAACGTTTAACGTTTTTGGTAATGCAATCGCCGTGACGTGATATGAAATTTGCACTCTGCTCAGTATCTATGTCTTTCTTTTACTTACTACTGCTGCTTCTGCCATTGTGTTTAAAATAATGGTGCTTCGTTACTTTACTACATGTCTGACTGACGGACTGGTGGACGGCCGGAAAGAAGGATGGAAGACTGACGGACAAACGGATAAAAGAATGTAGTGCTTGGCTGACTGACTGTCAAATGTTCATGATTATGTCGTACAGAATCTGTTAAGCATGGACAAGCATCACCCCATCGTGGAGGCATCATTGGCGGAGTCACTGGAGGCATCGCCGCTGCTGTTGCTGTTGTGGTCATCGTCATTTTTATCATGAGGAAGAGGAAAGGTCAAGTTAAAGTGTACCTTAATATCATCATGTAATCATGTGGTAAGCTTATCGTTTCCCGGCAACGGCAGTACGTCTGCACTGTGCTGGCCCATTTTGACAGAAGTTTCCAGTCCATTGTTTTGTCCAGTTCTGTGAGGCCATATCAGAACAACACGCTGACCACACGAACTATTGATTTCAAAGCGAACGATAACTTACTTGAACCATTTATGAAGACAAATGCATTTTTACAAAACTTATGACGGTTTCTCGTTTTATTAAAAAAAAATGTTTAAGACTGTTGAAGAAGTAACACAATCCAACACCGCATGTTCCATCATTTTCCCGCCCTTCTTCCGCCTGCTCGCTCCCTCGCCGCCATGCTTCTTGTTTAACCCTCGGTTCTGTGTGCTTAACCTCTTCCGGCCGAGAAAATTGGAACCACACCCATCTGCAAGAGGTATCGATCCTCAAGAGCTCCCGCAGTCGCGGGGGCTCTTGAGGATCGATGCCTCTTGCTGAAACCACTCTGTATCCATGTTCCATGTTTCTTGAGCTTTCATAGGCTTTGACGTTGAGTTTACAATGTTTCACAAACTAGGCGCATTCTGAGTCCACTAGCAGTGAAGGAGTTAATGTCTGTGCATTGCCATTGGGCGACACACACACACAGCGCTGTTTGGAATGAAATGCCATTGCGTGAAACTTGCAGTCTGCTTACCTGTACGTGTAGGTCTGAATGTCTGTTGCAGGCAGAACAAACCACAGGGCGAAAGTGACGTACAAGCGGTAATGGTCTGATTTGTTAACATTTCACTCAATTTAGGATAATGCGTAGTCACAGGGTCCGTCACTCGACTACGATAGGTGCTATTCAACATTGAAGTGGAGTGTTCGTATACTATAATTTGTAGACAGACCTGGCGACGCTCATTATCAAACTGTTAGATCCATAGTCACTTCGAGCTGCGCTGACTATGACTCGAACATTTTGAGAATAGGAGTCGCTCGCTCTGTTTAGAAACGATAACCCAGCGATGAAAGCAACACACCAAAAGACAGTTCCCCAAAAGACAGTTACAACACATGTTCTTAATATATCAGAATAATCAAACAAGTATACAGTTCGCTACTTATCTTGTCAGTGTGAAGAAGCTAACTGGCCACTTTACTTCTTCACACTGACAAGATAAGTAGAGAATTCTATACTTGTTTGCTTGTTTAGTTCGAGAATTTTTTCAATCAGAAATATTGATAAATTTGGTGTAACTGTCTTTATAAGCGTGTTTCTTTCTTCCTTGGATTCCTGCATTTGACACGCTTGGCAGACATCTTTTTGGTCTGGACTTTGTTTAGAAATGATAGTATACAAACACTGCACTTTTCTGCATACAAACACTGCACTTTTCTGCTGTCATAACCACTTCCTGAAGTGAAAAGTAAGAAAAGGTGTATGATTATGTTAAATTGTATGAGGCAAAGAGAGGCACATAAACAACAATATCGTGATAGTAATTATTTGCTTCTACATAAAGTCACAATGGCAGTGATGACGATCGGTGAGAATGTGAAATGGCGTGCAGTTACCTACACTGTAGTAAACAGAACGCTGTCCTTGTTTTTTTGTTCCTTGTGATAGCGGGCATCCTACTCCGGTCATACAGACAAGGTCATCGACAGGAAAAAACATTTTTGTACATCCCATTTTGCTTGGTACTTTTTTCCCCAGGAAATAAAAAGAAATGATAATTATTTCTGAAAAGGTAATCATTATTTTTTTTAATATTTCAGATGAAATGATCATAATTTTGTAAGAAGTGAGAATAGTGCCAAACTAGTAAGTACGAGTGCAAGATATTTATATATTATAAACTACGCATGTGTGTATGTGTGTGTGTGTGTGTGTGTGTGTGTGTGTGTGTGTGTGTGTGTGTGTGTGTGTGTGTGTGTGTGTGTGTGTGTGTGTGTGTGTGTGTGTGTGTGTGTGAACTTAGTCGAGATCCACACATAATGTCGCCCCCTGTCCGCTGTGTAATGTGTAGAGAAAGAACTGCCAGCAGCTGTCTGTGGCGGACGTTGCTCACCGCCTGAAAGTTCACTGTCACAGACGTTGGTACATTGCCACATACAGACTGCTCAGTATTGGGAACAGTTTTAACTCAAGGCCACTAGCGCAGTCTGCTTCAACGGCAAAATAGGAAGCTGGTTTAGGACTACAGTTGGAGTCAGACAAGGCTGCTTGCTCTCACCTACTCTCTTCAACATATTCCTGGAAAGAATCATGACAGACGCTCTGAAAGATCATGAAGGAACTGTCAGTATTGGAGGCAGAACAATCACGAACTTGCGCTTTGCGGACGACACTGATGGCCTTGTAGGAACAGAGAAGGAGCTAGCTCAGCTGGTGGAAAAGTTGGATAGTACAGCCATTGCATATGGGATGGAAATCAGTGCAGAGAAGACCAAACTGATGACCAATAACGCCAGTGGCATTGGCTCTGAAATCATGTTTGGAGGCCAAAAACTGGAAACAGTTAAGAAATTCAAATACTTAGGATCCATTGTGACAGATGAGGGATCAAAACCAGAAATAATGTCCAGGATTGCGCAGACAACCACAGCACTGACAAGATTGAAGACCATATGGAAGGACAGAAACATCACACTCTGCTCCAAGATCAGACTGATGCGCTCCTTAGTCATCTCAGTGTTCTTGTATGCCTGCGAGTCATGGACCCTCACAGCAGACCTTGAAAGGAGGATACAAGCCACTGAAATGAGATGTTTTCGAAGGCTGCTTGGCATCTCATACAGAGATCACATCACAAACGAGGAAGTGGGAAGCAGAATCAGGCAAGCCATCGGGCCCTATGAAGACTTATTAGCCATTGTGAGAAAACGCAAACTGAAGTGGTATGGGCATGTCACACGTTCAGCAGGGCTTGCCAAAACAATCCTGCAAGGCACTGTGCAAGGAGGACGAAGGAGAGGAAGACAGAGGAAAAGATGGGAGGACAATATCTCAGAGTGGACAGGACTGAAGCTTGGAGATACGCTGAGAATGGCAGAAAACAGAGAGTAATGGAGGGAGCTGGTTGTTAAGTCATCAGTGGTGCCCCAACGGTCGGCAAGACTACGGGATATAGATAGATAGATAGATTTAACTCTTTAACTCATTCACGGCGAGCCGCATCCGGATACGCGGCTTTATGTCGGCTTTATGCCGCGTATCCGGATGTAATTCGCTGTGAATGAGTTAAACTGAAGCAATTGTTCACATTTATTCCATTTTTATTATTTCAGCCTCCAACCCGCCGTACGCCACACTGGTTATGGCAGACGTCGGTTTGCAGTCAACGTACAAGACAGTCGGTCAGACACAGAACGTGCAGGGTGTAGGTAGGTTACAGGTTCGGACATGAGGGCGATGGGTTCCAGGGGTTTTCGCCCCCCTCCCGTTCCCCCCCCCCCCCACCCCCCCAAAAAAAAAAAAAAAAAAAAAAAAAAGAGGATTGGGGGCGGGGGGAGGGGGGGAGGGGGGGGAGGGAAGGGGAGCAAACAAGTAGACTGCTCGGAATATTCTAAACGTAATCACTTTACTGCCGGGGCAAGGCGAACACTACTCAGCTGCAAGAGACACAAACCCTAAAGAGCTCTCGCAGTCGCGAGGGCTCATGAGGATTTATGTTTCTTGCGAGTCCTATGTTCTGTTAACCTATTTCTACTCCCACTTCTTCCTGTGTTCGTCACGCACATGTCGGTCAGCGTGCAGCCTGTTCAGACGCGCAATGCGTGATCAATGGCAGCAAAGTGTAGATAACTCCCCCTCCCTCCTTTCCCTTCTTCCGCTGTTTGGGTTATTTGCCGATGAAAAGGAACATTTCCTACCCACCCACCCCCCTCCCACCATCCCCGCCCCCCCTCCCCACCACCCCACCCCTGATATCTTGAGAGTCCGGAAAGCGCGATAACTTCTCGGGGGCACTCGATGACATCTGTCAACTTATAAAAAGCTGCCCCCCCCCCCCCCCACAACTTCAGTTGGTATGTGTATTTTCTGTCATCGTTATTTCAGTCTCTAACAACCCGTACGCCACACTGGTCATGGCAGACGTGGGTTTGCAGTCAACGTACGAGACAGACAAGACGGGGAAGTGGAGCAGTGGTTAAGGCGTCTGCCTCCAATACCAAAGGTGCGAGGTTCGATACCGGGTTCCGGCGTTGGATTTTTCTCCTCTGGTAAGTGTCACCGTCTGGGCAGTGGGCAGATGTTCACATCTGCACGGAACATAGACGACCCCGGCCCCCACGAGTCCCCTGCTGCCTTGCAGGCCTGGCCGCTTGGCTGCGGAAAGGCTAAGGGAGGAAACCCCTGACATCAAAGCCCCCGTGTCTCCGGGGAAGGCTTTTGAGCCAGAGACTAAGACAAGGACAGTCTGATATAAAACCTACGACCCGAGGACCTCGATGCCACCGTCCCAGCTTGCTAGGCCATGGCAAACGAACCAAGGGTTTAAAGGGTGGGGCCAGTACTGCGCACACTGCACTCCACCAAAAAGCTCCACCGCGCAGGCTTTAGGAAACGCCCACGGACTATGACACTGAACTTTCCAAGTCCTGTAGCGATGGGCAAGGGGCAAAACGGCAGGTGAAAGATGTCACTGGAAGCCGCAGTCTCAAACCTGCATGCAGGCGGTTCAGGATATTGGTCGCCTGATGTTGACCTGGGGATGACAACGTCACTCGGCACACCCTGAACGACCAAGCAGCCTTCTCTAGGGACAGCACTGCTTGCTCCACACGGAGAGGGGCCTAGAAAAGGTGGCCTAACCAAAGCTCATCCCCTCGTAACCCCAGTTGGCTAGCCGCGGTGAACGGGCATCTTCTCATGCGGTCAGGAAACAAGAAAAAACAATGGATCCACTCTCATGACGACCACGACCGGACTCAACGTAGCATACTGGAACATCCGAACCATGCTCGACACAGCAGACAGCGGACGCCCTTAACGTCGCTCTGCCCTCATTGCCCATGAATTGCAGAGGTTAAACATCGACATCGCCGCGCTCAGCGAAGTACACCTTCCGGAGGAAGGCAGCCTCCAAGAACTTGGCGCTGGCTACACCCTCTACTGGTCAGGCAGGCCTGCATCAGAAAGACGGCTCTCATGCGTGGGCTTCATGGTGAAGACCCCCATTGCGACTAAGTTGGAAAACCTACCAACGGGTCACTCCGACCGCATCATGTCCACGCGCCTCCCACTGAGACACCAGCAATACGTCACCCTTCTCAGTGTGTACTCCCCAACCCTCCTGGCAGAGCCTGCAGAAAAAGACAAGTTCTACTCTGACCTGCGCAGCCTCCTGCAGAGCACCCCTGCAGACGACAAAGTCATCATCCTTGGCGACTTGAACGCCAGAGTGGGCCAAGACTCTGAAGCCTGGAAAGGAGTCCTCGGCAAGCATGGCGTTGGGAACTGCACTGACAATGGTCGCCTGCTGTTGGAGCTCTGTGCAGAGCAGCAACTTGTCATCACCAACACTACTTTCCAGCAAAAGGACAGTCGAAAGACCACCTGGATGCATCCTCGCTCCAAGCACTGGCACCTTATCGACTATGTCCTAGTGCGTCAGAGGGACCGCAGTGACGTCCTCCTCACCAGAGTGATGCCCAGCGCAGAGTGCCACACTGACCACCGCCTTGTTCGCTGCAAACTCAGGCTCCGCCTCAAGCTGAAACCCAAGAAAGGGCCCCCCCCCCCCCCCAAGAAAAAGCTTGATGTTGCCAGCCTTCAGCGTGACAACAAGAAAGCTGCCCTTCAGGCCGATTTACAGCGCATGCTCAAAGACACAGTTGATCCAGCAGACTCCTCCCCTGAAACACTCTGGAAACAACTGAAAACTGCTATTGTAAAATCGTCTGTGGAAGTCTTGGGCTTTGCTAGAAAGAGGAACAAAGACTGGTTTGACGAAAACGACGTAGAGATCCAGGAACTTCTAGCAAAAAAAAAAAGAGCCGCCCACCAGGCCCACCTAGCACAGCCTTCCTGCCCTGTGAAGAAGTCTGCCTTCCGCCTCATCTGCAGCAGTCTCCAGCTCAAGCTTAAAGAGCTCCAGAACGAGTGGTGGTCCAGACTCGCACAGAGGACCCAGCTCTGCGCTGACAACGGTGACTACAGGGGCTTCTATGAAGCACTGAAAGCAGTGTATGGCCCTAGGCACCTGGTACAAAGTCCCCTGCGAAGCGCTGATGGACAGGCACTCCTCACAGATAATACCTCCATCTTGAACCGCTGGTCGGAATACTTTCAGGACCTCTTCGGCGCTGAGCGCACTGTTCAAGAAACAGTCATCCTCCAAATCCCACACCTTCCACTAAAGGTTGAATTGGACGAACCGCCCACCGCCGAAGAGACCCTCACAGCCATCCACCAGCTCAAGAGTGGCAAAGCAGCAGGCATTGACGGAATCCCGCCAGAGATCTGGAAACATGGAGGCCCAGCACTGCACAACAAGCTCCACGACCTCTTTCTCTGCTGCTGGGAAAAAGGAACACTACCAAAGGATCTCCGTGATGCAGTCATCATAACCCTGTACAAGAACAAAGGAGAGAAGTCTGCCTGCTCTAATTATCGTGGAATTACCCTGCTGTCCATTGCCGGGAAAATTCTCGCAATGTTGCTCCTGAATCGGCTGGTACCTGCCATCGCTGAAGACCACTTCCCAGAGGGCCAGTGTGGCTTCAGAGCCAACAGGAGTACCACCGACATGGTCTTTGTACTGAGACAGCTTCAGGAGAAGTGCCGCGAGCAGAACAAAGGGCTGTACGTATCGTTTGTCGACCTAACAAAAGCGTTTGACACTGTGAGCAGGCAAGGTATGTGGCAGATCCTGGAGCGACTAGGTTGTCCCCCAAAGTTCCTCAACATGATCGTCCAGCTCCACGAGGACCAGCAAGGCCAGGTCAGACTAAACAGTGACCTCTCAGAACCATTCCCCATTCGCAACGGCGTGAAGCAAGGCTGCGTGCTGGCACCGA
Organism: Semisulcospira habei; assembly: GCA_036245525.1. Lineage (NCBI taxonomy): Eukaryota > Metazoa > Mollusca > Gastropoda > Semisulcospiridae > Semisulcospira > Semisulcospira habei. The sequence goes on from BTPG01000003.1 coordinate 90,945,701, forward strand.
CCCTCTTCACCATCTTCTTCAGCATGATGTTGAAGCAGGCCACAGTGGACCTCGACGATGACGACGCAGTGTACATCAGGTATCGTCTCGATGGCAGCCTGTTCAACCTCAGACGACTGCAGGCCCACACGAAAACCCTAGACCAACTGATTCGTGAGCTGCTCTTTGCTGATGACGCTGCCCTCGTTGCACACACAGAGAGAGCCTTGCAGCGCATTACGTCCTGCTTCGCAGATGCCGCCCAGCTCTTTGGACTTGAGGTCAGTCTGAAAAAGACAGAGGTCCTTCATCAGCCGGCACCCAAGGAAGAGCATCGCCCTCCCCACATCACCATCGGCGAGTCCGAACTGAAGTCTGTACACCAGTTTACCTACCTTGGCTGCATCATCACGTCAGACGCCAAGCTGGACAAGGAGCTGGACAACAGGCTGGCAAAAGCGAACAGTGCTTTCGGGCGACTATTCAAGCGGGTGTGGCACAATCAACAGCTGAAAAAAGGCACCAAGATCAGCGTGTACAGAGCTGTCGTCCTCACCACCCTGCTGTACGGTTCCGAGTCCTGGGCCCTCTACCGCAGCCAACTACGACTCCTCGAACGCTTTCACCAGCGCTGCCTGCGTACCATCCTCAGCATTCACTGGAGTGACTATGTCACCAACGTCGAGGTCCTTGAACAGGCGGAAACTGTAAGCATCGAGGCTTTGCTGCTGCGGACACAGCTTCGCTGGGCGGGGCACGTCTGCAGGATGGAGGATCATCGCCTACCCAAGATCACTCTGTTCGGCGAGCTCGCCACTGGACACCGAGACAGAGGGGCACCAAAGAAGAGATACAAAGACGGTCTCAAGAAGTCACTTAGTGCCTGCCAAATCGACTACCGCCAGTGGTCTTCGCTTGCTGCGGACCGTGACACCTGGCGCTCCACCATTCACAAGGCAGCCGTCTCCTTTGAGGACTCTCGCAGAGCTAACCTTAAGGACAAGCGGCTCAGAAGAAAAAACAGAGTTGTCGTAACTCAGAACCCTGACCAGACCTTCCCCTGCAGCCACTGCGGTCGATCCTGCCTGTCCCGGATTGGCCTCCGCAGCCACGAAAATGCCTGCAGACGACGTGGGCAAGCCCTATAGAATCTTCGTTCGCGAAGTCAAGCCAAGAGAGACGAGACAGTCAGGCAGACACAGAAAGCGCGAGGTTCAGGTAGGTTGGAGAAACTGAAGTACACAGATGACAACGACGGACGGAATTATCGTTTAACACATTCAGCCCTGACAGGTGACAGCATGATAATGGATCGACCATGACAGTTCAAGGGTGGTGTCAGAGTAGCTTGTCGCCTATAGGCGCCAAGCTACTCTGACACTACTTGAAATAACATGGTCGATCTGTTTCCGGAACTTGATTCGTTGGAAATTTTTTTCTACAGCTCAGTGCGTTGAGAGTTTTTCATATCAGTGTGCGTCTCGACCAACAACCCACACAACACGTCAATACTGACGGATCTGCATGTCTGGTAACCGAGGCTGCATGGATACTATATTTTTTCTTTGTCAGTTAACCCCTTCACTTTTAGAACGCAACATAACTCTCAACCCAAGAGGCATAGATCCACATTGGCCCCCGCAGACGCTGGGTCTCATGTGAATCTGTGCCTCTTGCTGGGCTCTTGCAACAGGCGGACGTGTTTTTCCGCAGTGTATATGACCTCTTTAACTGTCGCCAGTGACACCAAAAGAGATAATCCGACGATTAACCCGTTGGCTATCGGTTGCGATTTTTATCGCGATGATTACATCGAGCCATTAAGCGCTACCCACAGCCAATAGGTTAAACCAGACAGTCTGAGACCGAACGACTGGGAACAAAGATTGTGCATGGAATGTTCAATCTTTGTAAGCTGTACAAAATGTTGTGCATGTAGGAACCTTTTGATATGTAGAGTGACAGATGTATCCTACGTGTATAGCAAACTGCACTGAATGGTGCTGATACATATAGTCGCCCAAAGCCATTGATCACTCTCATTGTGATGATTTGTGTCCTTGTGCGTTTCAGCGTTAGCTTCGCCATACGACACACTGGTCATGGAAGACGTCGGGCTGAAGTCAGTTTATGAAACAGTCGGCAAGCCACGGAACAGACCGACACCGTAACATGAACTGTAAAACAAAGCGTTACATAGTACAACATGGACTGCATCACCAATATTTGACGCGTTGCTTTGAAAGAAAATACTAATATTAACTCTCTCGAGACGTGCCTCAACCGGATCCGGGGCATAAAGCCATGAATCTGGATGCGACACGTCTCGAAAGTGTTAATCACAAATAAATTTTGTTAAAACACTAAACACAACAGTTCAGGAACACCTCGATTTCAAGGTGTCAATTTTACAAGGCTGCAACGTGCATGCCACAGATCGGTTGAATTAACCAATCGTTGTTGGTTTAGTTGATCACTTCACAGGTTTTGCTTCTGCAGCAGAAAAAAAAAATGTAGAACCACTTCCGATTTTGTAATACAGACCCATGTTATTTAAATGAACAGAAAATTAGAAAAAATTTGAACAATTGCCATTGTCACTAAAACACTGATCGGACAATATGGTCAACAGTACATGTAAGACGTGCGTTGATTGCGCATGCCCGTCACTCTGTATCCAAAGCGGTGTGTACACGGCTTACGGCCAGTTGGCCATATCCAGCCTAGAAAAAAATCACCTTGTTGACAATGGAGGTGCTCTGGTATGTTTGTACAGTCAGACGACATCTTGTAACTTTTCTCATCATCTGCAACTTAATTTGCACATCTGGGTAAAAAAAAAAGTACACCTTCCATCTGGATTCAAGCCACAAAACACAGTGTAGGCCACAGATCAGAGAACAAGGCCAAGCAGTGATTATCATCAGCAACAGTGCACTGATTATGAAAAGCCATCTGCCATCTTCACTTTTGCTGGCCAGGTGTGCGTCCAGAAGCAGACGAAGCACCAGAACACTGACTAAAATGCACGTACAACCTGTCACTTAAGACGGAGCAGTCAGACATTAATCAAGAATGAATTCTGGATCTGCCCATAGCACCATGACGACCTTGTCTATTTTCTGGAAGTGACGGCGTCGCTAAAATTGTCACCAGCACTGTTAACAGACAACAAAAGAAGACGGTGGCATTTCGGTCATATGTGAGCATAAGTGAATCATGCAAACATTGCAAAAGGAGCGGAGCTCACAATTTATCCCATTCAGCTCCTCCGTCTTCTCACGTCCGTTTTCCCCAATGCCCGTATTCAGGCCTCTGCCATCAGACCCCGAGAGGTCAGAACCACCCCCTCTTTGCCCCCGCCTCCATCTCCAATGACGCCCTTAGGGAGACCTGTGAGCAGATGAGGATTCTGTTCATGGACCACATCTCCATTTTCCTCACAGCCAACAGAGCCCCCCGAAAAAAGCTCTACCAGACTGCACCCACCCGAGTCCTGCTGGTGCCATGAAGCTGGCACTAAACATTTGCTTTGAAGGTGTTCCACACCAGCCCCACAGCGGACACGGGATGTAGGAGAGCCGCCGCGCTTCAGCCAACCTCTTTACATCTACAACCAGAAGCAAGAGTCCCTCAAACCATTCAGCGGAGCCAGACACAAACAGCAGGACCTGAGACGTGGTAGAACTCTGCAGAACTACGAGCAACCACAGCGCGACCAGCTTCAGGCCTACAACACCCGCCAGCCCGGCCACGCCTTTCTCCCTCGTCCTCAGCCAGGTCAGGGCGGGCCAGTCGTGACGTCACTGGGGGAATTCCCCAACATGCCAGCGGCTAGTGCTTACAGTTACAGCAAAACCGCCGCCCAAAGGGTGGGAACAATCGCCACCAACAGAGACAACTCCTCCCTATCCCGTACAGACAATGTAGCTTATGGCACAGCTGCTGCTGCCGTATCTAGCTGCATGTGTTTAATTGTTTACTTCGTCAATACCGAAACGCAGAGTGTGATCTCTGCGGAATGAAACTAACTTGACAATCTGAATGCAAAAGGCACCGTTCCTCGTGCGCCATGCTGCTGCACGGGCTCATGAGGATGCTGCCTGCTGACTACAAAATGCAAATGCAAGAGGCATAGATCCTCATGAGCCCTTGCAGCTGCTCTGGCTCATGCGGATAGATACCTCATGCTGACCGCAAATTCTAAATGCAGAGGGCATAGATCCTCATGGGCCATAAATTCCTCATGCAGGCCGCGACTACCTGTTCAAATGCAAGATGTATGGATCCTCGTGAGCCCCTGCACATGCACGGGCTCATGAGCATAAAAACCACATGCCATCTACAAGCCTCAAATGCAAGAGACATAGATCCTCAAGAGCTCCTGCAGGTGCACGTGCTCTTAAGAATATGTGCCTCAAAATAATTCCTAAACAGACGTGGAGTATTTTAAAATTGTTCCTTCTGGGTTGCGTACATTGATGTTTCCCGTATACACTTCAGTTGTGGGAGTGCTTTTTTTCGCAACGCGGCTCAGCTCTTGTAATCCCTGGCCGCAGACTCCTCACGCACAAAGCTAGGACACTCAGACTACAGCACAGTTTCATCCCCAAATCCATCACTCTAAGCAATCTGTAGGTACATCCACGCATACCCAGACCTAACTCCTCCCCCTATCCTCCTATACCTGTGCAATCAGTAGGAATGGAGCTTGTTGATTTTAGAGAAGTGATTATATTGTGTTTTATTTGGTGGTGAACATGGACATATTGGGATTGTTGTTACTGAGTGTTTACCCACTAATTATTTTACTAAGGTAGATTTTAATTACGCAGCTTGTGTAATAATGTGTAATAATGTATTGAGACGTTTGTATAATAAGTAGTGAGGGTTAGGATTAGGTTGAAACACGCGTATTATATATGCATGTGTAGAGGTGGGTGTGAATGTATAAGTGCCGCTCAGTTCAGTCCATAAAAGATGTTTATGTGTGAGATGTGTAAGAGTTATGTGTAAAGATTTTGTAGTGTTTACTATTGTCCATTTGGAATTTTTAGCTGTGCAAGTGCAGGGAGAAAATGTTTATAATTATGTTATAATGTTTTCATGTCTTGTTTGTACTATTTGTTAAAAATATACCACAACCGAATTTCTCTTTTCGAGATAATAATGTACTCTTATTATTCTTATTCTTAACTTTTGATTATCACATTAATTTTTGTCTTCATACGTTATTGTTTTCTTTGATTGTTTTGCTTTCTCTTTACATTGGCTTTCCATCTTTGACTGACGTTTGCTCAACCACCGCTATTGTTGTTGCTATTTTATTGTGAAACAAAATACAGTTGTTAGCGAAATACTCATGGCTAGAGGCAACAAAAAAAAAAAAAAAAAAAAAAAAAAACCCTACAACAACATAAATTACGAGTGGGTCACCTCAACGTTGTCCATCTTTATAATAAGGTATCTGACTTGTCGGCGTTTCGTAACAGTCCCACACCGTTCGACATTTTCGGCCTTACCGAGTCACGCCTAAATTCAAATATCAGTGATGATGCCGTGAAAATTCATAATTTTAGTATCATGAGAAGAGATTCGGTCAAACAGGCATTGTTGAATACGTTCATAACTCTATTGAACACTTAGTCCGTAGGCGTAAAGACTTAGAAACTGCTGAAGTAGAGTGTGTGTGGATTGAGGTCAAGAGCCCGTACTGCTCACCGTCATTTGTCGGTTTTCTTTACCGCAATCCGGCGTCTGCCACCGAATGGTATGACTATTTTAAGATTAACCTAAACAAAATGTGTAAGGGGCAAATGACGTCATTCTTCTTGGTGACTTTAATATAGATATGCTTAAACCCCATCCCGCATGGGAAACTACATCTTCTTTATTTGGCCTAGTACAGATAGTTAAATCCCCCACCAGAATTACCGCCACGAGCTCTACGCTCATTGACCATGTCTATATAAACAAACCGCAGGCGGTGACCGATGTTAGTGTCTCAAATCTTAGTGTTAGTGGCCACTGCCCCGTGATTTGTTGCTGGTCTATAAAACTCCCCAATTTAAAGAAACATCGTCATACCACAACAACCTACAGGTCGTTTAAGCATTTCAGTCGTAATGAGTTTCTACACGATCTTAACAACACTCCTTTTGACGAGGTCTTTCTCACAGATGATCCAAATATTATGCTGTCCACTTGGTACAGATTATTCCTTGGAGTACTAGACAGACATGCGCCGATTAGAATAAAAAGAGTAAAGAGTGAGATACTTCCCCCTTGGCTGACATTAGCATACCATGTCGGTGCGAAATGACCTAAAAAGAGAAAAGAACTTTGATGAATTTAACAAGCAGCAAAACCGTGTGAGGTCAATGGTGCGAGCCGCGAGGAGAGACTTTATCCGCAACACTGTCAAGGACAACAAAGATGTGTTAGCAGTGTGGCGGGTACTGAATTCGATCACCCGAGGCAATGGCAGTAGATCAACAACCACTCCCAGTAATCTCTCCGCCGACACATTCAACGAACATTTTTTAGCTGTTGCGGATTTGATAACTACTCCTAGTCGTGATACAGAGGCTGACATATGCCCCGATTACTTAGTTAATTTCTGCAACAACAAAAAAACAACAACAACAACTGGCACACCACCATTTAATATCTCCATACTTGCTGTGCACGAAGTGGGCAAACTAATTAGTGACCTAGCTAATAAGAAGTCCGCCGGCCATGATGATATCAACCCACAAATATTAAAGTTGTCTGTACCATACACCATGGAGATATTTACTTATATTAACAACTTATCTATTCAATAGAATGTATTCTCTACAGACCTGAAAGTTGCAAAAGTCGTTCCACTGCCAAAATCAAAAGATCGTACTGACCCTAACCCATTTCTCTGCTGTCAGTATTATCTAAACCTCTCGAAACGCATATAAATAAACACCTGTCTGACTACTTAGAATTCCGAAAGTTGCTACATTCGTCTTAGTCAGGATTTCGCCCTCGGCACTCATGTCATACGGCTCTGAGCAGATTAACAGACACATGGCTTTCAAATATGACTAATTTGCAGCTGACAGGTGTAATTTATCTTGACTTTAAAAAGGCTTTCGACTTAGTGAATCATACAATATTGATTTCCAAACTTAAGCATTATCTTCGAAACGGCATGGCTGTTTCTTTTTTTTACGCCATACCTCGAAAACAGAAAACATAAAGTAATTGCTAATGGAGCCTACTCTTCGACTAAATATGTTAAACTCGGGATTCCGCAGGGGTCAATCTTAGGTCCTCTTTTATTTTGTATTTATATCAATGACCTGCCTCTAAATCTCGCCTACAAAGCAACACAGTGTGATATGTTCGCCGATGATACCTCAATCCACACAGCTAACAAAGACATACGTGAAGTTGAAAACGGCCTTAAAAAAAGTCTCGATGGTATATCAACATGGTGTAAAGTCAACGCAATGATTCTGCATCATACTAAAACAAAATTTATGATTATTGCAACACGCCAAAAGCACCAGTTGAAACCATTAAAGCTTAATCTATCACTCCGCGACGACATCATAGAACAGGTAGCCGAACATCGTCTATTGGGGGTCACAACTGATAATCAGCTGAGGTGGCAGATGCACACTGACAATGTCTGTGAAACGGTCTCTAGAAATGTCTGTATGTTATTGAAATTAAAGTATTACACAGATAGTGAAACCAGAAAATTGTTCAGTAATGCACACATCTTTTCACATATAAACTACGCATCGACGGTGTGGGATTGTTGCAGTGATGTCCACTTAAAAAGACTAAATTATTTACATAGGAGAATGGCAAAATTAATTCTTCCCGACCCGCACTTGACGAGCGAGGAAAACCTCAATAAAGCTGGATTCCTGCCCCTTCAAAATCATTTTAAATATAACAAAGGGGTACTGATGTTATAAGTGTGGAACCATAGCGCTCCAGAATATCTAACAGAGTTGTTAAAAAAATCAGATTCCTGCTATGGGAACATGAGGGGTCTTTATATATTGTTCCAAAACCCCGAATAGATATATTTAAATCTACTTTGTCATTTGCGGGTTCTACACTGTGGAACTCACTCCCACATCACGTTAAATCCACTCCGACATTATCTCGTTTCAAGGCAAGTCTTTATATATATCTGACATCACTCAAATAATAATATCTAGTTATTCGTAGACACACGAATGTACTACTTGTATATTCTAACAATCGTGTGTGTGTGTGTGTGTGTGTGTGTGTGTGTGTGTGTGTGTGTGTGTGTGTGTGTGTGTGTGTGTGTGTGTGTGTGTGTGTGTGTGTGGACGCGTGAGTGCGTTTGTGCGTGTAAGCGCGTGTTTATGTTTAAAAGACTATATATTTTGTATCATTGTGCTTTGATGTCCCTGGTTTATGTATATTTTGTACTTAGTCGTAGTTTTAGCAACGGCAGGTACGAAAAATGACATAGTCACCGACTGTATTAATATCTTCACCGTTGTAAAATAA